>CM035441.1:112504865-112787365 GCA_020310875.1 Ceratopteris richardii | reverse complement strand
CTTCTCACTCTCAAAACAATGTATGAAAGTGCTAGAGCATCCTTAGAATCCCATCTAAATTGATCTTCTAAAATAAGTAAATTGCTAGTACCACAAACTTTGGATAATAAAAGAGTTCTTTCTTCTTTACTAACCTTTTGTTGAGCAGAAATTGGAAAAGCATGTCTTTAAGAAGATAAAGCAACATCTTTTCTTGATTGTCTTGGCCTTGGGTAATTGCCATCGACAATATTCCACAAGTCAGATACTAACAAATTCATCATCATAAAACTCCACATTGGATAGTTAGGCATTCCTTCAAGCTAATCTCCATTCTCAAGTCTATAATCACTCATCTTTTTAAGGGTGTATGTCAACTATGCTTTGATACCAATTGTTGGAAATGGGGTGGGCCTTAATAACAAAAATCACAGGTTTACAGGATCTTCGAACAAATGAACCTTAGCATACACACTTAAAGACTCAAAATTAGATGAATGAGAACTAGAGAGAGAATACACAACTTGTTAAAGTGTAACAATAAGCTAAAATGCTTACCTATACTAACTGATATTCGAATGTCAAATTTTCTGTGTGTGTATACAAGTACAAAATTGAATGTGTGCTGAATATAGATACAAAATCTGAATCTAGGTAGAATTTCGGGAACTAGAAACAAGAGTTTGTTCATAAAGTGCCTAAGAGGTATGAAGAGTGTGTGTATGTGAGTTTGGAGTGAATAGAAACAATTGAGAATTGTTTGTATAGAAAACCCTAAACTGAATAACAAGAGCGATTCCGCCTTGTGTAGCAACAAAGGATGAAAAACAAAATATTGACTTGCTACTCAAAAAATTCAATAAGAGCTGAATGGTTGGCTCCAAAATCTTCTCCAAAGCTCCACCAGAAGTTAGGGCACACCTCCTCCAGAAGTTAGTACACCTCCAAACTAGGTGATCCTTGAGATTGATGCTCAAGAGATGCCAAGAAGTGACCCCTAAGGCCTTCTTATATAGGCCTAAGAAGCTGGCCACGAAAATCTTTACGAAAAGCATCTAAAAGTCAAAAAAGCTTGCGCTAGCTTAAAAATTACGATATTACTTTTATGGTTAAAAATTTGCTTTTCATGCATAAATTAGCAACGATCTCATTTTGTAGCCATCAGTTGAGTGTAATAAGTTGCTCTCTTGAATGTACATGACTTGAAGATAGAGAATATGTAAAAACCCCTTTTTAGCAGAAATTAGGGTTAGGGTTTTCTACCATTTCTGGACCTCATATGATTGAATCTTATATACCAAATGAAAGCTCTCCTCAAGTACTATGGATGAGCTAGTAAAATTTTTTAACCTTCTGTGACCAAAATTTGGCTAAGTGCCAAAAATTCGGGTTGTTGGAAATTAGGGTTTATGTATTCTGAGATTGTTTCCAACTTTGAAGTCATTAGGCAGGTATTCATCTTCTCTATTACTTCTTAAAAACTGAATTTTAGATTGATTTTCATTTTCAACCATAGTTGTAAATGTCTTGAAAGTAACAAAAATTTCAAACTTTGCTTTTAAACCAAACCCATGAATATCTTGAAAAATCATCAATAAATGTAAGAAAATACCTATGACCTTGTAAAGAATATGCGTTCTAAGTCCATTCATATTTGAATGAACGATCCACAACTTTTTTGTGGTTGTAATAAATACATGTTTCTTGAATGGAAGCTTATGTAACTTCCCTTCAAGGCATCCTTGAGAAGTATCTTCATCATCTAGGAAGGCAAAATTTGGAAGACTTCCAACTATATCTTTATCTTTCATAGATTTAAGAGCTATGTAACTTATGTGACCGAATCTTGCATGCCATAACTTCATGTTTTCCTTTGGTATGGAAGACTTAGCAAGATTAGCATGGTTGATTGTTGACATCACAAACATGCCACTTATGTTTCCACTTTATATAGACAATGCTCTTCATTAGGTATAAGGATTTGACATGAATCATTCGTAAAAATATAGAAGAGTTGAGAATAGAGAGTAAAATTTTCTTGATCTCTAGTACGTACAAAACATTAGAAATGGTGATATTTCCACATACTCTTGATTTGAGTGTGCTCTTTTCCACACCAACAACATCCAAATCATGACCATATGCACTAGTCACTCTTCTGTGTGTAGAATTAGTAAGTGATGAAAATAACTTTTTGCAACCTATCATGTGTTTCGTAGCCAAGAATAAAACATCCAAGGATTTTGTGATATTGCATTCAATGCTGCCTCATCAAAAGACACTTCTTTCTTACTAACACACACAAAAGATTCTTCTTTAGAAGAAGATTTACCTTTTGATACCTCCTCAACATTGTTATCGGAAGTTTATTTTTTTCAATTAAAAATCCTCCTTTTGCATTCTAAAATATGGTGACTTGGTTTCTTGCAATAATGGCATATTCCCTTGTCAGGTGTAGAAGTGGATGAAGTAGATTTTTCCCTAGTTTATAGATGTAGTACTTGAAGTAGAGGTCGAAGAAGATGTGGTTGAAGACTTAGAAGGTGACTTACTTCCCTTCTTACTTTGTTGAGTTTTCTTCTCCTTTTTAATCTGCTTCTTCTTGCCTTTGGATGATGACACTATAGCTTCATCATTCTCTATCATACTCTTCTGTTGAAATTCATCTTGAAGTGACAGAAATTGCAACTCTTCAAATGAAATTTCTCTATCTCACACACACACACACACACACACACACACACACAGAGAGGAGGGAGAGAGAGAGAGAGAGAGAGAGAGAGAGAGAGAGAGAGAGAGAGAGAGAGAGAGAGAGAGAGAGAGAGAGAGAGAGAGAGAGAGAGAGAGAGAGAGAGAGAGAGAGAGAGAGAGAGAGAGAGACGTAACAAAAGCATGATATGTAGATGGAACTGAATTGATGAGTGTCTTTACCATCTTGTCATAAAAAATGTAGACTCCAACATTACGAAGTTGATAATGAATGTTTGTAAGTTTGAAAATATGAGATTGTACTGCCTCACCAACTTTCATGCGTGTGTTGGCTAATTCCCTCCTTAGATTTGTTTTTTTTTTTTTTTTTTTGAAGTTATAATGAATTGGAAATAATGCACACACCCAACCTCGTAAGGTAGAGGTACCAATCAACTTGGGGATCTAGTAGGTACGTTCAGCCGGCCAGAATCAAACCCGAGACTTCCTCTCACAGGGTTCAAGGCGTGAATCATTAGGCCATGCCCTACGAGAGGTTTCATATGACCTGATTTAAGGAATAATATGGCACTTCAAACCCAAACCTGTAAGAGAGTGCTTGAGCATCTCTTGGATCCCATTTGGACTCCTTTTATGTAGGAAGTAACTTGATAGTATCTTTGACTTTGAATGATGAGAGGACTTCTTCCTCTTTTTCCTCGTCTACCACTTGTTGAGCAGAAATTGGAGCAGCTGGCTGTTTGAAAGAAGATGCAACATCCTCTATAGCTTGTCTTGGCCTTGGATGCTTCCCATTGACAACATTCCATAAGTTTTTAGACACTAATGAATTCATCATCATGAGACTCCACATAGGATAGTTAGACATTCCATCAAGTTTGTCTTCTTGTTTCAATCCATCTCTCTAATCACTCATCGTAGGAACAAGTCATGTATGTGGACAAAGCTTTGATACCAAATGTTGGGAGTGAAGTATGCCCAATAATAATATCAAAGAATCTTTCCAATGCCTAAGACCTTGAGCATATACACACGTCGAACCAAATAAGGTAGATGAATGATTACAAAAATAGAGAAGAGACAAGAGGTGTGAAATTGGTAGGTAAATGCTAGTCTAAATATGATCTATTTGATGAAATAATAACTATACAATGTGTGATATACAAATTTTGAATAAAAGGCTGAATGTGAAAGGGTTCTAGGTACACATGTAAGAGAGAAGTGTGCCCAAGAGTTATGAAAAAGTGAATGTGTGCTGGAATTAGAATAAGGATAGGACTGTGTATGTTAGAAACAGTATATGTGCTGAAATTAGGGCAAAATTTTGCAACCCTAACAGAACTTTGGGTTTCTTCTATGAAATAAACCGGCATAGTAACTTCTCCTATTGAGGTAGTAGGTAAAAGACCTAGTACAACAGCAAGTCTTGAAGAATAACAGTAAATAGCAACCACTTACAATATTCAGCAGGTACACATTCTTATGTGTGTAAAGAAGAAAAGGGCACCAACAAATTACCAAAAATCAGCAAGATGACCTAGGAGTAGCACCTCCATCTATGAACACTCAAAGTAAGTGTTATGTGATATGTGAGTGCTCCGCAATGGGTCCTTATATAGGCTAGGCTCCCAAATGTTAGAAATAGCAACCTTTGACATGCATACATGCATGCATATATGGAAGCACTGAGTATACATGGCAGCATGGTGTTGCATACTGCATCCATGGCAACATACATGCATACATCTGACATTGCACTGTCCAGCAACATGCATACATGACATGCTGCATGCATACAATATACATGCATAGTATGTTCTATATACATGCGTACATCGGATAGTATATACATGCAATGTACATACATTTATGCAGACATATGAACATACATGCACATTGCATAAATGATGACATGCATACATGTATACATGGCAACATACATGCATACACACACACACACACACACACACACACACACACACACACACACATTGCATAAATGATGACATGCATACATGCATACTTGGCAACACACACACACATACAGGTCACATGCTGCATGCATGCAACGTACATAGTGAAGTGGTGGGATTCATTTGGGGCTCATACACCCAATTCGCAAAAGTTTGCTTTACATGTTCTTTGTTATTTATGATGTTATATTTAGTGGGCTTTATGATGGTGCGTGAACCGAATGGTATGGGGAGGTAAGGTGCGTCATATATATATATATATATATATATATATATATATATATATATATATATATATATATATATATATATATATATATATATATATATATATATATATATATATATATATATATATATATATGTGTGTGTGTGTGTGTATGTATGTATGTATGTATGTATATGTATGTGTGTGTGTGTGTGTGTCAATTGGGGGGGGGGGGAGAGAGAGAGAGAGAGAGAGAGAGAGAGAGAGAGAGAGAGAGAGAGAGAGAGAGAGAGAGAGAGAGAGAGAGAGAGAGAGAGAGAGAGAGAGAGAGAGAGAGAGAGAGAGAGAGAGAGAGAGAGAGAGAGAGAGAGAGAGAGAGAGAGAGAGAGAGAGAGAGAGAGAGAGAGAGAGAGAGAGAGAGAGAGAGAGAGAGAGAGAGAGAGAGAGAGAGAGAGAATGAAATGAAACCATAGATTAATGTCTATAATTGGTAAAAATGATATGAGACCAAAAGTTACAACCTGTGACCTGTCAATATGATACAATGTGTATGCATACTTGTATGTAAAAATGCATAGATACTTAGTTCATATTCACCTGCAGTATACACTATCACCAAAAGAGATTGTAGAGTTATAAATGAGTCACAGATACATACAACTTAGAAAAGAACACATTTTTGTGCACTTCTTCCTTCTACATCCCCATCATAAAACACTATTTTCTATAAAAATGAGGCACCAACAAACAAGAATAGAGATCTAGAGGCATGTCCACAACAAAATGCATTCATCTCATACATTTGGTAAGAATTTTAGGGTTTTTGGCCAAAGAAAAAATTCGGCATTTTTTCAAAGAACCGCATGGTAAGGTTCGTACCGAATTCAAAGTACCGGAAAACAGTACCGCAGGATTAGGTGCACGAACCGGTGCAGCTATGAATGTAACGTAAGATACATAAATAAAAAAGACAGGAGAAGGGGTCAGGAGCCCAAATGAGGGAGGGGAGAGAGCGTATCTGGTGGGGCAAGGGATAAATGGTGAGCGTATTCTTGTGGACTGCAATATTAAGAAGTGGATCTTTCTGTATCAATCAAGATGCTTATACTCTGCCAATATTATGTAGACTTGAAGGCTATGCATCACAAGGATGTGGAATGGATACTTCTGGCATTGTATCCTCTTTATCAGATCTGTTAATGTGGTCTCCTTGTTGATTAGTTACAGCTTTGTGCAGGGTGGCACTGGATTACATTTTTGAAATCTGGGAGAAGGCCAAGCAAGATTCACTGCATTGCAGTGAAGGCAGTTCAAGGGCTTTCAGTTTTGGTGTGGCTTACGTAGATGAAAGCCTAATCATCCCTGTTCACCTCTCCAATCCCAACAAACATTGCGAAGAACTGAAATCGATTGTAATGGAAGGATCTAGAAGGCCTGATGAGTTTGTCATTATTTCGATTGAGGATGTATATACAGATGCAGAACTTGATACTACTGGAGAATGTTGTTCTATTCATAGCAACAAACTCCAGAGGTTGCAGAGCCTATTCAAGCTTGTGCAGGATCCAACCGGCAAGGAGGATTTATTGGAGCACTTAAGGATGCAGGCATTGCAGCAAGTATATTCTATGAGACCATATTTTTCAAAATAGGTGTGTAGATAAGTTTTCTGTATCATTGTCACGATTCGTAATATTTATCCATTTCAATGCTTGGATGTCTCTATTTTGGTCGGCAGTTTGCCAGGAAGCATGGATATACACGGCTGGTGTTAGGTTTATCTGCCTCGAGGATAGCAGTAAAAGTTATCTCAGAAACTGCCAAGGTAGCAAAGTTCATCTCCCACCTACTAAAACCCTTTCCACATGCACAAATAAACCAGATAGAGCTTTACTAAACAGACAAACATGTTTTTGCAGCTTCATTATTACACCAGTCTTAGTATATGTGAAGTCCTTTGGATTTTTCCCGTTTTTTCCGTCCTTCGTGTAGTGCATTGTTTTCAAGCTCTACCTTTACAGCAAGTCCATCTGTTCTTCTGACTTCTGGTCTATTTTATTTAAGTTTACTGTCAGTTTGTTTCAAAGACTGAGTGAATGAAAATATATATTGTTAGAGTTCTGCTTCATATGATGCATCAGATGCTTGTATTTGAGGTTCAATGTGTTCATCTATGCATTCAAGACACAAAAATGATTTGTTGTCAGAGGCATTTGCTTAAATGTAAATCAAGATGTAATGGAGCCATGTGTGCAGGGTTGTGGATTCTCTTTACCAGCAGGAATGCAGTATTATGATGGTCGATGGAGTGTGCCTGTGGTTTTACCACTTCGTGACTGTATTGCTAAGGAGCTTGTTCTTCTTTGTCACTACAGGAAGTAAGCTTGAATTCTCATTTATCAAAACTCAGAGAATCATGCAGTGCACTATGGATAAACGGTTAATAAGATCATTCATTTCAGACTCAATTTATTTTCTACTTGTGCACTGTGGTTGAAGAGTCCGTTATCTATTTGTAGATTGAAGTGGGTTTTTATTCCAAACATGTCAACCTTAACTCTACCACAAAAGAGTATCACCAGTCTCTCTTCCTCCTTTGTGTCAACCCTACAGGTATGAATCATGATAATACCTGGTCTGATAACTGCAATTAAAGTATTTTGTTTCATTGACACTAGCAGGAAGACAATCCTTCAAGAGAGCGAACAATCATGCGCACAGCAGCAAAGCTTCAGGCATTTTCTTTTAATCATGCAACTGCCATTGATGGACATTCTTCTCATAAAAAGAGTGCAAGTGTTCCAATTTCAGCTGTGATTGATGAGAAGGAGGAGATAAAGGATGAACTTCTTTGTCTACTGTGTTGTGCACCATTGAGTCCACAGGAATCTGTCAGCATAGTGACTGCTTTTCAGATTACTGAATCAAAGAGACAACAAAATGGAAGTTTGATTAGTGATACAAAACCATCTACTCATTTTCTAGAGAAATGTTGCCAGAGTTGTCAATATCAATTCTTTCCAGTGGAAGAAAGGACAGGAGAAATACTCAGCATATTGCCACAAACAATGAAGAATTCAGAGTTCTTGAGTGAGAAAGTCAAGCAGATGTGGATGAGGTATGTCTGATTTATTTGGCAGGTTTTAGAGTCCCCGAAAAGTTAATATCTGAACCTGGTTTATGTTACCTCAAATTGTAACTAAAATTTCACTGATGAAACAGGTCACAAATCAACGACTGCCTCCTCATAAATTCTGACTCTGATGATGAGACTGTGACATAGGTTAAAGGAATGCCTCAGCGTTTTTTTCCTTTGGGAATATTTGAATGATAAAGAAATTCAGGTATTAGAAATTGGTAGCTGAGGCCATGGCTGACCATCATTTCTGAGTGGATCAGTTTCAAGATTGTCAATCAATAATATGAGGAGGATTAAATGGGAATTTTCTATATGAAGTTTTTGGGAATATGTTACTTGACGCTCTTTCAATATTGGTGTTAAGCACCATAAAATGTGGATTTCACTGCCAGTATGGTTTATTGCTTATTATTGCGAGACTACATGACTGACTACAAATGTAGAATGTAATTTTCATTCTTGGAGATTACGGACCTCGTGGTGACTTGTAGAGTATTAGAGTCTTTGCATGGGTGCAAAAGCATGCATATATGTATTTTTTTATGTATGTGGTTGTGGGGCTTATTGGCTGGGAGGAGTGGGTGAGGAAACTATGTTGAACGTTTTAGTATCTGGTCTGAATTGAATATGTTCTGGTGGAAAGGAATTTGAAAGTTCGGATCCTGTTGTTTATATGACATAATTGCATCTGTATATCCAAGCAGTTTCTTCTTAGTTGTGATATATATATATTTCTGGGTACATCTGTACAGTGCTCTAATAATACCTTTTGTTGCATTATAATGTCGGTTATTTACGGGTAAGTGTCTACATCTTAAATGCAGACAATTCTTCCAACAAAAGTTATAAATATAAATACCTCTGGAATGGAGTGAATATGTGGGAGGGGGGGAAGAAATTTGAAGCTGGAGCACCTCCCTTTTCCATTTCTTTCTCCCCCCCCCCCCCCCCCCCCCCCCCCCCCCCCCCTCCTCCTCTCCTCCCCCCCTTCTTCCCTCCCCCCCCCCCCCCCCCCCCCCCCCCCCCCCCCCCCTCTTCCCCTCCCCTTTTCCCTCCCTCCCTCCCCCCCCTCCATCTAGAGGGAGTCTATCTTTAGATCAGTACGAGACAGCGTACCTCATGTGGATCAAGAGGGGAGTCTTTATCTTTAGACTCTCTATGAGCCCAGAGTACCTCATGTGACACTTTTGTATAGATAGGGTATTTAGAGACACATCCAGTTCATGAGGAAAGACGAGGAGGCACGATATGTATGGGTTTGGATAGTGATTGCGAGAGAGATCTGGGTTTACATAGCTATCTGTTACTTTTCCCCATGAGGCTCATGTTATATAGGACGAGATGATGGGAGCAGAGATAGAGATTCTCCTTATGCCATATTGTCTGAGGATATACTAGATTACTTGCGATGAAGTCTTCCTTCTTGGAGATTTCGACGAATGCACATAGTCCCAACAGTGTGAGGTTTATGATATGGAGCAGCCACATATCATGAGGAATCTAGACTCGGATGAGTTGGGGGTTAGGAGAACATTAGTGGACATAGGGCTTGATGCCACAAGATATGGTAGATATCTACTTCAGCTTGGGAGTCATCACCACCTCGTTATATATATCGGGATGCAACGTTGGCCCTCAATAAATGCTAGACTCACCTGATGGGATATACCTAATACCTTCTCTTTCCATCGACAAATGCCCTCTTGGAGCTGACCATACTTATCTCACTTTCACACTTCTCTCTACCCCTAGCATCCTCTCCACAAGTTATTTTGCATGTTAGAATCCATTTGGATATCACATATTTACACATTATTTTGATTTGCATTTGCTTTCACTTGACACACACTCCTTTCTCAACATCCTCACTCCACAGTTTTTTATTATTCTTCAGGATTCAACCATATGGAGCTTTCCCCATTGCAGATATGTACATCTACCATGGATGATATATATGCCTCAAAACAATTGGTATGATGTGCAGTGTTGCAAGCTACATTGATGTCTCAAGGTATTAGAGGCTCAAGAAGATCACATACAAACACATTGGCGCATGCTAACTCTCACCAGTCATAAAAAGCAACAATGGGAGCAATAACATTGGAACATATACCACTTGCTTATGAGTAGGGACAATAAAGCTTCATGGTGATGCATATGCAAGAGGAGGATGCCTTCCCCATCCATGATCTAGAGATATGGAAGAGATATGCGGAGGGCCTACATCAAGGATGGTTAGCATAGCTATTTTGCATATGCAGCATGACAAATCTAGAGATTTATTTGGATTACAAGATGAGAATCTTATCTATGGGAGAGGTTGCTTTCACCGCTCATCCTCTACCTCTTCAATTGCGCTTTGGTTGAAAGGTTTTTGGATACATCGTGCCCATCCACAAATTTGAAGATGTTATGAGCCTAGGCATCTATCCAATTATCATGAGTCACCTCGCATTGGCCAAACTTTATGGGGTGATCTTAGTGGAGAGGTTGAGCATGTTCATTGAGGAGGGTCTCAGTGCACTAGGATATACATGCTTTAGATGATCCTTTTCCACCATTGGTCACATCTTCATTAAGAGGTGCTTACTTTTGTTTTTTGCATACTTGGATGACTTTCAGCTGTATATGGTCGTCTCATAGGCTAACTTTGGCCTTTGGATGATGTTAATGTCTCTCTCTCTCTCTCTCTCTCTCTCGCACATGCATATACATGCACCCAAGCCTAAAAGATTGCAAAGATTATGGATAAGTGTACTTGTATGAATCGAAGTCACATAAATAAATGATTGACATTGTGATTGTGACACGTGTTGACTCGCCGAGGTTATTGTATAAGAAAAGCAATATGTAATTGGTTCTTGCGCTCACTAAACATTTTGTTGTGTACTTGTAGAGCCATCATTAGACGGTAACATATTTATTGCAATATTGAGCGAACAAAGATTCTTCTTATCATGTCATCTCTTGTGTAAATGTATCTTTATCATGTCTCTTGTATGAACATATCTCTTGTATGAACATTTCTTCTTGTCATGTCTCTTGTATGAACATATCTTGTATGGACATATCTTGTATGGACATATCTTGTATGGACATATTTTCAAGGTAATGTTAGTCTTATGCTAAATGACTTGATCTAAGTGTTTTATCCCACATAAATGTGTTTTAAACACACATTTGAACACCACCCATCCAAGGTCATTAGCAACTGTTTGAAATAGAAATAGAGCTTATCATATTTCAAACTCTACTTCATTTCACAAATATTGGCACAATGGATGCAAATTGTAAACCACTATACATGTATTTCATGTTTATTTTGTAATAATTATGCTTCGAATCGAACCATCCTATTGAAGTCAAGAACGTGGTGGAGATAGACATAAAAAAATTGCTTAATGGAACTTAAAGAAGATGTAGGTTGTAAATGATCCAAGTAAAACAAGAAACTTTCCATATGGGAGAAAGGGGCCTTGTAGGAGGAAAGAACCTTGTGTATTCTACAACATTTGAGGTCTTTGCAATATATTTAGATAGTTCTACTTGGTGGATTGATATATACTTAAAATGGCCAAGGAATACTAGAAAGAAAGATGGAAAGATTTATTATGGCATTCCATGATGTATATACACCTTTAAAACATTCTTAGAAGGAAACACTTTTTGCTTACATGATGTATTGCGCATCCTAATGTTGAACTATCAAACCATCATGTCTACTTACTAATATTCAAGAGAAGAAGTTTCTTACATTATGAAAATAAATGTGCAATAAGGCCTTGTGTCTTTGTGGTTTTGGCCTATTTCCATCTCCATTTGTGGTTAATGTAAGAAAATAACAGCATAGCGGAATAGACTTGTAGACAAAGTTGAGAGAAAAACGGAGACAAAGATAGACGCAGACTGAGAGATAGAGAACTCAAATTCTCAGATTTCTGAGCGTAATGCAGTTACAATGATGGTGCTGTCCACCCGTGCACTCCCAATGTGGAGCTTAGATGGCGATCTAGACAATATAAAGCTCAACCTGGGCCGTGCTTATATAGCTTTTACAAGGCGGTTCGGTATAGATAAACGTAGTCGGGAGATACAAAATAGTCGGTAAAATATATGATCTGACAATATCTCCATGACCAGAAGTCCTACCGTTTCGGCCCTACGGACCGGGGGGATAGGCCCCTCGGACCCCGCAGAAGGGGGCAAGCCCCCCTCTTCACTCCCCCCATTAAGGTTCTATGGGGAAACCGTGCGACGCCATAGGGCCTTTATTTTCACCTTAAATGGCAACCTAATGGCCTGGAAGTTTATGCCCTACCTAACCTAACGGCTAGGCTCACAAAGATAATCTACAACCATCAATGGGCACACATAGACCTCATCTAACTTGGAAGTTAGGGTTCCACAAATGTCCGGGCTCTCATAATGGCTTCTCCTCATAATGGGGGCCTTACAACTTAGAGCGCCATGGATCATTTGTGGTCACATGAGGGTGGAGTATTGAGGCATATCTAACACCCCCCCCCCCCCCCCCCCCCCCCCCTCAATGACCACCCGATGTTGAACTACCTCCTTGGTCCAATCCCAAGCTTTGGAAAGTGTCGAAGAAGTTGCTCTCTCCCAAGAGCCTTGGTGAAGATGTCTGCTCCATTTTCTTCAGTAGGGCAATAGATTATCTCCACGACCCCGTCCTCAATCAACTCACACACATAGTGATACTGGATTTCTATGTGCTTGGTACGTGCATGGAAAACATGATTTTTGGCGATGGCCATGCAACTTTGGTTGTCACACTTCAACTCTGTAGCCTCCTGTCCTTGTATTCATATGTGCCATCGGATCCTCCTCAACCATACTGCTTCACATGCTGCAATGCATGCAACTTTGTACTCAGCTTCAGTAGAAGATAATGCTACAATCGGTTGCTTCTTACTAATCAAAGAGAAAATCCATGATCCTAAAGAAAAGCAATATCCAGAAACTGATTTTCTGGTATCAATATCTCCTGCCCAATCTGAGTCACAGTATCCAACCAGAAATGATCCTTCTTCATAAAGAATACCATAATGAGTAGTTCCTTTCACATACCTGAGTATCCGCATGCTTGCCTTCCAATGAGTTTGGCAAGGCTTATTAGAGAACCTGCTTACTACTCCAACACCATAAGAGATGTCTGGTCTGCTATTGCACAAGTAGATAAGACTTCCAACTAATTTCCTGTATCTTCCAATATCCACTGGAGATGAAGTATCTTCAAGAGATAATTTTGTGTTGACCTCCATAGGTGTAGAAATTTCCTTGCAATCCTCCATGTCGAATGCCTTCAATATCTGCCTTGCATACTTTTGTTGAGAGATGAAAATCTTCCCTGGTTCGTGCCAAACTTCAAGACCTAAGCAATAATGCATTAAGCCCAAGTCTGTCATTTCAAATTATGAACTCAGGGCATCTTTTGTTTGTTGAAGAAGAGCATCATCATTTCCCATAATCACAAGGTCATCTACACAGAGTACAAGCACAATTGTCTTCCCTCCTCTCTTTAGAACATACAAGTTAGCATCAAAAGCACATCACATCTTTTGAAACCTAGATCCAAGAGATACTTATCTGTCCGCTGGTACCATGCTCTAGGGGCTTGTTTTAGCCCATATAATGCCTTCTTCAGCTTACATACCTTGTTCTCTGAATTGGCAGCCTCAAACCCTGGTGGCTGAGACACATATACCTCCTCCTTGAGGTCTCCATTCAGGAACGCTGACTTGACATCCATGTGATATACTGGCCAACGCTTATGTGCAGCCACAACTAGTACTACTCGGATAGTAATCATTCTTGCAGTCAGGGCAAATGATTCAAAAAAGTAAATGCCTTCAACTTGTGAGTAGCCCTGTGCAACAAGTCTTGCTTTATACTTTTCTAGAGTACCATCAGCCTTGTACTTTAGCTTCTAGACCCACTTGGTGCCAATGACTTTACGCTTAGGGGGTCGATCCACTAACTCCCAAGTTCCATTCTTCATGATATTGTTGTATTCTGTTTGCATGGAAGCCCTCCAATTCGGATCATGGAGTGCCTCTTCCACATTGGTTGGTTCCTTTGCTTCTTCTTGAATGAGATCAGCCATCAAGGTTGTGTTTACAATATGGGCGTTTGCCCGTCTTTGTTCCTCTATCCTCTGTGATTGCCTCGGTCCATCAACAACCTGTTCTAGTGACTGTGGGATGGGGTTTGCAGAATCATAGAGCTGCCTCACCCAACGTGGCAATGGCTTTTCCACTTGGGTGTCGACAAGTTGATGACTTACAGACTCATCATCTGAAGATGATGCTTCCTTCTCTTGTGTAGAAGGGATAGCTCTTGGGCCAGGTTCATACTGGATTGCCCCTTCGCCTGATGATAAAGTGGAAGCTCTCTTTTCCTCCTCCACTACATGTGGCTTCTCCTCCTTGAACACCACATCATGACTCGCCATGATCTTCTTAGCCTCAGGGTCATAAAGCTTATAAGCCTTATTATCTTCAATGTACCCTAGGAAGATACATTTGATACTTTTTGGTTGAAGCTTGTTTCTCTCCCTATCTGGAACATGTACATAGCATTACTTCCAAATACTTTGAAATGAGAAATAGAAGGCTTTTTACCAGTATAGGCTTCTTGTGGAGTCTTTCCATCAAGTGCCTTGGTGTAGCTTTGATTCAAGATGTAGACAACAGTGTTGACAACCTCTACCCAAAATTGATTAGGCAAACCCTTTCCTTTCAACATGCACCTTGCCATCTCCATGATGGTTCGATTCTGACGTTTTGCAACACCGTTCTGTTGAGAACTATGTGCCACTGTGAGTTGATGCTTGATTCACTTACTCTTGCAGAAATCTTCAAACTCTATTGATGTGAACTCACCACCACAGTCTGTCCTGAATTTCTTCATCTTCTTCCCTATTTCAGTTTCAACAAGCGGAAGCCATTCTTTAAACTTACCAAAAGCTTGAGCCTTATCGCGAAGGAAGTACACTTCTTGTGGAAATGCCTTCCTCTGTTGCTTGCCCATCATGCAAGCTTCACATGGTTCCTTCATTTCTGCAATCGATGGTAGGCACGCAACCATACCTCTGCGATGCATCTCCTTCAGTATAGGGTATCCAATGTGGCCGAATCTCTCATGCCATAGCTTACTTGTGCCCTTGTTTGTAGTGGCTGTAAGAGCACACAACTCATACAGGTTGTTCCTCCTTATGCCAATCCCAACAATATTGTTGTTACTATCCATAATCTTAGCTCTTATCTTACTGAAAGATACTTGATGACCTTGATCAGTTATAGAAGCTACTGAAAGTAGATTTCGTTTTATTTGTGGAACATACAACACATTTTAAAGCTTTCTGATATCGCCATTAGAGTTAATGAAAGAAACCGTACCTTCGCCCTCTGCAGGACATCTTGCATTGTTCCCTACCTTTACTGTGATGGGTTCCTTTAGAGGTTGTAAGGAACTGTAAAGGTCTTTTCTACTTGTCATGTGACGAGATGCACCACTGTCCAACACCGATGAGTCATCTGTTCCTGAATCTTCAGCCGAGGAGCACACCTCCTCTATCATAACAAATAACTCAAGCTCTGTTTCTCTTGTGTTGGCAGACTCCTTGCCCTTGCCACCTTTTGAAGAGCCACTCTTTTCTTCTTCCTTCTTGATGCGACAGTCTTGGATTCTGTGTCCTTTCTTCTTGCAGTGAAAACACTCTCCCTTGAACTTCGGAGCCTTAGCTAAAATATCCCAGGTGGCATTAGGATTAGGTAATTTTGGTGAGGTTACTCATTGTATTGGTACCAATTTTGGTGTAGGTTGTACTGGCTAAAAAACCTTTTGTTATGTCACAGGTATGGGGTCAGGGAAAACTAGTCGTCCCTCTCGAGCCCACTTAGATGCTTTAACAACTGTGTGTTGTTGATCTTTCAAACATCGTTCAAACACTTCTACAATCGGATGGAGTGTTTTACTGGAGCAGGTCTGCACTACTGTTATTTGAGTATCTCCTATCGTAATGTAGACCATGTTCGCCATCAGGCTTTGCCTATCCTTCTTTTATTTATCGTATTCATGAGCTTCCTTACAATGATGTCGTATGTGGACTACTTCCCTGCAAAAATGACATCGAGGTGGAGTTAAAGCCATATTGCTACTTGTTTGTCCATGGTTCCATCGTGGTTGACCAAAATTCCTATCCGAGGTATCCTGTAATTGGTGTAAGCTAGGTATGATGCATTTCATAGATGGGGTGGTACGTAACTTGTTGTTGATTGTCCTTATTCTTGAAGAACCGCATTAACGGTCAGCTTGTTTTGTGTTTTTGCATTGTATGGGTAGGTGTCTGTTGAGTGACTAGTGGTATTGCAAATGGCATAGTAGACTTGATTAAGGGCACAGTTGGTCGCCCCATGGCCCGTGTTTTTACATTTTGTACAGTAAACTGCTACAAAGGGTCATCACTTTTATTTTTGCTAGAATTCAATCACTCCAAATCTTTTGTAAATGTGCCAACTTTATTCTGGATCTACAACGCCATTGCTATGACTTCATCTAATGTCATACCACTGCCACCACGGATGATCATAATCTTCCTTAACTGAGGAGTAATCACATCATTTGGGAGATTTGCATGGGCTGGTGGTAACTGCCATAAGTGTGTGCAAAATAGAGTAGCATAATCCTGCATGCTCTGATGTGCTTTTTTGCCTATTATTCTGTAAATAATCAAATATCTTTGCATCAATTTTTTTAGTCTGAAATGCTGGAGAAATGCATTTTTTACATCGTTGTACCATAAAAAATGATTAATGTCAAACTTTGTGAGCCAGTGTGTCGCTTCATTAACTAAGGTGGATTGAAACACTGGATTTGTACGCTAGGTCCTCTCGGTTATTCAAAACTCTCTAATTTATTTCAAAAGTATGCATGTGCGCATCTGGATCATCACTAAGAAAGCCATCGAATTTTGCATATTTACTGGTTCTACTGCTTTGAGGTTAAGAAACGAGCTTTTTGGGAATTTAAGTTTTAATCAACGGCCCGGATCCCACTCTTCAGAGATGAAATCAGAGTAAAGGGCCTTCCTTTTGCTTCAAAACTATGGGAATTCTTCTTTGATGAGTTGTTTAATAGGGGTACCTAGCCCTTGATTGCTATCTACAAGTCTATTAATATCTTCACCAGCTTTGTCTATCATTTTTGTAGATGTCGAATTGCCACCAAATGTGGTGTCGAGATTGGATACAGGACCACCACCAAAATGCACCAGATTATTCCCAAAATTAGTATTGATATCGCTACTGAAAGGAACTAGACTGTCAATGAGCTCGGTGACAACATCAGACAACGAATTGTCACCAAACTGTAGCGGACTAAGTTCCGATATACTTGGCAAACCAAAAATAAGGTTGACATGTTATCTCCATACACTGGACTTGGTCCAAGTTGTATACCAAGATATTTGAAGGGCTTCTTAAGCCACATTGCTTCACATGTAGTGAGGATCAAAGCTCTATATTCAGCCTCTATTGAACTCAATGCAATTGTGGGCTGCTTTTTGCTCATCCATGAAATTGCTTTTGTACCTAGCATCAAAACATAGCCAAAAGTTGATTGTCTATCATAAACACTCCCTACCCAATCTGCATCACTCCATGTTGTTACTTGAAGTTCTTCATCATACCTGTATAAAAACCCATAATTAATTGTACTCTTCACATATCTTAACACTCTCTTTGCATGATTGAGGTGTATCTTTGGCCACATGCATGAATTGAGATAGAACCCAAACTATGTAGCCCAAGCCAAGCCTTATAAGTGTAGCATAGATCAATGATCCCACAATGCTCCTGTATAGTGTAAGGTCTTCTAGCTTCTTACCATCTTCCTTGCTTAACTTGACATTTGAATCCATAGGTTGAGCAATTGGTTAGCAATTTGTCATGCCAAACCTAAACAACACATCTAAAAGATACTTTTTTTGAGAGAGATAGATAGGTTCTTTCCCATAGATCACCTCAATGCCAAGAAAGTACTTTAGCACACCTAAATATGAAATTTTGAACTCTCTTCCAAGCTTTTCTTTGATGGTCCTTATCCAAGGATGGATCTATATCACTTGGAGAGAAACCACATCTCTTCAAGTTGTCCACTAGCCTCTGATTCCAAGCTGTTGGGGCTTGCTTTAGGCCATACAAGACCTTCTTCAACATGCAAACATAGGTAGGATGCTATGAATCTACCTACCCTTGAGGTTGTTCCATGAACACCTCTTCTTGTAACTCGCCATTCAAGAAAGCATTCTATATGTCCATTTGGTAGATAGGCCACCTCCTTGGTGCACACAGGCCTATGAGAGCTCTAATGGTAGCCTTGTTTGCCACAAGGCTAAAAGACTCCTCATAATCCACCACATGTGTCTGTGTGAAGCCTTTTGCTACTAGCCTAGACTTCTACCTTGCCAAGCTGCCATCTACATTCCTCTTGGTCTTGTACACCCACATATTTTGGACTATCTTCATGCCTCCCTTCTTGGGTAATAGCTCCCAAGTGTTGTTCTCCTTAAGAGCTTTGAACTCTTCATACATAGCCTTCCTCCACTCTATTTTGGTTTCTGCTTTCTCATAAGAATCTGGCTCTTGATCTGCAAGGACATTCGTCATGTATGCATAGTGCTTTTCCATGAAAGAACCAAATGCATACCTTTGTGGGGGTGCCTTCTTCCTTATAGAACTCCTCTCTTGACCTTTGGGATATTGTTTCTTGAGTCTATTGAGCTTTACCTTAGGAGTAATGACCTCCTCAAGCTCTTCCTTTTCTGACTCCTCTTGAGCTTCACGAATGTCATAGTCTATTTCTTGGAGCGTTCTATACTTTGAAGTAGGGATTATCTTTCATAATCATAAGTGTAAGAGTGATCATATGAGTGTAACTTATATGTAGAAGCCTCTGTTCCACTGATTGTGATTGACTCTTGAGGTTGAATCTGCACATCAAAGTCTCCATACTCCTCTTGATCCTCTTCATCCAAATTTGCCTTGCCCTTGTCTCCATGCCATGACCTTCACTCATCAAACACAACATCTCTTGACACATATAGCTTCTTCGAGAGAGGTTTGTAGCACTTGTAGCCTTTTTTCTCATTTGAGTATCCAATGAACACACATTTCTCACTCTTGGGCTCTAACTTTGTTCTCCTTTCACTAGGAACATGAACAAAGCATACACATACAAATACCTTGAGGTGCTCCATGGTTGGTTTCTTGCCATAATAGACTTCATCTGGCATCAAGTTGTGCACACCACCTATTGGAACCCTATTTATCAAGTAACAAGATGTATTCACAGCATTAGCCCAATAAGAGAATGGTAACATACCTTCACTTATGAGACACCTAGCTATCTTAACCAAATGCCTATTCTTCCTCTCTACAACACCATTTTGTTGAGGAGTGTACTTGCATGTAAAGTGACTCTTTATGCAATTTTCTTGCAAGTACTTTCTGCATTCCTTGGAGAAATACTTTTCCCCTCCATATGACCTTAGTGTCTTGATGTGTGCATCACATTCTTTCTCAACAAGGGACCTAAACTTTGGAAGCATGAAAACACTTCTGATTTTATCATTGATAACATATAGCCATACCTTTCCTGAGTGGTCGTTAATGAAAGTGAAAAAGTACCTAGCTCCTCCCAATGAAGCCTCTCTGCTAGGGCCCCATACATCTGAGTGTACAAGCTCCAAGGGCTTAGAAGATCTATACTCACTCTTTGGAAATGTCTTCCTTGCTTGTTTACATAGCTGAAAAGCATCACAAACCTCATGTAGGCCTTGAGATTTAAGATTTGATAGCCCCTACACTAAAGCTGCTTTGCACATGCTTTATAACTCCGGAATATTGATATGTCCTATCCTCTTGTGCCAAAGATCAATCTCTGCGATCCTTTTGTTACCAATCATCACATAACATACATTGTTGTGTGTAGGAGTAACATCTGGTGTGAACAATGTACCTTCTTTCCTTCCCTTGGCAATGACCTTGCCTCCTTGCTTCACCATGCACCCTTTTACATCAAATATAACATGTGTACCTCTCTCTACCATCTCTCCTACAGAAATAAGGTTCTTGGAAATAGATGGAACATGGAGCACATCTTTAAGAGTCTTGCCCACATGTGTAATGGGATGCTCACTGTTATCTCTTGTCTCCACACAACCTTTTGAGCTTGGCACGTGCATATGAACAAAATATTTCTCCATACATGACATGTGATTAGAGCATCCAAAGTCTATGTACCACTTTGTGTCCTTGGGATCACTAGTGTAGCCATGTCTCATGGCTAGGAGGATCTCCTTCTCATCATCCTTCTTGGAGTTGTTAGCATAATTTCCTTTCTCCTTCTTCTTCTTGCCTTTGTCATCCTTGAACTAGCACTTTGAAGAAATATGATTCTGCTTACCACATATAAAACAAGTTTTACCTTGATGAGGGTTGTTCTTCCCTTTGCCATTCTTGCCCTTCCTTGAAGATGATGCCTTGCTCTCTCCTTTTGAATCTAAATCTTCTTCCTTCGACTACTTCTTTTTCTTCCTTTCCCCTTCTTGTGACTCTTGCCTTTGCCTTTGCTAGCATATAGCACCTACGAGTGACCATCCTTCTTGGATGTGTCTCTTATGGCAACCTCTTTTGCCAATAGGTGTTGGATCAACTCTTCAAGATTTGTTAGTGGATCTCTATACAATATGGTAGTAATGAGGGGTTTTCGCTTGTCTTCCCCTCTTAGCCCATTGAGAGTAATTTGCACAAGGTCTTCCTCATCTACTTTGCAGCCAATGGATGCCAATTTCTCCCTCAACTCCTTCACCCTCAAGGTGTAGTCAACAATAGATTGACCACTACTCTTCTTCAAGGAATGGAGTTCATTCTTAAGCTGCATCTTGTTGCTTCTTTTGGAAGTGGCATATATCTTCTCTAAGGCCTCCCAAACATCTCTAGCATGATCAAACTCTGATATATGACCAATCATAGTGTTAGAGATTACCTGTGATATGTAGAAGATAGCTCTCCTATTCCTTTCCTCCCAATCCTTCAACATCTTCAATTCTTGATTGGTGATCTTCAGATCTTGGGGATCCGCATTGGGATTATCTTCATCTCCTCACACAATAAACCTTTGCTCATGAGATAGTTCATGACTCTAAACCTCCATCGCTAATAGTTGTCTTTGTTAAGCAGCTCCACTTTTTTACCTAGATTTGCCATAATGAATGGGAAATTAGGGTTACACTTAAGTGTACCTCTTAGTTGATGGTCCAAGATTTTTTTTCCTTCTCCTAGTGTCTTCAAAGGATGTTTCCTACTTTGATACCAACTGATGGAATTTAATCCCTTATATTTTCATACTATAAGTGAGATGAACCCAATAGCTAGGTCCCTTCATACATCTTTTCTACTACCCTACAACAAAACTCTGATTCACATGCCTTACACTAATCCAAATAACCTAATATTTTAGCCACATTTAGTGTGGATCATAAGCTTTCAAACAAGCTAGAGAACACCTCAAATCAATCTCTTTAGGTCAATTAAAAATTGTGTACAAGACAGATATGCAGAGATGTAGGATATGGAAAAATTAGGATTACAAAGATACAACAATTTCTCTATATATAAAACTGATTTCAAGAAGCCCTCTAGGAAAATTAAACACATATATAAGCTACAAAATGCACTTTAAATCTCTTTAATTGGATATGTACACAAGGAGTTACAACTATTATAAGCAGACTATGTCTATACCTACAAGAGACTAGAGTGGGTGTGGGCTTAATAGCTCCTCCTCTATGCATATAATGCCCTGCTCTACATTTTTCCTAGCTTGGACTGCTGCATTTCAGCTCGTTGAGCCTTGGGTGACTCTCTTCTTTAGCGTACTTGAGTATATATCACTTAGTCTTCAATGATCTACAAGACTCCCATGCATTTGATAACTCTTCATCTTCTTTTATAGATTTTGGATTCCTCCCCTGAATTTTCCATTGCCTTAGGACTATCGTGCCCAACCTTACCTGACCTTGAGATTTCCGTGAGTCATTTGAGTCATAACTTTTGTCCATATCAAGGTCTTTTGACCCCTTTGTCCACCTTGAGCTTGCACAATTCACATTTTCAACATGGTGGAGTAAGAAACATACTTTTGATAACTGCTAGATATTTGGATGTTTGGCATATGCTTATGTTCTATCTTAGTTGAGATATAAGCTAGAACCTACATGAGAGAAGTATATCTTAGGATATGATGATAAACAAATGGGTTACAGGTTATGGAGTCCATCTACAAAACAATTTCTTGTTTCTAAAGATGTGATATTTGATGAAAAAAATACATGGTGTACAGGTTCAAATAATATTCATGCATATTTTAAATAATTCATGAAGACAAGGAAAGGAAAATCAAAGTTGCAAGTATACGAAGATGAAAATGATGATAAAGATGGAGATGAAGATAGACCGAGATTTGATCTAGTGCATGATGAGGCAGAGAGTTCAAGGAGTGCAGAGATAAGGTCATCAAGAGAAAGAAAGAAACCTATAAGGTATAGATATGACACTTCTTACATCACAACCAAAGATTATGCATACATATTGAAGATAGATGAAGATCCATCAACATATGCAAAAGCTAAAGGTAAAATGAATTTGGAAAAAAGAACGAAGGAAGAGCATGATGCTTTACTTGAGAATGATACATGGGACTTGGTACCTAGAATAAGGAATGAAAAGGTAATTGGATGTAGATGGGTGTACAAAACAAAAAGATCTGCAGATGGAAAAGTTTCATGATATAAACCTAGACTAGTGGTCAAAGGATATGTTTAGAAACAAGGTGTGGACTATGACGAAACTTATAGTCCAGTGGAAAATATGTCAACTATTAGAACATTGATAGCTACTACAGCTTACAAAGGATGAAATCTATCACAATAAGATGTTAAAAATTCTTTTCTAAATGGATATATAGTAGATGAAGTATACATGGAGCAACCATAGGGTTTCAAAGATCCAAATGGACAAGATTGCATGTGTAAGCTCAAAAGAGCTTTGTATTGTTTGAAACAAGCCCCAAGGGCTTGGAACTATAGACATGTGAAGTTCTCAAATGAACTTGGATATCAAGCTTCAAAGGTAGATAGTAGCTTGCTAGTGAAAGCCAATGCAGATGGGTACACATACATTTCTACCTATATTGAAGATATTATACTTACAGGTACAGATACCAAAGGAAGCAAAAAACTCAAGAAGCAAATGGAGAAGGAGATCCAGATAAGTGACTTGGGAATTTTATCCTATTTACTAGGTATGGAAATCATTAACACTCAACATGGAGTGTATGTTACACAAGAAAGCTGTTTGAAGAATCTTCTATTAAAGTTCAACACGGAAAATTACAAAACTTCAACAAACCCATTGAAGGTAAATCATAAGTTAAGCATGTATGGAGGTGAAGAATTCAAAGATATGAAGATGTATCAAAGTTTGGTAGGAAGTCTAATTTATGCTACCTTGACAAGACTAGATCTTTCATATGCAGTTGGTGTTTTATCATAATGCATTGTCCAAAGAAAAATCATTGGATTGCAGCACAATGAGTGTTAAGATAAATTGAAGGAAATTCTAATGAAGGTTTGCACTATCATTTCAATTTTGACACTAGGATCAAAGTGTTTAGTGATGCAGATTGTGTAGGTTGTACTGGATACTTATGCTACATTGGAGATAAGCTAGTATCATGGTGTTCAAAGAAGCAACACACCATTGCTTTGTCATCCATAGAAGCTGAGTATAAAGGAATGGTAAAGCAGCAAAAGAAGTAATATGGATAAAGAATTTGATGAAGAGTCTTGGAGTTGAGTAGGGAGCTCCAATTACACATGGTGACAACATGAGTTCATTTTACTTGGCAACTAACCCTATTTTTCATGCAAGGACTAAACATATTGAGATTCAATATCATTTCTTGAGGGAAAAGGTACTTGACGAAGGAATTGAAGTCACATCTACTCCAACAAAAGAATAGGTGGTAGATATGTTAACCAAGAGTCTAGATGGATGTAAGCTATAGAGATTCAAAGAGATGGCAAGGATAAAGAAGAAGAACATAATCACAATTAGTGATTGAGGGGGACATGTTGGTGCAAACCAATCAAAAATTGGTGTTTATGAAGGTTAATGAAGTCAAGCAAGAGTATGGAAAAAGATAAATATAATTTTGGTATAGATATAGACCAAGAAGAATGAAGAAGGCAATGGATAAAAAGCATGAGACATGACTGTGCATATATTCACTTCAGAGGATCCTAATTAGTGTATTATAGTTAGGAAATTAATCAACCAAGTGAATAACAATGTATTGGTCATGATCCACTTACAAATTCATGGCTATTTAAGTCAACTATGACTTTAGAAATTTAGTGAATTCATTATCATAGATGAGATAGAAGTGTCGAGTGAAATCTATAGGATTAGAGTTCAGTCTAATCTACATTTCTCTCAAGATGATTACGTGGATAAAAAATCCTTGTACACAGATCTAATTCAATATTAAACCAAGTTATGGTTAAAGTTTCATGTCCTAATTCATTTCATAGAAATTTTATGACTCATAAGAACATTCACATGTCAAACTTCTGAAGTGAAGACTTAGAAATGGTGCATCTCGTCAATTAGTGTTTTGCTTGGATCTCAGTGATGCGTGTAAAGTTTTTTGTGTTTAAGCATTAGAAATATAATTTTAGAGATAAAGAAGATATTTCCAAAAGCATTTTTCAAAGTCTGAAAGAGATCAGAGGTTGAAGTTACTCAGTCAAAGTTGCCATTTATGAAAATAGTTTCAGATATACTTTTTTATCTTAGTGATTAATCAAAGTTCTAATCAAACTAATCAAAGGTTTATTGTACCTCAAGGTGGCATAAGGATCATAGAACGATTCTTATGTAATTTGAAGCATTAAAATCCATGTCATTTGCGGGTAATGAAGTTGAATCTTGAGGCCAACTATTGGAAGAAGAACAGAAATTCATAAGTGAAGAAGGAAGTACATTTCATTCTTAAACTTGGAAATTTTTTAAGTACTGGTGTAAATTCTTGTCTATACTTGACATAGAGGTGTTGTTTATTCAAGGTAGAATTGACATTGGAGATTTGAAGGTCTCCATCATGCTCCACATGAGCTAATCGCACAACATCAACACCAAGGTCAAACTGATGATCACACTCTAACTAAGTATCATCACAAAGATCTGCATGAGAATCCATATGATGCTCTAAAGCATATAAGTGATCATCCAAAGTGTGCTCCATATGAGCATCCATATGATCAACCAAACCATGCTCTTCAAAAGCATCACAAGCATCTAAAACATGCTCTACATGTGCATCCATCCGAGCATCTAAATCCTTCCATACATGTGCATCATGACTATCAATAGACCTATGTGTAGATAGAAAAAAAATGAGACATGATGACTCTCACATCACACATAAGGCCGAACTCCCTCTCAGACAAGATTGTCTCTCACATAGAGTACATGTAGTGGATATATGTGCCCAATCCTAGCACATCTGATAAGCATAAGCTATCCCAACTACAATTGAAAATGATGCTCACCAAGGAATGCATAACATCTGCTCTCCTGTAATTGGCTGACTAAAATCAAGCTCATAGAGAATGATGGCACATAATGTACATGTCTGAGTATAAGTGATGCTCCACTAGGTAGCATAAGGCATATATCTACTGCACCCTCAATGTCATATGTTGTACCATAAGGCATGTGCACACATCCATGACTCTCACCTAAGAGTCAACAAAACCACTTGCAATATGGAGTAAAATGAAAAGTTTCTAATGCATCAAGCAACCAAGCCATATGTGTGATATCCAATGAAAAAAAGGAATCCTAAGATGAACCATAGGAGAAAGTGATATTACCATCATTAGCATAATGAACTACCATAGACTCTCTTGAAACCACTACTTAACCTGCATCACATGCATATCTCTGACATCATTGTCACATCTGCCTGAAGCAACATTGTCGAGTATGGTCATCATGGCCACAGTGCCAACATTGAAGTCCTCAAAGTGATCTACGTCTCACATGAGTCAATGGACTCACATACATATCATGTAGTCTCTGCCATAATGCACTAATCATCTTCTCATACATACCAGACTCCCATATAGAATCCACAAGTTGTAATCGGATAGTGGATTTGGCCAATGCATCCATATCCATCCATATGTGGTCTAGCATGTCACCTAGCCTCTATGCATCTGTATGTACATACATGTGTAACACTGCATGAACCAATGTATGCCACATCTAAGTTTTCCATCTCAGAAAGTCAATGCCATCAAACCAAGAAGACATCATGCTGGAAATCCAAGAGACTAGCAATGTAACAAGAGATTAGAAATAATACTTTGTCACCAATAGAATAGGATCACACCTACATATCCATATGCATAACTCACATCACAAATGTCTCGCTAGAGAAGAAGCCATGTGAACCACCTATCATATAACCATGCATCTAGCATGCATATAAAACCATGAGCATAAATCTGCTTGCCAAGTCTCCAAAATGACTAAGTATATGTGAAAGAATCCTGGGAGAAATTTGATAGAGTATCACCTGTAAGTTCAGCAATCAAACAAGATAATCAATAACAAAAGAACAATGAGTAATGTGTCACTACCTATCACTAATCCAACCAAAGATAATAGCAAATACACATGCCAAAAACTAATGGTAATACATGCCAATATAATGGCGATACACCTCCCACTCAAGAATGAATCCTACAAGATGGTCCAACCTATCATGAATAACCTATGACCAAGTCCAAGTGAACGGAGATAATAAATAATCCAAAGCTATCACAAAAGCATAAAGGATCTACTAGATTACTCTTCTAGCATAAAAGCTAATGAAATTTTAATAACATCTCCTCTGTAAAATGGACTTTGAACCAAAATAACCATGTGGGAATATACCATCCATTAATGGCAAACCATAGTGGCAATCATATATGATGATCAATGATAATATGGCTCAACACAAAGCCAACATAGGTGATAAAATGATATATTGCTGAGGGTCCAACTAGATCATGTACCTACAAAAAAATACACAAGTACTTACCATGATCCAAAATCAACTCACATAAATTGTGTGCAACCGGCAAGCTAAGCCGTATCCAAGTGGCATAAGCAAGATATATACCACATGGAATTATACATCCATTGACAATACTATGATCAAACTCATGATGGTATAAACCTAAAAGGTAAAACACAATGTCATCTCACATGCCAAATACTTGACAAGATCATGCTCTACTCTCATACGGAGGAGTTACCACACTGATCATACATGGTCAAATGGAAACCAATACCGAAGTACAAGTGCGCATACACACTTCTCCTAACTATCTTGCACCAATGGAGCTCTAAACCAAGAGCTCAAAACATATTTAAAGATAATTTCAATCTTCAAGTATCTTTAGGCTTGCATAGGAAAAATATGATACTCTTTAGTAAACTTCAACGTGTCCTTCTTGGCTACATAACAACACTTAGAACACCTCAATGAGAGGAGTGTAGCTCAAGCTATAAAATAAACAAGCATCTATTGTGTATTTCACCTTCATCTGTAGTACTATTGCTCTCTATTCTGCCGAGCACTCCAAATATGGACCTATATGCTTCAAGAAAATTGTATGTGCTCTTCTAAGCTATGCAAAGCAAGTTGAATTGTTTCACTCCGGTCTCTAAAACTCAAGCTACATCCAAAAATTTGAAGTGTTGTCCAAGTGATTGTAGATTCATCTTCTACATATATCTGAGTTCTTTGAATTTTTGGCAAACTAAAACTCCAAATCAGATTATGTCTTCTTTTAATTTTGTATTTCCCTATGCTACCTACACACAACTTTAAATTGCACAAATATGAGATTCCTAGCTCACGTTATGGCCAAAATACCGAATGGCTATCAAGAGGGTGCCGACCTGCACATTCACCTCTTGAACCCCAAACTTCCATTGAAGCTCCTTGCTCACCAGTCTTCAACAAGCTCTGCTACCAATGAAGGGCTTTGGTGTTTTGAACAAGAGGAGCAATGAAGAGATTGAATGGAGAGAGAAGATCATAGTGATGCACACACATGCATGCGAGCCTCAAAACCCACATAATGATCTCCATGAGGCAATGCTTTGTAAATATATATATATATATATATATATATATATATATATATATATATATATATATATATATATATATATATATATATATATATATATATATATATATATATGAATATAGGGGTAAAGTCGCATGATCCTTACATCCCCAACACCTTGTACCTATTTATGGTTCCATTAGAGTTCTTCTTTACTTTATAGATCCATCTGGTTCCAATGATCTCCATGCTTGAGGTTTTAGGAACTAAGTCCCAAGTGTTATTCTCTTGCAATGCTTCAATCTCTTCTTCCATAGCATACTTCCACTCTCGCTTCTTCTTTGCTTCCTCATAAGATGTGCTCTCTTTACCATTTCTATCATGGGTCATATAAATAGAATGCTTAATGACCAATGAGGTATCATATCCATACCTTTCTACTTTCTTCTTTTTCCCTTCAAGACCTTTTGATTCTTTGTTGAGATGATTCTATCATATCCCTTATACCCTAAACTTTGGGATTTACCTTTGGAGTTCAATGACTTCAAATGTTGTCTTCTACTCATCTTTTTATTCACTCAATTCTTAAAGTGTATGTGGAGCTTTGTTTGATAGAATTGGGAAGTCATTTTCCAATTCATAAGGCAAGTTGATTTTCTTGCAATCATCTTCAAACCAAGATTTATTCCCATCAAATACTAATATGACTTATAATGAATTCTTTAGTACTAGGATTGCATAACAAATAAACCTTTTAATTTAGTTCATAGTCTATGAACATATATCTCTCTAGCTTAGGATCAAGTTTCCCTCTAATTTCTGAAGGTGTATGCACATATGCAGTGCATCCAAATATCCTGTAATGATCCAAGCTTGATCTTCTTCAAATTTCAAGATTCATAAGGTTCCATTCCTTCCGAGGATTTTGATGGTAGCCTATTAGTGAGGTATGTGGCAATGGATACTACCTCTATCCATATATAATTGGGAAACTTCTCATTAAGCATTGACCTAGTCGCTTCCACAATGATTCTATTCATCATTTTTTCTACACCTTTTTGCTTTGGTGTATACATAGTTGTAATCTCTCTTTTGATCCCTCTCTCTTGTAAAAAAGATTCAAAGTTATGGGATAAATATTCTCCCCCTCCATCAAACCTTGGCCTCTTCAATGTTCTACATTTTTTATTTTCTACAAGTGCAAGATACTTCTTGAAACATGAAAACACTTCATCTTTATGCTTCATGAAATATGATACAGTCAATTTGCTACAAGAATCAATGAAAGATACATACTACCTTGACCCTTAGGTAGATGGTTCCCTGTTGGTCCCCAAACATCACTATAGATAAGCTCCAAGTTATATCCATGTATGTATCCATTTTTTGTGGAAGGTTTCCTATGGAACTTTCCAAATTGACATTCACTGCATTTGTAAATCATGTGTTGCTTTGTGATATTCTTTAGTTCGAGTACACTTTGATCTTTTCTAATTTGTTTTAGGTTCCTCTCCTCTCTCCAATGTGAGCTAACCTTTTGTGTCAAACATCTAACTCTGATCGAGTTTGTGTACCATAATTGAACAGTTCTATGTTCTTTGTGTCTTAAAGCTCAAAGGTGAATAGTCTACCCGTCTTTTATCCTTTGGCAATCTTCTTGAACCGTTGGTATGGATCTTCCACATAGGCTCCATGTTTTGTAAATATCACCTCCAATCCTTTTTCACAATAATTTTTTTTGTGATGTTAGATACATAGAGAACTCTAATCTATAAATTTATATTATTGTTCAAAGTCTTCACATTTCCAATCTTCTCAATAGGATGCCTTGTGTCATCTCCTATTTGCACTTCATGCTTTCTTGGGGTCTTTCTAAATTTCAGAGTAGTGCTACATTCCCTACTACATGATTTGAACATCTTGAATCAATTTAGAATACATATTCATTTGATTTACCTTCCTTCATTGTTATGTTCATGTGCAAAAGTGAATCCTCTTGGGATTGATCATCAGTATAATTGTTCTAGTCTATCCTTCCTTTGTATCCTCCTTGATAATTGTTGTTGAAGTTGCTATTACCATTGTATCCATAGTTATTGTTGTATATGCATCTACGAGCTCCATGACCTCCTGTTTTGTATCCTCTTCCTCTCTGGTTCCTTGGATTCTTGAACCAATGTTCAATTATATGATTTCTAAGTCCACATATAGCACATGGTGAAGAACGTTGAGATCTCCCCCTACCTTGAACCTCTTTCACTTGAATTTGATCCTTTATTTGTAAGAGTTTACAGTCATGAATTTGAGTTATAGTGCAACTCATAATAAATTAGAGAGGATATGGAGATAAGAACCTTGAATTTAAGTTCAAGAATTCACCACTGAAAAGATTATAGGCCCAAACTTAAGTTTGATTCTATATGATTCAAAAATGAATGAATCCTTAAACTTTTGGATCCTACTCTGGTCTCCAAATGAGAAGAACTTAGAGTCTCAAACTTAACTTCAAGCTTATCTTTTTAAAATGTTTCCTTTAAGATGTTGGAACTTAAGTTTGAGCCCCTTATCCTCCTAAGCTCTCTCAATTTTACAAGGTCCATGGCTAAACTTAAGTTCAAGCCTCTTTTACTAGAGCTACAGGCTCAAACTTGAGTTTGAGCCTCACTCATAATAGATTAGAGAGTCTTTGAGAATAGGAGGCTTGAACTTAAGTTATATCCTCTCTCACACAAAAGATTAGAGGCTTGAGCAAAAGTGTGATCCTCTCCTTTTCAAAGGTTAATAGAGCCTTAAACTTACGTTTGAGCATGTTACAATCATATACTAAGAGGTTTGAACTTAATTTCAAGCTTCTTCTTATGGATGTTATGAACATAAGAAACTCAAAATAAAGCTAGAGCCTCTCCCATGTAAACAATTAGAGGTGCAAACTTAAGTTTGAACCTTAATCTTAGTTTGAGAGTTTACAAGCTCCAACTTAAGTTTGACCCTCTCATATAATAGTTAGAGAGGCTATGAAGATAAGAGCCTCAAACGTAAGTTTGAACTTCTCCCACTCAAAAGATTTGAAGGCTCAAAATTAAGTTCCAGCCTCTCATAGTCACTGAAGTTACATGCTCGAAGTCAAGACTCACTCACAATAAACTAGAGAGGCTCTGGGGATAAGAGGCTTGTACTTAAGTTTGAGCATGTCCCATTGAAAAGATTATAAACTCAAACTTTGTTGGTGCATTTCAAGCCTTCACACATTGGCTTGGAACCTTGGAAGATTAGCTTGGACAAGTTTCATCAAGGCTTCACTTGAAGGAAATGGCATATGAACCCATACCTATGTTTTATTACTTTTACTTCCATTGTAAAAGTCTTTAGTGACTTGGCATCTACATGAAATCACTTACCTAATTGATTAGTCGTGGAAATTGAATGATGTAAATGGAGAGAATATCTCCATACTTTTAGAGAAGAGATTCTAGGGAGCCTAGATTTGAATTTCAAATTCAAATGATCACAAAACTTCTATAAAAGATGAAGTGGAAAAGTCGCGGGTGTGTCACTCACTTCAGCTCACTCCCCGAGGCATTTCATTATTGTAACTCATTGTGTGTGTATGCTACTTCATAGCCTACACCACAATACCTCATTTAGCTATCCTTGTCATGCTAATGAGATTGTACAAACACATTAATCAATAGAAGTATACACATTCATCATATCAGTTTCTCTGTGTTATCATCTCCAAGTCTGTCAACTTCAAAGGAGCATATCTCAGGATCTACTGAACCAAATCAAGTTATTCAAAGCACATTGGAACCAGCTCCAAGTCTACTATACACCTACAAAGTTTCAAGACAATTGGATCAGCCATCTCGGAGAAATCTCACTCGAAGTGCACACTGGTCTGTGTCTGCAGAGTTCCTAAAAAATCGGGGATACATATAATTTTGCTAAATTGGTTTCTCAGTGAGTAGTTTATCACTTCTTCTCATTCCACTTGCAAATGGTAGCTTGTTAAGCTAATTTAATATGTCCAGAAGGAATTAGATCAATTGTTAGTGTGCTGGTCACACTGAGTGAAAGACTGAGCAGGTGTCACTACATAAATAGAAAGTTTTTCTTGATTTGTGAAGTGCAAAGTTATCTGTTTTGATTTGGTCATTACACATATCATTTGCAAAGTACATATATGCTTTCTTGGTATCATTTGGAAGCTCAAAGTGTGTACTAAGCATTTCTGGAATCAAAGGAGGGCTGGTGTGAAGCAGGTATAGCAACACCAACTCAATCTCTTGAGTGCATCCTACCATCACTCCCAACATTGGTATCAGAGCAAATAAGGTAAACATGGGAGATGGATTTCCTTCATTCATTGACAAATTGGACAGGAACAACTACCAAGCTTGGTCTCTGAGGATGAAGACCTATCTACAAGGAAGGAGCTTATTTGGATACATATCAGGAGATGAGGAATTGCCCTCATTCAAAACTAGAGGACTACCCACCAAGGATGAACATGAGAGGCTCAACCAATGGTGTGCAAAAGATGCTTTGGCAAGGTCTTACCTTCTTAACTCTATATCTGACTTTCTTTTATCTCATGTAAGGAATTGTAAGACTTCCCAAGAGACTTGGGAAACTCTGTCAACATACTTTTCTTCCAACACAAGGGCCAGGAAGAATCAACTGTGGATTGAATTCACAACCCTTAGGAAGCAGCCCAAGCAATCAGTCTCAGAGTATGTGACAAAGATTAAAGATGTGGCAGACCAATTAGCAAGCATTGGAGAGGAGATTGAAGAGGAACAAATAGTCAGGCAAGTAACAAATGGACTCAAGGCAGATGATAAGTGGGAAAGTTTCACCACTACAATGGACCTCTATATGGACATGCATACCCCAGATCTCACAACACTCATGGGCCAACTATTCACACATGAAGCAAAGTTTACAAAGGCAGGAGATCAATCAAAAGGTAACAACCCCTCTGCTCTCTATACTGATAAGAAAGTTAAGGATAAAGGTAAAGGGAAGAAACAAGATGAAGAAGGCTCTACCTCCCAAGCTAATTATGCAGGGAGAGGTAGATCATCAATAGGCAGGGGCAGAGGAGGTAAGTTAGGTAGGGGGAGACCCTACAACTCATCACCATGCAACATTTGTGGATTATCCAATCATACCACAGATGAATGCTACAAGAACTACAAGAATCAGAGAGGAAGAGGCTACTCAAGAGGTGGATACTCTCAAGGGAGAGGCAGATTCAACCAACATCAAAGCTACAATGGATACAACAATCAATACAACAACAATTACAACCACAACCACAATGGTAATTACCAAGGTGGATTCAGAAACAGAAGGGATTACAACAACTACACAGAGGAGCAAGATGACTCCCTATTGATCATGAATATGACCTCCAAGGCAGATACAAATGATGATCATTTATTTTATATTGACTCAGGATGTTCTAACCATGTAGCTGGCAATGTGGCACTACTCTCTGATTTGGAAGAACCCAAGGGCAAACATCAGGTACAAACAGGTGATGATACTAAACATTCTGTTGTTAAGATTGGAAATGTGAAGACATGTGATGGTAACCAGAACCTATTGAGCAGGGTACTCTATGTACCAACCATCACCAAGAATTTAATGAGTGTTGGTCAGATTGTGGAGAAAGGTTTGCAGGTCAGATTTACTCAACATGGAGCATATGTGGAGGACCCAAGACATGGATTCAGAAGGATAGCCAAAGAGGAGAAATCAGGTAGATTGTTTACTTTTGAGCTAGAAGACACCAAGAATATTGCTTTGTATAATTACAAGGATCAAACACTTTTAGAGTTAGAAATATGGCACAAGAGGTTAGGTCACATAGGTGAAAGAACCCTAAAGCAAATGTGCAGGGATCAATGTGTGCTTGGGATACCTAATGTGTCCAAGCAACACATGATTTACAAATGTGGAGCATGTCAGTTTGGTAAGTCTCACAGGTTGCCCTATTCAAGGAAAGGTTTCATGCATGAAGACTACCTAGACTTGGTACACACAGATGTTTGGGGACCTAGCAAGGACCCTTCCATTTCAGGTTCAAGGTATTATGTGTCCTTCATCGATGATTATAGCAAATGGACCATCTTATACTTTATGAAGCATAAAGATGAAGTGTTTAATTGTTTCAAGAGGTATCTTGCACTTGTTGAAAACCAAACAGGAAGAAGCTTGAAAAGGCTAAGGTCAGATGGTGGAGGAGAATACTTCTCCAATGAATTTGAAGATTTCTTGCAGGAAAGAGGCATCAAAAGGGAGATTACTACAAGGTACTCACCTGAACAAAATGGGGTAGCTGAAAGAAGGAATAGACTCATTGTAGAAACAGCTAGGTCTATGCTTAATGAAAAGAAGTTGCCAAATTATCTTTGGGCAGAGAGTGTATCCACTGCCACCTATCTCATAAACAGGTTGCCATCCAAATCACTTGATGGCATGACACCATATGAAGCTTGGCATGGTAAGAGAACTTCTCTGGATCACTGCAAAATCTTTGGTTGTGTAGCATATGTGCATATTCCCTCACAGGTAAGGGGAAAGCTAGATCCTAAAGCTGAAAAGTGTATCTTCATTGGTTATGATTTGAACCAAAAGGGATACAGATTCTACAACCCAACAAACAAAGGCTTCAAGGTAAGCAGAGATGTCATCTTTGATGAGAATGACTCATGGTATGAGAATGAATGCAGGAAGGTTAGTCTACCCTATAATATGGAAGAAGATTTCCCAAAGCTCACTAAAGAGGAACCAATCCAGAAAGATGAATCAAGCTCAGATGATGATGATACAATTAACCTTGAGGAGTTCAAGGCATGGAAGTCCAAAGGAAAGATGAAGATGAAGAAGCTAGAGGATGCACCAGAATCCTCAACTCAAGCAATGAGGAGATCTCAGAGAGAAAAGAAGAAGCCTATCAGATTTGGGTATGACACATCACTTGTAACTAAACATTCTGTATATCTTGCAAAGGATTTGTTGAATGAAGAACCAGGTACCTATGAAGAAGCAATTACCAAACCAGAATGGAAAGAAGCTATGGATGAAGAAATGGAAGCTCTCAAGGAGAGTGATACTTGGGACTTGGTACCCAAGAAGGACTCATGAAGGTGATAGGATCCAGATGGATCTACAAGCTAAAGAGGAATTCAGATGGAACAATAAACAGGTACAAAGCTAGGTTGGTAGCCAAGGGTTTTGCACAAACCCAAGGCATTGATTATGAGGAGACATTTTCTCCTGTGGCTAAGATGCCAACTATCAGAATATTGGTGAGTGTAGCTGCATCCAAGAATTGGAACATGTACCAATTAGATGTCAAGAATGCTTTCTTGAATGGATGGATATCTGAAGAAGTCTACATGTCACAACCACCTGGCTATGAAGACCCCAAGAAGGTAAATTATGTTTGTAAATTGAAGAAGGCTCTATATGGTTTGAAGCAGGCACCTAGAGCATGGAATTACAGGTTGACAACCTACCTCCAAGACCAAGGATTTGTGATGAGCAAAGCTGATACTTCTCTGTTCATAAAGAGAAGTAGTATAGAGGTAATCTACTTGTGTGTTTATGTTGATGACATCATCATTACAGGCAATGATGTCAATGGGATTAGGCACATCAAAGGACAGATGATGAAAGAATTCAAGATTAGTGATCTTGGATTATTGAAATACTTCTTAGGTCTTGAGTTAGTCTACACCAACTCAGGTATATATATCACTCAAAAGAAGTATGTACAGGATATGGTCAAGAAGTTTGGTTTGCAGGAAGCTAAAGTATCTACTACTCCAATGGAGGTCAACCTAAAGTTAAGTGCTCATGAAGGAGATGAATTACAAGACATTACAGGATATCAAAGCATGGTAGGTAGTTTGAATTATGCTACCTTGACAAGAATTGACATAGCTTATGGAGTTAGTGTGCTTAGTCAATTCATGCACAAACCAAGGGTACCTCACCTAGAGGCAGCAAAGAAGATCTTGAAGTACTTGAAGGGAACTCAGAATCATGGTTTGTACTTTCCTTATACATCAGATATTGATATTAAAGTGTATTCAGATGCAGATTGGGCAGGATGCAAGGATGATAGGAGAAGCACATCAGGCTACATTTGTTTTGCAGGAGATAAGCCTATTTCTTGGTCAGCCAAGAAACAACCTACAGTAGCATTGTCATCCACTGAAGCAGAGTATAGAGGGCTTGCCAATGCCACTCAAGAAGCTATCTGGTTGAAGCTCTTGTATACAGAGTTAGGTCTATACACTAGACCTCCAATTATCCTTGGAGATAACACTAGCTCTCTTCACCTTGCAGCTAATCCAGTATATCATGCCAGAACCAAACACATAGAGGTTCATTACCACTATGTGAGAGAGAAGTTGCTTAGTAAAGACATTCAATTGACATATGTGTCTACTAATATGCAATGTGCAGATTTACTCACTAAAGCATTGGATGGAAACAAGTTATGCAGATTTAAATCCATGATTGGATTGCAGGATGTGATTGAAGGTTGAAAATGAAGACTTAAGCCAAAGTGTTTGGCTTGAGGGGGAGCTGTTGGTGCATTTCAAGCCTTCACACATTGGCTTGGAACCTTGGAAGATTAGCTTGGACAAGTTTCATCAAGGCTTCACTTGAAGGAAATGGCATATGAACCCATACCTATGTTTTATTACTTTTACTTCCATTGTAAAAGTCTTTAGTGACTTGGCATCTACATGAAATCACTTACCTAATTGATTAGTCGTGGAAATTGAATGATGTAAATGGAGAGAACATCTCCATACTTTTAGAGAAGAGATTCTAGGGAGCCTAGATTTGAATTTCAAATTCAAATGATCACAAAACTTCTATAAAAGATGAAGTGGAAAAGTCGCGGGTGTGTCACTCACTTCAGCTCACTCCCCGAGGCATTTCATTATTGTAACTCATTGTGTGTGTATGCTACTTCATAGCCTACACCACAATACCTCATTTAGCTATCCTTGTCATGCTAATGAGATTGTATAAACACATTAATCAATAGAAGTATACACATTCATCATATCAGTTTCTCTGTGTTATCATCTCCAAGTCTGTCAACTTCAAAGGAGCATATCTCAAGATCTACTGAACCAAATCAAGTGATTCAAAGCACATTGGAACCAGCTCCAAGTCTACTATACACCTACAAAGTTTCAAGTCAATTGGATTAGCCATCTCGGAGAAATCTTACTCGAAGCGCACACTGGTCTGTGTCTGCAGAGTTCCTAAAAAATCGGGGGTACATATAATTTTGCTAAATTGATTTCTCAGTGAGTAGTTTATCATTTCTTCTCATTCCACTTGAAAATGGTAGCTTGTTAAGCTAATTTAATATGTCCAGAAGGAATTAGATCAATTGTTAGTGTGCTGGTCACACTGAGTGAAAGACTGAGCAGGTGTCACTACAGAAATAGAAAGTTTTTCTTGATTTGTGAAGTGCAAAGTTATCTGTTTTGATTTGGTCATTACACATATCATTTGCAAAGTACATATATGCTTTCTTGGTATCATTTGGAAGCTCAAAGTGTGTACTAAGCATTTCTGGAATCAAAGGAAGGCTGGTGTGAAGCAGGTATAGCAGCACCAACTCAATCTCTTGAGTGCATCCTACCATCACTCCCAACAAACTTCAGTTCAAACCTATATGAGTCACAAGTGAATAAAGCCTCGAACATAAGTTTGAATCTATGTTGGTCTCCTAGTTGTAAGAGCTTATAGGCTTGCACTTTAGTTTCAACCTCTCTTTTCAAAATGTTTCTTTTGAGACACTTAAACTTAATTTTGAGCCTCTTATCCTCATGATGTCTCTCAATCTTACGAGGTTCATAGCTCAAAGTTGATGTCGAACAATTTTTAGTAGAGGTATAGGAATGAAGTTAAGTTCGAGCCTCACTCATAATAGATTATAGAGTCTATGAGGATAGGAGGCTCGAACTTAAGCTGGAGCATCTCACACTCAAAAGATTAGATTCTCAAAGTTAATTTCAAGTCTCTTCCCCACAAAAGATTAGAGATTCGAATTTAATTTTGAGCCTCTTTCACTTAAATGCAAGCCTCTAAGCTTATAGGCTCAAGATTAAATTTATCCTCACCCATAAGAGATTTGAAAGGTTATGAGGATCAAAGGCTCAAAATTAAGTTTAGCATCTCCCTCAAAAGATTTGTGGCTCGGACTTAAGTTTGAGCCTATACCAATCACTAAAGTTATAGGCTCCTAGTCAATTTCAAGCCTCACTCATAATAAACTAGAGAGACTATGGGGATAAGAGGCTTGAACTTAAATTTGGGCCTCTCTAACTCAAGAGAGTCTAGGCTCATACTTAGGTTCAAGCATATCTAAGTCAAAAGTGATTAATGCCTTGACCTTGAGTTCGAGCCTATTTTGGTTTGCCAATTCTAAGGGCATACAGGCTCAAACCTAGGGTGGAGCCTCTCTCTTCAAAAAGTTTCATTTGTGAGTCTCAAAGTTACATTTAAGGCTCTTAGGCTCCGAATCTCTCTCAACTATATGAGCTTCATAGCACAAACTTAATTTGAGCCTCTTTTATTGGAGCTACTAGCTTGGATTTAAGTTTGATCCCAACTTATATTAGATTCTATGAGGATAAGGCTCAAACTTAAGTTTGAGGCTCTCCCACTTAAAATATTACAAGCTCAAACATAATTTCAAGACTTTCCCATTGAAAAGTAAATAGAGCCTCCAACTTAAGTTTCAGGCTATTTGGGTCATACACTCAAAGGCTCGAATTTAAGTTGAAGTCTCTCTAATAATAAATTAAAGAGGCTATTAAAAATAATAGTTTTGAAATTAATCTTGAGTGTCTCCTAATCAAAAGATAAGAGGATCAAAGTTAAGTTTGATCCGCTCAAAAGATAAAAGTCTCAAACTTAAGCTTGATCCTCTCTCATAATAGATTAGAGAGGGTATTGAAAATAAGAGGATCCAACTTAAGTTCAAGCTTCTCCCAGTCAAATGGTAAGAAGTTCAAGACTCTATCATCATAGATTAGAGAGGCATGAGGATAAGCGCCTCAAATTTAAATTCCAACCTCTCTCATAATAGATTAGAGAGGCATGATGATAAGATGCTTGAACTTAAGTTTGATCACCTCCCACTCAAATGTTTTGAGGTTGGAATTTAAATTGGAGCCTCTACTAGTGAGCAAAGATACATGTTCCAACTTAAGTTCTCATAATAGATTAGAGAGGCATGATGATAAGATGCTTGAACTTAAGTTTGATCACCTCCCACTCAAATGTTTTGAGGTTGGAATTTAAATTGGAGCCTCTAATAGTGAGCAAAGATACATGTTCCAACTTAAGTTCTCATAATAGATTAGAGAGGCATGATGATAAGATGCTTGAACTTAAGTTTGATCACCTCCCACTCAAATGTTTTGAGGTTGGAATTTAAATTGGAGCCTCTACTAGTGAGCAAAGATACATGTTCCAACTTAAGTTTGAGCTTAACTCATAATAAAATCAAGAATCTATGAGGATAAGGGTCTTGAACTTAAGCTCAAGCCTCTACCACTCAAAAGTTTATAGGTTCAAACCTAAGTTTGAGCTTATTGAGAGGCTCAGACTTAAGCTCAAGCCTCTCTTTTCAAAATGTTTCTTTTGAGAAGTTCAAGCTTAATATGAGCCTCTTATCTTCCTAAACTCTCTCAGTTGTATGAGGTTCATGTTTCAAACTTGAGTTTGAGCTTTTTTCACTAGAGCCAAAGAAGCGAACTTAAGTTTGAGCCTCACTCATAATATTTTAGAGAGTGTATGAGGATAAGAGACTCAAACTTAAGTTCAAGGCTTTATTTCTCAAAAGATTAGAGTCTCAAAATTAAGTGATTCCCATGCAAATGATTAGAATCTAGGACTCAAATTTGAGCCTCTTTCATTATAGATTAGAGAGGCTATCAAAGATAATACACTTGAACTCGTTATTGTTCATGTCCATGTGAAAGTCCATATGGCCATTGAACACTTTTTTATATGTTCTATAATAAAACATATAGTTGCCTAGTCAGCCATAGATTGTAAGTTTGATAGCATTTGTAAAACCTAGCGATTCCGAGTTCATGTTATCTATGAATTGTGTTGTTTGTGTGTATTCTACAAGTCTTGTGCGGAGTAGTATGTGTAGTGTCCAAAGCTCACTTTTATACTACAAGGGTATCATAGTTAAGCTCTCATGAAGGGGAATCCAACATGGTGCATTGCCATCCCACACCCATGCACCCGCCCACCCGTGTACCCACCCACTCGTGGTGTCCTCCAAGGCTTATGACTAAGGTGGTGACCAAGGCATAGACCTTGGCATACCTTGTCATTTGAGTCACCAAAGTCATCATTGGTGTCATTGGCTATGCATGAGAAAGGACTTCAATAATCAAGGACAAAGTACTAGCACTTCTCGAAAGGTCAGCCATTTCAGTAGTGTCCCCCTCTAGGAATGCTTAATAATAGTTTTTCTTACCACTAATTCCTATTTGCTTGGTGGTTGTAGGAGTGAAGAAACTTAAGGTTAACATTATTTTCAATCCTTCAAATTGTCTTCTTGGGCTCTTTGCATCGATTTTTGAGAGTTTAATTGGGTATAAAATCGGGTAAAATTAGAAGATGATTTTGCAGTTTTGCGACAATTTCAACTACATAGATGGAAAGATTGGTTCAAAGATCAATCTTGGAGCTAAAGGCACTTGAGTTTGTATCTCCTTTATACTGTATATTTGGTGTTATCGCTAAAATTTCAGCTTTGGGTCCTTGTACATGTTTCCTGGAAGGCTTTTAATTGTGGTGGGAGAAGCCACCACAAGTTTATGCAAGTTTTTTGGGTCTAAAGAAGGGAGATGGTAGACACTTGCACGTGTTTCTGGCTAGTATGTGGGCTGTATGTTCAACCTTTCAGTGCCATCTTATCGCCTATACTAAGAACATACACACTATGTATGCTTCTATGGATATCGCTTCTGTATGTCTATGTGGTCATTGATATATTGGTTATGTTTTTCTTGATAAAGAGGGTCATGGTGACATTTCCTTAACTTGGAGTCACCCAAATGTTGGGGTCTCCTTGATGATGCAAGTGGAAGACTTACCTAACCTTGCCATAGGAGATGTATGCTAGTTGTTCATAGGCACCCGATAAGCCCATTTGGCTTCTTTCAATTAAGTAGTTATACGTAGTGGAGTCAATGACTCACTATGCAGGTTTACATGTTAGTACTCATAGTTTTTGACATTGGTCATATGCTCATTTTGCAAAGGAGAATCTCACAAAACCTTTCCAAATTTTATCTTTTCAACTATATAGTGGTTGATTTTACTCCTTGACACACTTGTTGGTGTGAGCATATACATTCTCACATAGTCCTTTTGTTTGGTCATTGATGTCCATTGATCCATTTTTTTTGGGGAGACTTTGTCAAATTTTTCCTAGAAGATAACACTTGGTGTGTGTGTGTATATATATATATATATATATATATATATATATATATATATATATATATATATATATTAGATCCACTATCATTCTAGTCAATTTTCTATCATCATGGAATTAGAGATCTCCAAGCACATCTGGTGGATCAAAGTCTCATGCCAGTGTTCCCAAGGGGATCAATAACTTGTAGGGCAAAGACCATTTCAAGATTCAAAAATTTGATGGCACAAACTTTGTTAAATGGAAGAATCCAATTCAAGATGCGTTGATTCAAAGGATGCAGGAAGCTAGTAAATGGAATCTCAAAGAAGCTTGTTGATATGGATGATGAAGATTGGGATGAGTTGGATGATTGGGACGACTTAGATGAAATGGCTAGGTCTACCATTTCATTGCACCTTGAAGATAATGTTTAATTTATAGTATTGGAGTACGAAAGTGCAAAGGAGCTTTTTAAGAAAGTATGAAAAAGAAATGGCAGCAAATAACGTGTATATGATGAGAAAGTTATGTAAACTTTGCATGAAGGACACAAATAGTATTTTTTCTCATCTAAATGAGTTAGATGTTATATTCTTTTAGTTACGGTCTCAGAAAATGGAGATGGATAATGAAATGAGACCATTTTGTTGCTATGCACCTTGCCATCATCATGGGATATGTTTTGCACAGTTATTGACAATAGTGCACCTCGTGGTAAACTAGTCTATGAGGACATATGTGGAGCACTCTTGAGTGAGGGGATGCATAGAAAGTGTATGGTTGGCACTCATAGTGGGGATGCATATAATGTTCATGATTCTTACCAAAGAAAGAATCAACAATGTGGTAGGAGCAAGAATGATCAACAGAGTAAGAGTAGAAGTAAATCAAGGAAGAGGGATATTGAGTGTCATTATTGTCACAAGAAAGGAAATATATTTAAAGACTACTATGCATTAAAGAATTCTAAAGGTAAAGGATAGAATGTTGATGGGCATCTTAAAAATTTACATGCACCATCTGCTTCAACTATGAAGATAGAAGAAATGAATGCTATTTCTGATGATGTTCATGTGTGCCCACTAAGGCTCTTATGGTTGATTCTCTTTCCCACACATAACTGGTAGATTCTAGCCATTTTTTCCATGTGACACCACATAGAGAATGGTTCTCTACTTATGCAATAAAAAATCTAAAGGCTGAATTGAAGAGTGGATGTGTATTTTATGCATATTCCTAGTTTTCTTTCCATATTGACAATGCTCACAAAATGAAAATTTAGAGAAGGATAACACATGTAAGTAGCCAGAATGAGATTCATTTTCCATTCCACTATGAGATATATGGACCAAACATCCATGCCAAATACAAGCCATAGGTTGTTTAGTAATAGCTAACTTTAATGTTTGCTTCATTGTCACATCCTACAATCAGGTCGTCCACATAAATAGCCACAATTGTGATGCCATCATCACCCTTCCTTGCACATAATGAATGATCTACATCACACATACAAAATCCAATGGTGGTTAAGTAGTTAGCAATCCTTGCATGCCAAGCACGAGGGGCGTATTTAAGTCCATACAAAGCCTTTAGCAATCTGAAGACATATTCTGTGTGCTTTGAATCTTCATATGCTTGTGACTAGTCCATGTATACTTCTTCATGTAACTCACCATGGAGGAAACCATTCTTCACATACATCTGAAGCAAAGTCCATCCTTTTGTTGTAGCTAATGCAACAAGTGTTCTAATAGTAGACATTTTAGCTATAGGGTTGCATGTTTCCTCATAATCAATGCCATATGTTTGTGCATATCCTTTTGCTACCAATCATGCTTTGTACCTACGTATGCTACCATCAACATTGTGATTTACCTTGTAAATTGTTCTTTATGTGATACAAATAGAGGATAAAGTGAGCCAACTTTGCTTCCCTTTGCAATGACCATATTGTCCTTTGATATGCAAAAGGATTGAGCATAGAAAACTGGCTTGTAACCAAGGTCATCAAGTTGGCCAACTACATCAGACTAAGTGATAATTGAGGTACATGGCTTACATTATGCATAGTGAATTTTTAACCATCAATGAATTGCACAACCATATCTCCAATCCCAACAACATCACACTCATAAGAGGCGCCAAGTCTCATGGTACCAAGAGATTTTGCTACATAATTAGAAAACCATTCTCTACGTGGTCTCACATGGAAAGAAGCACCAGAATCTAGAAGCCATGTGTGGGAAAGAGAATCAGCCATAAGAGCCTCAGTAGGGACAATACTATCAAGTGTTAGCACATCAGTATCATAAAAAATAGCATTAATTTCTTCAATCTTAATAGTCGAAGAAGATGGTGCAGATAGGTGTTTAACATGCCCATCAACAATTTGTCCTTTACCTTTAGCATTCTTTAATGCATAACAATCTTTCTTTATGTGTCCTTTCTTGTGACACAAGGGAGGCTCAAACTTAAGTTCGAGCCTCTCCCACTCAAAATATTAGACTCGACTCGACTTTAAGTTCAAGCCTCTCCCACTCAAAGGCACATAAAGCCTCAAATTTAAACTCAAGATTGTTTAAGTCATATGTTTACGTGATTGAATTTAAGCCTGAGCCTCTCTTATAATATGTTAGACAAGTTATGAAGATAAAAGGATCAAATGCAAATTTGAGATGATACCACTTAAAAGATTATAGTCTCAAACTTAATTTGGAGCCTCTTTCACTTAAATTCAAGCCTTTATTTGTAAGAGTTTACATGCTCAAACTTATGTTTGAGCCTCTCTCTTATAGATTAGAGAGGCTATGAGGATAAGAAGCTTGAACTAGATTTTGAGCCTCTTACACCCAAAATATTTGAGGCTCAAACTTAGTTTGACCTTGTAATAGTAATTGAAGCTACATGTTCAAACTCAAATTATAGCCTCAATCATAATAAATTAGAGAGTCTATTGGAATAAACGGCTTGAAGTTAACTCCCCCAATCAAAGGTGAATAAAGCCTTGAACTAAATTTTGAGCATGTTATGCTCATATGCTAAGAGGATCAAACTTAAATTTAAGGCTCTTTATATAGACATTATGAAGATAAGAGACTCAAATTTAAGTTACACACTCTTATGCAAAAGATTAGGGGCTCAAAGTTAAGTTTGAGCCCCTTTCACTTAAATTCAATCCTTAAGCTTAGTTGTAAGACCTTATAGGATCAAAATTAAGTTCGATCCCCTCTTATAATAAATGAGAAAGGCTATGAGGAGAACTTAATTTTAACATCTCCCACTCAAAAGATTTGAGGCTAGAACTTAGGTTTGAGCCTCTCCTAGTCACCCAAGTTAGAATCTCAAAGTCCATTTCGAGACTTATAACAACACTTAGAACACTTCAATCAGAGGAGTGTAGCTCAAGATATAAACTAAACAAGCATCTATTGTAGATTTCACCTTCATCTATAGCACTATTGCTCTCTATTCTGCATTTTCGATGACCGAGCACTCCAAATATGGACCTATATTCTTCTAGAGAATTGTAGATGCTCTTCTAAGCTATGCAAAGCAAGTTGAATTGTTTCACTCCGATCTCTAAAACTCAAGCTACATCCAAAAACTTGACATGTTGTCCAAGTGATTGTAGATTCATCTTCTACATATATCTGAGTTCTTTGAATTTTTGGCAAACTAAAAGTCCAAATCCGATTATGTCTTCTTTTAATTTTGTATTACCCTATGTTAGCTACACACAGAACTTTAAATTGCACAAATTTGAGTTTCCTAGCTCACGTTATGGCCAAAATACCGAACAGCTATCAAGAGGGTGCCGACCTCCACATTCCCCTCTTGAACCCTAAACTTCCATTGAAGCTCCTTGCTCGCCAGTCTTCAACAAGCTCTGCTACCAATGAAGGGCTTTGGTGTTTTGAACAAGAGGAGCAATGAAGAGATTGAATGGAGAGAGAAGAGCAGAGTGATGCACACAAATGCATGGGAGCCTCAAAACCCACATAATGATCTCCATGAGGCAATGCTTTGTAAATTATATATACACACACACACACACACACATACATACATACATACATATATATATATATATATATATATATATATATATATATATATATATATATATATATATATATATATATATATATATATATATATATATATATATATATATATATATATATATATATAGGGGTAAAGTCACATGATCCTTACATCCCCAACACCTTGTACCTATTTATGGTTCCATTAGAGTTCTTCTTTACTTTATAGATCCATCTGGTTCTAATGATCTCCATGCTTGAGGTTTTAGGAACTAAGTCCCAAGTGTTATTCTCTTGCAATGCTTCAATCTCTTCTTCCATAGCATACTTCCACTCTGGCTTCTTCTTTGCTTCCTCATAAGATGTGGTTTCTTTACAATTTTTGTCATTGTTCATATAAATAGAATGCTTCATGACCAATGAGGTATCATATCCATACCTTTCTAGTTTCTTCTTTTTCCCTTCAACACCTTTTGATTGTTTGTTGAGATGATTCTATCATATCCCTTATTCCCTAAACTTTGGGATTTACCTTTGGAGTTCAATGACTTCAAATGGTCTCTTCTACTCATCTTTTTATTCACTCAATTCTTAAAGTGTATGTGGAGCTTTGTTTGATAGAATTGGGAAGTCATTTTCCAAGTCATAAGGCAAGTTGATTTTCTTGCAATCATCTTCAAACCAAGATTTATTCCCATCAAATACTACATCATAAATTATAATGAGTTCTTTAGTACTAGGATTTCATAACAAATAACCCTTTTAATTTAGTTCATAGTCTATGAACATATATCTCTCTAGCTTAGGATCAAGTTTCCCTCTGATTTTTGAAGGTGTATGCACATATGCAATGCATCCAAATATCCTGTAATGATCCAAGCTTGATCTTCTTCAAATTCCAAGATTCATAAGGTTCCATTCCTTCCAAAGATTATTAAGGTAGCCTATTAGTGAGGTATGTGGCAATGGATACTACCTCTATCCATATATAATTGGGCAACTTCTTCTCATTAAGCATTGACCTAGTTGCTTCCACAGTGATTCTATTCATCATTTTTGCTACACCTTTTTGCTTTGGTGTATACCTAGTTGTAATCTCTCTTTTGATCCATCTCTCTTGTAAAAAAGACTCAAAATTATGGGATAAATATTCTCCCCCTCCATCAAACCTTGGCCTCTTCAATGTTATACATTTTTTATTTTCTACAAGTGCAAGATACTTCTTGAAACAAGAAAACACTTCATGTTTATGCTTCATGAAATATGATACAATCAATTTTCTACAAGCATCAATGAAAGATACATACTACCTTGACCCTCAGGTAGATGGTTCCCTGTTGGTCCCCAAACATCAGAGTAGATAAGCTCCAAGTTATCTCCATGTATGTATCCATTTTTTGTGGAAGGTCTCCTATGGAACTTTCCAAATTGACATGCACTACATTTGTAAATCATGTGTTGCTTTATGATATTTTGTAGTTTGAGTACACTTTGATCTTTGCTAATTTGTTTTAGGTCCCTCTCCTCTCTCCAATGTGAGCTAACCTTTTGTGTCAAACTTCTAACTCTGATAGAGTTTGTGTACCATAATTGAACAATTCTATGTTCTTTGTGTCTTAGAGCTCAAAGGTGAATAGTCTACCTGTCTTTTATCCTTTGTCAATCTTCTTGAACCCTTGGTATGGACCTTCCACATAGGCTCCATGTTTTGTAAATATCGCCTCCAACCCTTTTTTCACAATAATGTTTTTTGTGATGTTAGATACACAGAGAACTCTAATCTATAAATTCATATTGTTGTTCAAAGTCTTCACATTTCCAATCTTCTCAATAGGATGCCTTGTGTCATCTCCTATTTGCACTTCATGCTTTCTTGGGGTCTTTCTAAATTTGAAAGTGGTGCTACATTCCCTACTACATTATTTGAACATCTTGAATCAATTTAGAATACATATTCATTTGATTTACCTTCCTTCATGTTTATGTTCTTGTGCAAAAGTGAATCCTCTTGGGATTGATCATCAATATAATTGTTCTAGTCTATCCTTCCTTTGTATCCTCCTTGATAATTGTTGTTGAAGTTGCTATTACCATTGTATCCATAGTTATTGTTGTATATGCATCTACGAGCTCCATGCCCTCCTCTTTTGTATCCTCTTCCTCTCTACTTCCTTGGATTCTTGAACCAATGTTCAATTATATGATTTCTAAGTCCACATATAGCACATGGTGAAGAATGTTGAGATCTCCCCCTACCTTGAACCTCTTTCACTTGAATTTGATCCTTTATTTGTAAGAATTTACAAGCATGAATTTGAGTTATAGTGCAACTCATAATAAATTAGAGAGGATATGGAGATGAGAGCCTTGAACTTAAGTTCAAGCATTTACCACTCAAAAGATTATAGGCCCAAACTTAATTTTGAGCCTATATGATTAAAAAATGAATGAATCCTTGAAATTTTGGATCCTACTCTGGTCTCAAAATGAGAAGAACTTAGAGTTTCAAACTTAACTTCGAGCTTATCTTTATAAATTTTTTCCTTTAAGATGTTGGAACTTAAGTTTGAGCCTCTTATCCTCCTAAGCTCTCTCAATTTTACAAGGTCCATGGCTCAACTTGAGTTCAAGCCTCTTTGACTAGAGCTACAGGCTCAAACTTGATTTTGAGCCTCACTCATAATAGATTAGAGAGTCTTTGAGAATAGGAGGCTTGAACTTAAGTTAGATCCTCTCTCACGCAAAACATTAGAGGCTTGAGCAAAAGTTTGATCCTCTCCTTTTCAAAGGTTAATAAAGCCTTAGACTTAAGTTTGAGCATGTTACAATCATATACTAAGAGGTTTGAACTTAATTTCAAGCTTCTTTTTATGGATGTTATGAATATAAGAGACTCAAAATAAAGTTAGAGCCTCTCCCTGTAAACAATTAGAGGTGCAAACTTAAGTTTGAGCCTAAATCATAGTTTAAGAGTTTACAAGCTCCAACGTAAGTTTGACCCTTTCATATAATAGTTAGAGAGGCTATGGAGATAAGAGCCTCAAACTTAAGTTTGAACTTCTCTCACTCAAAAGATTTGAAGGCTCAAAATTAAGTTCGAGCCTCTCATAGTCACTGAAGTTACATGCTCGAAGTCAAGACTCACTCACAATAAACTAGAGAGGGGATAAGAGGCTTGTACTTAAGTTTGAGCATGTCCCATTGAAAAGATTATAAACTCAAAGTTCAGTTCAAACCTATATGAGTCACAAGTGAATAAAGCCTCGAACATAAGTTTGAATCTATGTTGGTCTCCTAGTTGTAAGAGTTTATAGTTTAAAGTTTGAGAATCTTTCACTCAAAAGATTTGAGGCTCCAATTTAATTTAGATCCTATATGAGTAGCTAAAGCTTCAACTTAGCTAGAGGCCCGAACTTAAGTTACAACTTCACTCATAATAAATTAGAGAGACTCTAGGGATAAGAGGTTTGAGCTTAAGTTTGAGCCTCTACCACTCAAAAGATTATGGGCTCGAACTTAAGTTGGAGCCTATTTGAGTCAAAGTTGAGTAAAGCACCAAACTTAAGTTCAAGCCTATTTAGGTCTTTAGGTTATAAGAGCTTATAGGTGTGAACTTAAGTTCAAGACTCTATGTTTATAATGTTTCTCTAGAGTGGCTCAAACTTAATTATGATCCTCTTATCCTTCTAACCTCTCTTGGGTTTAAGAGGTTCATGGCTCAAACTTGATCTCAACCCTTTTTCCTAGACTACAAGCTTGAACTTAAGTTTGAGCCTCACTCATAATAGAATAGAGAGTCTATGAGGATAGGAGGCCCAAACATAGAGGTTCAAACTTAAGTTCAAGCCTCTCCCACTCAAAGGTGAATAGGGCCTCAGAGTTAAGTTTAAACTTGTTTTGGTCCTTATTAAGGGACTCAAAATTAAGTTCGAGCCTCTCTCATAGTATATTAGAGAGGCTATGAAGATCAGAGTCTCAAAGTTAAGTTTGAGGCTGCTCCACACAAAAGATTAGATCCTCAAACTTAAGTTTGAGCTTCCTTCACTTAAATTTGAGTCTCTAATCTTATTTTTGAGAGCTTACATGCTCAAACTTAAGTTTGAGCCTCTTCTATAAAATATTAAAGAGGTTATGAGGATAAGAGGCCTGAAATTATGTTCATGCCTCTTCCATCAAAAGATTTTGAAGCTCGAACTTAAGTTAGAGTCTCTCCAATTCAATGAAACTATAGGCTATAACTTAATTTTGATTCTCACTCATAATATATTAGAAAGGCTATGGGGATAAAAGGCTCAAACTTAAGTTTGAGCTCTCCCACTCAAAAGGTTATAGGCTCCAACTTAAGTTCAAGCCTATTTGAGTAAAAAATTAATAAAGCATCAAACTTAGGTTTGAGCCTATTTTGATCATATGTTAAGAGGCTCAAATTTAAGTTTTGACCTCTCTCAACATACATTAGATACTCTATGAGGATATGAGGCTTGAAATAAAGTTCTAGCCTCCCCACTCAAAAGATTAGAATCTCAAATTTAAGTTCGAACCTCTTTCACTTCAATTTGAGCCTCTAATCTTAGTTGTATGAGCTTACATGATCCATCTTAAATTTGAGCCTTTATCATAATAGATTAGATAGGCTATGAGGATAAGAGGCTTGAACTTAAGTTTGAGTCTCTCCAACTCAAAAGATTGTAGGCTCAAACTTAAGTTCGAGCCTTTGACAATCATGAAAGCAGGATCATACTTAAGGTCAAGGTTCACTCTTGATAAATTGAAGAGCCTATGGGATAAGGGGCTCGAATTTAACTTTCAAACTAAAAAAGGTTATATGCTCAAACTTAATTTCAAGCCTATTAGAGTCAAAGCTTAACAAATTCTCAAAATTATGTATGAGCCTATTCTTGTCATTTGTAGTTTTTCATAATTGTAAGAGCTTAAAGGCTTGAACTTAAGTTTGAGCCCATTTTTCCAAGATGTTTCTTTTGAGAGGCTCAAACTTTACAATTTCTCCTTATGTTGGCAAGGATGAATCTTTCATTAAACTCAAAAGTGAATAGAGCCTCAAAGTTAAGTTTGAGCCCTTCTCATAATATATTAGAGAGGCTATGAGGATAAGAGGCTCAAATTTAACTTTGATCCTCTTCCACTTAAAAGATTAGAGACTTGAACTAAGCTTTGAGCCTTTTCAACTTAAAGGTGAATAGAGCCTTGAACTTAAGTTCAAGCTTGTTTCGATCATTTAAAGTCATATGAGATTCAATTTTTTTGTTATGGTTATAAGAGGTTGTTGGAGTTAGACATCTGCAAAAGCATGCAAACAGCACAAGGAAGAAGAAGAAGCTTGGAGCACAACAAACAATATTGATAGTATTACCACTAGAATGTACAAAGATAAGTAACCCATTAGGACAATAGGCGTATATACAAGCCAAGGGAAAAAACCTCCTAAAGAGGGAAAAAAGTGCCCCAGTGGTCCTAGTGTGTTCACACACATCACTACCTAAATATATCAACAAATCCCCCCTGGGAGTGATGCACTGAACAAGGAGTTGGCACTTATGTATAAGGAAGTGCCAAGCTATGTAGAATCAATCTACAAATGGAAGTAAGCCCAAAGCTTTGCAAAAAGCTTTGCAGAAGCCCAAAGACTCTCCCTGGACAGAGCCTTTGTGAAAAGATATGCAATGTTCTCCTGCGTGGGCACATATGCCAAGCTGATCTCCCCAACAGAAGAACCTCTCCCTCACATAATGATAATACCTCAATGTGCTTAGTGCGAGCATGGAACACAGGGTTCCTTGCAACTGCCAATGCACTCTAACTGTCAGTGAAAATGGTGGTCGCAGAAGATTGAACAACACCCAAGTCAGCCATAAGGCATCTGAGCCACACACACTCAAGAGTTGCTATGAAAGCTACCCTATACTCAACCTCACAACTAGAAGTGGCCACAGTAGGCTGCTTCTTGCTCAGCCAAGATATGCATGAGCTACCAAGCATGAAGCAAAAAGCACTAGTGGACACACGAGTGTCATAGCAACCAACCCACTCAAAGTCAGAAAAAGCATGTAAATCTGGCGATAGTGATCCCCCCTTGGGATAAAACAATCCGAGAAAACAAAGTGGCCGATGCTTTGAGTCATAAACCTTTATGCAATTTGATTTCTATTTTATCCTCTGATTTTGATATTGGAAAAGAATTAAAAGAATATTTTTTTTATGCAACAATCTTGAAATTTTTTGACAAAAATCGAGGGTCTATGTTTTACGAAAAAATTCATTTGAAAAATAATGATTTGTATTGTAATTCTCATTTATGTATTTCTTCAAAATCTATTTTGAAAGAAAAGATTCTGCATGACTCTCATGATGCACCTTTCTCTACACACCCTGGCTTTTCTAGGAATTATGCAAAAGTGAAAGCTCATATTACTAGCCACATATGAAATACGATATTAGGAGGTATGTGAAAGAATGTTTGAAATGTCAATAGGTTAAGGCTGAATTTAAAAGATTCTTGGCATGTTACAACCATTAGATGTGCTTGATCAAAAATGGGAATCCATCTCTATGGATTTCATAATAAACTTGTCTCTGACCAGAAGTGGGTATGATACCATCTTTGTTGTCTTGGACCATCTTACAAAGATGGCACATATTCTTCCCATGAGGAAAACTGATACAACTTTGCATGTTGCTAAGATATTCATAAAAGAAAATTTTAGGTTACATGGTATACCTAAAAGTATAATTTCTGACAGGGTTGCAAGGTTTACATCTAATTTTTGGAAAGCAACACTTCAATCCATAGGAACAGAATTATGCATGAGTACTGCATTTCATCCTCAAACTGATGGTGAGACCGAGAGGGTTATTAGGGTGCTTGAGGATATATTATGTATATATGTGAATGATAAGCAGCCCAATTGGACTGAGTATTTGCCTTTGGTTGAGTATGCATATAATAGTGCATGGCATTCATCTATTAAGATGATACCTTATGAAGCAATGTATGGCTATAATTGTTTGCTACCTCATTCACTTTTGAATTCAAGAAATCAAGTTGAGCTATCTAAAGAGATGCTTGAAAACATGGATTTGAAGCTAAATAAGGTAAGGAAGATCATGAAAGATGCACAGAAACATCAAAAAGTATATCATGACTCAAAAAGAGACCCTTGGAATTTAGAACAAATGATTTGGTTTTTTGAAAGTGAATCCTTCTAAATCAAATCTGGTTTTAGGCAAAGATCATCAATTGTCTCCACGTTATGTTGGTTGTTTTAAAATCTTAAACAAAGTTGGTTCTGTTGCATATTTACTTGACTTGCCTAACACTTTGAAAATTCATCCAGTTTTCCATGTTGGGTTACTTAAAAAGTATGTTCCTAATGTTGGTCACGTTTTGCAGGACAAATCTAAGTTGGAGGAAAATGCTAGCTTGAACCAGAAGTTGTATTGGATAGGAGAATTAGACATCTTAAGAATCGAGAAATAGTGGAAATTTTAGTTAAGTGGTTTGCATATCCTATTGAAGATTCAACATGGGTTGGTTTAGATGACTTTATGGAACATTATCCTTCTTTCCAATTCTAAGGGCAGAGTTCTTAAAAGAGGGGGAGAATTGTAAAATGCCTCATTGATTTTCCCAAAAAAAAAGATGTGTAGGTAATAATGAAATTTTATGTTCAGGATATTTTGATCATGTCTGCAAAATTTTGTAGCACTAAGTTTTTACATTTTCTTTCTAGAAAGTTGTCGCATGAATTTTGTGTGTTAAATTTGAGCATGAAGATGAAGGAATCTGAGAAAGTGTTGTACGAGAGAAAGGTAGAGTACTCTTAGTAGAAAATTTTTGCTTGATTGAAGTTTTTTTAGTTCCTATGTTTTATGTCTCATTTGGTCGCATGAAGATAGTGTAATGAAGAGATTTTTCATGTTTTTGCATCTCTCTCTAGAATTTTCGATTCTGCAAGGCTCAAAAGTGATACCTGGAAGCCGATTTGGACCTAAGGTGTCTCTAACACTATTGTACAGATTGAGGAACTAAATATTTTTGTGTCTCACATGCTTAAGTTAATTCCTCACCATTTTTGAGTTACAAGGCTTGGAAAACTACCGTTTTTCAACACTTAAAAAAGAAGAGATGCCTTGATTCATCTTATTCATCTTCGTGGATTTAGAAAATGCACATGGGTATATGGATTATTTTGGGTGATTGATGTGTGTGTGTGTGTTGCACAGATCGCCTCTATTTTTGTAGGTACAATTATTGCGGTGGACATAAAAAGTAGATGCACGGGTGGTCTGAAAGTCTTGCATGAGACATGCGAAAAGATGCTATCTTGGAGCATGCAGATTCTAAGAGTGCATGCCTAGGAGGGCGTCATTGGTGGTGTGTTGGCAAAAAGGTGGAGATCCAAAAAGATGAAGACTGAGAGATAGGGAAGGAGGATGGTCGTACATTGATCACAATCAGTTTTGGCTTCTGAGGTTGAGATTGAAATCGAGATTGGTATTGAGATTGTGATTGTGATTGGGAATGGGATTGAGATCAGCTCGAGGGTGGTCGGGTGGATGAGGCTTCATATTGAAGCTATTTGATAGATTTTGTAATGCAGATCAAAACTACTTATAAATCTAAACAGATAATAAAGCCCTCTCTCTTCTTATTCTACATATACTATGTATTTTCTTCTTTGTATCTTGTTGTGTTGAAGTCTATTATTCTATTTGGGATTGTGGTTGAAGATTAGGAGACTTGTTATAAGTGGTATCAGAGCCGAGTTGGATTCCGGGACAAGATGCAGGCTTTGAAGAAGAAGATAGAGGAACAAGAGGAGATTATCTCTAGACTGAATGCAGAATTACATAAAGAAAGATCCAACAATCAAAAAGAGGGTACTACAAATGCTTTCAGGGACCTCAATGATGAAGGTGGTAATGGTGTGGGCACATCGAACGCACGTAGAGCTAGATGACAACGTGAACTTAAAGATGATGATGATGCAGGTGAATTTGCACTTAAGCAAGTGTTTAAAAGAGCAATGTTAAATGAATTTGAAGGTGAGAAGAAAACTGGAGAGGATCTTGAAGCATGGATTGAGGAACTCAAAGATTTCTTTGATCTACGTGTGTTTAGTGAGGAATCAAAAGCAAACCTGGCAATTCTGCATATGCGAGGAGTCGCCAAAATGTGGTGGAAATCATACATGCAAACAAGAACGCGTGAAGGTCCGATCCTTTGGAAAGATTTTTGAAAGCAAGCACAAAATCGTTATTGTTCTCCACATTATCGGATGGAAATGAAAATCGAATTCTACTCCTTCAAGAAACATGAGGACAATAGACATAACTTGTCTGTTGAAGAATATAAGGAGAAATTTTTGTGTTTACATAAGTATGCACTGGAAGTTCTTGGAGATGCCTTGAAAAGAAAATTCATTGAGGGTTTCCGAGAAGAGATTCACTATCAACTAAAGGGGTCTGGATGTGTAGATTTTCTTGATGTGGTTGCAAAAGAAGAAAACTTTGAGAAGATGAAAAGTTTACTATGAAAAAGGCATCCAAATCAAGGTTTAGCTCAAGAGGACATCGACCCCCAAGACCTTTTTCAATAAATTAGAATGGACTGAAATTGACTAACTCTATTAATGGTCAAGGAGGAAAAACTAAGCCAAAGTAGATGGATACACCTAAGAAGCAAGAACCTCTGCACTGGCAACATGATTCTAATTTCTTGGAGTGGGCTAAAAGATTGGGACTTTGATTTTCAATGTGGAGAACAGGGGCATCGCACTTTTGAATGTCCAAACAAGGCCATCAACCATTCTATGCAAGCAAAGATAGCTCCTCTACAAGAAAAAAACATAACAATTGAGGAAGCGGATGATCGAGGTAAGTGTTCTAACCCTAGACTTCAATGCATGACAACTTCTTCTCATTCATAGGCATCCATGATTAGGATTATGGGGGACATATCCTCATGTACGGTTAGTTTCTTGATGGATTCAAGTAGTACAAATTGTCTCCTTTCACATAAGTTGGTAGAGGCTTTAGAATTGCATATTGAGATGCAAACCAAAAGACTTGTACAGATGGCTAACGGTAGGATACACTATACTTGAGGCTGTATTGAGAATCTTGATTTTGTGTTAGGTGAACATACGTTTTTGGGCACCTTCCATGTAATTGAAATGACAGAATGTGATGTAATCATTGGAATGGATTGGTTAGTTCATAAGAGTGTCGTGTTTGATTGTGAAAGTGGGATTCATATTTTGAAAGTAGAGGGGAAGGAACATCGTCTAGTAGGAAAGTGTAATTCAGGTTTTTCTTGTGTCTCTACTTTAAAGTTGATTAGGGGTATTCGACAAGGTTGGGAGACATATTTGGTTTATGTGAATGTCCTTCAAGAGAAGAAGAAACAAGAAGAAATACCTGAATATAATAGAAAACTCTTAGATGAGTACACATATCTATTTCCTTATGCTCTACCGGGCATGCCTCCTCCTAGGAAAATTGACCATGCTATAGACCTCTATCCAGGAAGTGAGCCTTATTCTAGAGAACCTTATAGGTTCAATATTGATGAATTGAAAGATTTGAAGCTCCAACTAGATGATCTATTGAAGAAGGGGTTGATATAACCTAGTGTTTCACCTTGGGGAGTGCCTATTTTGTTTCAAAAAAAGAAAGATGGCTCATATAGACTTTGTATCGACTAGAGGGGATGAAGTATTTTGATGGCGATGCACCATAGTGCGCTCTCCTTCTCGCGAGCTTCAGGACGATATCTTGAGGTAGAAAATCGAGCTCCTAAGGCCGCACACGGTAGTCCACACAGAGACTGCAAAATACGTAGGAAACACAATACACAAGGAGCACAAAAACAAACTTCTTAGGTCTTACAAATGTGGTCGAACTTTCAGTCTGTGATTGATCAGGCCACTTTATGTTTTATTAAAGAACATATATAAAGAAGTGTCCGGTGGCCATTTGGCCTTTCACATGGACAGTAACGGTAACAATCTCCCACTGAAGGCCAATATGGCCAAAGTAACTATGGGAGAAAAATAAAGAATGATAAAGAATACTTGAGTGTTAGTATACAAACTATACCTCCCACCTGATGGGCATGTTACACAGTATACAAGTGACTATGTAAGATCATGAATCAAGTAATACCCATCAAGTGACAACACTGTCGAAACTCTATCCTATGGTAGAGCTTTAGTCAAAGCATCTGTGGCATTATCTCGAGTGTGTACCTTCTTAAGAATAATGCATTCAATGGCTAAGCAATCTCTAATGAAGTGATACCTCACCTCAATGTGCTTGGTCTTTGCATGATAGACTGGATTCTTAGCCAAAGCAATGGCACTCTAACTATCACTAAGCAAACAAGCTACATGCTGTGGTAAAACCATATCACAAGAAAGATGAGAAAGCCACAATGCTTCCTTACATGCCTCACTTACTGCAACATACTCTGCTTCTGTGGTGGAAACAACTGTACATTCTTGAAGACGAGATCTCTAAGAGATAGCACCTCCAGCAAAATGAAAAATGTACCCTCATGTAGACTTACGATTTTCTACACAACCAGCATAGTCAGAATCTATGTAACCAATAATGGATGCTTTTCCTCTACCTAAGCATAGACACTTGTCCTTAGTGCCACTCAGATATCTTAAAATCATCTTGACCGCTTCCCAATGTTTCTTGTCAGGATTAGACATATATCTGCTCATAACTCCCACTGCAAATGCAATGTTTGGTCTTGTAGCTACCATAGCATACATGAGACTACCAACAACAGACTAATAGGGAATTTTGGTCATGAATTCCTTTTCTTCATCTGATTTGGGGCAATCATCCTTGCTCAATTTCACATATGTGGGTAGAGGTGTAGTCAATGCCTTTCCACCGTGCATATTGAACTTGTGAAGTACTTTGGATATGTACTTATTTTGCAACAAGTACATGCATCTTTTTCTCCTATCACGAGTAATGCCCAAATCCTTCATATCAAATGTCTGACTGGACTTCTTTTTTAGAATTGACAAATCATAAGAGCACTTCCCGTCAATCAACATATCATCGACATAAAGTATCAAGCATATCAAGTTGCCATCTGAGCATCTCTTTGTGTAGAGACAATGATCCTCATTGCTTCGAGAATAGCCTTGAGACTTCATAAAAGCATCAAACTTTTGGTACCATTGTCTAGGAGAGTGTTTAAGTCCATACAAGCTTTTCTTAAGCTTACAAACTAGACTTTCCTTGCCACGAACTACATAACCCTTTGGTTGTTCCATATAGATCTCATCTGTAAGATGTATGCATCTTAGACTCATTGAAAATGACATCACTACTTCTGATCACTGATCGTGTTTCAGGATCCCATAAGCGATATCCAAATTGTCCTTCTTGACCATATCCAAGAAAAATGCATTTCTTTGACTTATCGTCCAACTTTTGTCTAAGATTCTTGGGTATATGAACATATGCTTCACACCCAAAAACTTGAAGATGATCATATAATATGGTGGCTTCCCTATCCATAACTCTTATGCCACTTTCAGACCTTTCATAGTACTAGGTGAAAGTTTAATCACATGAATTGCAGTCAATACTCCTTCTGCCCAAAAACCTTGTGAGAGGTTTGCATGATGCAACATAGAGACTACTCTATCTTGAATAGTTCTATTCATCCTCTTAGCTACACCATTCTGTACTAGGGTGTAAGGAGTTGTAAACTCTCTACGAATCCCTCTAGATTGACAAAAAAGGCTAAATTCATGTGAGGTATACTCACCCCCATTATCTCAACGTAAAGCCTTAAGCTTAGTTCCTTTTTCACTCTCAACTGAAGCACGCCATTTTTTGAAAGTAGGGAATACCTCATCCTTTGATTTGATAGGATATACCCAAACTTTTCTAGTACCATCATCTATGAAAGTGACAAAGTAAAGAGAACCACGTAAGGACCTAGTTGGCATAGGACCACACACATCTATATGAACAAGATCTAAAGGCTGAATTGAAGAGTCAATGTGCGTTTTGTGCACATTTTTTGTTTGATTTCCATATTGACAATGCTCACAAAATGAAAAATATGAGAAAGATAACACAGGTAAGTAGCCAAAATGAGAAAGATTTTCCATTCCACTATGAGATATATGACCCAAATGACCATGCCAAATACAAGCCATAGGCTGATCAGTAACATCTAACAAGTGTTGTTTCTGTGATACAAATAAAGGATAAAGTGAGCCAACTTTGCTTCCTTTTGCTTTAACCATATTGCCCTTTGATATGCAAAAGGAATGAGCATAGAAGACCACCTTGTAACCAAGGTCATCAAGTTGACCAACTGACATCAAACTACATGATAACTGAGGTACATGGCATACATTATGCATAGTAAATTTTGAACCATCAATGAACTGCACAACCACATCTCCAATGCTCACAACATCACACTGGTAAGAGTCACCAAGTCTCACGGTACCAAGAGACTTTGCTGCATAATTAGAGAACGATTCTCTATGTGGTGTCACATGGAAAGAAGCACCAGAATCTAGCAGCCAAGTGTGGGAAAGAGAATCAGCCATAAGAGCCTTAGTTGGCATAGTACTATCAAGTGTCAACACATCACCATCATCAGAAATAGCATTAATTTCTTTGATCTTCACAGTCGAAGTAGATGGTGCAGATAACTATTTAACATGCCCATCAACATTATGTCCTTTACCTTTAGCATTCTTTAATGCATAATAGTCTTTCTTCATGTGTCCTTTCTTATGAAAATAATGGCATTCGATATCCCTCTTCCTTGATTTACTTCTACTCTTATTCTGTTGATCATTCTTTTCCTTGTTCTTGCTCCTGCCACGTTGTTGATTCTTTCCTTGGTAAGAATCACGAACATTATATGCATCTCCACTCTGAGTGCTAACATAGATTTTCTATGAATCTCCTCACTCAAGAGTGCTCCACATATGCTATCATAGATGAGTTTACCACCAGGTGCACTGTTGCTAATAGCTATGTAAAATGTATCCCATGATGATGGCAAGGTGCATAACATCAATACTACTTTCATTTCATTTTCCATATCCATTTTCTGAGCTTGTAACTAGGAGAATATAGCATCAAACTCATTTAGATGAGCAACAACACTATCTATGTGCTTCATAAAAAGGTCATATAATTTTCTCATCAGATACACTTTATTTGATGTCGTCTCTTTTTCATATGTATTGCATAACTTCTTCCAAAGCTCTTCTGCACTTTCATAGTTTAATACTGTAAAGTAAACATTATCTGCCAGGTCCAAGCGAATGGTAGACCTGGCCATTTCATCTAACTCATCCCAATCATCTTCATCCATGTCAGCAGGCTTCTTTGAAATTCCATTTATTGGCTTCCATTGCCTCCTTTGAACCAGCACATCTTTAATCTGATTCTTCCATAGAGCAGAGTTTGTGCCATCAAATTTTCGGATCTCAAAATGGTCTTTGCCCTACAAGTTATAGCTCCTCCTCGGAACACTAACACTAGACCCTGATCCACTGGATGTGCCTGAGACCTCTGATGCCATGATGGTAGAGAACTGAATAGAATGGTAATGGAGGTAGAAGATTCTGAACACCAATGAATAACTGTATCAAGGAGTAAATCAACCGCTGCATAGTTGATAAAACCAAAAATTTGGAAAAATTTTGCCAGAGTATCCTCTTCAAATGAGCATATGACCAGTGTCAAAATATCATAAAATTGCAAGTATTGACATGTCTACCTGCATAGTGAATCACTGACACCACTGCATATAATCAGTTACCCAATAGAAGCCAACTAGGCTTATCGAGCACCTATGAACAACTATCATACATCTCCTATGGCGAGGCTAGGAAGTCTTCCACCTCCATCAGCGAAGAGACCCTGACATCTGGGTGTCTCCCAGTTAAGAAAACCTCACCACGATCCTCTTTATCAAATGTAAAAGGCTTTATGCAAAAAACGTAACCCCTATATCAATGACCACATGGACGTACTAGTAAGCAGTATCCACAGAAGCGTACATGGTGTGTATGTACTCAATATATGAAGTAAAATGACAATAAACGTCTGAATGCACAGCCGAAAAACTAGCTAGTAACACCTACAAGTGTCTGTCAACTCTAATGTGTTAGGCTCGAAAAACCTGCATAAATTTACAGTGGTTGCTCCCACCAAAACTGAAAAACTCTCGAGAAGCCTATAGTTTTACGAGTGTGGCTGCAAAAACATACCCCCAAAGGTTGATATTTATTGTTTGAGAAGTACAAAGAACACTCTTCTTGATGTTCTTGGACCTATGTGAAGAGAACTATGTGCGAAAGTACTCCAAAATGGCTCCAAATCACACCCCAAAAATGCTTCAAAAATAGGCTTTGAAAGCAAAGAACACAACCAGCATAGTCAGAATCCGTGTAACCAATAATGGATGCTTTTTCTCTACCTAAGCATAGACACTTGTCCTTAGTGCCACTCAGATATCTTAAAATCATCTTGACCACTTCCCAATGTTTCTTGCCAGGATTAGACATATATCTGCTCACAGCTCCCACTGCAAATGCAATGTCTGGTCTCATAGCTACCATAGCATACATGAGACTACCAACAACAGACTAATAGGGAATCTTGGTCATGAATTCCTTTTCTTCATCTGATTTGGGGCAATCATCCTTGCTCAATTTCACATATGTGGGTAGAGCATATTGAACTTGTGTAGTACTTTGGATATGTACTCACTTTGAGACAAGTATATGCATCTTTTGCTCCTATCGCGAGTAATGCGCATGCCAAGAATATGTTTGGCATCCCCCAAATCCTTCATATCAAATGTCTGACTCAACTTCTATTCGAGAATTTACAAATCATAAGACGACTTCCCAACAATCAACATATCATCGACATAAAGTATCAAGCATATCAACCTGCCATCTGAGCATCTCTTTATGTAGAGACAATGATCGTCATTGCTTTGAGAATAGCCTTGAGACTTCATAAAAGCATCAAACTTTTGGTACCATTGTCTACGTGACTGTTTAAGTCCATACAAGCTCTTCTTAAGCTTAGATATCCCGATCTTAAGTCAATTTTAGTAAATACTATGGCACCACTCATTTGACTTAGCAATTCATCTATGTGTGGAAGTGGATACTTGTTCTTAATGGTTTTCTTGGTCAACCCCCTGTTACCGTTAGTGTCCATGTGAAAGGCCAAATGGCCACCAGACACTTCTTTGTATATGTTCTTTAATAAAACATGTAGTGGCCTAGTCAGTCACAGACTGTAAGTTCGACTCCATTTGTAAGACCTAAGAATTCTGTCTTCGTGCTCCCTGTGTACTGTGTTTTCTGCGTATTTTGTAGTCTCTGTGTAGACTATCGTGTGCGGCCTTTAGGAGCTCAATTTTCTACTTCGAGGATATGGTCGAGAAGGACAATTTGGATATCGCTTATGGGATCCTAAAACACAGTCAGTGATCAGAAGTAGTGATGTCATTTTCAATGAGTCTAAGATGCATACATCTTGCAGATGAGATCTATATGGAACAACTAGAGGGTTATGTAGTTCTTGGCAAGGAAAGTGTGTTTCATGAATATCTCGATGAATTTATATTAGTCTTTCTTGACGATATTTTTGTGTATTCTAAGGATGATGATGAACATGCATTGCATCTTGCAAAGACTTTATAGAAACTAAGAAAGCATAAACTATATGGTAAGATGAGTTAATGTTTTTTTACAAAGGGGGAAGTGAGTTATTTGGGGAGAGTGGTTTCTAAGGAAGGGATTCACATAGATCCTGAGAAAGTTAAAAGAATAGTTGACTGGCCTATATCCAAAAGTGTGAGAGATGTGAGAAGCTTCCTTAGTTTGGCACAATATGAGAGGGCACACATTTGGGAGTTTTCACAAATTGCAAATCCTTATACAAAATTGACAAAGAAAAATAGAGACTTGGCATAAACGATGAGTGTCAAAATGCATTTGAAGAATTAAAACAAAAAATTATCAAAAATTGTGTGCTAAAGATACCTGAGTTAGGGAAGCCATTTATTGTTGCATGTGATGCTAGTGGAAGTCAAATCGAATAAATACTTTCACAAGAAGGAAGGGTAGTGGCTTATGAGTCAAGGAAACTAAGGAAACCTGAATTAAATTATACAACACATGACTTGGATATGCTTGCTATTGTTGATGCACTTAAACATTGGAGACACTTATTGCTTGGAGTAAAGTTTGAATTGAGAACACATCATTAGAGCCTTAAATATATATTTACCCAACCTTTACTTAACAATAAACAAAAGCGATGGATCGAATTGCTAAGTGAATATGATTTTGATATTAAATACTTAGCAGGAAAAGAAAACAAAGTGGCAGATGCTTTGAGTCATAAACCTTTATGCACTTCAATTTCTATTTTATCCTCTAATTTTGATATTGGAAAAGAATTAAAAGAAGATTTATTTTATGTAGCAATCTTGAAATTTTTGGACAAAAATCGAGGTTCTATGTTTCATGAAAAAATTCATTTGAAAAATATTGATTTGTATTGTAATTCTCGTTTAGTATTTTTTCATAATCTCTTTTGAAAGAAAAGATTTTGCATCACTGTCATTACGCACCCTATGTACAAAGATAAGTAGCCCATTAGGCAATAGGCGTATATACAAGCCGGGGGAAAAAAACCTCCTAAAGAGGGAAAAAAGTTCCCCGGCGGTCGTAGAGTGTTCACACACATCACTACCAAAATATATCAACAATTTACATCTAATTTTTGGAAAGAAACATTTCAATCCTTAGGAACAGAATTATGCATGAGTACCGCATTTCATCCTCAAACTGATGGTGAGACCGAGAGGTTAACATAATGCTTGAGGATATGTTACGTATGTATGTGAATGATAAGTTGAACAATTGGACTGAATATTTGCCTTTGGTTGAGTATGCATATAATAGTGCATGGCATTCATCTATTAAGATGACACCTTTTGAAGCAATGTATGGTTATAATTGTTTGGTACCTCATTCACTTTTGAATTCACAAAATCACATTACGATATCTAAACACATGCTTGAAAACATGGATTTGGAGCTAAATAAGGTAAGAAAGAATATCAAGGATGCACAATAATGTTAGAAATTATATCATGATCTCAAAAAGAGGCCCCTGGAACTTAGAACAAATGATCTGGTTTTTAGAAAGTGAATCCTTTTAAATCAAATTTGATTTTAGGCAAAGATCATTGATTGTCTCCACGTTATGCTATCCTTTTAAAATCTTAAAGAAAGTTTATTCTATTGCATATTTACTTGACCTTCCTAACACTTTGAAAATTCACCCTAGAATCCAAATAGATAATAAAGTCCTCTCTCTTCTTGTTCTGCATATACTCCATTTTTTCTTCTTTATATCTTGTTGTTCCAAAGCCTATTATTCATTTTGGGATTGTGATTGAAGATTAGGAGACTTGTTACAAGTGGTATCAGAGCGGAGTTGGATTCAAGGACAAAATGCAGCCTTTGAAGAAGAAGACAGAGGAACAAGAGGAGCTTATCCATAGACTGAATGCAGTATTACATAAAGAAAGATCCAACAAACAAAAAGAGGGTGTTATGGTCATTATGAGTTCATAGTTTTGCCTTTTCAATTGACAAGTGCTCCTCCAACGTTTATGTTTTTGATAATAAAGTGTTTCATGAATATCTCACTGAATTTATATTATTTCTTGAGGATGTTTTTGTGTATTCTAAGGATGATGATGTACATGCATTGCATCTCAGGAAGAGTTTACAAAAACTTAGAGAGCATAAAATATATGGTAAGATGAGTAAATGTTTTTTTGCAAAGGGGGAAGTGATTTATTTGGGGAGAGTTGTTTCTAAGGAAGGGATTCACATAGATCCTGAGAAAGGTAAAAGCATAGTTGATTGGCCTATACCCAAATGTGTGAGAGATGTGAGAAGCTTCCTTGGTTTGGCACAATATGAGAGGACGCACATTAGGGAGTTTTCGCTAATTGCAAATCCTCTTACAGAATTGGCAAAGAAAAATAGAGACTTCACATGGAATGATGAGTGTCAAAATGCATTTGAAGAATTAAACCTGATACAACTTTGCATGTTGCTAAGCTTTACATTAAAAAAAAAAATTAGGTTACATGGTATACTTTAAAGTTTAATTTTTTTACAGGGATGCAATGTTTACATCTAATTTTTGGAAAGCAACATTTCAATCCATAGGAATAGGATTAAGCATGAGTACTGTATTCCATCCTCAAACTAATGCTGAGACCGAGAGGGTTAATAGGGTGCTTGAGGATATGTTACGTATGTATGTGAATGATAAGAAAAACAATTGGACTCAGTATTTGCCTTTGGTTGAGTATACATATAATAGTGCATGGAATTCATCTATTAAGATGACACCTTTTGAAGCAATGTATGTCTATAATTTTTTAGTACCTCATTAACTTTTGAATTCACAAAATCAGGTTGAGGTATCTAAACAGATGCTTGAAAACATTGACTTGAAGCTAGATAAGGTAAGGACGAACATGAAAGATGCACATAAACGTCAAAAATTATATCATGATCTCAAAAAAGAGAACCTTGGAATTTAGAACAAATAATCTGGTTTTCTGAAAGTAAATCCTTCTAAATCAAATCTGGTTTTTAGGTAAAGATCATCGATTATCTCCATGTTATGCTCGTCCTTTTAAAATCTTAAAGAAAGTTGGTTTTATTGCATATTTACTTGACCTGCCTAACACTTTGAAAATTCATCCAATTTTCCATGTTGGATTACTTAAAAAGTATGCTCCTAATGCTAATCATGTTTTGGAAGACAAATCTAAGTTGAAGGAAGATGCCACTTTTGAGCTTGAACAGAAGTTGTATTGGATAGTTGAATTAGACATCTTAGGAATCGGGAAATAGTGGAAATTTTAGTTAAGTGGTTTGCATATCCTATTGAAGATTCAACATGGGTTGTGTTGAGCCCTGGCAAGGTCAAAACCGGAAAGTCAAGAAGTATTTTCCAAATTCCCTTAAGGTCAAAGGGTGTTTTTAAAGTAAGGTGGAGGGTCCAGGTGAACCCCTCTTGGGTACAAAAGTGACGAGTTAAAAAGGAAAAGGTAAAGGTACGTGAAGCGGTCGGGTATGCACATGTGGGAATATGGCCACCCAATCAAAATTTTTCTTTTTGTCTAAAGTCACTACAGGACAAAAGGAGCAAGTCGTTGGCCGCCAACTGAAAAGACAATCTTGGGCCATCAAAGGAAGCCCAAGAGTCTATGGCAGTTAGACGTCACGCGACCGACACATTCAAAAGGCAAAGGCAAAGGCTATTCTAAGGACACACATTGAAAGTGAAGAGTGGAGAGCTTCAGAGGAAGCAAGAAAGGGAAGTGAAGAGCCACCCGTGTGCGACAGCACTGAGAGGTAGAAGTGAAGAGTGCAAGAAGTGTAAAGAGAAGGTGTGCAGAGAAGGCAAAGTTAGACTCCAAGAGTCCCAAGGTCTGTTGTGTGTGCGCGCCGTGAAGGTATCCATTCCTCAGCTTGGTAGAAACTTAGTGCAAGGTGTGCACAAGGGAAGCGTGAAGCAAGTGAAGGACTGGTGCAGAAGAGGCCGCTGCCAGAAGACTTGAGATAATTGGTCTTCTGTAACTGAGCATTCTCTGTAGTTGTATTTAGTTATTGACTTGGATTGTATTTAGTCATTGTAATTGTTTCAATATAATCAACATTCAAGATTTCCAGGCGTACTCCTCTGTAGAAGTTTTCAAGGTTATTCCATTTTCATTATCTTCTTTTTCTCCTACAAACCCTCAAACTCCTTCTTGTCCAAGAAGCCCCAACAAATTTGGCACGCACGGTGGGACCTCCAAGGAGATTTGAGCTTAGGAGAAGGTCAATTGCAATTGGAGACCAATACTCCAGTGTCGACATTAACACTCCAGTGGACTACTAAGAGGTACATACTTATATCAAGTGTCTCATATTAAGTAGACTATGACCAGCTCATGACCGCAACCCGGTCACAAACCTTGAGGGTCAAGTGCAAGCAGACAAGAAGAAAGGCGGTCAGAGGATCATCGAGTCCACTTTCATCAACTTCATCTTTAGGAAGCATGGCAGGACAAGTAGACCTAGAAACCTTACTCTCCAGATTAAACATAAAATTTCCCTCTTTCAGAGGTTTAGCCCATGAGGATCCAGATGAGCACATTCGAAGATTTCTTGCATTATGCAAGACTAGAGGTCTAATGGGTAGGGAAGATGCTTTCTTGATACTCTTCCCTGCCACATTGGAAGGTCTGGCAGACAAGTGGTTTAGCCAATTTGCTAAAAATCACTTTACCTCTTGGGATTTGATGAAAGAGGCCTTCAAAAATCAGTTTCAGCATGGCAACACAGCGGAGATCATTATAGAAGAGTTAGAAAACTTGAAATTGGGTCCAGGAGAAAAGTTCCCAGAGTTTGTGACCAGGGCCAAAGCACTAATGGCTAAACTACCGGATCCACCACACGACTTCTTTGTCAAGAAGTGGTTAGCCAAACCCCTACCTGTGGTCACCCAATGCAAAATAAAAGAGTTAGTATTACCTACGGCCCCTGTTGAGGAGTTCATCAATACGGCCACACGCTTGGAGCAGATAAGGCACCAATATGGTGCAACTTCTTCCCAACCAACCTATGATACAAAACTGGAGGACCCAGTGATCCAGTTAAGAAGGGAGCTGGAGGGCTTGAAAAGGAATAAGCCCTACACAGAGGAGGAGACTGCTGTAGCTCAGCTGAGAAGAGAGATTGAAGCACTCAAGCTCCAAAAGGAAGAGGAGGCCCAAGCAGAAGAATTAGCTCAGCTGAGACAAGAATTGCAGGAACTCAAAGGAGGTGGCATTAAGAATGGACTCTGGTGCTCCATGTGCAGCAAGCAAGGGCACATAGTAAGTGAATGTCCTCTGCTAAATGTGACTTGTCAATTATGCAGGAAAATTGGGCATGAGGCCCATGAATGCCAAGTAAGGGGAATGCCTACAACAACATACTGGACACAAGGAGGACTTTTACCACCAGCAAATGTGATGGCAGCTGCAGCGAATCAAGGTAACAACTATAATCCCAGACCGAGAAATAACTTTGCAAATGGGCCTAGAAGGCCAATCATTTGCTTCAGATGTGGAGAATGCGGGCACTACCAATCTAGGTGCACTCTCCCAGAAAATGCACCTCCTTGCAGGAACTGTCCAGAAGCCAGGGACCATTATACAAACTGTTGTCCTAAGAATCAAGCTTCTACTTCCGGACCCCATCTCCAAATGATCTCTGTATACAAGGAGGAAACATTACCTCAGGTCGATGAGCCCTCACCGTCTACCAGGGTGGTACAATTAGAAGAACTTGAATCCTTTACAGTGCAGACAAGAAGCAAGGGGAAGGCTCAAGTGGACGTAAGTCAAGAATCAAGGATTGGGGGATTGAACAAAGACAAAGTTGTAGCAGAAGACAAAGCAACCACAGGTGCAGACCCAAAACAAAAGGAAAACCTCATAGGCACCAGCGATGTCATTGGGCATGCATTCATCAGAGCTCAGGAAGAGTTGAATAAGTCAAGTGGAGCCAATTCAATTAAAGAGTCAGAAGCTTCTAAACTACTCAAGTCTATGAAGAAAGAGGTTAGTATTTTTTATCTAATAAAGATGGATGGAAAATTCAGATCAGAGTTATTGCAGATGATTGATGAGGCTTCTACTACAAGTTTAGTGGCCAAGACTGCTGTTCTACATAAAGGAATAATTGTAGGGGAAGCACCCCTTACGGATTATAAAAGTCCTCGACTGACAGTATCTATAAAAGGTCATGAATTTCAGGGAGTTATTGTGGATGGTGGTTCTGGTATCAACTTGATGCATGAACATACAATGAAAAAAATTGGACTCCACCCTTCCAGACCGGCAAATTTCACCGTTACCCTGGCGGACCAAAGCAAAGTAAGGCCTGTGGGAGTGATTCCAAAAGTCCCACTTGAGATACAAGGCAATGTGTTCATACTGGATTTTGTTGTTTTAAGATTGCCCCAGATTGAAGGAGGATTTCCCCTCTTAATTGGGAGACCATGGTTGAGACACGCAAGTGTCATCCATGATTGGGGCAAGGACACTATGTGGGTACAAAAGAAAGGGCAAGAGCTGACACAACTTTACTTGGAAGAAGGCCCGGATGACCAAGGAAACACTAGCATGATGCAAAAGGTTGGCATTTGCATGGAACCAGAACCAGAAGATCAACCCCAGATAGATTTTGAGGAAGAAGAGGATATTCTAAAGTGGCTACATGCAGGCAACTCTTCTTCTTGTTTTGGAATTTTTATCAATAATTCGTACACAATTGAAGATTATGATAAAGGTGACACAAAAGTCCAAGCTGATGGATTGGGAGAGCCTATCACGAACCACAGAAGGGGCAGAAAGACACCCCTCAACGACAACTCACAGGAGGATATCAAATCTATAAATAAGGCAGAGGCCAAGGCCAAAGGCAAGGTAAAGGACTCTAGTGAAGAATACTCTTTTCCTATTCAAGAAATACCTACAGGATGGATGCAGGAAAAAGAAGAACACATTGAAATTCAGGAGACACTTGCTTATGAAGCAATGCACAGAAGACTAGTAGAAGAAGACAAGGAAGAAACAGAGCACAAAGGAAGTATGGTAGAGAGAGATCCTGTCAAAGAAATACATTTAGATATTCAAGATAATAACCTACCGGTTTTGGTGGCCACCTGGTTGTGGCACCACCCAGGGCTCCTGGAAAAGGTCAGAACATTCTTGAACAACTACGCAGATGTTTTTGCATGGCATTATAAGGATCTAGAAGGAGTACCACCAAGTTATGGAGAACACAGAATTCCTTTGATAGAAGGAGCAAAGCCAGTAAGAGGGAAAAGTTATAGGTTGAATCCCAAATATGCTGAAGCTGTCTATTCCGAAATTCACAAAATGGAAGATGCAGGCATTATCATTCCTGTAGAGCATTCGGAGTGGCTATCCCCCATGGTGATAGTGCCAAAGAAAAACACTAACAAGATCAGAATTTGTGTGGATTTTAGAGCATTAAACAAGGTCACAATTCCAGACGGATTTCTAATGCCATTTGCTGAGCAGGTCGTAGAAGAAGTAGCTGGTCATTCCATTTATAGTTTCATGGATGGATTCAGTGGATACAATCAGATATCCATTCACCCTGGGGATCGAGAGAAAACAGCATTCATTACTCCTTGGGGAACTTATGTGTATCTGAAGATGCCCTTTGGGTTAAGAAATGCTCCAGCTACCTTCAACCGAACAGTTAATCTCATTTTTGGACCATTGCTACTAGAGTCATTAAGAATCTTCATGGATGACTTCTCATCTTTTTCAGGTACTCTTAAAGAAACCCCATTGGACTGTTTAGAGAAGCATCTGCTTCAATTAAAACAAGTTTTTGAGAGGTGTAGAGAAACAAAGCTGAAACTGAATCCAAACAAATGCCATTTTTTGGTGACCGAAGGTACCTTGTTAGGGCATGTGGTATCTTCTAAAGGTATGGCACCTGATCCAGATAAGATCATAGCTATATTGAAATTACCCAGGCCTAAATCTGCAAAGGAGATTCAAAGTTTTCTAGGACATACAGGATACCACCGCAGATTTATTAAAATGTATGCAGATATAGCCAGACCTTTGGCTAGGCTCACAGGCAAAGAGGTTCCTTTTAAATGGGATCAAGAAGAGGAAAAGGCATATCAGACACTCCGGGAAAGGTTAGTGTCTGCTCCCATTTTGATCACACCTGAGTGGTCAAAAGTGTTTCATTTACATGTGGATGCCAGTGCATATGCAGTAGGGGCAGTTCTAACACAACCTAGTGAAGAATTTAAGATGGATAGGCCAATTCAATATGCCGGTCGAATTTTAACTAAGGCTGAGAGGAATTACAGCACCACAGAAAGAGAAGCCTTAGCCATGGTTTTTGCAGTCCAAAAATTTCGGCATTACTTATTGGGAGTGAAATTTATTATAACTGATCACCAACCTTTGAAGTACTTACTCAATAAACCACAAGCCACTGGTAGAATATGGAGGTGGTTATTGTTATTCCAGGAGTTTGATTTCTCGGTAATTCATAAACCAGGTAGAGAGAATGTTATGGCAGACCACCTGTCCATAATAAGTATGATGGATCAAGCCAGTGGAATCAATGATGATTTTCCTGATGCTCATCTGTTTGTTGTACAAGCTCAAGGATAGTATGATGACATTAAGCAGTTCATTAAAACTGGGCTGTATCCTGAAAAGGCTAGTGCTGTTCAAAGGAAGAGACTGCTAATCAAGAGTAGGCCATATACCTTAATTGATGAGAAATTATATAGACAAGGCAAGGATGACAAGATTAGGAAATGCTTGGAGGAAGATGAAGTGAGGGAAGTACTGCACTCTGCACATGAAGGAACAGGTGGTGGGCACCTTCCAGGGCATATCATGAGCCAAAGGATACTGGATGCTGGTCTATGGTGGCCTACACTATTTAAGGATGCAGATGATTGGAGAAGAACATGTGATGTGTGCCAGAGGTGTGGCCCTAAGCCCACCAAGCAAAGGCATAATCCTTTAATGGTTTCCACTTCTTGGCAACCTTTTGAGAAGTGGGGATTAGACTTTGTCGGGCCTATATACCCTGTGGCGGTTCCTAAAAGAGAAAAGTACTTACTGATAGCCACCGACTATGCGACAAAATGGGCTGAAGCTATTGCATCCACTGACTGCACTGCACAAACAGTAGCTGACTTCTTGTATAGTAACATCATTTGCAGGTTTGGGTGTCCACTTGAAATCTGTACCGATCAGGGTACTCATTTTGTCAACAAACTACTGCAGGACATTTCCGACAAGTATCGCATTTTACATAGGACTTCGTGTGCATACTACCCACGAGCTAATGGACAAGCCGAATCAACCAACAAGGTATTAATTTCAATGCTACGAAAAGAATGCATGTTACAACCTACTTCTTGGGGACAGGCTTATCTGGGCACATTATGGGCATACCGATTGGCCTATAAAGAGACAGGTTATTCTCCTTTTCAATTAGTTTATGGCCTGGTTCCCATCGAACCATTTGAGTTCATCAAGGGATCTATCCGAACGGAAGAAATTGAAAAAAATGGGATAGAAGTTCCAGCCCGACTAACTGCCTTGCATAAACTGGAAGAATCAAGGATCTTAGCCTCCAAACAGTTAGAGGAGATTCAGATAAAAAGGAAGAAGAACCACGACAAAAATTTATGGAACATCAACTTGCAGCCTGGTGATTTAGCTCTATTACACAGACCACAATTTTCTACTCAAGCCAAAGGAAAATGGATCCCTCACGGGGAAGGCCCTTTTCGCATTAAGAAGATGCTGCAGTGGGGTGCTGTGCAATTAGAAACACTCGATGGCGACACCCTACCCTTGGTAAACGTTTCCAGACTCAAGGGTTATCACCAAAAGTCATAACCATTGCAATTTCACTAATTTTGTTTTCTATTTGTTTTAGATTGATTTAATAAATAATGCTAATTAGCCAAATGCTCACGCATTTTTTTGGGGCACCATTTTGGGTTGTTTTTTTTGTTGTTTATTTCATAAAAAGCAAAAAATTCAATAATTAATGGCTAAATTAAAATCGGCATCAATTTTTTTTTGTAAGGCTTGTAGTTTTGCTCAACAACTTTCAATTATGCCCTTTCCTTTGGTTATCTCTTGAATGGATAGATTATTACTTGCTCCTCCTCTCTTTTGGAAACTCTTTTATGCTGAACCATCCCTCCCTGTGAGGTTATCTCTCATTCCTCCTTGCTATATAGTGTACATTCTCCTTCATTCTTGCTCCCCTCAGCATCAGCAGCCCTGTTATCATCATCAATGTTCAGGCCGAGTTCAACAGTCTATAAATCCGGTTGCCGTCTGGGGATCGTCTAGCTGAATCCCGAGCTCCTCCTTCAGTGTATTTTCAAGATTAATTTCCATCAACCTCGACAACATGTAGCTGGTCAAGCTGCTATAGCTCAGAGCTGGGGCATTCCTTACGGTCCTCCCTCCCTCTTCCCCGCCCCCTCTCCTCCCTCTCCCACCACCCCTCCCCCTCACCCCCCCATTCACCCCGCCGCGGCACCCTACCCTCAACCACCCCCCATCTTCCCCGACTAACCACCCTACCCCCCATCCCTCCCCGCAAGCGGACCCGCCCCCATCTCCCCCCTTAGCGCCCATCCCTCCCGACAGCGCCCTCAACCGCCCCCCTCTCTTCCCCTCCCTACCCATCTAACACCACTCCACCCCCGCAGCGCCGCCCCCTCTCTCCACCTCCCTACCCCGCCTAACCCTAGCCCCTCTCTCCCCCTCCCTACCCCATCTAACCCCAGCCCCTCTCTCCCCCTCCCCACCCCGCCACCTCTCTCCCCCTCCTCACCCCATCTACCCCACTCCACCCCCCCGCAGTGCCGCCCCCTCTCTCCCCCTCCCTACCCCATCTAACCCCAGCCTCTCTCTCCCCCTCCCTACCCCGCCACCTCTCTCCCCCTCCCTACCCCATCTAACCCCAGCCCCTCTCTCCCCCTCCCTACCCCGCCACCTCTCTCCCCCTCCTTACCCCATCTACCCCACTCCACCCCCCCGCAGCGCCGCCCCCTCTCTCCCCCCCCCCCCCCCCCCTCTCTCCCCCTCCCTACCCCATCTAACCCCAGCCCCTCTCTCCCCCTCCCTACCCCGCCACCTCTCTCCCCCTCCTCACCCCATCTACCCCACTCCACCCCCCCGCAGCGCCGCCCCCTCTCTCCCCCCCCCTCTCTCCCCCTCCCTACCCCATCTAACCCCAGCCCCTCTCTCCCCCTCCCTACCCCGCCACCTCTCTCCCCCTCCCTACCCCATCTAACCCCAGCCCCTCTCTCCCCCTCCCTTCCCCGCCACCTCTCTTCCCCTCCTTACCCCGTCTACCCCACTCCACCCCCCCGCAGCGCCGCCCCCTCTCTCCCCCCCCCTCTCTCCCCCTCCCTACCCCATCTAACCCCAGCCCCTCTCTCCCCCTCCCTACCCCGCCACCTCTCTTCCCCTCCCTACCCCATCTACCCCACTCAACCCCGCAGCAGCGCCCGCCCCTCTCTCCCCCTCCCTACCCCATCTAACCCCAGCCCCTCTCTCCCCCTCCCTTCCCCGCCACCTCTCTTCCCCTCCTTACCCCATCTACCCCACTCCACCCCCCCGCAGCGCCGCCCCCTCTCTCCCCCCCCCCTCTCTCCCCCTCCCTACCCCATCTAACCCCAGCCCCTCTCTCCCCCTCCCTACCCCGCCACCTCTCTTCCCCTCCCTACCCCATCTACCCCTCTCCACCCCCGCAACAGCGCCCGCCTCTCTCTCCCCCTCCCTACCCCATCTAACCCCAGCCCCTCTCTCCCCCTCCCTACCCCGCCACCTCTCTCCCCCTCCTTACCATCTCTACCCCACTCCACCCCCCGCAACGCCGCCCCCTCTCTTCCCCCCCCTCTCTCCCCCTCCCTTCCCCATCTAACTCCAATCCAACCTCGCAGCGTCCGCCCCTCTCTCCCCCTCTCTACCCCGCCTAACCCCAGCCCCTCTCTCCCCCTCCATACCCCATCTAACCCCAGCCCCTCTCTCCCCCTCCCTACCACATATAACCTCAGCCCCTCTCTCCCCCTCCTTACCCCATCTACCCCTCTCCACCCCCCGCAGCGACGCCCCCTCTCTTCCCCCCCCTCTCTCCCCCTCCCTTCCCCATCTAACCCCAATCCACCCTCGCAGCGCCCGCCCCTCTCTCCCTCTCCCTACCCCATCTAACCCAGCCCCTCTCTCCCCCTCCCTACCCCGCCACCTCTCTCCCCCTCCCTACCCCATCTACCCCACTCCACCCCCCGCAACGCCGCCCCCTCTCTCCCCCTCCCTTACCCATCTAACCCCACTCCACCCCGCAGCAACGCCCGCCACCTCTCTCCCCCTCCCTACCCCATCTAACCCCACTCCACCCCGCAGCGCCCGCCTACCCCACCCCTTCCATCACCGCCCCCATCTCTCCCCTTGCCTACCCATCCAACCCACCCACCTCCACCCCCTCGTACTCTGGGGCCGCCCACATATTCAACTCCGGCGGCATATTCAACTCCATCCGGGGTATCTCCTACTCTTCAGGATCTCCGATTGCTCGCAGTCCTCCATGGCCGATCCTTCGGCGCACGACAATCCTTCGGCGCTACAAACGCCCAATTTCAATTACCCTCATTCAGAGTCTGCTCAACCCTCGTGTACCCACACTATTACCACCCTCGTCTACCCGATCCCGGCTTTGCCCGTTTCACTTACCTCACCACTTCCTACATCTCCCAACTCCAATCTTCCCCCAGCAACCGACTCCAATTTTCACCCAGCAAATGCCTCGACTTCCGCTCATCCTCCTCCGCTTCATCCCCCACTTATAAATATTCCTACTTATTCCGTTAGCTCTGATTCCACCGACATTTATTCTCCCCCTTCCCTTCCTCGCCCCCCTTCCCCATCTCCCTCTCCTTCTGCTTCTCATAACTCGCTACCTAATTCACCTTCCGGCGATTATATGCGCCTTTTTCTCCCAAATGATTTAAATCTCCAAATCCGTATTCACTTATCTCTTCCCCCCATTGACCTCCGCAATCTTTTCTCAGTCAAAAATCTTCAGTATGCCGGTCTTTTGGGCTTGGCGAACGTTCTCTTCCAGGAACCCTCCAACCTTAATGATGTCTATGAAGCTCTTTGGCTGTTCCCCACTTTTCGCACCGGCACTCTCACCATCTCTGACCTGGCCGCCACGCTCGGCTCCTCCCTCCTCCACTTCCGCAGTCCTCCATTCTTGTATTCTGGCGTGTCCTCCTCTGAAACCATTGCTTTTTGCACAGCTCGCTTTGAAGATCATGCAAATTTTTCACTCCGCATGCAATCCATACTTAATTCATTTGTTTTTTTCTTTTTACTTCGTAGCCCAACCTCTCCGCTTCCATTGTCAGATATCCGCATTGCTGATCCACTTTACTGCTTCCTCACCAGCCGCCCATACCCTTATGCCGCACTCCTCTATAGTTCCGTAAACGTGCGCTCCCGTAGACTTCGTGCAGCTATCAATCGTAGAACTCGTGCCTTTTCCATCTATTCTGCTCCATTGCTAGCTTGGTTATATCATCTCCCAGCGCAATTTACTAATCATTCATCTATACCCCAATCCCCTCATCTCCCTGTTCGCAACCAGCTCGTAGATTCCATTATGCCCCCCATATCCCGCCCTACCCCCTCCCCTACACTCTCCATTGGCTCAACTGCCGCTCCCACCCAGCCCACCGCACCCCGTGATATCCCTCCCCTTCATCCACAATCTTCTTTTCCTATCATCACCACGTCTCCTGCTACTGCAACCTTTCATTCACCTGACCCTGTTCCCCCGCATGGCTCTTCTTCGGCAGCATCTTTCCGCCCGCTCCTTCAAACCCAACTCAATCCGCAAAATCCCACCTGTACACCCCCTCGTCCTCCTATTTCCGTTTTTCCACCTACCGGTGCCGTCCCCCTCAAACCACCCAAGGACTCCAATATCTATAACCAACCCGATCCTTCTACAACTCCAACCCATCCCCCTAATCCGCATCTAAACCCTCCTCCCAATCCCCCTCCCAATCCGCCGGCAACCCCTGCTACGCCAATTGATCTTCCATCGACCCCTTCCTTTTTACAATTACTCCGCGAAGCGAGTGCAGTCGCTCTTGGCAGTGCTCAGGCCTCCCAGATGTCCCTGGATTCTGTCTCGGCCGCAGCTTCTGTTCATCAGCAGTATATATCGACGATCGACAATATCAATCGCATGGCAAATTCTCAGTGGCAATCGCTTCAAGACACGGCTCGAGTACTCAAAGAAGAGAGAGATCGCTATCGGGATATGGCCGACTCTGCGTTGAAGGCCTTAGAAGATCTCCAAAATCGCTCTACCTTAGGGCTATGCGATAATGCTGCGTGCCGTCGGATCAAACGTGAGCGGGACCAACTTTGACAGTGCCTTAGCTCTCTACAGCTCATGATTGAGCAAGCTTCAACGCCGCCGCCATCCTCTCCGCAACCCCCCCTCTTCTCAATAGTCTCAGTTCACAGTCTCAATAATTTGCTAGCCACTATCTCAATAAGTTCCCAGTCTCAATAATTGATAGCCACTATCTCAATCACTTAGCTGTCGACGTACATTTTAGATTTCAATAAATCTCTCATACCTCTGATTTTGTCCTAATCAGGGTTAAAATAAATCTTGTAGAGTGCTTTCCATTTTCTTTCTTCTGCTCAAGAATACCATTTTTTTTTAATTCTACTTCCACTACCTCTATGCTGTTCTCAAGAATATGTAGTGTTGTTGTTGTCTCTCCGGGTCGGAGAGTACATTAGGTGGTGGGCATCTGTTGAGCCCTGGCAAGGTCAAAACCGGAAAGTCAAGAAGTATTTTCCAAATTCCCTTAAGGTCAAAGGGTGTTTTTAAAGTAAGGTGGAGGGTCCAGGTGAACCCCTCTTGGGTACAAAAGTGACGAGTTAAAAAGGAAAAGGTAAAGGTATGTGAAGCGGTCGGGTATGCACATGTGGGAATATGGCCACCCAATCAAAATTTTTCTTTTTGTCTAAAGTCACTACAGGACTAAAGGAGCAAGTCGTTGGCCGCCAACTGAAAAGACAATCTTGGGCCATCAAAGGAAGCCCAAGAGTCTATGGCAGTTAGACGTCACGCGACCGACGCATTCAAAAGGCAAAGGCAAAGGCTATTCTAAGGACACACATTGAAAGTGAAGAGTGGAGAGCTTCAGAGGAAGCAAGAAAGGGAAGTGAAGAGCCACCCGTGTGCGACAGCACTGAGAGGTAGAAGTGAAGAGTGCAAGAAGTGTAAAGAGAAGGTGTGCAGAGAAGGCAAAGTTAGACTCCAAGAGTCCCAAGGTCTGTTGTGTGTGCGCGCCGTGAAGGTATCCATTCCTTAGCTTGGTAGAAACTTAGTGCAAGGTGTGCACAAGGGAAGCGTGAAGCAAGTGAAGGACTGGTGCAGAAGAGGCCGCTGCCAGAAGACTTGAGATAATTGGTCTTCTGTAACTGAGCATTCTCTGTAGTTGTATTTAGTTATTGACTTGGATTGTATTTAGTCATTGTAATTGTTTCAATATAATCAACATTCAAGATTTCCAGGCGTACTCCTCTGCAGAAGTTTTCAAGGTTATTCCATTTTCATTATCTTCTTTTTCTCCTACAAACCCTCAAACTCCTTCTTGTCCAAGAAGCCCCAACAGGTTGGTTTACATGAGTTTATGGAACATTATCCTCCTCTCCAACTCTAAGGACAGAGTTCTTAAAAGAGGGGGAGAATAGTAAGATGCCACATTGATTTTCCCAAAAACAAAAAGATGTGTAAGTAATAATGAAATTTTATGTTTAGGATATTCTGATCATGTCTGCAAAATTTTGTGGTAATAAGTTTTTACATTTTCTCTCTAGAAAGTTGTTGCATGAAATTTGTGTGTTAAATTTGAGCATGAAGATGAAGGAATCTAAAAAAAGTGTTGTATGAGAGAAAGGTAGAGTACTCTTAGTAGAAAAATTTTACCTAATTGAATTTTTTGTAGGTCCTATGTTTTATGTCTCATTTGGACGCATGAACATAGGTTAATGAAGAGATTTTTCATGTTTTTTCATCTCTCTCTAGAATTTCCGATTTTGCAGGGCCCAAAAGTGATATCTGGAAGGCGATTTGGACCTAAGGTGTCTCTAACACTATTGTACAGATTGAGGAACTGAATATTTTTGTGTCTCACCATTTTTGAGTTGCAAGGCTTGGAAAAGTGTCGTTTTTCAACACTACAAAAAAAAAAGAGAAGCCTTGATTCATCTTATTCATGTTCGTGGATTTAGAAAATGCACATGGGTATATGGGTTATTTTGGGTGATGGAGGTGTGTGTGAGTGTGTTGCAGAGATCCCCTCTATTTTTGCAAGTACAATTCTTGAGGTGGACATGAAAAGTAGATGCACGGGTGGTCTAGAAGTCTTGCATGATACATGCGAAAAGACGCTATCTTGGAGCATGCAGATTCTATGAGTGCATTTCTAGGAAGGCATGATTGGTGGTGTGCTAGCGAAAAGGTGGAGATCCAAAAAGATGAAGAATAAGAGATAGGCAAGAACGATGGTCGTACATTGATCACAATTGTTTTTGGCTTCTGAGATTGTGATTGAGATTGAGATTGGGATTGAGATTGTGATTGTGATTGGGATTGGGATTGAGATCAGCTCGAGGATGGTCGCATGGATGAGGCTTCACATTGATTGAATTTTACCTGATTGAATTTTTACTTGATTGAATTTTTTGTAGTTCCTATGTTTTATGTTTCATTTGGTCGCATGAAGATAGGTTAATGAAGATATTTTTCATGTTTTTTCATCTCTGTCTAGAATTTTCAATTTTGCAGGCCCGAAAAAGTGATATGTGGAAGCCAATTCAGACCTAAGGCATCTCTAACACTATTGTACAGATTGAGACACTGAATATTTTTATGTCTCACAAGCTTAAGCTAATTCCTCACCATTTTTAAGTTATAGGGCTTTGAAAAGTGCCATTTTTCAACACTTTAAAAAAGAGGGAGAGAGAGAGAGAAGCCTTGATTCATCTTATTCATGTGCGCGGATTTAGAAAACACACATGGGTATATGGGTTATTTTGGGTGATTGATGTGTGTGAGTGTGTTGCATGGATCACCTCTATTTTGAAGGTACAATTCTTGAGGTGGACATGAAAAGTAGACGCACGGGTGCTCTGGAAGTCTTGCATGAGACATGCGAACGGATGGTAACTTGAGGCATGCAGATTCTAAGAGCGCATGTCCAAGAAGGCGTGATTGGTGGTGCACTAACGAAAAGGTGGAGATCCAAAAAGACAAAGACTGAGAGATAGGGAAGGAGGATGCTTGTACATTGATCACAATTGTTTTCGGCTTCGAAGATTGTGATTGAGATTGAGATTGTGATTTTGATTGGGGTTGGGATTGAGATTAGCTCGGTGGTTGTTGGGTGGATGAGGCTTCACATTGAAGCTATCTATAACTTTTATATGCACAAATAATAAAGTCCTCTCTCTTCTTGTTCTGCATATACTCTGTTTTTTCTTCTTTATATCTTGTTGTGCCGAAGTCTATTATTCTGTTTGGGATTATGATTGAAGATTAGGAGACTTTTTGCAAGTGGTATGAGAGTGGAGTTGGATTCTCAAAAAAAATGCAAGCTTTAAGAAGAAGATAGAGGAACACGAGGAGCTTATCCGTAGACTGAATGGAGAATTACATAAAGAAAGATCCAACAAACAAAAAGAGGGTACTACAAATGCTTTCATGGACCTCAATGATGAAGGTGGTAATGGAGCGGGCATATCGAACGCACATAGAGCTAGACGACAATGTGAACTTGAAGACGATGATGATGCAAGTGAATCTGCACTTAAGCAAGTGTTTAAAAGAGCAAAATTAAATGAATTTGATGGTGAGAAGAAAACTGGAGAGGTCCTTGAAGCATGCATTGAGGAACTTGAAGATTTCCTTGATCTGCACGTGTTTAGTGAGGAATCAAAAGCAGAGGTGTCAATTCTGCATCTACGAGGAGTTGCCAAATTGTGGTGGAAATCATACATGCAAACAAGAACGCATGACGGTTCGATCCTCTAGAAAGAGTTTTGAGACAAAGCAAAGAATTGTTATTGTTCTCCACATTATTAGATGGAAAACAAATGAATTCTACTCCTTCAAGCAACATGAGGATGATAGACATAACTTGTTTGTTGAAGAATATAAGGAGAAATTTGTGTGTTTACATAAGTATGCACTAGAAGTTTCTAGAGATGCCTTGAAGAGCAAATTTATTGAGGGTTTGCAAGAGGAGCTTCTCTATCAAGTAAAGGGGTCCGGATGTGTAGATTTTCTTGATGCGGTTGCAAAAGCAAGAAACTTTGAAAAGATGGAGAAGTTTACTATTTCAATAAATCAGAATGGACAGAGATCGATTAACTCTATTAATGGTCAAGGAGGAAAAACTAAACCGAAGCAGATAGATACACCTAAGAAGCAAGAACCTGTGCACTGGCAACGTGATTTTGATTTCTTGGAGCGGGCTAAAAGATTGGAACTTTGCTTTCAATGTGGAGAACAAGGACATCACACTTTTGAATGTCCAAACAAGGCCATCACCCGTTCAATGCAAGCAAAGATAGCTCATCTACAAGAAGAAAACATAACAATTGAGGAAGCGGATGATCAAGGTAAGTGTTCTAACCCTAGAATTCAATGCATGACAACTTCTTCCCATTCAAGGGCATCTGTGATTAGGATTATGGAGGACATATCCTCACATAAGGTTAGTTTCTTGATTGATTTGGGTAGTACAAGTTGTTCCCTTTCACTTAAGTTGGTAGAGGCTTTAGGATTTCATATTGAGATGCAAACCAAAAGACCTGTACTGATGGCTAGTGGTAGGATACACTATACTCGAGTTTGTATTGAGAATCTTGATTTTATGTTAGGTGAACATAAGTTTTTGGGCACCTTCCATGTAATTGAAATGAGAGAATGTGATCTAATCATCGGAATGGATTGGTTAGTTCATAGCAGTTTCGTGATTGATTGTGAAAGTAGGATCCTTATTTTGAAAATAGAGGGGAAAGAACATCGTCTAGTAGGCAAGCGTAATTCATGTTTTTCTCCTTTCTCTGCTATAAAGTTGATTAGGTGTATTCTATAGCATTGTGAGACATATTTGGTTTATGTCAATGACCTTCAAGAGAAGAAGAAAGAATTAGAAATACCTGAATATGTTAGAAAACTTTTAGATGAGTACGGAGATGTATTTCCTGATGATCTTTCGTGCATGCCTCCTTCTAGGAAAATTGACCATGCTATAGACCTCTATCCACGAAGTGAGCCTTATTCTAGAGCACCTTATAGGTTCAATACTGATGAATTGAAAGAGTTGAAGCTCCAACTGGATGATCTATTGAAGAAGGGGTTGATAAGACCTAGTGTTTCACCTTGGGGAGCACCTGTTTTCTTTTAGAAAAAGAAAGATGGCTCATTCAGACTTTGTATCAACTATAGGGGATTGAACAAGAAAACCATTAAGAACAAGTATCCACTTCCACACATAGATGAATTTTTGATTTTGATATTGGAAAAGAATTAAAAGAAGATTTATTTTATGCAGCAATCTTGAATTTTTTGGACAAAAATCCAAGTTCTATGTTTCACGAAAATTTCATTCGAAAAATAATGATTTGTATTGTAATTCTTGTTAATGTATTTCAAGATTCTCCATGGCTATCATGATGTATCAAAGATTCTCCATGAATGTCATGATGCACCTTTCTCTACACACCCTGGCTTTTCTAGGACTTATGCAAACGTGAAAGCTTCATATTATTGGCCATGTATGAACTATGATATTAGGAGGTATGTGAAAGAATGTTTGAAATGTTAACAAGTTAAGGCTGAATTTAGAAGGAGTCCAGGCATGTTACAACCATTAGATGTGCCTAATAAAAAATGGGAATCCATCTCTATGGATTTCATAACAAAGTTACGTGTGACCAGAAGTGGGCATGAGAACATCTTTGTTGTCGTGGACCGTCTTACAAAGATGGCAAATTTTCTTCCCGTGAGGAAAACTGATACAAATTTGCATGTTGTTTAACTTTTCATAAAAAGAAATTTTTAGGTTAGATGTAATACTTAAAAGTATAATTTCTGATAGGGATGCAAGGTTTACATTTAATTCTTGGAAGCAACATTTCAATCCATCGGAACAGAATTGCACATGAGTACTGCATTCCCTTCTGAAACTGATGGTGAGACCAGACGGTTTACATGATGCTTGAGGATATGTTATGCATCTATGTAAATGATATGCTGAACAATTGGACTAAGAATTTTCCTTTGGTTGAGTATGCATACAATAGTGCATGGCATTCATCTATTAAGATGACACCTTTTGAAGCAATGTATGGGTATAATTGTTTGCTGCCTCATTCACTTTTGAATTCACAAAATCAGGTTGAGGTATCTAAACAGAATTGAGATTCAGCTGCCATGCCTGATATGATCATGTTTCTACTTGATGGTCTAAACCGTTCTATATTGCTCATAATAACCTTGCAAGAAGATCTTATATCCTTGGGTATCCTTTCCAACCTAGCTTCCAATTCTATTTGTCTTACTTCCATCTGCTTTTCTTCTTTGCAGTCATTCTCTTCTTCATCTCCTTCCTCATATTCTACAACCTGATTCTTTTGTTCTTCATAGCCCTTATCTGCTTTCATTTCTTCTTTGTTTGCAACATCTTCCTCATATTCTAATATCTGATCCTCCTTTTTCTCATGTCCTGATGTATCTTTATTTGTCTCTATTTCTTCTACCTTCTTTTTCCCCATTCCTTGTTGTTCTTCTTCAAGGATATGTCCTTCCTTTTCCTGTACTTCCTTTTCTTGGATTAGGGTTAAATCAACCTCCACAGAGAGCTTTATTTGATCATTTATATTGTCCTTCCTCTTGCTCATCTATATCCATGAGATCCAAAACTTCTTCTTGTCCCTGATCTTCTGTAGTTGTGAACTGTTCATTATGATTTAAGTCATAAAGTATATCTTCTATGCTTTGGTTTATCTCTTTTTCTGTATTTTCTTCTTCCACTTCTTTGGAATTCATTTTTTCTATTACCTCCTCAGTTTCCTTGATTTTATCTGTGTCTTTTTGCTTCGGTATTGAGCTGCATAACTGAACTTCTTTTTCTGCTTCTAACTTCCCTTCATTCAATTTGAAATAGGTTTGCTGTGAAGGTTTTGTCCATACTGTCTTCAATCCTGAATCCACTAATCCACAACTTAACTCCTTCCTTACTTCAATCTCTTCTTCCATCATCACTGCTTTGCCTTTCAGTAAGTTTCTCTCTTCTCCAGGACTAACCTGCCTTGCTGCTTCTTCTTGGACTTGTTTTCCTTGTGGCTTCTCACTCAAGTCTTCTGGTGTTTTATTTTTTTCAGATGCTTGTACTGTCACAATTGGTGTACTAGGCACTAATAAGTTCAAACTTTTCAACAAAAAGTTTTCAATATCACTTTCAGAATCTGAAGAGAATTGTGAAGAGCCTGCTATTCTTGATTTGTCCATTCTTGGTTCTTCCATAGAAATGGATTCCTCCTGCTTTTTTTCTTCTACTGTCACTTCTTCTGTCTCCATCCTTGATACAGGTTATGCTACTGATTTTCCTTTACTTTTCTTGGTTAATTTCCTCTTCTGTACAGGTTTCTCCTGAACCTTCTTCTTCACTACAACTGTAGTTCCGGTTTCAGGAGGTCCTTGTAGCTCTTTGAAATATGCTAATAGTTCCACTTCTTTTTTGACAAAAACTTCCTCTGTTTCTGTTGCCATCATCTGATCATACAGCTCTTCATAGTGTTCCACTTCTTCTTGAATCCAATGAGTTGCTTTACAAGAGTAGTCCTCCAACGTCTTTTGATACTGAGCTTCATATACTGCCCTTTTATTATTCCCTTGGGTCAAATAAGTATACAATTGCTCTTTACTTGCCTTAGGTGGATGAGGGTCATTTGAAGACTGTACTTGCTTCAGAGCAGCTTCATGCTCTTCCTTTGTTGCCTCTTCCTGTTCCAATTCCACTTTTCTTGGATCCACTCTTCTTTTCTTTACAGGAATAACTTCCTATGAGATTCCCTTTCTTTTCCTTTCTGTTCCCCTCATGCTTGGTTGGGCTTCCATTTCCCTTATAGTCATTTTTTTAGAAGGGCTCTTAATTCTTGACATTAAACTTTTGAAGTATTGGGCTTCTGGAGCCAGCTTTAACTGATCCTCCATCCCTAGAACATGATATATAATTCTGGTTAAGAATTGAGCTCCATTCATGTACTTCTTTTGTTCCCAATGTTTAGCTGCTTCAATTGCTCATGTATGTATGGAGTTACATCCATCACTCCAAAAGGTTTGGTTCTGTCCTTATTATTGAACATGATCAATGTTGCTAGTTTGTGTGGCATGGTATACCTAGGTAGTTTTGGAAAACAGAAATATTGTAAGAACATTCTGATCGCATACTCCTCATTTCTTTTCCTTTAAAATTAGGAAATTTGGAATATCCTGCATATGTAGCTTTATTTTTCTTGACAAAACTGTTGTCCAACTTAGTTCCCATAGTATAAAACTGAAGGGCTGCCTTGATGTGTTCTGCTTTTATGGTAATGTTCACTTCCTGGTTTTCTTTGTTCTTGACAGTACACCTGAAATATGCCTCATTGCCCTTCCCAACTTCTAGCAAAATGTTCATCACCTGTGCCATTCTTTCAAAATCTATGAAGAATAAGGGTTCATCCAGCAACCTGTGTATTCCTAATGCTTTCCATTTTTTGTAATTGAATGCAATTCTTTGGAATTTGTAAAATTCCTGACATAGCATGGTGTATTTGTAACCTCCAACTCCTACAGTGAATATATGCTGACCAATGATACCCAAAGTTTCCTTGAGCTCCTTGACTACCTTCTCTGCTTCTGGAATTTCCTGCTCTTCATCACACTCTAGATCCACCTCCTCTACTGCAGCTTCACTACCCAAGAACCAATGTCCTCTAGACAGAGTGACTGAGTCTGCTTTGAAATCATGGATTGGTAGCTCCTTGGGATTCACCATTCTGAAGAAAATATAACATCACACAAAAGAAAAACTCCACCCACATGAGTCTCCAGAAACATAAATAAAATCACCTTAAACTTGAGATGTAATGAGAATGAATGAAAAACAAGACTTCGAGAATTCTTGACTTTCCTATTTGTATCACAGATAAAAACTCAATTGAAGTGATCATTACATGTGTAGCAAGATGTCTAGTGCTCTCTTTTCTTCTGTCAGCTTTTATAAAGAAAAGAAATATTTGAAAAAAATAAGAAATTTGAAAAAAATTGAATAGATAAAAAACAAAAAATAGACACCTGCTACAATACCATCTATATCTTGCTTGTGCTGTATAACTTATATAATTAGAATGAATTATAAAAGAAAAATGGATAATTTTTCTCTCTCCCTTTTTTCTCTCTTTTTTTTAATGATAATAATATTTTTTTCTTATTTTTCTTCTTTTCTCTTTCTCTCTTTTTTTTTAATGATAATTTCCTCCACTTCCTTTCTTCCCCTCCTATTTCTCTTCTTAGAAAAAGGATAAGGTATAACAAATTGAAATAGTTGCCGAGATGTCATAATTTCTTCTCTGTAACATTCTGATTTTCTTATCAAAAATCCTAAATGTATATCAGATAATCATGTTCTTTTTCCATTGAATCAAATCTATTTTTTTTACCCAATAATCTTTGATCCTTGTTGACCCTATTCTAGGGATAAACCCATCTTCTTTTGATAGGCTGTTCTTGGAATTTTTTGGCCTCCATATCCATTTAGTTCTGAGAATTTGTTTTGATGAGCAGTGCTTGTGTGTATTTTGTTTCCACATTCTTCTTGTTCTGATGCCTTGATGCTTCTGACTATTCCATGGTTGCCACCTTTCTTCTATCTCTTCACCATCTTTTGTTCCTTCAATTTCCTCCTGTTTTTTATTGAATGAAGCTTGATCATAAAGTGGTGGTATTGATAATGCCATTGTATCTTCTAATGAAAAAGTAAATCCTTCTAGGTCTGATTCATGAATATCCTGTTGATCTTCCTGTTCTTCATTACTCCATAAAAGAATTAAAAACCTTTTGTCATTTACTGTCAACTTAAGCTTCATTTTTTCAAAATCCAAAATTACTTTACCTTGCTTTAGCCATGGTTGTCCCAAAATCAATTTCTCAGTCATCATGTGATCTGGCCATTCTTCACAATCTATTCTCATATGTTCTTTATTGAACTTAATTTCAATAGAAGGTGAAGACATGCTTTGTATTATCCGTCCTTCTAAGGTTTTGATAAATGTTTTGCTTTCAGTCCTTTTTAGGTTAAACTTATCCAACAAAGATGAACTGATCAAATTTACTTGTGCACCTGAATCTATCAAAACTTTGATTATTTCATCCTGAAAATTCATTGTTATAACAGGCAAATGTTCTCTAGCTCTTAGAGGTGTTTCACACAAAAGGACTTCTCTAAAATCTTTGGTTTTTCTTATCCTTTCTTTTGCCTCCTGTTGAGCCTCCTTCCTAATGTTTTCCTCTTCTTTTTTCCTATTTTGAGCTTGATGTATTCTTCCCCATTCAGAAACAATTAATGGTAGATCATACCTTTTTACTCTACATCCACTTATGAAATTTGGCATGATTTCTCCATCTATATTAGGTAGTTGGATAGCTCCACCTTTACTTATTTGATGGATGATATAAGGCCCATGTCCTTTTTTCTGAAATTGTTTCTGATGTTCCTTTACTGTATATGCCAAAACTAGATCTCCTTCTTGTAGATCTTTGTCTTTAATGTGAACATCATGATAAGCTTTTTGCCGTTTCTTGTCTGCATATATGCTCATGATTGCTTGAAGTCTAGAAGCTCCCAGTTTTTCCAATTCCACCACTCACTCAGATAACTCATGTCCAATCCATTCGTATTGACTTCCTACCCTTAGTGTGGGAATAAGGAATTCTATAGGCAGAACTGCATTTTGTCCATATACCAGGTTGAATAATGTGGTTCCTAGTGCAGTTTTGTATGCCACTCTATAGGCCCATAGGACATGATTAAGTTGTAAATCCCAATCATTCATATGTGTGTTTACCAATTTTGACAATACAGTGCAAAGTACTTTATTAGTACTTTCTGTTAATCCATTAGCTTGTGGGTGATATGGGGCTGACTTTCTATGACTGATCATAAAAATACTCAGTTATGTTCTGTATGATTTGGTTCAGAAAATGAGTTCCCCTATCACTTACTAATTCAATTGGTAATCCAAATCTGGTAATGATATTTTTAAAGAAACTTGGCAGTGGTCTGAGCTGTTGATATATTTAGGTAGTGATGTGTGTGAACACTCTAGGACTGCCGGGGCACTTTTTTCCCTCTTTAGGAGGTTTTTTTCCCCCGGCTTGTATATACGCCTATTGCCCTAATGGGCTACTTATCTTTGTACATTCTCTAGTAATACATTCAGTCTTGAGTGTTGTGCTCCAAGCTTCTTCTTCTTCCTTGTGCTGTTCGCGTGCTTCCGCAGACGTCTAACTCCAACAATTGGTATCAGAGCAGGTCGTCGCTTCTTCTAGGGCGCCGTCAACACTCCTCCGTTTGCAGTCTCAGATTCGCACGAAATTTGGTGAGCATACTCAGGGTGTTTCCGAGATCAAAACAACTTTGCTATGTGGTGCCAAAATCGCGATCTGAGCTCGTTTCGGCCTCCGAACGCACTATCGTAGTGCTTGTGCAGGCTATTTCATCCTTTTGTGCCAAAGGTATATACCAGTTTCTGTTCGCTAGTTTAAGCGTCTCGAAGTCTGCTACAGGTCTAGCAGAACTCGTTTGGGCAGTTCCGTTCAACTTTTTTAGATACAGTCAATTTTCTGCATCAAGGTATTTTAGTCACCGGCCATGGTTGAAAGCAGTGATGTATTCTGTATGTTGGCTGTTGAGGATAAGTTGGATGGTACCAACTACCCATTATGGGCTTATATGATGCGACATGTACTGGTTGCAAAAGGATTGTGGAACATTGTGCAGGGTGTTGAAAGACGTCCTGTTACACCTGTAACGACAGGTACTGCAAATACAGGTGTTGGAGCTGATGAAGATGGTGTCGAAGATGATATTCCGCAGATTCCTGTTCGTGCTTCTGTTTCTGTTGCACCTACTGCAGAGCAGATTCGTTGGGATGGCAGAGATGCCCAGGCACATGCATTGATAGCTTTGTCTGTCAAACGTGCCATTATTCCTCACATTCGCTCTTGCAGAACAGCAAAGGATGCTTGGGATACACTTACCACTTTGTACCAGGCTAGGAATGAGGCTCGTGTTGCTTACCTCCGAAAACAGTTGGAGAGTGAGCACATGAATGAAGGTGATTCTATGGACAGTTTTCTTACAACGATCAAAGACCTGAAGGAACAATTGATTTCTGCTGATGAGGTTATACCACATAGCTCACTTGTGCAGACCGTTCTGAATGGTCTTCCTGATTCATATCAGAGTTTTGCCTCTACTCTTCGGTTGATGATGAAAGGCAATCCGAATGCCTTGTCATTTGAGGAATTAGTCTCTGTTCTATTGCAAGAAGATCAGTCCAGGCAGAACAGGTCCATTATGCGTGTTGCAGATCAAGCTTTCCTGGCTAGTCAGAAGGGCAAAGGAAAATGGAGCTCTTCTACTAGTAAGCAGAAATCTGCAAATGCTGCACATTCCAAGAACCAAGACAAAGATGAGAAAAAATCAGAAAAGCAGAAATTGTTTTGTAAGTACTGTAAAGGCAATGATCATATCATAAAGAACTGTGCAAAACTGGCTGCTAAAGAGGCAAAGAAGAAAGAGGCTGGAATGGTTGTTGCAGAGGCCTCTACACAAAAAACAGAGTCTGCAAATCTTGTGCAGGAAGAAGAATGGGCGTTTACTACTGTCTGCAGTTTTGACCCATCTTCTCCTGATCAGTGCATGTCTGCACTAGACTCAGATGTTTGGTACTTTGACAGTGGGGCGACCAAACATATTACCTCGCAGCGCAGTTTCTTCTCTTCACTTGAGCCTGCTCCTACAGGGAATACTGTCACATGCGCCAATAACTCCTCTTATCCTGTTATGGGAGTTGGTAAGATCATTCTGACTACTGCTGATGGTAGTTCTTTCACTTTGTCAGATGCTTTATTTGTGCCAGGGATCAAAAAGAATCTGTTATCAGTTTCTGCATTAGCCAAGATTGGCTTGGTTGTGAAATTTGTTGATGACAGGTGTACAGTCCATGATCTCTCAAATGGCGATGTGATTATTGCTTCTGGCATTTTATGTCGTGGGCTGTATAAGCTCATAGACTATGAAAGATCTGTGAATGATTCGGCATGTGCAGTTCATGATTCTCAGGCTATGTCAGATGCAAAGCTTTGGCATGCACGCTTTGGTCATCTGAATTTTGCTAGTTTGTTACGCCTGCAGAAATCTGAAATGGTGTCCTCTTTGCCCAAACTTGAGGCACCTGGAAAACATGTTTGTGAAGGCTGTATTTTGGGCAAAATGCAGCGTTCTTCCTTTCCAAAAGATGGTTCAGTTCGGGCTACGCAGAAATTGCAGCTTGTACATAGTGATGTCTGTGGTCCTATGCAAACACCCTCTTTTGGAAATTACCTTTACTTCGTGACTTTCATTGATGATTTTTCCAGGCATGCATGGGTATATCCACTCAAAGCAAAGTCCGAAGTGTTCATGTGCTTCAAACAGTTTTTGGTTTTAGCTGAAAATCTGTCAGCATGTAAAATGGGCACCCTCCGTTCTGATCGAGGGGGGGAATATATGTCTTCAGATTTTAATGCATTTCTGGCTGAACGTGGGATAAAACACTAGTGTACAGTGCCGTATACACCTCAACAGAATGGAGTTGCTGAACGAAAGAACAGGTCACTCATGGAGATGGCGAGGTGCATGGTCAAAAGTCAGGCTTTACCACATAGTTTTTGGCTTGAGGCTGTCATGTGTGCAGCATATGTACTGAACAGGTGTCCCACTAAAGCGTTGCAGTCTATCACTCCATATGAGGCTTGGCATGACCGCAAGCCATCTGTTGCTCATCTGCGTGTTTTTGGTTGTTTGGCATATGCATTAGTGCCTGAACAACATCGCAGAAAATTGGATGATAAGGCAGTAAAATGTATTTTTGTTGGGTACAGTTCTGAAAGTAAAGGCTATCGTCTGTATCATCCACAGACTAAACGCATTCTGGTTAGCCGTGATGTTGTCTTTGTGGAAGATGCTATTCAGCCATTGCTTTCATGTACTAAGGAGACATCTGTTAGCTCCAAAGACATGTATGATACTTTGATGCCTCTTTTTACAGGTGGACAGGCTAGTGCTGGTCCTAATGAGGCAACTTCTCAGCCTTTGCAGGTTTCATATGATGATGCAGATCATTCCATTTCTGATGCAGATTTACATGATGCACTTGTTGATGAGAGAGCTGATATTGAGCAGGCAAAAACTATGCCAAAATGGCTGGTGCAGACTTTGTGTGACAGCAAATTAGATGCACCTTTGTCATATCGTACTCGTTCAGGCTCTCATAGTGTCTCCTTTGCATCAGATTGCTATGCTATGGCTGCATCTAGTCTCTGTGATGAGAATGAGCCTGTTTCTTTTGATGAAGCACAAAATTCAGAAAATTGGATGGCTGCTATGCAATCTGAATATGATGCTATAATGAAGAATGGTACATGGTCTTTATGTGACTTGCCTCCTGGCAAGAAGGCCATTGGCACTAAGTGGGTATACAAGCTGAAGCGTAAACCTGATGGTACAGTTGACACGTATAAGGCTAGGCTTGTTGCAAAGGGTTATGTGCAGGAAAGAGGCATTGATTTTGATGAGACCTTTGCACCTACATGCTGTATGACTACTGTTCGGAGCATTTGTGCACTTGCAACCCATCATGGTTGGAATGTACATCAGTTGGACATTAAAACAGCATTTCTGAATGGTGACTTGCATGAAGAAGTGTATGTTTTTCAGCCCCGTGGCTTTGTGCAGAAAGGGCATGAAAACCAGGTGTGCAGGTTAAAGAAGGCGTTATATGGTTTAAAGCAAGCACCACGTGCTTGGTATGAGAAGATACATGCCTATCTGATTGCACATGGTTTTGAGAGCAGTCCAACTGAAAGCACCTTATATGTTAAGCGTGCTAATGATGTGCTTCTGATCATTGTTGTCTATGTTGATGACATGCTGCTCACTGGTCCTATTGAGACACATATTGCTGATTTTAAGGCTGATTTGCATGCCTCATTTGAGATGTCTGATTTGAGGCATTTGCATCACTATTTGGGCATTCAGTTTATGCACGTTGATGGTGGAATGGCTTTGTGTCAAACGAAATATATTGACACATTATTGCAGCGTTTTGGCCTTGAAGACTGTAAGCCTATTGCCACTCCTATGGAGACAGGTTTACGATTGAGTCTTCATGATGCTGGAGATGCATTTGATGCTGTTCTCTATCAGCAGGCTGTTGGATGCTTGATTTACTTATGCATTACTCGGCCAGATATTCAGTTTGCTGTCTCACAGATGAGCAGGTTTATGCATTGCCCAGGAGTCACGCATTGGAAAGCGGTTAAGCGCATCTTTCGCTACTTGAGTGGTACTCGGCTACTTGGGTTGTTTTATCCCAAGGGGGGATCACTACCGCCAGATTTGCATGCTTTTTCTGACTCAGATTGGGCTGGTTGCTATGACACTCGTGTGTCCACCAGTGGTTTTTGCTTCATGCTTGGTAGCTCATGTATATCTTGGTTGAGCAAGAAGCAGCCTACTGTGGCCACTTCCAGTTGTGAGGCTGAGTATAGGGCAGCTTTCACAGCGACTGTTGAGTGTGTGTGGCTCAGACGCCTTATGGCTGATTTGGGTGTTGGCCAGTCTTCTGCCACCACCATCTTCACTGACAGTCAGAGCGCATTGGCAGTTGCGAGGAACCCTGTGTTCCATGCTCGCACTAAGCACATTGAGGTGCATTATCACTATGTCAGGGAGAGGTTCTCTGCTGGGGAGATTAGCTTGGCATATGTGCCCACGCAGGAGAACATTGCAGACCTTTTCGCGAAGGCTCTGTCTAGGGAGAAGTTTGAAGCTTTCCGCAAAGCTTTGGGCTTACTTCCTTTTGTGGAGTGATTTCCACATAGCTTGGCACTTCCTTATACATGAGTGCCAGCTCCTTGTTCACCGCATCACTCCCAGGGGGGATTTGTTGATATATTTAGGTAGTGATGTGTGTGAACACTCTAGGACTGCCGGGGCACTTTTTTCCCTCTTTAGGAGGTTTTTTTCCCCCGGCTTGTATATACGCCTATTGCCCTAATGGGCTACTTATCTTTGTACATTCTCTAGTAATACATTCAGTCTTGAGTGTTGTGCTCCAAGCTTCTTCTTCTTCCTTGTGCTGTTCGCGTGCTTCCGCAGACGTCTAACTCCAACATGAGCATCATTCCTTTTTGTAGCCTTGGCCTCTACCCATTTAGTCAGGTAATCTGTGGCTACTAGTATGTATTCAGCATGGGATTGTTTTGCTGGAGGATCTATGGGTCCAATGAAATCCAGCCCCCATTTACTAAATGCTCTTGTTGAAATCAGTGGCACTAGTGGCATATTGTCTCTTTTATTTGGTTGACTCACCCTCTGACAAATGTCACATCTTTTCACATATGTTCTTGCATCAAGGAATAGAGTTGGCCACCAATAACCAGAGTATAATATGAGTTTAGCAGTTCTATCACTTGAAAAATGTCCTCTTGCCACTCCAGAATGTGCCATTTCTAACATTTCCACATATTTATCTTCAAGAACACAGATTCTTAAATATCCATCCATTCCTTTCTTGTACAGTTGATCTCCTATCAGTTGATACTCTTTAGAAATCATTTGTAGATTCTTTGAGTCTAAACTATCTCTTTCTGGCTTTCCTTTCTTATTTCTTTTCAATTCCTCAATTATGTGTGCACTCCAATCTGGATTTTTCTGAAACCAGTATAAGGTTATAACTTTTGAATCTCTCAAGGATTGGCATTTCCAGCAGTTGGAAATATACTTTTTTACAGCTTGAATCTTATTAGGCCAATGTACTCCCATCCTATTGAGATTACTTAAGGTGACTATCATGGAAGCATGAGTGCAAGGGTTCCAATAGTGAGCTCTCCTTAGATATTCCTGCTGCTCCTCTTCTGGAATACAATATTCCAATATGCCTATATGATTGAGATGATACAAATGACCAGCCATCAGCATAAAATTTCTACTTTGTAATACCATATGTGTGTTGTTTCCAAATGTTCTGCAGGGTTCCATGGTTAGCAAAGGTATTTAAAGTCATGGCCCATTCAGGAATACTTTCTACTTTGAACAGATATGTATCTGGTAAATCATCATCTAAAGGTGAACTTGGCTCTTTAGCTTGAATCATGGACAAATGGTCTGCTCTCAAATGAGTGTTCCCTTGTCTGACCACTACCTGAAACTCAAACTCCATTAGTAGAAGAAACCATCTGACTATCCTCCCAGTGTGACAAGGTTTGTTTACTAAATAGAGTAAAGCTTGGTGATCCACAAAAAATTTAAACTTGTTGGCCAAAAGGTAATGTCTATATTTTTTTACAGCAAATATCATTCCCAACCCTTCCCTCTCAGTGGTGTGTAATTTTTCTCTGCTGAATTCAGTTGCCTACTAGCATAAGCAACTGGAAAATCTAATTTGCTCCCTTCTATTGGTTGTGCTAACACACATCCCAAAGCATAATTTGAAGCATCCACATGGACATGAAAAATTTTATCCCATTGTGGGGTTTTTAGAATTGGCGCTGTCACCAAAAAAGTTTTTAGAGTCTCAAAAGCTTGGTCACACTCTTTGGTCCACTCAAATTTTGTGATTAAGGCATACAAAGGTTTTGCAATATCAGCAAACTTGTGTACAAATTTTCTATAATACCCGCAATGTCCCATGAAAGTTTGAAGTTCCTTTACATTTGTTGGCTTTGGAAATTCCACTATGGCCCTAATTTTCCTTTCATCAGTTGAAATTCCATTTTTGGAGACTATGTGACCTAACATTCTCCCTTGTCTTACAAAGAACACACACTTCTCTGGATTTAAACATACCCTGTATGTTCTGCATTTCCTGAATATATTTTCTAAATCTTCCAAATGATCCTATCTTTTTAATGAAAAAGTACAAAGATCATCCACATAAATTTCCATTATACTCCTCAGGAATTCTTTGAAGATACGACACATCAATCTTTGAAAAGTTGCTGGGGCATTAGTTAACCCAAAGGGCATAACCCTAAAAGCATAAATTCCCCATTCTATGGAAAAGGCAGTTTTATGTTGGTCTTCCAAAGCTATGGGTACCTGATTGTATCCTGAAAAACCATCCAAAAAACTATAAACCTCCTTTCCTGCAACTCTCTCCAAAAGATGGTCTATTATAGGTAATGGATAGCTATCCCTTATAGTTGCAACATTCACTTTTTTCAAGTTAATGCATACCCTGAGTTTTCCATTCTTTTTTGGTACTACAACTATAGGAGATATCCATTTTGTATACTCAATCTCATAGATAAAATTGGCAGCCAACAGCTTGTCAATTTCTTCCTTTATTTTAGCAGAGTATTTATCATTAAATGTGTAGTGTCTTTGTTTGCTAGGCTTTGCATCAGGTGTAATAGGAATCTTATGCTCACAGATTTTAGGGTCAATTCCTTTCAAATCCTTGTGCTGTAAGCAAACACATCCCTATAGTTTCTGGCCAAATTTCTTAATGCTTCCTCCTCTTGATTTGTCATGTCATCAGCTATTACAATATGTCTTTCTTCCCCCTCTTCCTGGGTGATCATTACCTTCTTAGTTTGTTCTTCATTGTCATATGCCTCCCCTCTTTTTTTTTCTCTTTTTGGTTTCATTTTTAGAAGTAGTCTATCTTCTACTTCATAAGTCTTGAAGTTTGCAGGTACATCAAACTGTTGATCCTTGTTTGTCATTTTCTCATTTTTTCCATCCTCTTGGTCTTTTTCTATTTCCTTGTGTTTGTTTTTTCTATATTTGCCTAAGATTTTATCTTTTATTGCATCTGTAGCTTTTACCTCTTCCAAATATTGTGTTTTACCATTTTTCAATATCATTTCTTCTTCTTGGTCCTCTTCTATTTTTGATACCTTTATCATTTGTATTCCTACATGAAAGACATCATATCCTTCTTCATTTTGGAATTTCACTCCCACATACTCATCATTGGCTAGATCCATGGTAGCCAAAATCTGGTTCCAACCATAAGGCTCAAATTCTTCATCTTTGAATTTTTGTGGTATGTAGCTCTCATCCTGTAATTTTCTCCCTTCTACACAATCTTCTTTTCTTAATCTTCTTTTTCTATTTGTAAGGTTTCTTATCACATTACACTTCCATAGTGATGATTCTGTTTCATTATGATCTTCAATCTCTGATTCTTCACTTAAATCTTGATTTTGATGTATTTTGAACCATTCTTGAGGGGACATGTCACAATATTGACCATTTCTTAGATTTACTCTGGTTATCCTTCCTTTGCTCTGAAGATATAGGCAATCATTACCCCAATCTTGCACAATTTGCATTTGTCTCATAAATGGTGTTCCTAAGATGATTTCATATGAAGTGGATTGTGGAAATTCAACTATGGCAAAAGTATGTTCTATTTCTATTCCACATATTTCCACAATCACCTTTTCCCATATTCCTAGGGGTTTTTCTATGTGTCCATCTGCAAGTTGTAATCTCATTTTAGTGGGTATTAATTCATTTTTTCCCCATCTTTCCCAAGTTTTTTTAGTCATGATGGCCACACCTGATCCACTATCCAATATAGCTTTGGCATGATTTTTACCAAATTGTATTCTTAGAGTTGAGTTTCCTTCTTCTCCTTCACAATATCCTCCTATTTTATCAATAGGAATGTACAACAACTCCTCCAATTCTTGTTGCTGTGGATCAAAATTCTCTGGTTTTGCTTCCCACTTTTTCATATTGAGTTGCAAGTGAGGATTTTGTTTGACCAATTCTTCCATTGTGGCGTGGTATAAAATTGTACATTGTTTGTCTATATTGATTTGGAAGGTTATTTGTGCATTCTCTTCCAGATCCAAAGTTTTCCTTGTTTCTATTGCATTTGCTTCCCCAACTGTTGTTGGACAATTGTAAGGTTCCCTCAGCTTAAGTTGTGTTTCTTGTATGATTTGTTTGCATCTTTGCATTCTTTCATGCTCTAAATCTGGCATAGGGTAAGCCATTACATGGTCTGTGGTGCCTCTTGAATTCTTCCCTTATATGCTCTTATCAAGGTTTCCAAACTTTGTGAATTTTTTGCCTCATGCTGAGTTGGTTTATTCTGAGGTTGACTATTGTTTGACTGTTCTATAATCTCTTCTTCCAAATTTTTTCCATTTCTCATTTTTTTCTCCCATCTCCCTTTTTGTCTATTTTTCTTTTCCTTTGGAAATGAATTCTTCTTTTGTTCCTTAGTTGTTTCTTGTTGTTTAGCTTGTGCTCTTGTTATAGCATTTACATTTACTTGATCTTGGTCACTCAATTCTTCTTGCTCCATTATGTTGACTGTTTTTAATGGTATGTTATTAGATGTGTTCTGTTGTTTTTGAGGGTTTCTTGGACAAAACTTTATTAGATGTTCCCTGCCACAATCCTTGCAATAAGCTCCTTCTATCCTTAGTGTAGGAGGTTGTGGACAGTCTCTAATGAAATGTTCTCCCCCGCATCTATAACAATTTATCTATTTTGACTCCCTTTGAACTGAGGTTTCTGACTGGACATATAATTATTGGTTATGTACATGAATGTGGCTGTATCCATTTCAATTCTCCCATTTCCCAAATCTAGGGCTTGCAGTTCTGGTTCTCTCAACTCATATCCTTCCCACTCTTCCTGATTTCCTTCATTCCAATAATAATCTTCTTTGTATGGTGATCTTAGTCTTGAGCTTTCTTCTTCTATTGGTGTGTATTTGACTGGTACCACATTTGTTGGTAATGGCGGTTGTTGCCCAAGTACAGGTCTTGGTTGCTCACCAAATCTAGATTCTCTTTGGGTCACATATTCTCTTTCCTTAATGGGTTGTTTATTGTAAAAGCATTCTTCTCTGGTATGATTTGTCCATTTTCTTTTCAGTGTACAGTATTTGAGTGTTTTCCTATCTTCCAAATGTTGTGGTTTTTGATATGGACATTGTTGTACCAAATGATTTTCTCCACAGTTATAGCATTTCTTATTTGTAGCTATCCTGGTGTTTATTAGGTTTGTCTTGGTGCTAAGTTCTAGGGCTTTGGCAATTGCCTCTGCTAATTCTTCTGTTGGTGGGATTTAATCTTCATTTGTTCTAGGTTGATCAAATGCTAATAGATCTTGTCCCCGGCTATCCTCTAAGTCTATTACTTCCTTAACACATGCTCCTAGATTTAGGCACCTTCTATAATACACCAAGGTTCTTAATTGAGCACTTCTCAATCCTTCTATGAATAGAGATACTTGTCTTGCCATGGATGGTACCTCCTCTCTAGGACATCTGTCAATATATTGCTTGAATCTCCTAGCTGCCTCTCTGACATTTTCATCTTTTTGCTGTTTAAAGCTATGTATCAAGGTAGCTGTGCTATGTTTTATTCCAGTTTTTGAGAATTCCCCTATGAAGGCTTCTAGGAAAGATTCAATATCCGGATACATTTCCTTTCTCAAGGGAATGAACCAAGATAGTGCAGGTCCAGTTAGGGTTAGACCAAATGCTTCAAATTGCACTTTATAATCCTCAACTTCTTCTACTCTAATTAATTGTCTAAATTATGTAGCATGAGCATGAGGATCAGAATATCCTTCATATTAATTCTTCATACATTTGGCTACTTGATAGGGCCTAAGCATTCTTCCCTCATTTTGCCACTGATGTCTCCTTCTAAATGGAAAATCATTAAGTCCTTCTGCTTCTCTTTCAAAAGGGTTTGGGGAAGTATTATTCTCCTCCCTTGTTGTTGTTCATTATTATTGTGAGTTTCATGTACATAGGAGAACGCATTATCCACATTACAATGATGGCACATTTTCTTCCCATGAGGAAAACTGATATAGCTTTGCATGCTGCTAAACTTTTCATAAAAGAAATTTTTATGTTACATGGTGTACCTAAAAGTATAATTTCTGATAGGGATGCAAGGTTTACATCTAATTTTTGGAAAGCAACATTTCAATCCATAGGAAGAGCATTACACATGAGTACTGCATTTCATCCTCAAACTCATGGTAAGACAGAGAGGGTTAACAACGTGCTTGAGGATATGTTACGTATGTATGTGAATGATAAGTAGAACAATTGGACTGAGTATTTGCCTTTGGTTGAGTATGCATATAATAGTGCATTCTTCTTTTTGTCTCCATCTTTTGAAAAGTCTGTTTTTCCTCCTTTGGCATTTGTTGTGAATGCAACATCTCCTTTCCTACCAGCACTCCTTGCCTTGAGTCGAAGCTCCTCCTCCATGAGTAAGGCACTAAATTCTTCAAACGTTAGTGGTTGAGGTCTGATTTGAGTGTTAAGAGCAGTTACCAAACCATCAAACTTAGGTGGACAGATTCGAAGACAATGTCGAGCTAGCTCCTCATTTGATCTCGTAGATTCTTTATGCGAGTGATAAACACCTCTGCAGTCTCCCCATCAGCAAACTGTTCTGCTGCAAGCTGATTCTCCAAGTTTTGAATCCGTGTCTGATTACGAGTTTCATATTGATTTCTCAATATGTTCCATGTGTCACATGCCTTCGTAGTATGCTGAATGAGAGTCAGAACAGAAGTACTTGTAACAAGAGCACAGAGTGCATCTGCATTTCTACGTTTCCAAGCACATAGAAGATCAACATCAGGAGGAATCATTCAACCAAGATTATTTGGATCAGGTCTTTCTTGGGGCTCATGATCAGTCCCAAGAATAGTCTCCAAAAGCTCATACGAATCAAGAATAGAAGTGATTTTGAACTTCCACAGGGTGTAGTTTGTACCATCAAGTTTACCTTCTGTGAACGCTGGTGGCCGTATCCGCAACGTTGGGATGAACGGCATCATTGCTGCTCCTGCTTGTGCGCCACCTACTCCTGTTGATGAACCACCTTGACCTCCAGTCATAGATGATGACGCACCGCTTGACATCTTCTCTCTTTTGTCGTTTAGACCTATGCAACCTTTGCGTTTCTACTTATGCACCACTCAGAACCTTCTGAGCTCTGATACCATGTAAGAAAATAATAGCACAGCGGAATAGACTTGTAGATAAAGTTGAGAGAAAAACGCAGACAAAGATAGACGGAGAACGAGAGATAGAGAACTCAAATTTTCAGATTTTTGAGTGTAATGCAGGATGGTGCTCTCCACCCGTGCGCTCCCAATGTGGATCTTAGATGGTGATCTAGACAGACTCTAGATGAAGGGCTTACTAGTGCACAATGCTATATAAAGCTCAACCTGGGCCGTGCTTATATAGCTTTTACAAGGCAGTTCGGTATACATAAACGTAGTCGGGAGATACAAAATAGTCGGTAAAATATACGATCAGACAATATCTTCACGACCAGAAGTCCTACCGTTTCGGCCCTACGGGCCGGGGGGATAGGCCCCCCGGACCCCACAAAAGGGGGCAAGCCCCCCTCTGCACTCCCCCCATTAAGGTTCTATGGGGAAACCGCGCGACGCCACAGGGCCTTTATTTTCACCTTAAATGGCAACCTAATGGCTTGGAAGTTTATGCCCTACCTAACCTAACGGCTAGGCTCACAAAGATCATCTACAACCATCAATGGTCACACATAGACCTCATCTAACTTGGAAGTTAGGGTTCCACAAATGTCCAGGCTCTCATAATGGCTTCTCCTCATAATGGGGGCCTTACAGCTTAGAGCGCCATGGATCATTTGTGGTCACATGAAGGTGGAGTATTGAACATATCTAACACTTAAAACATCTCACACGATCTTATTATTTTTACATTCAGCTTTGATGTCGATCCCATTTATGATTTAATTGCACATTGTTGTTTGAAGTGAAAATGTTTATAGCACATTGTTTCATTTTCTTCCTGAAAAAAGTCTTATTATGCCAAACACACATGGTGACATCATAATGTTTGTGATTCTTTGCCCACATTGGAAGCTAAGAATAAGATTACTAGATGACATTATAAGTGCATTGTTGGAGTGGATATGCACAACATCTTGGAGAATGATCCGTGTGGATCCTATTGTTGCATCTTGAACACTAACTATTGTGGAAGAGGTATTAAAGATGCTAGAACTATAATTATCTTTATTTCAGTAATCATAGTTCTAATCATTTTTTAAGATGAATCATTAGGATGGACAAGTTCTTCAAAAATATGGTCAAAAAATATGAAGAGAAGGTGAAAATGCTTGTATGTGAGTTCATGGACAAAAATGTCACAATAATTAAAGGTTTCATGGGGCAAATGTTTTTGGATATGAAATTCGTAAATGTCCACATGCATAAAAATCACAAGTGTATACATAAATTCTTGGAGGATTTTTTTTTTTGGCATTTTACATATGTATCTTGAAAGTTAAATATTGTGGATAGAGGTGCTAAAGATCGGACAAGTGCGGGTACCTTTAGTTCATATATTATGCACATCTATTGCTCTTGGAATGTTCCATTGTTTGAAAAGAGTCATTAAGATGGAAAAATACCTTAAATCTTTGTTTACAAATTCATTAGAGAACTTATAAATGTTTGTCTGTAAGTTTATGGACACAAATAAGGATTGAAGATCTCACGATGCAAATAATTTCAAGTACAAAGTCACATAGTTAAAGATTTAAGTGATTGTTATGAAGGATGTGTAATATGCTTGATAATGTTTGTCGTGCATCTTTTATATCATGAATGCTACACGGGGAAAGAATAGTTAAAGATGGTGCAACATAATTCTTGTTGTTAGATGTTGATATATTTAGGTAGTGATGTGTATGAACACACTAGGACTGTCAAGGCACTTTTTTCCCTCTTTAGGAGGTTTTTTCCCCTGGCTTGTATATATGCTTATTGCCCTAACAGGTTACTTATCTTTGTATATTCTAGTGGTAATACATTCAGTATTGTGTGTTGTGCTCCAAGCTTCTTCTTCTTCCTTGTGTTGTCCCCATGCTTCCACAGACCTCGAACTCCAACAATTGGTATCAGAGCAGGCCGCTATTTCATGTAGGGTGTCGTTGACACCCCTCTGGTCACAGTCTTAAAATCGCATGAAAATTGGTGAGCATACTCAGGGTGATTAGGAGTTCATCTTTTTGTGCCAAAGATATATACAGGTTTTGATTCGCAATATAAGCATCTTGAAGTCTGCTACAAGTCTAGCAGAACTTGATAGGGTAGCTCTATTCAACTGTTTGAGATACAGTCAATTTTTTGCATCATGGTATTTTAGTTAGTGGCCATGGCTGAAAGCAGTGATGTATTTGTTGACTGTTGAGGATAAGTTGGACAGTACCAATTACCCATTATGGGATTATATGATGTATCATGTATTGGTTGCAAAAGGATTGTGGAATATTTGTTGGTGCAACTATACCCAAGCCCACATGCTTGATCAATTCACTTACGCTTACCCTATTGCATAACCCATGAAAGGCCTCATATGATCAACCTCTTGTAAAGGTACTTCACATTTATCCTTGTAAAAGTGAATTACACTCACGAGGAGTTAGGAAGCTCTAAATCACGTATCACTTGGTTGTCGAGCAAAGAGAGAATCTATCCTATATGTTAGCATTCACCTTTTAGGTAGAAGTTTGAATTTGAATTCAAACTTTGGCTCCAAGATCAACTATAAGAAGAGGATCAAGAAGACCCGCATGTGATTTACATGCTTTTTCTGACTCTGACTCGGTTGGTTGATATGACACTCATGTGTCCACCAGTGGTTTTTGCTTCATGCTTGGTAGCTCATGCATATCTTGGTTGAGCAAGAAGCAGCCTTCTATGGCTACTTCCAATTGTGAGGCTCAGTATAAGGGAAGCTTTCACAATGACCATTGAGTGTGTGTGGCTCACACCTTATGGATGATTTGGGTGTTGGTCAGTCTTCTGCCACCACCATCTTCATTGACCGTCAGAGCACATTGGCAGTTGTAAGGAACCATGTGTTCCATGCTCGCACTAAGCACATTGAGGTGCATTATCATTATGTCAGGGAAGAAGTTCTCTGCTAGAGACATCATTTTGGCATATGTGCCCACGCAGGAGAACATTACAAACCTTTTCATAAAGGCTCTGCCTAGGGAGAAACTTGAAGCTTTCTACAAAACTTTGGGCTTACTTCCTTTTGCGGATTGATTCCACATAGCTTGACACTTCCTCACACAAGTTCCAGCTCCTTGTTCATCGCATCACTCACAAGGGGGATTTGTTGATATATTTAGGTGATGATGTGTGTGAATACACTAGGACCACCGGGGCACTTTTTTCCCTCTTTAGGAGGTTTTCTTCCCCTGGCTCGTATATATGCCTATCGCCCTAACGGGTTACTTATCTTTGTACATTCTAGTGGTAGTACATTCACTATTTTGTGTTGTGCTCCAAGCTTCTTCTTCTTCTTCCTTGTGTTGTTTGCGTGCTTTCACAGACCTCGAACTCCAACATTAGAGTTTCCCATTGTTGTAGAGGAATCATTCAAGATAAAAAAATTTCCTAGGCACATGCTTAGAAATTAATAGGAGAATGTATAAACATTTGAGTGGCATTTTATGGATGTAATATTACAAGGATAAAAGATTTCATAAGGCGACCAAGATTTGTAAATAAATTATTATATGAAAGTACACTTGCATGTAAATCATAAGCATTTTCATTAATTTTTGTTTTGGTGGACTTTTTGATGTCGAATGATACTTAGAATGCAGGTTATTGATCTATACTTCAAATTGAAAAAAAAAAGGGTAAAGTAAGAATAAAACTTATTATCTAGAAAGTAAATAATGAGTTTATACATGCTGGAGGTTGACTCTGTTGACATATATTTCAATGAAATTGCAACTTTGAGGGAGCAATTATGGATGAGATCATATTCGCCATGTAAGATGATTTTAATGATTAATAATTCAAAGAAGTAGCCGATTGTCATTGATGATATTTTTTCAATAAAACATGTGGAAAAACTTTACACGCCTTTATGATTCCCATTAAAATTGAATGATCATACTAGAGTATATACATTATAAGTTGTTCACAAATGACATAAAATGTAAGGTCAAATTCATGCCATTACCTAGTCTTATAAATGAAAACCAAGGTGATGACTAGCACATCTTATGCCTGTTTTACTTTACCAAAGCATGCATCTATTTGGCTTCCTTGATCTATCTCTACATATTTTCTTTGAAACTTCTCTTCTACATGAAATCTATCGTTAATCACTGATATTAATGTAGAATCTCGAGATTTGAAGATTGCTTTTCTTGTTGCTCGAAAGTGCTGTTTCAAAGACATTTATAAAAGAAATAACTGAGAAGAAAAATTTTATTAAAGGATTCCAAAATTAATGTTTTTGAATGCACAAAATTTATACGCTAACCATATAATTTTATGGCCATATGAAGTTGAAAAGAAAAAGAGTTTTTCTTGAAATAACATAGTTTCACTTTGTGTGCAAGGATTGAATATTCGGGTATTAAAAGCATCTATTATAAGATCTTTGAAAATATCCCAATAGATGAGTTTTCTCCTTTGAGCGCTTGGATATATTTCGTTGGAGCTTTTAAGTGTCTTTAATGGATCTTCTCTTCTTGTGCTTCTTTTGGTGAAAACAATAATAAATGTTTTTTTTTCTTGATTTTATATCTTTAATTTGAAAATTCTCCCTTCACCTTAGTGCTTATCCAATTCTTGTTGAAGATTTAAAGATATCATAATTTTGATGATAAAAGAATCTTGCGGACCAAACCCAATGAGGATTTTATTGTATACTTTTAGAAGCATCATTCTAAAATGACATATTTGTTGCGACATCAAGCCAAGATGAGTCTGTTCTTATCATAACACTTCTAATTCACACATAGCCTCTCCTTTTATGCCGAAAATTTGTTTAGAAGCATATGTTATTACTTTCCATACCAATATTTTATTCACATCCTTTTCAAGAAAGAGGAATTGGCATATGCACTTTCCATCTTTTAGAATGTTGTTTGAAAAGAACTTGAACATCATCCATTCAAATTTCAAAAGAAACAATACCAAATAAATAAATTGCATTCTAAAAGATGGACAGTGCGTATGCCAATTACTCTTTCTTGAAAAGGATATGAATAAAATATTGGTATGGAAAGTAATAATATATGCTTCTAAACAAATTTTTGGCATAAAAGGAAATTGTGCTCAACCTCACTTATGGCCTGCATGCCTTAACTAAAAAAGTATAGAATAAAAATATTTTGTGTTAATAGAATGTTCAATTTCCAATATTGAGAGCATATTTTCTTATCACTTGCTAGGAAACATATCCAACCATAGAATTAAGATTATAGGATGCCATCATCATTAAGCATTATAGTGATCTAAACTTGATTCTCGAACCTTAGATTCTACAATCGATCCTTATCACAGTGAATCGACTTAAAAATAATATTTGAAAGGTTTCATAGTTAGTTATGTAACTTATAAGATTCAAATGAAAGTCACAAAGCTGAGTGTTTTGATTGGGGCAGAGTTGTAAAAGATAAGAATACTTATATAGGATTATAGTATTGGCTATGTAGATGCGATTATGTTTATTTAAATACTTTTAAGACACATGCTAAGTTAGATTAGAAAACTAAACTATATAATCTTATTTAAGAAGTTTTTTAATCCAAAATTGAACTTGATGCTTAATTATCATTAATGTGGAATTAGAAGGGGAATAAGAAACCAAATCGCAATAAATATGCCTTAGGAAAAACCAATATATTCATCCAATCATGTTGGAAAATGTTATTATAAAAGAATCCCTTCAATTTTGATCAATTAGATGGGGAAGACGGATTTTTTGGAAAATATGCTCACATTAGGGAAAGTTTCAAGTCTATCTGAGGCCTTTGCAGGGTTAGAGAGAGAGAGAGGGGGGGGGGACAAAGAGAGGGTTCTATTGGCCAAATGAGACAAGGGATATCATTATGGTGAAAATGATTTCCATGAAGAATATGCTATATATTTTTTTAAGGTTTTTTGAAAAGAATTTTAAACAAATATCCAATATACTTGCCAGTGAAGTTTCTTGATGAGGAGTTTAAGTCGTACTAATCCATTTAGGTCCTATATTTTTTAGATATATTAATCAAAATTTACACAACGATAAAAATTTCTGATATAGATGGCCATGATCTAAAGGGAATGTTAATGATATTTATATCAGAATAAATCCTACATAAATGCATATTCTATGAAGATATTAAATATTGATGAATTTTCTTGGATCTTGAGTTTACAACATACAAGGAGTTATTAAAAGGGGTGAGCGCAGTTGATTGCATTCAAAACGTTATCAGAATGACCCATCCAATCCATCAAATAACACAATAACTAGATCGTAGGAGAAGGATCAATTGTGATAAGCTAGAAAAGATTGAGCCTCCTCAAGGCTTCACCAAGTACCAAGTAGAATACGATAAGATAGCAATTCAAATTCCCGAGAAAGAAGCTATGATAAAAAAGAGATCACAAAGAAAGCGATTTTGATGGTAGAAGAGGGGGCATAACAATATACATATGTAGGAATTCATGTGTCAGAAGAGGAGAAGAGAGGTGAAGGAATTGCTTAGAGAGTATCTGAACATTTTTGCAATTAGTTACACTGGAGTGGATCCAAAGATATTTGGTCATGGAGTATATATGCACTAAACACAAAAACTTGCAGACCATATTCATATAGTAATGTTTATTCTAGTAAAACCATGGAAGATAAAAATAAATTATTAGTGGAATGGTTTATATATGTATTTAATACGAACGACAAGTTTTATCCATCATGTAGTGCCACAAAAGAATTGAAAGCTAAGAATTGTATAAATTCTAAGAAAGAAAACATTGCAATAATTGAATACTATAATTTCCTGACGAGTTAGCCATTGCCCCTAACGATCAACATAAAATTGCATGAGCCACAAAATGGGATATTCTACATTTAGCATGATGCGCTTTGGCCTTACTCATGCCCCATTTACTTTCCAAAGATGGACATGGATTACATGACATGATAACCTAAACTTGGAATTGTTGTAACATATAGTATCCAATAATTGAAGTTTTACTCATGACAAGGCTTGGACATGGATTACATGACATAATAACCTAAAATTGCAATTGTTGTAACGTACAGTATCCAATAATTAAAGTTTTACTAATGAGGTCAAATTGGGAGACATCCTAGAAATTCCCAAATCTAGGAATGTGAAGGAAATTCAAGACTTTATGGGGAACAATGGGTATTATCATAGATTACTTCACATGTGTGCCATAATAGCTAGTGTTGGAGTTCAAGGAAAAGAATGCACATAAATACGATGATGATGAACAAGAAGCTTGGGAGCACAATACATAGTATTACTAAGGATGGAATGCACAAAGATAGGTAGCCAATTAGGGTTATGATATATATAGAAGATGAAAGAAAAAAACCTCCCAAAGTTTGAAAAAATGCTTTAAACATCATAAAAGTATTCTCACACATGAGTACCAAAATAAACTAACAAGTGACCCCTAAAAGTGATTTAGTAAGCAAAGAGTTTACACTCATGTATAACAAATTTTCAACCTATGTGAACCAATAGATCGATTGGAGGGAATAAAAAGAAAGCTTTCTGAAAAACTTTGTACTTCTCACAAGGGAGATCCTTTTCAAAAGGTCTACAACATTATTTTGTGTGGGCATTGTTGGAGTTCAAGGTCTATGGAAGCACATGAATGACACAAGGGAGAAGAAAAAGCTTGGAAAAAAACACAATATAGAATGTATTATAAAGTGAATGTACAAAGATAAGTGAACCATTAGGGTTATATGCGTATATGCAAGCCATAGGGAAAAAACCTCCTAAAGAGGGAAAACAAGCTCTGATAATCTTAAGTGTGTTCACACACATCACAACCAAAATATATCAACAAATCCCACTCAAGAGTGATGTAGCAAAGAAGGAGCTTGCAATCATGTATAATGAAGCGCCAAGCTCCATGGAAAGAAATCAATCCACAAAAGGAAGTAAGCTCGAAGCTTTGCAAAAAGCTTCACACTTCTCCCTAGGCAGAGCCTTTGTGAGAAATGTATGCAACATTGTCCTCTATGGGCACATAAGTCAAACTCATCTCTCTAGTAGAGAAACTCTCCCGAACATAATGATAGTGCACCTTAATGTGCTTTATGCAAGCATGGAACATAGAGTGCCTCATTATTGCGAATGCATTGTGAGTCTCAGTGAAGATGCTTGTGGCATAAGATTGATAAACACCAAAATCAGCCAAAAGGTGTTCAAGCCATACACAGTCAATAGTTTCTATGAAAGTTTCCCTATACTTAGCCTCACAACTAGAAGTTTCCATAGTAGGTTGCTTCTTGCTCAACCAAGCTATGCATGATCTACCAAGAATGAAGCAAGAAGAGCTAGTGGACACACGTGCATCATAGCAACCAGCTTAGTTTGATTCAAAAAAAGTATGTGAATCTCGTGCTAATGATCCCCCTTGGGATAAAACAATCTAAGTAATCGAATGTCACTCAAGTAGTGAAAGATGTGCTTAATGGCCTTCCCTCTCATCAACAAGTGCATCACTATTGGAATGATATGCATTGTCATTTGAAACTTGTAAAGGTTGAAAAAATCCCTCATTTGGACTGTTGGAGGATTATTTAGTTGAAAGGAGCTTGAGTGTTTGTAGGAGAAAAATGGAGAAGAAGAAGAAAGATAAATTGCATCGGAAGCCTCTATGTCTTGATTAGCGTAAAAGATTACAATAGATTTTTCTAGAATAATACAAAATGTTTTCTACGCATAGCCCTTTAATACAAAGAAGTACACATATAAGTGTTGATATATTTAGGTAATGATGTGTGTGAACACTCTAGGACCATCGGGGCACTTTTTTCCCTCTTTAGGAGGTTTTTTCCCCCCGCTTGTATATATGCCTATTGCCCTAATGGGCTACTTACCTTTGTACATTCTCTAGTAATACATTTAGTATTGTGTGTTGTGCTCCAAAGCTTCTTCTTCTTCTTCCTTGTGTTGTTTTCGTGCTTCTGCAGATGTCTAACTCCAACAATTGGTATCAGAGCAGGTCGTCGCTTCATCTAGGGCGTCGTCTACACCTCTCCGGTTACAATCTCAGATTCGCACAAAATTTGGTGAGCATACTCAGGGAGTTTCAGAGATCAAAACAACTTCGATTTTTTGTGCCAAAATCGCAAATTGAACTCATTTTGACCTCTGAACGCATTATCATAGTGCTTGTGGAGGCTATTTCGTCTTTTTATGCCAAAGGTATATACTTGTTTTGGTTCGCCAATATATCTCAAAGTCTGCTACAGGTTTAGCAAAACTCATATGGGCAGTTCTGTTCAACTTTTTGAGATACAATCAATTTTCTGCATCAAGGTATTTTAGTCATCGGCCATGGTTGAAAGCAGTGATGTATTTTGTATGTTGGCTGTTGAGGATAAGTTGGATGGTACCAACTACCCGTTGTGGGCTTATATGATGCGACATGTATTGGTTGGAAAAGGACTGTGGAACATTGTGCAGGGTGTTGAAAAACGTCCTATCACACCTGCAACTGTTACAACTGCAGGTACTGAAGCTGATATAGAAGGTTTTGAAGATGATGATATTCTACATATTCCTGTTCGTGCTTTGATTTCTGTTGCACCTACTGCAGAGCAAATTTGTTGGGATGGCAGAGATTCCTAGGCACATGCATTGATAGCTTTATCTATCAAATGTGCCATTATTCCTCACATTCATTCTTGCAGAACAGCTAAGGATGCTTGGGATATACTTACCACATTGTACCAAGCTAGGAATGAGGCTCTTGTTGCTTACCTCTAAAAACAGTTGGAGAGTGAGCACATGAATGAAGGTGATTATATGGAAAATTTTCTAACAAAGATCAAAGACTTGAAGGAACATTTGATTTCTGCTCATGAGGTTATAACAGATAGCTCACTTGTGCAGACCATTCTGAATGGTCTTCCTGATTCATATTAGAGTTTTTCTTCTACTCTTCGGTTGATGATGAACAAAAATCCATATGCCTTGTCATTTGAGGAGTTAGTCTTTGTTCTGTTGCAGGAAGATGAGTCCAGGCAGAACAGGTTCATTATCTTGGAACATCAAGCTTACACTATGATTGAGGTGGATTTGATCTACATCAAAGGCTATTGCGTTGAAAGAATATCCGTTGGAGAGTTCTTTTTCATATGCTCATTTATTGTATTTTTTTGAGAGATTTTTAATGGTTCATTTACCATTGTAAAAGCCTTGAGCTTTACACATGTGAAGGTAGAAAGATAGAGCCCAAATCCCATTGCATTCAATCAAGCAATCAATCACCTGAAAGTAGATCAAACTAGATCTTCACTTTTCCTAGATTGTAGGAAAGTGAATTGATTCCCTCCAAGAACCATTCCCACCTTCATTTGAATTCAAATTCAACTTGTAAAAGTCATGGAACATTCCTAGAGGCTATATAAGGACTTGAAATCACTTGTACATTACATGGAAGCAATATACATACACTTGTGACCATCATTGTCTTGCTCCTTCAATTCTCTTCATCATCTTCTTCGCCAACAGTAATCTTGCAGAGGCTGCTGCTCTCTCTCCAAAGCTTGAAATTGAGTGCAAGATGACTCATTGGAAAGGTATATGTGTCTAGTTATGCCTATAAAGTTTCAAAGCATTTGGCTCAGTAGATTTTGAGAAATCTTAGTTTTTTTTTGTCTCGGGGTCAATCTCTGCATATTCCTGAAAAATAGGAAGTACCACCGGTGAATGTCGCATTAGTTCCTATAGCATATTTTGCTTATTCCCTATAACTTTGTGCATTCCATACACTCAACCCTATGTGTATCACTCCCATAAAAGGATTTTTTCTAATTGTAATCACGCTGGTCGCTATGGGCATTTGAAGTTCATTGTCTCTTCCATAGATAGTAAGTTTTTTGAGCTAGTCGACCCGCGAACCTATCTGTTTTGTATCGACTCATTCTCCTTGATGCTCCAAAGTACATAGTGTGTTTCTTTGCACTTATTGTATGCCTATAAGGTCTATTTTAGTCTCCATAAGCTCAAGGGCTGGTCTTGTGCCGGTTGGCTTGACCAAACTTCGTCACTTCGAAACGCACTTTTCTAACTTCAACAAGCTTCTCGAAGTTCTTTCAGTGGTATCAGAGCTAGATCAAGATGGGTGACGGCTTTCCCTCAATGATCGAGAAGCTTGATCGACACAACTACGCGGCTTGGAAAATCAAAATGGAGGCCTATTTGCAAGGTAGAAATCTTTATGGAATTGTAGCAGGTGATGAAGCTATGCCTATTCCAAGATCCAAAGGAGGACCTATGCAAGAGGAGATAGATAAGCTCACACTTTGGTGCGCAAGGGATGCTCAAGCAAGGTTGTACATACTAAACTCTATCTCTGACTTTCTATTACCACATATTAGAGGATGCAAGACATCTCAAGAGATTTGGGATGCCCTCGAGACTTTCTTTTCTGCTAGTACCAAAGCAAGAAAGAATCATCTTTGGAACGAGTTCAACCAAATGAAGAAGACACCTAAACAAACCATCACAGAGTTTGTTACCAAGGTCAAAGAGGTTGCGGATCAGTTAGCATCCATTGGAGAGCTGATTGAAGAATAGGTCATCATGAGGCAAATTCTCAACGGCATTCGAAGTGATAAGCAATGGCAATCCTTCACGACGGCTTATGATCTCATCATGGATGTGCAGACTCCAGACTTCAACATCTTTCTTGGACAACTCTTCAATCAAGAAGCCAACAATATCATAAAGGAAGGTAACTCTTATCATGGTAATTCAACTAGTGCTCTATATGCAAATAAGAAGGATAAGAAGCAGAAAGGCAAGAAGAAGGAAGAAGATGAAGAAGAGACTTCTCAAGCCAACTTTGCAAGCAAGAGCAAGTGGAAAGGGAAGAAGAAAGGACCAAAGCAAGACAAATCCAAAGGTCAGAATGTTCAACGTTGTGCCATATGCGATAAGACCAACCACACCACTCAGAATTGTTGGTTCAATGGGAAGACCCAGAAAGGAAGTGGAAGAGGTGGATATGGCAACAATAGAGGCAGAGGTGGACACAACTTCAACAATAACAATAGAAGCTATAATAGAAGGGACTACAACAATTATTCAGAAGATCAACCACATGAAGACTCATTGCTTCTTATGAATCTAAGCCACAAAGAAGGTAAAGAAGATGATCATTTATTCTACATAGATTCAGGATGTTCGACTCATGTTGCAGACAATATTGCTCTTCTATCTGATTTGGAAAGTCCAAAGCATAGACATGAAGTGCAAATAGGGGATGACACAAAGCACAATGTGGAGAAGATTGGTAATGTCAAAGCTTCCAATGGCATGACAAACATTCTAAGTAAGGTTCTCTATGTACCCTGTTGATATATTTAGGTAGTGATGTGTGTGAACACTCTAGGACTGCCGGGGCACTTTTTTCCCTCTTTAGGAGGTTTTTTTCCCCCGGCTTGTATATACGCCTATTGCCCTAATGGGCTACTTATCTTTGTACATTCTCTAGTAATACATTCAGTCTTGTGTGTTGTGCTCCAAGCTTCTTCTTCTTCCTTGTGCTGTTCGCGTGCTTCCGCAGACGTCTAACTCCAACAATTGGTATCAGAGCAGGTCGTCGCTTCTTCTAGGGCGCCGTCGACACTCCTCCGTTTGTAGTCTCAGATTCGCACGAAATTTGGTGAGCATACTCAGGGTGTTTCCGAGATCAAAACAGCTTTGCTGTGTGGTGCCAAAATCACGATCTGAGCTCGTTTCGGCCTCCGAACGCACTATCGCAGCGCTTGTGCAGGCTATTTCGTCCTTTTGTGCCAAAGGTATATACCAGTTTCTGTTCGCTAGTTTAAGCGTCTCGAAGTCTGCTACAGGTCTAGCAGAACTCGTTTGGGCAGTTCCGTTCAACTTTTTTAGATACAGTCAATTTTCTGCATCAAGGTATTTTAGTCACCGGCCATGGCTGAAAGCAGTGATGTATTCCATATGTTGGCTGTTGAGGATAAGTTGGATGGTACCAACTACCCATTATGGGCTTATATGATGCGACATGTACTGGTTGCAAAAGGATTGTGGAACATTGTGCAGGGTGTTGAAAGACGTCCTGTTACACCTGTAACGACAGGTACTGCAAATAGAGGTGTTGGAGCTGATGAAGATGGTGTCGAAGATGATATTCCGCAGATTCCTATTCGTGCTGCTGTTTCTATTGCACCTACTGCAGAGCAGATTCGTTGGGATGGCAGAGATGCCCAGGCACATGCATTGATAGCTTTGTCTGTCAAACGTGCCATTATTCCTCACATTCGCTCTTGCAGAACAGCAAAGGATGCTTGGGATACACTTACCACTTTGTACCAGGCTAGGAATGAGGCTCGTGTTGCTTACCTCCGAAAACAGTTGGAGAGTGAGCACATGAATGAAGGTGATTCTATGGACAGTTTTCTTACAAAGATCAAAGACCTGAAGGAACAATTGATTTCTGCTGATGAGGTTATACCAGATAGCTCACTTGTGCAGACCGTTCTGAATGGTCTTCCTGATTCATATCAGAGTTTTGCCTCTACTCTTTGGTTGATGATGAAAGGCAATCCGAATGCCTTGTCATTTGAGGAATTAGTCTCTGTTCTGTTGCAGGAAGATCAGTCCAGGCAGAACAGGTCCATTATGCATGTTGCAGATCAAGCTTTCCTGGCTAGTTAGAAGGGCAAAGGAAAATGGAGCTCTTCTACTAGTAAGCAGAAATCTGCAAATGCTGCACATTCAAAGAACCAAGACAAAGATGAGAAAAAATCAGAAAAGCAGAAATTGTTTTGTAAGTACTGTAAAGTCAATGATCATATCATAAAGAACTGTCCAAAACTGGCTGCTAAAGAGGCAAAGAAGAAAGAGGCTGGAATGGTTGTTGCAGAGGCCTCTACACCAAAAACAGAGTCTGCAAATCTTGTGCAGGAAGAAGAATGGGTGTTTACTACTGTCTGCAGTTTTGACCCATCTTCTCATGATCAGTGTATGTCTACAGTAGACTCAGATGTTTGGTACTTTGACAGTGGGGCGACCAAACATATTACCTCGCAGCGCAGTTTCTTCTCTTCACTTGAGCCTGCTCCTACAGGGAATACTGTCACATGCACCAATAACTCCTCTTATCCTGTTATGGGAGTTGGTAAGATCATTCTGACTACTGCTGATGGTAGTTCTTTCACTTTGTCAGATGCTTTATTTGTGCCAGGGATCAAAAAGAATCTGTTATCAGTTTCTGCATTAGCCAAGATTGGCTTGGTTGTGAAATTTGTTGATGACAGGTGTACAGTCCATGATCTCTAAAATGGCGATGTGATTATTGCTTCTGGCATTTTATGTCGTGGGCTGTATAAGCTCATAGACTATGAAAGATCTGTGAATGATTCGGCATGTGCAGTTCATGATTCTCAGGCTATGTCAGATGCAAAGCTTTGGCATGCACGCTTTGGTCATCTGAATTTTGCTAGTTTGTTACGCCTGCAGAAATCTGAAATGGTGTCCTCTTTGCCCAAACTTGAGGCACCTGGAAAACATGTTTGTGAAGGCTGTATTTTGGGCAAAATGCAGCGTTCTTCCTTTCCAAAAGATGGTTCAGTTCGGGCTACGCAGAAATTACAGCTTGTACATAGTGATGTCTGTGGTCCTATGCAGACACCCTCTTTTGGAAATTACCTTTACTTCGTGACTTTCATTGATGATTTTTCCAGGCATGCATGGGTATATCCACTCAAAGAAAAGTCCGAAGTGTTCATGTGCTTCAAACAGTTTTTGGTTTTGGCTGAAAATCTGTCAGCATGTAAAATGGGCACCCTCCGTTCTGATCGAGGGGGGGAATATATGTCTTCAGATTTTAATGCATTTCTGGCTGAACGTGGGATAAAACACCAATGTACAGTGCCATATACACCTCAACAGAATGGAGTTGCTGAACGAAAGAACAGGTCACTCATGGAGATGGCGAGGTGCATGGTCAAAAGTCAGGCTTTACCACATTGTTTCTGGCTTGAGGCTGTCATGTGTGCAGCATATGTACTAAACAGGTGTCCCACTAAAGCATTGCAGTCTATCACTCCATATGAGGCTTGGCATGACCGCAAGCCATCTGTTGCTCATCTGCGTGTTTTTGGTTGTTTGGCATATGCATTAGTGCCTGAACAACATCACAGAAAATTGGATGATAAGGCAGTAAAATGTATTTTTGTTGGGTACAGTTCTGAAAGTAAAGGCTATCGTCTGTATCATCCACAGACTAAACGCATTCTGGTTAGCCGTGATGTTGTCTTTGTGGAAGATGCTATTCAGCCATTGCTTTCATGTACTAAGGAGACATATGTTAGCTCCAAAGACATGTATGATACTTTGATGCCTCTTTTTACAGGTGGACAGGCTAGTGCTGGTCCTAATGAGGCAACTTCTCAGCCTTTGCAGGTTTCATATGATGATGCAGATCATTCCATTTCTGATTCAGATTTACATGATGCACTTGTTGATGAGAGAGCTGATATTGAGCAGGCAAAAACTATGCCAAAATGGCTGGTGCAGACTTTGCATGACAGCAAATTAGATGCACCTTTGTCATATCGTACTCGTTCAGGCTCTCATAGTTCCTCCTTTGCATCAGATTGCTATGCTATGGCTGCCTCTAGTCTCTGTGATGAGAATGAGCCTGTTTCTTTTGATGAAGCACAAAATTCAGAAAATTGGATGGCTGCTATGCAATCTGAATATGATGCTATAATGAAGAATGGTACATGGTCTTTATGTGACTTGCCTCCTGGCAAGAAGGCCATTGGCACTAAGTGGGTATACAAGCTGAAGCGTAAACCTGATGGTACAGTTGACAGGTATAAGGCTAGGCTTGTTGCAAAGGGTTATGCGCAGGAAAGAGGCATTGATTTTGATGAGACCTTTGCACCTACATGCCGTATGACTACTGTTCGGAGCATTTGTGCACTTGCAGCCCATCATGGTTGGAATGTACATCTGTTGGACATTAAAACAGCATTTCTGAATGGTGACTTGCATGAAGAAGTGTATGTTTTTCAGCCCCGTGGGTTTGTGCAAAAAGGGCATGAAAACCAGGTGTGGAGGTTAAAGAAGGCGTTATATGGTTTAAAGCAAGCACCACGTGCTTGGTATGAGAAGATACATGCCTATCTCATTGCACATGGTTTTGAGAACAGTCCAACTGAAAGCACCTTATATGTTAAGCGTGCTAATGATGTGCTTCTGATCATTGTTGTCTATGTTGATGACATGCTGCTCACTGGTCCTATTGAGACACATATTGCTGATTTTAAGGCTGATTTGCATGCCTCATTTGAGATGTCTGATTTGGGGCATTTGCATCACTATTTGGGCATTCAGTTTATGCATGTTGATGGTGGAATGGCTTTGTGTCAAACGAAATATATTGACACATTATTGCAGCGTTTTGGCCTTGAAGACTGTAAGCCTATTGCCACTCCTATGGAGACAGGTTTACGATTGAGTCTTCATGATGCTGGAGATGCATTTGATGCTGTTCTCTATCAGCAGGCTGTTGGATGCTTGATTTACTTATGCATTACTCGGCCAGATATTCAGTTTGCTGTCTCACAGATGAGCAGGTTCATGCATTGCCCAGGAGTCACGCATTGGAAAGCGGTTAAGCGCATCTTTCGCTACTTGAGTGGTACTCGGCTACTTGGGTTGTTTTATCCCAAGGGGGGATCACTAGCGCCAGATTTGCATGCTTTTTCTGACTCAGATTGGGCTGGTTGCTATGACACTCGTGTGTCCACCAGTGGTTTTTGCTTCATGCTTGGTAGCTCATGTATATCTTGGTTGAGCAAGAAGCAGCCTACTGTGGCCACTTCCAGTTGTGAGGCTGAGTATAGGGCAGCTTTCACAGTGACTGTTGAGTGTGTGTGGCTCAGACGCCTTATGGCTGATTTGGGTGTTGGCCAGTCTTCTTCCACCACCATCTTCACTGACAGTCAGAGCGCATTGGCAGTTGCGAGGAACCCTGTGTTCCATGCTCGCACTAAGCACATTGAGGTGCATTATCACTATGTCAGGGAGAGGTTCTCTGCTGGGGAGATCAGCTTGGCATATGTGCCCATGCAGGAGAACATTGCAGACCTTTTCACGAAGGCTCTGCCTAGGGAGAAGTTTGAAGCTTTCCGCAAAGCTTTGGGCTTACTTCCTTTTGTGGAGTGATTTCCACATAGCTTGGCACTTCCTTATACATGAGTGCCAGCTCCTTGTTCACCGCATCACTCCCAGGGGGGATTTGTTGATATATTTAGGTAGTGATGTGTGTGAACACTCTAGGACTGCCGGGGCACTTTTTTCCCTCTTTAGGAGGTTTTTTGCCCCCGGCTTGTATATACGCCTATTGCCCTAATGGGCTACTTATCTTTGTACATTCTCTAGTAATACATTCAGTCTTGTGTGTTGTGCTCCAAGCTTCTTCTTCTTCCTTGTGCTGTTCGCGTGCTTCCGCAGACGTCTAACTCCAACATACCCACCATCACTAAAAACCTAATAAGTGTAGGCCAAATAGTTGAAAAAGGCTTGCAAGTTAGGTTCACCCAACATGGAGCTTTTGTGGAAGATTCATGTCAAGGCTTCAAGAAGATAGCCCGAGGGGAGAAGCATGGTAGGCTCTTTACTTTTGAAGTAGGAGAAACCAGGAACATAGCTCTATTCAACTTTGGGTCTCAAACCCTAAGTGAACTTGAAGTGTGGCATAAGAGAGTTGCTCATGTGAATGAAAGAACCTTGAAGGATATATGCAGGGATCAAAGTGTTCTAGGATTGCCGAACATATCAAAGCAACACATGATCAATAGGTGTGATGCATGTCAGATTGGGAAGGCACAAAGACAACCATTCAACCACAAAGGCTACATCCACAACAACTTATTGGACTTAGTACATACAGATGTATGGGGAACAAGTCAAGAACCTTCATTGGCAGGATCAAGGTATTATGTCTGATTTATTGACGACCATAGTAGATGGACTGTTCTATACTTTATCAAGAGTAAGAATGAAGTGTTTGATTGCTTCAAGAAGTATCTTGCACATGTGGAGAATCATACAGGTAGATCACTAAAGAAGCTCATATCTGATGGAGGGGGAGAATACTTCTCCAAAGAGTTTGATGAGTTCTTGTAGGAAAAAGGTATCAAAAGGGAAGTGACTACTAGGTACTCTCCTCAACTAAATGGAATTGCAGAGAGGAGAAACAAGACATTGGTTGGATCAGCCCGAACAATGCTTGAAGAGAAGAAGTTGCCACATTATCTATGGACATAAGCTATTTCAACTGTTGTGTACCTTGTCAATAGACTACCATCCAAATCACTTCAAGGTATGATTCTGGTTGTTTAGCTTATGTTCATGTACCATCACAAATAAGAGGTAAGCTAGATGAAAGGGCAACAAGGGCAGTGTTTATTGGATATGATTCAACTCAGATGGGTTACACGTTCTTCAATCCTTCAACCAAGCAATTCACTACAAGTAGAGATGTTGTGTTTGAAGAACACAGGTCTTGGTATGATGAAGACAAACAAAAGGTAACACTACCATATGATCTTGATTCTGACTCTCAACAATTAGGAAGCAAGCATGATACACAGGTCCAGGATCCAAGAAGTGATACAGACGATGAACAAGATGAAAGAGAAAGGGATTACAAGCTATGGAAGTCAAGAGGCAAAGCAAAGATGCAAGAGGTTGGAGAATGCTCGAAACAAGCACCTAGAAGATCAGCTAGAGAGAAGAAACAACCAAAAAGGTATGGATATGATTCCACATTTGTTACAAAGCATTCAATCTACTTGGCAAAAGACTCTATTTCAGAGAAACCCTCAACCTATGAAGAGGCAAAGGGAAACCCTAATTGGGAAAAGGCCATGAACGAAGAAATAGATGCATTGAAGGAAATGGACACTTGGGATTTGGTTCCAATGTCACCGAATCAAAAGGTAATTGGTTTTAGATGGGTATATAAAGTTAAAGGAAACTTAGATGGATCAGTTTGCAGGTACAAGGCAAGATTAGTTGCCAAAGGATGCTCACAAGCGCATGGTATAGACTATGAGGAAACATTCTCACCGGTTGCAAAGATGACTACAATCAGGACATTGATAAGTGTAGCTGCTGCAAGGAATTGAAGACTCCTCCAACTTGATGTGAAAAATGCATTCTTAAATGGTTGGATAAGTGAAGAGGTATACATGTCACAACCACCAGGTTTTGAAAACCCTAATCATCCATCTTATGTTTGCAGACTTAAGAAAGCATTGTATGGATTGAAACAAGCTCCTAGAGCTTGGAATTACAGGTTGGTTACATATCTTCAGGATCAACGGTTCAAAGCTAGCAGCTCAGATCCTTCTCTATTCGTCAAAAGGGATCACAATGAGGTTATCTATCTATGTGTATATGTAGATGATATTATTGTGACAGGTGATGATCCAAATGATCAAAAGACACATGCAAGAGGAGTTCAAAATCAGTGACCTAGGTGAGCTCACATATTTCCTAGGTATGCACGTGATATATATAGATGAAGGAATGTATTTGACTCAGAGAAGATACATTTAGGATCTTCTTCTCAAGTTCAAAATGGAGAACACTAAACCTGCAGGTACACCTTTGGAGATGAATCATAAACTTAGTGTTTATGAAGGTGAGAAAATTGAAGACATTAAAGAGTATCAAAGCTTGGTAGGTAGCTTGATATATGCTACTCATACAAGGGCAGACATCTCATATAGTGTATGAGTGCTTAGTTAGTTCATGCACTCACCGAGAAGACCACACATGGATGCAGCTAAGAGAGTACTTAAGTATCTCAAAGGTACGATCAACGAAGGTATATTCTATCCTTACTCTTTAGATTTGGATATCAAAATCTACTCAGATGCAAATTGGGCAGGAGCTAAGGATGATAGAAAAAGTACATCTGGTTACTTAGCATTTGCAGGTTCGAAGCTAGTGTCATGGAGTTCCAAGAAGCAACCAACAGTTGCTTTATCTTCAACTGAAGCAGAGTACAGAGGCTTGACCATAGCAACTCAAGAAGCAATATGGTTAAAAGCATTGTATACAGATTTGGGACTAGTGAGTTCCAAACCTCACATATTTGGAGATAATGTAAGTTCCATGCATCTAGCGGCAAATCCTATTTTCCATGTGAGAACCAAGCACATAGAAGTCCATTACCACTTCATCAGGGAGAAGCTCATGACAAAGGAGATTGACATTTCTTTTGTTCCAACTGAAAAGCAAGTAGCAGATATGATGACAAAGGCACTTGATGGAATAGAGCTTTGTAGATTCAAAACTATGGAAGGTATTCAACCTATCAGAGAATGAAGACTCAAGCATACTTTAGCTTGAGGGGGAGCTCTGATGGAGAGTGTTAATCTCCAAAAGAACAACCTACTCTTGTGATTAGAGCACCTCTATACCAAGAGTAAGTCAAAATCTTCACCAAATTAGAGGTCCAATCTCCAAATTATCAAAGGTTGAAAAATTCTGTGAAGAAGATAAAACACAGAAAGTCTGTTGCACAATTTCTTCTCATTGACCTATCAATCATGTAAAGTTTTCTATGAAATTTTGTATGGAGTGTTGCCTAGAAGTTGCGCACCTCCTCCAAGTTAAAGTTCTTCAAAAGGTTTAGTATAACTTGAGAAATCAACTTCACAAGTTACCTATGTCTAAATCTGCACTTCTGAGAAGTCGATTTGACACCCCTAACTTCTTAACTTCAATTCTCTCAGTATAAAGCCCGTTTAAGCAAATGCTTATAGTCACGAGTAGCTTAACTTCCAACTTAAAGATTAAGTGCTTGCTTGCACAAAACTTTAAACTGTGGAGTGAGAACAGACCAAAAGATCAAGATCAAAATTTGCGCCTGTTTCAGAGAACTGTGAACACTCAACACATATGAATGTTCCTATTAACAATTCTCCTAGCCTGTTTACAATTAGACACTGAAACTCAAGTCATAGACTCATTAACTATGAACTTAGATATCCTCAAAAGGATTTCACAAATGATCTAACACAGACGGAGCAGACACAGAAAGATCGGGCGCAATATTTTCTTGATTACTCAGAAAATTACAGTTGAGTGATGAGAGGAAAACTCAACTAACTTTTCACATGTCTCATGACATCTAACTTATCCTTTCTTGACTTCTATACTCACTCATCTATTCATTCATATGCTCTCATATCACGCCTCGACATTTTCAAGGTATTTATAGAGAAATTTGTACAAGTCTGTGACTAATCAAAGATCTAAGTGAACTATAACTATACTAATGTACATATGTGTACATTCCTCACATCCTCTGAATGTATCCTTCTTCCAAGCTTCAAGAATTGAATCTTCCTTCATTCTTTAATCTTCTAAACATTCAATTGGTGATTGGTTTGCACCAACAGCTCCCCCTCAATCATCAATTGAGGTTTCTCTATCTTCTTTATGCCTGCCATTTCTTTAAACTTCTGTAGCTTTGATCCATCCAAGCTTTTTGTAAGCATATCAGCTATCTGATCTTTAGTTGAAGTATGTATGACTTCAATCTCCTTGTCCATCACTTTCTCTCTTAGAAAGTGATACTGAATCTCAATGTGTTTGGTCCTGGCATGAAAAACAGGATTAGCAGCTAAATACAATGAACTCATGTTATCTCCATATATAATTGGTATCCCATGCACAATATCAAAACTCCATCAAGGTCTTGAGCCAAATCACTTCCTTTGCAGCTTCAACCATGCCTTTATATTCAGCTTCTGTAGAAGACAAAGCAACTGTATGTTGCTTCTTGGAACACCATGAGATAAGTTTATCTCCCACATAACACATGTATCCATAAGTTGACCTTCTATCATCTGGATTACCTGCCCAATCTGCATCACTGTAAATTTTGATATTTGTATCTGATGTAAATCCATAATACAAACCTTCTGTGAGTGTACCCTTAATGTACCTCAACACTCTTTGACCTGCAATCCAATGCTCTTTCCTAGGACAATGCATAAATTGAGACAAAATTCCAACTGCATATGATAAATCAGGTCTAGTTAAAGTAGCATAGATAAGACTACCAACTAAACTCTGATATTGTCTCATGTCCTTGAATTCTTCACCTCCAAATTTACTCAATTTGTGATTCACCTCCATTGGTGTAGGTGCTACCCTGCAATCATCCATTTTAAACTTGATTAACAAGTTTTTCAAATACCTTTCTTGGGTCACAAATACTCCATGTTGAGTATATGTAATCTCCATGCCCAAGAAGTATGACAAGTCTCCCAAGTCACTTATTTTGAACTCCTTTTCCATTTGCTTCTTGAGTCTTTGTATTCCTTCTTCATCTGTACCTGTAAGGATTATATCATCAACATATATGCACATGTATATGAAACCATTATCACTTGCTTTGACAAGCAAGCTACTATCTGCTTTAGACACCTGAAATCCAAGTTCTTTCAAGAACTTTACAAGTCTATAATTCCATGCCCTTGGGGCCTGCTTCAAGCCATACAAAGCTCTCTTGAGCTTGCACACATGATCTGGATACCTTTTATCTCTAAACCCTTGAGGTTGCTCCATGAACACATCATCTGAAATATAACCATTTTCACATCAAGTTGACATAACTTCCAACCTTTACATGCAGCAATAGCTATAAGTGTCCTGATGGTTGTCATCTTTGCCACAGGACTATAAGTCTCATCATAGTCAACACCATATGTCTGAGCAAACCCTTTGACAACAAGTCTAGCTTTGTATCTAGACACAGTTCCATCTGCAAACCTCTTGGTCTTGTAAACCCACTTGCATCCAATGATCTTCTGACTATTTGGTTTAGGAACCAAGTCCCAAGTTTGATTCTCCAACAATGCATCATATTCTTTCTGCATAGCTTTCTCCCAATTTTCTTTACCTTTTGCCTCTTCATATGTAGAAGGGTCTTCATCTGTTTTCACCATATAAGCATAATCTTTTGTGGCCAAAAAAGAAGTATCATAACTATACCTTGTAGGTTGCCACCTATTTCTTGATGATCTTCTGAGTTCTCCACTCCTTGAGGTTTCTGGCTCTTCACACTCAGGATCAAATCTTGGTGTATCTTCCACTTCAACCTGCACTTCATTATTCTCTTGCTCATCAATTATCTAAACCTTTGATTTACCTTTCCTTTGGCTCACTTCTTCTTCATCACCTGTATTGATATTAATTGTACCTGCATACCAAGTACTTTGCTCATCAAATGTAACATCTTTAGAAACCATGAATTGTTTTGTAGATGGACTCCACAATCTATAACCCATCTGCTTATCATCATAACCAATGAAAACATATTTTTCAGCTTTAGGTTCCAATTTGTGCCTTAATTGTGATGGCACATATGCATATGCTACACATCCAAAAACTCTGCAATGATCCAAGGTAGGTCTCTTACCCCACCAAGCCTCATATGGTGTCATACCCTGCAAGGCTTTACATGGTAACCTATTGACCAAATAAGTAGCTGTATTTACAGCCTCAGCCCACAAATAATTAGGGCAATTTTTCTCCTTCATCATGGATCTTGCAAACTCAACAAGTGTTCTATTTCTTCTTTCTGCTACACCATTTTGTTGAGGAGAGTACCTGCAAGTAACTTCCCTTTTTATACCTGCATTCCACAAGTAATCACTGAACTCATTAGAGAAATACTCTCCCCCTCCATCTGACCTTAATCTCTTCAACTTATGTCCTGTAATTCTTTCTGCATATGCATGATAGTGTTTAAATGTATTAAACACTTCTGACTTATCTTTGATCACATAAATAGTGATCCATCTAGTAGCATCATCAACATAAATCACATAATACCTTGACCCATTTATACTGAAATCCTTTGATGGCCCCCACACATCTGTGTGTACCAACTCAAGCTTCTCTGAGTACATAAAACCATGCTTGGAGTAGGAATGCTTATGAGCCTTACCTAATTGACATGCCTCACATCTGTATGTCATATGTTGACCTGCAACATTAGGCAATCCAAGCACTGAACCATTGTTAATCATGTCTTTAATACCTCTTTCATTGAAATGTCCAAGCCTCTTGTGCCAAAGATCTAACTCAGAGATCTTATGTCCTCCATATGTGAACATAGCATGACCAATATTGCCTTGAATCTTCAATGTAAATAGACTTCCTTCTTTCTTCCCTGAAACAATCTGTTTATACCCTTGACTAGGGTCTTCCACATATACTCCATCATTAGTGAACCTTACTTCATATCCCTTTTCAACAATTTGTCCTACACTTATCAAATTCTTAGGGATTGTAGGAACATACAAGACCTTACTCAATAAGGTGCTACCATCCTTGGCCTTCACTGATCCAATTGACTTCACATTGTGCTTTGTGTTGTCACCTGTTTGAACAACATGATTAGATACATTATTTTCCAAATCAGTCATCAAGGCTATATTACCACTCAGGTGATTGCTACACCCTGAATCAATGTAGAAGACTCTTTGATCTTCACTCTGCCTTTCACAAGTTGCATTCATTATCAATGTTGAATCCTCCTTTTGATCTGAAGCATAATTGTAGTAGGTATTATTATATTGTTGACTTTGGAAACCTCTACCTGCATTTCTTCCAAAGTAACCCCTACTACCTCTGCCTCTGAAATTACCTCTTTGATTTCTACCACCTCTTCCTCTTGCATTATAGTTTTGACTATATCCATTATTACTCTGAGTATTATGCCAACAATCATTAGCTAAGTGATTTGTCTTACCACAAATCCAACAAGCTTTGCCTCCATCTTTGTTGTTTCTGCCTCTTCCTCTACCTTTGCCACCTCCTCTACCTCTTAGGAAGTTGGCTTGACTAGTTGTGCCTTCATCTTCATTTGCTTGTTGCTTTCCTTTGCTATTCTTCTTCTTGTCCTTTGAGTACATTGCATGACCTGCACTCTTGTCACCATCTCCTTTAACATCCTGCTCAAATGTTAGCATATGACCTAACAACTGATTTAAATCAGGAGTGAAATGATCAAGTGATAACTCTGTAGACAAAATGAATGGCTTCCATTTGTCATCACCTCTTAAACCTGTAAGAATTTGCCTTACCAACTTATCCTCCTCAATGTCTTCATCAACAGCTCCTAAAGCATCTGCAATATCTTTCATTCTTGTCACATAGTCTGAAATGGATTGAGAAGCCTTCTTCTTAAAGGTGGTAAACTCTGCCCATAAGGATGCCTTCCTTGACTTAGTAGTATTCTGGAAATGCTCTTCCAAAGCATTCCAAATATCAGTTGCACTTTCAAGACCTCGAATATGAGGTAACAAATAATCATTGACTGCCATATATATAATGCTCCTAGCTTGAGCATCTTTCTTCATCCAATTTTTCAAGTCTGCTAACTCTTCCCTAGTTGGAACACTAGGATCTCTGAACTGTGGCTTCTCTTCTTCTCCTGTGATGTAGGCAATTAAATCTTTGCTCATAAGATGAGCTTCCATCCTCATTGACCATGCAGGATAGTTTTCCCTATCCAATTTCTCTATCTGAAGAGAATCTCCCATCTTGTGTCCACCTGTGTATTGAAATCTTCAAGCTTTATGAACAATATATGTACCTTTACTTCGAATTAGACTCCTTTTGTCTTTCTTGATGTCGTATGGTCTCCTCCTCAAGCTTTGCCTTCAAGCTTTCACCTTCTAGTTCTTCAATTGTTGAATTTCTTGAATCTATAGCAGTCGGGATCCTCCTTTCCTTGATTTTGATGTCTCCTGCTCTGATACCACTGATGGAGAGTGTTAATCTCCAAAAGAACAACCTACTCTTGTGATTAGAGCACCTCTATACCAAGAGTAAGTCAAAATCTTCACCAAATTAGAGGTCCAATCTCCAAATTATCAAAGGTTGAAAAATTCTGTGAAGAAGATAAAACACAGAAAGTCTGCTGCACAATTTCTTCTCATTGACCTATCAATCATGTAAAATTTTCTATGAAATTTTGTATGGAGTGTCGCCTAGAAGTTGCGCACCTCCTCCAAGTTAAAGTTCTTCAAAAGGTTTAGTATAACTTGAGAAATCAACTTGACAAGTTACCTATGTCTAAATCTGCACTTCTGAGAAGTCGATTTGACACCCCTAACTTCTTAACTTCAATTCTCTCAGTATAAAACCCGTTTAAGCAAATGCTTATAGTCACGAGTAGCTTACCTTCTAACTTAAAGATTAAGTGCTTGCTTGCACAAAACTTTAAACCGTTCTAAAAGCCTTGAGCTTTACACATGTAAAGATAGAAAGATAGAGCCCAAATCCCACGAATTTGTGGTGGTTGAAGTTGCATTCAATCAAGCAATCAATCACCTAAAAGTAGATCAAACTAGATCTTCACTTTTCCTAGATTGTAGGAAAGTGAATTGATTCCCTCCAACAACCATTCGCACCTTCATTTGAATTCAAATTCAACTTGTAAAAGTCGTGGAACACTCCTAGAGGCTATATAAGGACTTGAAATCACTTGAACATTACATGGAAGCAATATACATACACTTGTGACCATCATTGTCTTGCTCCTTCAATTCTCTGCATCATCTTCTTCACCAACAGTAATCTTGCAGAGGCTGCTGCTCTCTCTCTAGAGTGCCAAATTGAGTGCAAGATGACTCATTGGAAAGGTATACGTATCTAGTTTATGCCTGTAAATTTTCAAAGCATTTGGTTTTGTAGATTTGGAGAAATATCATTCGGTCTCGGGGTCAATCTCTGCATATTCCTGGAAAATAGGAAGTACCACCGGTGTATGTCGCATTAGTTCCTATAGCATATTTTTCTTATTCCTTATAATTTTGTGCATTCCATACACTTAACCCTATGTGTATCACTCCCATAAAAGGATTTTTTCTAATTGTAATCACGCTGGTCGCTATGGGCATTTGAAGTTCATTATCTCTTCCATAGTAAGTTTTTTGAGCTAGTCGACCCGCGAACCTATCTGTTTTGTATCGACTCATTCTCCTTGATGCTCCAAAGTACATAGTGTGTTTCTCTGCACTTATTGTATGCCTATAAGGTCTATTTGATTCTCCATAAGCTCAAGGGCTGGTCTTGTGCCGATTGGCTTGACCAAACTTTGACGCTTCGAAACGCACTTTTCTACCTTCGACAAGCTTCTCCAAGTTCTTTCACATTATGCGTGTTGTAGATCAAGATTTCCTAGCTAGTTAGAATGGCAAAGGAAAATTGAGCTCTTCAACTAGTAAGCAAAAATATGCTAATTATGCACAATCAAAGAGGGAAGACAAAGATGAAAAGAAATTAGAAAAGAAGAAATTGTTTTGCAAATATTGTAAAGGAAATGATCATATCATTAAGAACTGTCCAAAACTGGCTGCTAAAGAGGCAAAGAAGAAAGAGGCTGGAATAGTTGTTGCAGAAGCCTCTACACCAAAAATAGAGTTTGTTAACCTTGTGTAGGAAGAAGAATGGGCATTTACTACTATTTGCAGTTTTGACCCATCTTCTCATGAGTAGTGCATGTCTACAATAGACTCAGATGTTCGGTACTTTGACAATGGGGCGACCAAACATATTACCTCACAGCGCAGTTTCTTCTCTTCACTCGAGCCTGTCCATATAGGGAATACTGTTACATGCACCAACAACTCCTCTTATCCTGTTATGGGAGTTGGTAAGATCATTTCGACTACTACTAATGGTAGTTCTTTCACTTTGTCAGATGCTTTGTTTGTGCCAGGGATCAAGAAAAATCTGTTATCAATTTCTAAATTAGCCAAGATTGGCTTGCTTGTGAAATTTGTTGATGATAGATGTACAATTCCTGATCTGTCAAATGGCAATGTGATTATTGCTTCTAGCATTTTATGTCATGGGTTGTATAAGCTCATAGACTATGAAAGATCTATAAATGATCTGGCATGTGCAGTACATGATTCTCAAGCTATGTCAGATGCAAAGCTTTGGCATGCACGCTTTGGTCATCTAAATTTTGCTAGTTTGCTACGCCTGGAGAAATCTGAAATGGTGTCCTCTTTGCCGGCACCTGGAAAACATGTTTGTGAAGGCTGTATTTTGGGCAAAATGCAGCGTTCCTCCTTTCCAAAAGATGGTTCAATTTGGGCTACAAAGAAATTGCAGCTTGTACATAGTGATATCTGTGGTCCTATGCAAACACCCTCTTTTGGAAATTACCTTTACTTCGTGACTTTCATTGATGATTTTTCCAGGCATGCATTGGTATATCCACTCAAAGTAAAGTCCGAAGTGTTCATGTGCTTTAAACAGTTTTTGGTTTCGGCTGAAAATCTGTCAGCATGTAAAATGGGCACCCTCCGTTCTGATCGAGGGGGGGAATATATGTCTTCTGATTTTAATGCATTTTTGGCTGAACGTGGGATAAAACACCAGTGTATTGTGCCATATATACCTCAACAGAATGGAGTTCCTTAATGAAAGAACAGGTCACTCATGGAGATGGCGAGGTGTATGGTCAAGAGTCAGGCTTTACCACATAGTTTCTGGCTTGAGGCTGTCATGTGTGCAGCATATCTACTTAAGCGGTGTCCCACTAAAGCACTGCAGTCTATCACTCCATATGAGGCTTGGCATGATCGCAAGCATGTTAAGCGTGCTAATGATGTGCTTCTGATCATTGTTGTATATGTTGATGACATGCTGCTCACTGGTCCTATTGAGAAGCAAATTGCTGATTTTAAGGCTGATTTGCATGCCTCATTTGAGATGTCTGATTTGGGGCATTTGCATCACTATTTGGGCATTCAATTTATGCAATTTGATGGCAGAATGGCTTAGTGTCAAACGAAATATATTGACACATTATTGCTGCATTTTGGCCTTGAAGATTGTAAGCCTATTGCCACTCCTATGGAGAAAGGTTTACAATTGAGTCTTCATGATGCTGGAGATGCATGTGATGTTTTCCTCTATTAGTAGGCTATTGGATGCCTAATTTACTTATGCATTACTCGGCCAGATATTCAGTTTGCTGTCTCACAGATGAGCAGATTTATGCATTGCCGAGGAGTCAAGCATTGGCAGGTGGTTAAGTGCATCTTTCACTACTTGAGTGGTACCCGACTACTTGGTTTGTTTTATACCAAGAGGGGATCACTACCACCAGATTTGCATGCTTTTTCTGACTCTGATTGGGCTGGTTGCTATGACACTCGTGTGTCCACTAGTGGCTTTTGCTTCATGCTTCGTAGCTCATGTATATCTTGGTTGAGCAAGAAGCAGCCTATTGTGGCCACTTCCAGTTGTGAGGTTGAGTATAAGGCAGCTTTCACAGCGACTCTTGAGCGTGTGTGGCTCAGATGCCTTATGGCTGATTTGGGTGTTGGTCAGTCTTCTGCCACCACCATCTTCATTGACAGTCAGAGCGCATTGGGAAAGGAACCCTGTGTTACATGCTCACACTAAGCACATTGAGGTGCATTATCATTATGTCAGGGAGAGGTTCGATGTTGGGGAGATCAGCTTGGCATATGCGCCCATGCAGGAGAACATTGCAGACCTTTTCACGAAGGCTCTGCCTAAGGAGAAGTTTGAAGCTTTCCGCAAAGCTTTTGGCTTACTTCCTTTTGTGGAGTGATTTCCACATAGCTCGGCACTTCCTTATACATGAGTGCCAGCTACTTGTTCACCGCATCACTCCCAAGGGGGATTTGTTGATATATTTAGGTAGTGATGTGTATGAACACTCTAGGACTACCGGGGCACTTTTTTCCCTCTTTAGGAGGTTTTTTCCCCCGGTTTGTATATTTGCATATTGCCCTAATGGGCTACTTATCTTTGTACATTCTCTAGTAATACATTCAGTATTGTGTGTTGTGCTCCAAAGCTTCTTCTTTTTCCCGCGTGCTTCCACAGTTGTCTAACTCCAACAATACATACAGAAAATATCACAATAACTTATGTAGTCAACCTTTGCATCAGTCCTTCGCCTTGACAAGTAGGTTTCCCTTGTGCACTCCTTGCACACAAGCTTCCAATAAGGTTGAAGGCTTGGTCACTTCTATTTTTGACCTACAACATCTCCTTGATGATAGTTTGTCACATTTTAGTTGTTCTCTACACGCTCTCTCTGCTCCTTCTTTGCACACTTTGTCTCTCTCTTTGCACACTTTCTCTCTCTGCACACTTTTTAAGTGAGTGTGTCATGCTCTCTCTTGCTCTCCCAACGTAGTGTATGCTCTTGCTCCCTTATTCTATCTCCAAGAATGCTCCTTTATGGTGTGTTGAATCTTCTTACATACATCGCTTCACTTCCCAACTATCTGTCTATCTTGATGTTTAATTTGTTGTCCCTATTTTGCCCTATAGTGACATTATGGAAAACAAAAAAAAAAATGGGGGGCATATAATGTGCATATAAGAGAGGGATCACATGGACCTTCCATAACACTTTAAAAGCCCTGGAAAACCCTTCAAAAAGGCCTTTTTGCAACTTGCATTTAACTTTTCTTGTAAGACCATTGTGAACAAACTACTTGTGCACTACCTGTGCACCCATGTTCTTGGCCACTTGTGCATTGCTCGTGCACTACTTTGCCAAGTCACCACTTTGACCGGCTCAATAGACTAGCCACTTGTAAAAAGAGGAAGTAGAGTGTCATACACATCCTTTGCGCTAACTGATGTCTTCTTGGTACATGAAAGGGTTGAATTGCATCTTCCATAAAAAACAACATCACGGTTATCAAGAATGTGTTTGACCTATGGATGATTCAAACGATATCATTTGATTTCAAAAATGTGCCCAACAAAAGTACATTTCATTGACTTATCATTTGGTTTTTTTGTTAGAACCATTTATAGATTTCACATTATCTATGAGCTTATACAACCCATGATATAAAATGCCTAAAGCAATAATAACATCATTGTTTGAGAGATCATGAAATGTCCATACCTCATTACCAAATTTGACAAGTGAGCCAATCTTGGCTAATGTTGAAATTGATAGCATAATTTTCTTGATCCCAGTTACATGTAAGGCATCTCACAATGTGAAAGATATGCCATCACCAACAGTCAAAATGATCTTTCCAACTCGCATTATAGGATAAGATGAGTTGTTAACACATGTGATAGTATTCCTTGTAGGGAAAGCTCTACTGACTAAAATTGACATTTCTATCAACTAAATGGCATTCTGATGTGGCTTTTCTCTTGCTTTTATGTGCTTTATGAACTATGAGAGGTTCAAAAGTTTCCAGGATCACCTATCTATGAGTGATTTTCTTTGTTCTCCTTGCAATTGCAGGAGCCCTTGTGCTGAATATAGATGTGTGAAAATAATTACGTGAGAGCACTTCTCTAGTAATGGTTGATAGGAGGTTACTCTTGCTTTTGAGACATTGGTAGATCATTCTAGTCAGCATTAGTCCCATGCCAAAGAACTTATGCATCTTAAATGAACTATGTCCTTTGATTAGCCAATTAAACACAACTTGATTCATGTCTCTATAGTCTGTAGGATGCTCAAAAGCATGTATAAAAGCATTAGCAAAGCAATTTGCATGATTCATGCTCAAATGGGCATGAAATGATCTGATGGCTAGTTCTATATCCTCATGCTTCATCTTCCCAAAAGCCTTTGTAGCTCAGTGATGAGTAGCACCTCCTTTAATGTCAATCCGGGAAGACGTCAGGATGGTATGAAGACCTTGAACAAGTGATGGCACAAGTGTGTGAGTGAGAAGCACACAAACATGCACACACACATGCACACAAGGCAAGAACAAAGAGAGAAACAATGGAGTTCTTTAGATTACTCAAAAAGTCTCATATACAAGCTCAAATCATTAACAAGCTAACCCGCAAAATGAGCTCTCTAGCTCTTTTATAGTTTTTGACTAGCTTTGGTCCTTTCCAAACCTAGTGTCCGGCCTAGTTAAAAATTAGGTTCCTAAGCTATTTTGGAGGCTCAAACGAGCTCTGAAAATTATAAAAATTGGTACATAAATACTTTTAATACTCCTCAAGCTCAAGGACTCCTTGACTTGAACAAAATGAATTCAAATATACCAAAAATGGAATTTACAATGTTCATGAAGTGATGAAAATCACTATTACAAAGAGGTTAAGTCAGAAAAACTGAATGGCCTACTTGTCGATTCTTTGTTGACTGCATTGCCTACTTGTTCCTTCTCTCTGCTCTGACTCCCTTCGTTGGCTTCCCTGACCTGTAGGTCTTTGAGTGCCCTGACTACTACCAACACCCCCCCTCTCTCGCGTCTATCATCTCTGACAGACCCTTGGTGGGATGAATGTTTTACATAGTATTCGACGACATCGGTAGCCAGGTGATGCTCTTCTAGCCTCAATCTCTTTGTTAAATCGGTTAGTGAGGCATCCCAATCAACTGGCCCTGGAACGTCCGGATGTGGCAGAAACAATTGTTCGGAATATAAGATTCTCTCCATAGCAAAGAGTTGGAGGAGATGTGAGGGTCTGGGGACGAATATTTCAGAATGGTACTCCTAGAACCTTGTAATGAACATCTCCTCAAAAGTTTGCTTGTAGCAGGCTGGGAGGTATTTGATTCTTGTGTGCCATGCATATATCACCTTAATGGAGGGGGTTGTGCTCATGTCATATACTAAGTCAAGATTGCCTGCAATGAATCCGACTCCTGAGAAATCCGGGTCTTTAATGTTCTTGAAGGTTCAAAAGGTGATCAGCATTAATTCGAATATTTTAATACACATCTGTGCCATCATGTCAGGTATGTTTCACAATCTGAATCCCCAGTGGCGAATGGTGGATATCATGTATGCCATTGTGGCCGATCCTCGTGGTGGTTCTAGGTACACATAATTTAGCCATTTTGCACAGCCTTTAACATTCTTCACAGTGATGGCAAAGTCAGGCCATGTGCATCTTCTGAGTACTGGGGTGTAACATGGATTGTACTTGATGAATAGTGGCATGTTATTCCATGTACGAACCATTTCTGGATAAGTTTCTAGGAGACGCAACCACCAGGTAGGTTGAAAGATGGACCCTTATGTAGCTCTTTCAGGTATGTCATCGGGACCGAATCGGGTGGCAAAAGTTGGAGCCTTGCCACATCATCGTTGAATTTTTGCATTATAATCTGCTAAGAGCACACAATAGTGCACATATTGATCGTCATTTGTGCCTATCCATCGGTGATGAGACATGCATCAGAAGTATTCTGATTTTATAATGGTGTCCTCAATCTTAGACATTGACTGAATTTGTACCACTACTCTATCATCATGCGTATTGGCCGTTTTTTCGAGCATTTGCAACCATTCTGGGGCTTCTACCTCAATTGTGTCTAATCCTTCAAAGGTTTGTTGACCACCCGACATTGGCATAGGAACATATGGTTCCTCATATGACTCATCTACTTCTATGGGCACCAAATCTTCCGGTTCTGGTTCTATGACCGGGGAGGGCTATCTTTCATACTGGAGTTATTTTCCTTGCAACTCAGTGACCTGTTCTCTTAGTGCCTTCACCTCCTCAGTAATCTCTATAGAATTTGTGACCTTTGTTTGTTCTTCTTGCACTTTTAGCTGTTGGTGAAGGGTATCCCATTCTTTTCCCAAATCATCATGCGCTGCCAGAAGATCCACATAGTTTTCAAGAATGGTTTTCATGGTCTCTGAAGGGATAGCCTTAAACCTTTCTTGGCCGATCTCATGAGGGGAGCCTTCCATTGCTGCCTCTAGGTTTTCTTCATTCTGCTCTTGAAGTCGTTTGTTTTCTTGAAGATTTTGAGTGTTGGGGAGCTTGTAATAGGGTCCGGTGGGCATGTTCTAGTGTAGTATAATGTTGATTGTTGATAAAATTAGGTAGTGATGTGTGTGAACTGCAAGAACTTGGAGAAGCTTGTCGAAGGTAGAAAAGTGCGTTTCGAAGCGATGAAGTTTGGTCAAGCCAACCGGCACAAGACCAGCCCTTGAGCTTTTGGAGACTCAAATAGACCTTATAGGCATGCTATAAGTGCAAAGAAACATTCACCGGTGGTACCTCCTATTTTTCAGGAATACGCAGAGATTGACCCCGAGGCAGAAAAACTGAGATTTCTCCAAATCTGCTGAACCAAATGCTTTGAAAATTTACAGGCATAAACTAGACACTAATACCTTTCCAATGAGTCCTCTTGCACTCAATTTGGAGCTCTGAGGAGAGAGCAGCAGCCTCTGCAAGATTACTGTTGGTGAAGAAGATGATGCAGAAAATTGAAGGAGCAAGACAATGATGGTCACAAGTGTATGTATATTGCTTCCATGTATTTTACAAGTGATTTCAACTCCTTATATAGCCTCTAGGAGTGTTCCAAGACTTTTACAACTTGAATTTGAATTCAAATGAAGGTGGGAATGGTTGTTGGAGGGAATCAATTCACTTCCCTACAATCTAGGAAAAGTGAAGATCTTGATTGATCTACTTTTAGGTGACTTGATTTGCTTGATTGAATGCAACTTCAACCACCAAAATTTCGTGGGATTTTGGCCCTATATTTGTACCTTTACATGTGTACAACTCAAGGCTTTTACAGCGGTAAATGAGCCATCAAAATATTCTCAAAAAATACAATAAATGAGCATATGAAAAAGAACTCTCCAACGAATATTCTTTTGACGCGAAAGCCTTTGATGTAGATCAAATCCACCTCAAGCATAGTGTAAGCTTGATGTTCCAACAGCTCCCCCTCAAGCTAAAGTATGCTTGAGTCTTCATTCTCTGATAGGTTGAATACCTGCCATAGCTTTGAATCTACAAAGCTTTATTCCATCAAGTGCCTTCGTCATCATATCTGCTACTTGCTCTTCAGTCGGAACAAAAGAAATGTCGATCTCCTTTGCCATGAGCTTCTCCCTGATGAAGTGGTAATGGATTTCTATATGCTTGGTTCTCGCATGGAAAATAGGATTTGCCGCTAGATGCATGGAACTTACATTATCTCCAAATATGTGAGGTTTGGAACTCACAAGTCCCAAATCTGTATACAATGCTTTTAACCATATTGCCTCTTGAGTTGCTATGGTCAAGCCTCTGTACTCTGCTTCAGTTGAAGATAAAGCAACTGTTGGTTGCTTCTTGGAACTCCATGACACTAGCTTCGAACCTGCAAATGCTAAGTAACCAGATGTACTTTTTCTATCATCCTTAGCTCCTGCCCAATCTGCATCTGAGTAGATTTTGATATCCAAATCTGAAGAGTAAGGATAGAATATACCTTCGTTGATTGTACCTTTGAGATACTTAAGTACTCTCTTAGCCGCATCCATGTGTGGTCTTCTTGGTGAATGCATGAACTGACTAAGCACTCCCACACTATATGAGATGTCTGCTCTTGTGTGAGTAGCATATATCAAGCTACCTACCAAGCTTTGATACTCTTTAATGTCTTCAATTTTCTCACCTTCATAAACACTAAGTTTATGATTCATCTCCAAAGGTGTACCTGCAGGTTTAGTGTTCTCCATTTTGAACTTGAGAAGAAGATCTTGAATGTATCTTCTTTGAGTCAAATACATTCCTTCATCTGTGTATATCACCTGCATACCTAGGAAATATGTGAGCTCACCTAGGTCACTGATTTTGAACTCCTCTTGCATGTGTCTCTTGATCCTTTGAATGCCATTTAGATCATCACCTGTCACAATAATATCATCTACATATACACATAGATAGATAACCTCATTGTGATCCCTTTTGATGAATAGAGAAGGATCTGAGCTGCTAGCTTTGAACCCTTGATCTTGAAGATATGTAACCAACCTGTAATTCCAAGCTCTTGGAGCTTGTTTCAATCCATACAATGCTTTCTTAAGTATGCAAACATAAGATGGATGATTAGGGTTTTCAAAACCTGGTGGTTGTGACATGTATACCTCTTCACTTATCCAACCATTTAAGAATGCATTTTTCACATCAAGTTGGAGGAGTCTCCAATTCCTTGCAGCAGCTACACTTATCAATGTCCTGATTGTAGTCATCTTTGCAACTGGTGAGAATGTTTCCTCATAGTCTATACCATGAGTTTGTGAGCATCCTTTGGCAACTAATCTTGCCTTGTACCTGCAAACTAATCCATCTGAATTTCTTTTAACTTTATATACCCATCGGCAACCAATTACCTTTTGATTCAGCGACATTGGAACCAAATCCCAAGTGTCCATTTCCTTCAATGCATCTATCTCTTCGTTCATGGCCTTTTCCCAATTAGGGTTTCCCTTTGCCTCTTCATAGGTTGAGGGTTCCTCTGAAATAGAGTCTTTTGCCAAGTAGATTGAATGCTTTGTAACAAATGTGGAATCATATCCATACCTTTCTGGTTGTTTCTTCTCTCTTGCTGATCTTCTAGGTGCTTGTTTGGATCCTGGACCTGTGTATCATGCTTGCTTCCTAATTGATGAGAGTCATAATCAAGATCGTATGGTAGTGTTACCTTTTGTTTGTCTTCATCATACCAAGACCTGTGTTCTTCAAACACAACATCTCTACTTGTAGTGAATTGCTTGGTTGAAGGATTGAAGAACCTGTAACCCATCTGAGTTGAATCATATCCAATAAACACTGCCTTTGTTGCCCTTTCATCTAGCTTACCTCTTATTTGTGATGGTACATGAACATAAGCTAAACAACCAAAAACCTTGCAATGTCCAAGACTAGGTTTTCTTCCATGCCATGCTTCATAAGGAGTCATACCTTGAAGTGATTTGGATGGAAGTCGATTGACAAGGTACACTGCAGTTGAAATAGCTTCTGCCCAAAGATAATGTGGCAACTTCTTCTCTTCAAGCATTGTTCGGGCTGATCCAACCAATGTCTTGTTTCTCCTCTCTGCAATTCCATTTAGTTGAGGAGAGTACCTGGTAGTCACTTCCCTTTTGATACCTTTATCCTGCAAGAACTCATCAAAATCTTTGGAGAAGTATTCTCCCCCTCCATCAGATCTGAGCTTCTTTAGTGATCTACCTGTATGATTCTCCACATGTGCAAGATACTTCTTGAAGCAATCAAATACTTCATTCTTACTCTTGATAAAGTATAGAACAGTCCATCTACTATGGTCGTCAATAAATGAGACATAATACCTTGATCCTGCCAATGAAGGTTCTTGACTTGGTCCCCATACATCTGTGTGTACTAAGTCCAATAAGTTGTTGTGGATGTAGCCTTTGTGGTTGAATGGTTGTCTTTGTGCCTTCCCAATCTGACATGCATCACACCTGTTGATCATGTGTTGCTTTGATATGTTCGGCAGTCCTAGAACACTTTGATCCCTGCATATATCCTTCAAGGTTCTTTCATTCACATGAGCAAGTCTCTTATGCCACACTTCAAGCTCACTTAGGGTTTGAGACCCAAAGTTGAATAGAGCTATGTTCCTGGTATCTCCTACTTCAAAAGTAAAGAGCCTACCATGCTTCTCACCTCGGGCTATCTTCTTGAAGCCTTGACATGGATCTTCCACAAAAGCTCCATGTTGGGTGAACCTAACTTGCAAGCCTTTTTCAACTATTTGGCCTACACTGATTAGGTTTTTAGTGATAGTGGGTACATAGAGAACCTTACTCAGAATGTTTGTCCTGCCATTGGAAGCTTTGACATTACCAATCTTCTCCACATTGTGCTTCGTGTCATCCCCTGTTTGCACTTCATGTCTATGCTTTGGACTTTCCAAGTCAGATAGAAGAGCAATGTTGCCTGCAACATGATTCGAACATCCTGAATCTATGTAGAACAAATGATCATCTTCTTTACCTTCTTTGTGGCTTAGGTTCATAAGAAGTAATGAGTCTTCATGTGGTTGATCTTCTGAATAATTGTTGTAGTCCCTTCTATTATAGCTTCTATTGTTGTTGTTGAAGTTGTGTCCACCTCTGCCTCTATTGCCGCCATATCCACCTCTTCCACTTCCTTTCTGGGTCTTCCCATTGAACCAGCAATTCTGAGTGGTGTGGTTGGTCTTATCGCATATGGCACAAGGTTGAACATTCTGACCTTTGGCTTTGTCTTGCTTTGGTCCTTTCTTCTTCCCTTTCCACTTGCTCTTGCTTGCGAAGTTGGCTTGGGAAGTCTCTTCTTCATCTTCTTCCTTCTTCTTGCCTTTCTGCTTCTTATCCTTCTTATCTGCATATAGAGCACTAGTTGAATTACCATGATAAGAGTTACCTTCCTTTATGCTATTGTTGGCTTCTTGATTGAAGAGTTGTCCAAGAAAGATGTTGAAGTCTGGAGTCTGCACATCCATGATGAGATCATAGGCCGTCGTGAAGGATTTCCATTGCTTATCACTTCGAATGCCGTTGAGAATTTGCCTCATGATGACCTCTTCCTCAATCAGCTCTCCAATGGATGCTAACTGATCCGCAACCTCTTTGACCTTGGTAACAAACTCTGTGATGGTTTGTTTAGGTGTCTTCTTCATTTGGTTGAACTCGTTCCAAAGATGATTCTTTCTTGCTTTGGTACTAGCAGAAAAAAACGTCTCCAGGGCATCCCAAGTCTCTTGAGATGTCTTGCATCCTCTAATATGTGGTAATAGAAAGTCAGAGATAGAGTTTAGTATGTACGACCTTGCTTGAGCATCCCTTGCGCACCAAAGTGTGAGCTTATCTGTCTCCTCCTGTGTAGGTCCTCCTTTGGATCTTGGAATAGGCATAGCTTCATCACCTGCTACAATTCCATAAAGATTTCTACCTTGCAAGTAGGCTTCCATTCTGATTTGCCAAGCCGCGTAGTTGTGTCGATCAAGCTTCTCGATCATTGAGGGAAAGCCGTCACCCATCTTGAACTAGCTCTGATACCACTGAAAGAACTTGGAGAAGCTTGTCGAAGGTAGAAAAGTGTGTTTCGAAGCGATGAAGTTTGGTCAAGCCAACCGGCACAAGACCAGCCCTTGAGCTTTTGGAGACTCAAATAGACCTTATAGGCATGCTATAAGTGCAAAGAAACACACTATGTACCTTGGTGCATCAAGGAGAATGAGTCGATACAAAACAGATAGGTTCGCGGGTCGACTAGCTCAAAAAACTTACTATCTATGGAAGAGACAATGAACTTCAAATGCCCATAGCGACCAGCGTGATTACAATTAGAAAAAATCCTTTTATGGGCGTGATACACATAGGGTTGAGTGTATGGAATGCACAAAAGTATAAGGAATAAGCAAAATATGCTATAGGAATGAATGCGACATTCACCGGTGGTACCTCCTATTTTTCAGGAATACGCAGAGATTGACCCCGAGGCAGAAAAACTGAGATTTCTCCAAATCTGCTGAACCAAATGCTTTGAAAATTTACAGGCATAAACTAGACACTAATACCTTTCCAATGAGTCCTCTTGCACTCAATTTGAAGCTCTGAGGAGAGAGCAGCAGCCTCTGCAATATTACTGTTGGCGAAGAAGATGATGCAGAAAATTGAAGGAGCAAGACAATGATGGTCACAAGTGTATGTATATTGCTTCCATGTATTTTACAAGTGATTTCAACTCCTTATATAGCCTCTAGGAGTGTTCCAAGACTTTTACAACTTGAATTTGAATTCAAATGAAGGTGGGAATGGTTGTTGGAGGGAATCAATTCACTTCCCTACAATCTAGGAAAAGTGAAGATCTTGATTGATCTACTTTTAGGTGACTTGATTTGCTTGATTGAATGCAACTTCAACCACCAAAATTTCGTGGGATTTTGGCCCTATATTTGTACCTTTACATGTGTACAACTCAAGGCTTTTACAACGGTAAATGAGCCATCAAAATATTCTCAAAAAATACAATAAATGAGCATATGAAAAAGAACTCTCCAACGGATATTCTTTTGACGCGAAAGCCTTTGATGTAGATCAAATCCACCTCAAGCATAGTGTAAGCTTGATGTTCCAACATGAACACACTGGGACCGCCGGGGTACTTTTTTCCCTCTTTAGGAGGTTTTTTTCCCCCGGCTTGTATATACGCCTATTGCCCTAATGGGCTACTTATCTTTGTACATTCTCTAGTAATACATTCAGTATTGTGTGTTTGTGCTCCAAGCTTCTTCTTCTTCCTTGTGCTGTTTGCGTGCTTTCGCAGACATTTATCTCCAACAATTGGTATCACAGCAGGTCATCGCTTCATCTAGGGTGCCGTCGACACTCCTCCATTTGCAGTCTCAGATTCGCACGAAATTTGGTGAGCATACTCAGGGTGTTTCAGAGATCAAAACTAGCTCGCTTTGTGGTGCCGAAATCGCGATTTGAGCTCGTTTTGGCCTCCCAACGCATTATCACAATGCTTGTGCAGGCTATTTTGTCTTTTTGTGCCAAAGGTATATACCAATTTCTATTCGCCAGTATAAGCATCTCGAAGTCTACTATAGGTCTAGCAAAATTCGTTGGGGCAGTTCTGTTCAACTTTTTGAGATACAATCAATTCCGTATGGTGGTTTTTGAGGATACGTTGGATGGTACCAACTACCCATTATGATCTTATATGATGCAACATGTATTGGTTGCAAAAGGATTGTGGAACATTGTGTAGGGTGTTGAAAGACGTTGTCGTCAATGTTCGTGGAAAGGAGGGTACAAATTGTTATCCAAGGTTGGTTACTTAAACTTGGATCAAGGCTTAAAAACTCGAACGGTTAGACTATGAAATTTTACTAGAAAGAAGAAACATTCATTTGGCGAACACAAAGGCTTAGACCAAAAGATCTCCTTTCACAAGAATATACCGTGCTTTCCTAACTTGTGAGTTCAGATATTAAGAGTTCAAGTGATCCATGAGCTAAGATCCATATACAAGATATTTGTGTGAGGTATACATTCACTTCCTAACGCATTCAATGTTTCATTCACGATAAAGTCATAGAGTCAAATCTGATCGGTCTTTATGCAACTGTTTGTACAACCACATTCATAGTACACCTACGTCTCAGCTCATAGGTTTACTAAAAGGACTCGCAATTGCAGATGATATCTGCCTTTGGGCAAAAAGATTCTTGACACGCTCCAAATTGCTCGCATAAAGATAATAATCAAAGTGATTTTTATGAAACGATTGCACCGAGTGATGTTATTTCAATTTCTGCAGGACATGTAATGCAAGCATATAAACAGTTTAAGATGGATCACGTGGATTGATCAAAGACGGTTTGTAAACATTGCTTTACAATAAAAACCGATGTACTGCAATCACCTTCAAAATAGGAATCAACTTTTCTTTATATCCTTTATGTCTCAACAAGTTCCTGTGATGCCTCCATATCGCTCTTCTATATGAGTTTTAGGCACAATGCTTGAAAGAACATTCTTTATCTAATTGGATCGTTTTGGCTTAATGTATATGTTTGCATTATTTCAACGTTCTTTGATGTGACCAGGTGCAAGCATTCCTAAATAATTAGAAGTGTAAGTAATCTTAAAGTTCTGTTGCTTCTCTACGTGTAAGGTGATTCTACGTGATTATGGCAAGCCTTTGACTTCGATAGAACGCCATATGGTCAGTTTTATTTACCCTACATTCAGTTATTGAAAACTTGTATGCTTTTACGGAAATGAAAAGAAGAGGGGGGGAGGAAAAACATCATGTCAACATCAAAATCATGCATATTCAATGTATCAACCATCTTTAATCTTTATACTTGCAAAAAAAAAAAACATTATAATCTGTCGATGATTTTTCTACATTCTCATGAGCAAGTTTGAACTAATGAGCTTCATGAGTTGAAAGTTTATACAGTGACCCAACATAAAGACTTTTCGAATCAGTTCCACACAATGCAACACAGTATTTCTCAGTAGCTCCTAGGCACAGCGTCAATACAAATTCTATGTGCTTACTCAAATTGTAAATTGAGCATTGTATCATTTACGATAAAGAGTCTAGATTCATGCGCTGACTTAACAATACACATTCCACAGTATTCAATTTCAATACTTTATGAAGAGATTATCTTCTGAAAGCATTTTTCACTGAGTAGACATGCAGTAGTGTATCCGTTTAAGTTAGAGCAAAGTTAAATAAACCAAAGCACCTGTCTTTCATTTACTCTGAAGCAGAAGGAAATCTCCAATCATGGTGACTTCAGTAAGTTGATATGAAAGAACTATCTAAGGTTCTCCCTTCAGGCACACTCCTTGACGTCTCTCTAAATCTTTCAGGAATGCTACCCTCAGGAATGGATGTATCATTGGAATCTTCACTGTCCATTCCAGATCCTAAGATAGTTAAACAGTCCAATCAAACCTAAAAGACTTCCTATTAATAACCTGATCACAAATCTTTGTCAATACCCTGCAAGGAACAAAAGTATTAATAGAATGTCATGAATAAGTAAAACACATACATTTAATTTATTTGCTGCTTTACTTATTTATTACATCTAGACGGATTCATATCTTGTTATTTGTCTACATGGTTTTATTATATATATATATATATATATATATACATGTTTTTATATATATATACATCATCTTACGATATAATTTATTTTAATCATTTTCCTTATTGATGTCTTCATCTTCATCATCTCCACTTCCTTCCTCTTCACTTCCCTCTTCTTCGTCTTCATTTATTATCGTCTCATAATTCTCATTCTCTCTTCTTTTAAAGAGCTTAACTCTCTTTCCAGCAATTAAATCCTTTAACTTGGTCCCATCTAATTCTCTAAGTGAGTATGTTCCATTATCAAAAACTTTACATACCACATAGGGACCAAACCATCTCTTAACCAGTTTTCTTCGAGCTTCATATTGAGTATTCAATGAGCTATCATAGACAAGTACCCAGTCTCCTTCCTTCAACCTTTTAGGCCTTAACCTGTGGGACTTGTCAAATGCAACTTTATTTTTCTCTCTAGAAGCTCTAAGCTTAAATGCAGCTTCTTCTACCAGATTTCTTCCTCTCTCTAGTTGAAGAATCCGCACTGCTAGAAGATCTTCTCTTGACACCTCGTCTTCCCAAGGCAAGGAAGTCCACGCTAAAGTATGTGACTCTGTCGGCAAAATAGGTTTTTGACAATACATCAGTTCTGCTGGCATATATCCAGTAGTTCTAGTGTATGTCATCCTGTCTGCCCAAAGGGCAAAGGGAAGGTAATTTGGCCAATTCTTTATTTTCCCCTCACAAGCCTTAGCCAAGGCTTTAATAATTGGTGGGTGACCACGCTCAATTTTTCCATTAGCTTCGGGATTGTAAGCAGTGGTGAGCGATAATCGAATTCCATATTTTTTAAAGAAGTCTTTGGCTTCCTGAGCATCAAGCTCACCTTTATCGGCAACTATTTTCTCCACATAACCAAATCTACTAAACACATCTTCTAATAGAAACTTGCATACATTGCTTGTAGTTTTCGTCCTTAGAGCTCTTCCTTCAACATGATTTGTTAGATCTTCTCTTGCTAACACAATATACCTCATCTGATGCACCCCTAATGGCATTGTAACTAAATCAACAACCCACTTATAGTGAATATTAAGAGGAAATGTTGGATGTAATTCATCTCTGTGTCTAACATTGGAGTACATCTGGCAAGGTTTACAAGTGGCTACGTAATTTTGGGTATCCACATACATCCCAGGCCACCAGTATCTTTCCCTTATCTTTTCATAAGTTCCTTGAAAGCCTTTATGACCGGCCCATAGTGAGCTATGCATTTCACGCATAATCCTTCCTCTCGATTCTTCACAACCTACAACTCGCTGGGGCATCTTACCTATTCCAATCCTTTGCTTCCAGAGTAATCCATCTTTCAGGAAATAATTGCTTGACTTTCTTCAAATGGTACGAAATTTTTCTTTGGTCCAACTAAGATCAGGACACTTCATACTTAAATATCTCCCGATTTCCTTCCACTCATTTTCATATTCGTCTTCATTAAATCTTTCTGTTATTCCTATTTGAATCTTGTAAGGTTCTTCTTCTATCCATCTGTTATCTTTCCCTCTTCCTAAGCTTCTTTGAACTTCTCTTGAAGACTCAGTACAAATCCCAAGCCTTCCATTTTGACGCTTAGGCTCTTTTCTATTTAGTCCAGTAGATGCTTCATTTAGGCTCAAATTATGTACATGTGAAGCATAAAAGTCCAGACCTATCTCTTCATCATTAGAAGTCATCGAATCTTCATTTTCATATATAGCTCGTGATAGCATATCAGCCACCACATTATTCCTTCCAGCTATATGAACAAACTCAGGGTTTAGTGACTTAATGTATGCTATCCATCTTAACATGGCAATGTCTGCAGTGGAACAATTTACGATCATTCCCAACAATGGTAAACAATCTGTTTCCACTACCACATTTGCCCCAATCAGATATTCTTTATCATTCTTTAGTGCAGTCACTATTCCCCAAAGCTCTCGCTTAATTTGAGGGTAACCTCTCTGGCGAACATTTAGAACTTTAGCTCCGAAACGAATTGCATATCTTTTTCCTTCATCATCCTCTTGGCCAATCGCCCGACCTATACCTGTCGGACTCGTATCTATGGTGATATAAATTTCTTTATTATCAGTATAATCAGCCTTTCTAAGCAATGGAGCTTCTGCAAGTGCTTTCTTTAATTTTCTCACAGCTTGAGTATGGATATCTTTCCATTGAAATCTTTGCCCTTTCCTAAGAAATTGATAAAGTGGGTCAGCAATATGGGCAAAATGGGGAATCCATACAACATAGAAAACACATGCCCCAAGAAATCTCCTTACTTCAGTGATCGAGGAGCAGACCTCTTTCATGTGTTGAATGGCATCTACTTTCTTTGGACATGGCTTCCTTCCTTTAGGTCCACATAAACTTCCTACAATTAAAACCTCTTGCACTCCAAATACTGATTTTTCAGCAGACAATGTCAAATGAACCTCTTCCAGCCGACTGAGAATGGATTCACAATCAGTTATGTGCTTTTTAACAAAATTCCTACATCCATCCTCATCAAGAGTCTCGTCTCTATCTCTTTCTTCACAGCCTTTAATAGGGACATCGTCAATGAATGGCATAGTCAGATGTGGAATAAAATCTCTAAGAATTTTATGCATACCATTCATCATATGTGCCACCGAGTTCGTGGCACCTTGCGGCAAAGTGCACATGCGCACAAGCCCAAGTGGCGTCCTCATAGTCGTTAAATCACGGCTTTCGAGAGCTAGCTGGAATTGATCATATCCAGAGTGTAAATCTCCCATTGAATAAATAGATCTTCCTGCAAAGGCTTCTGCATATTCGTCTACAATAGGCCCAGTTCCCATATTTCTAATTGTCACTTTATTCACTAGCTGTAGATCTTGGATAAATCTTAATGACCCATTCTTCTTTGGTACAGTAAACCAACGGTTAGAATAAGGAGCACTTGATGGCTCAAGAATCCCCATTCTAATCTTGTCATTCAACAGATCAATTAGCTTTGAAATATGAGCTTTTGGTACCGGAATTGGTCTGAGATTCCAAGATACATGTGGTATCGTGAAAATTATCATAGGTGTCACCACAGACGGATCTACACATCCAATTTCTTGGGCATTGAAAGAAAAAGCTTTTCCATGCTTAAATAACATCCGAGAGAATACATTCTTCTCTTTTTCACTGAGGAAACCATCTTTCCCCAATTGAATTTGCTCGAGTGTTTCTTTAGTGAATTTATGGCCTATTTTTCTTTTATCTCTGAGAGGTGGCTGAGATTTTACATCATCCATAAGTTTATTACTATCTTCAGGAAGCGGAACTGCGACTGGCTTTATTTTTTTATCAATTGTTTTATATTTTGTTTCAACGAAGACTTCTTTACCTGTTTCATCTTGCTCAAACTTTGCTATTTCCTTATACATGGAAATAGAGTGTGTTTGAATCACATAATCACCCCTTTTTCCTTGAATTAACTCTTGCAGATCAAACAATGTGTCTGCAAAGGATATCTCATCAAAGACTCCGGAGATTTCCTCGTCGAAGTTAAGCACTCTACATCCATGAAAGTTTCTTTGAAGATCTGCTATGTATTGTTTTTCCCACTTTTTTAGCTCAGAAAAAACACGAAACTGAAATGAATTCGTCGAAGAAAGTGCTATAAAACTTGATATAAACATATTTACATTCGGGATCTTTTCACTTTTCAAGCTTTCATAGTCCCGACTTATGAAAGCTTCCTTTAAAAACTTTGATCCTCGAATTCTTCAGGAATAGGTCTTGTCCGAAGAGAAGTTCTATTCCTGATATGATCTACACATACCGTCATGAATTGGACTGCCTTTTTTCCATCCTTACTACGGATTCGCGCATAGGCCGATCCATCTTCCAAGACTCTTGTTTCCATTCTTAAGGCAGTAATATATGGCTGCCCTAAAATCAACGAGTAACTAGAATGATCTTGCACAAAAAAGTTTTGATAATCACTAACGTCTCCAATTGTAACTAGAACCTGCGGGCATGCACCAAACAACTCACCTGGCATCGAGTTCGCAGCCTTAATTCTCCAACCAGGCTGCATGTCTATTGGCCATTTCCCCTTTATATAAAGATCTTTGGACATCAAGTTAACTTCAGATCCGTGATCGATAAGAGCGACAACTGGAGTGCTAATTTTTTCTAATCTCACCAACGTCTCAGTTGTGGCTCGAGCCCAATGATCTTTAGTATAATAACTCGAAGGAGTTATTTCTGAAGGATTCCGCTCCAAGGATATTTCCTCATGCACGCATGGTTGAACATTAGTCTCAATTGGTTCAAGTACATTTTTTAGCTCTTGTACTTGTGCTTGCACAGTATGAACAGGAGTCTCTTCATCCATTCTTTCAATCTCTTGCATGTCAACTATTGGTTGCCGTTTTCTTCTTAAGAGATCAATTATTACTTCTAGAAATTCTCTTTTTGCTATCCCCAATAACTCACCGAGTGTAAATTCGATTACACTATCGAGCACTCTTTTCTCGAGAACTTGTTTAAGATCTGTGGCTTGCTCTATGTGCGATTTTAGCATATATGAGGGATTTCTCACTCTTCCTTGTCCTTTTCTCACAGGTTGCATTTCTTGATCTTGAGGAGGAATATTAGCGTGGGTAGGGACTGGCATCTCAGCAGAAGTAGGAATTTGAACTTGAGTCGGAATTTTATTTGGTTGGATTATTGTCGGTTGTGATGATGGATCTATTTGAGTGGGTTGGTTTGTTTGTGTTGGTTGATTTTGGTTTGGTATTTGAGGTTGTTCATGTGAAGCTTCTACTTGACGCCTAGTTCTTCTTCTCTCCTCTTCACCCTCATTGGTTCTCCTTCGTTTCTCTTCCACTACTGCTTCATGCTCTATCGAAGAGCATAGATATGTAACAACCGAGAGAGTATCTACAGGATCATCCCATCCACTTACCCCTCGGATTTCATTACTGGCTGTTTTTAAAATTTCATGATGCATCTTCCCGCGATCTAAGGACTTTATCACTTTAGACCACGGTTCTATATCATTATTTTCGTCAATTACCTGACATGCATATGTATGCGATGTTGAAGCAACGTTTTCACATGTGCCAGGGAAGAATATTCTCATTCCTCCCCGACCAAAATTAATATTTACCTTTTCTCCAGTCTTAGAGTCATATATCATTTTTTCCTTAACGAATACCAAATTCTTTGCCAATGCTTCTTTGAAGCTCTCACACGAGTATCTGTTATGCTCCAAAGAGTCACACCAAATACATCTTTTAATTTCAGGAGCTTTTGGGTTTTTAGGTGCCGGTGCTTGTAAAGATTGAGATTCAATCATCTGCTTCATACTTTGAATTGTAAGGTCACTAAATTTTTTAAACATATCTTCCATTGTATTAGTGGGCACAACATCCTTTGGTGTTGGTAGGTTTACCTGAGGGTTCTGTACAGGTTGCTGAACAGCCTGAGCTTGTTCTTCTTGCATATCATCATGCCAGCTCTGCATGAACTTAGACAAAGTTCTTTGCTTTTCTACGTATCCTCTAACAGCTTCATCCACATTACCCCAGTCTTCGGTAAGTCCAGACTCAGTTCCTACCTGTTGTAATTGTGGAAAAATTTCTTCTCGGGCTTTCGAATCTATAGCCCGGAGAAACAAGGATACCTTTTCTTGACCTATAGCCCTCCTATCATAATCAGATAAGTCCGCAAATTGCTGATCAAACTCCCTTTTTATATCTAAAATGGATTGATCTTTTGGTTTATGTATCCACTTTAGAAATGTGGATCTAGTCACTTTATCTTCGTCATCTAGCGCAAACATCTTTGTGAGTATCATCTTGTATTGTGACCATCTTATTTGCCCTTCTACAACTAGTCGAGGTACATCCACAACTAGTCGGTCACGCAAATGCAATTCTGAAACGTATACAAAGTTGTCTATTAATTCTTGGTCACTTAATGGTGTAAGACCCGTACCAAGGTATCGTGCCTCCAATTCATATTCCTTACAAAAACGAGTAACATTTCTACCACTGAAATATCCACTTCTTCTGATTACTCGCTCATGAAATGCCTGAATGGCACTCCGTCTTTTCTCGTCCTGCTGAAAGCGCAGGAGTTGGGTTATAATATCCATCGTTGCGTCACCCATAAATGATCAAGCACAATGAGCTCACTCAACCGCACCACTCTTTAAACTAGGATCAGGATCTCTACACTCTCCTCCTTTCACGTCGGGTTCACCAGGTATGTCGTCAATGTTCGTGGAAAGGAGGGTACAAATTGTTATCCAAGGTTGGTTACTTAAACTTGGATCAAGGCTTAAAAACTCGAACGGTTAGACTATGAAATTTTACTAGAAAGAAGAAACATTCATTTGGCGAACACAAAGGCTTAGACCGAAAGGTCTTTCACAAGAATATACCGTGCTTTCCTAACTTGTGAGTTCAGATATTAAGAGTTCAAGTGATCCATGAGCTAAGATCCATATACAAGATATTTGTGTGAGGTATACATTCACTTCCTAACGCATTCAATGTTTCATTCACGATAAAGTCATAGAGTCAAATCTGATCGGTCTTTATGCAACTGTTTGTACAACCACATTCATAGTACACCTAAGTCTCAGTTCATAGGTTTACTAAAAGGACTCGCAATTGCAGATGATATCTGCCTTTGGGCAAAAAGATTCTTGACACGCTCCAAATTGCTCGCATAAAGATAATAATCAAAGTGATTTTTATGAAACGATTGCACCGGGTGATGTTATTTCAATTTCTGCAGGACATGTAATGCAAGCATATAAACAGTTTAAGATGGATCACGTGGATTGATCAAAGACGGTTTGTAAACATTGCTTTACAATAAAAACCGATGTACTGCAATCACCTTCAAAATAGGAATCAACTTTTCTTTATATCCTTTATGTCTCAACAAGTTCCTGTGATGCCTCCATATCGCTCTTCTATATGAGTTTTAGGCACAATGCTTGAAAGAACATTCTTTATCTAATTGGATCGTTTTGGCTTAATGTATATGTTTGCATTATTTCAACGTTCTTTGATGTGACCAGGTGCAAGCATTCCTAAATAATTAGAAGTGTAAGTAATCTTAAAGTTCTGTTGCTTCTCTACGTGTAAGGTGATTCTACGTGATTATGGCAAGCCTTTGACTTCGGTAGAACGCCATATGGTCAGTTTTATTTACCCTACATTCAGTTATTGAAAACTTGTATGCTTTTACGGAAATGAAAAGAAGAGGGGGGGAGGAAAAACATCATGTCAACATCAAAATCATGCATATTCAATGTATCAACCATCTTTAATCTTTATACTTGCAAAAAAAAAAAACATTATAATCTGTCGATGATTTTTCTACATTCTCATGAGCAAGTTTGAACTAATGAGCTTCATGAGTTGAAAGTTTATACAGTGACCCAACATAAAGACTTTTCGACTCAGTTCCACACAATGCAACACAGTATTTCTCAGTAGCTCCTAGGCACAGCGTCAATACAAATTTTATGTGCTTACTCAAATTGTAAATTGAGCATTGTATCATTTACGATAAAGAGTCTAGATTCATGCGCTGACTTAACAATACACATTCCACAGTAAAAGATTCAATTTCAATACTTTATGAAGAGATTATCTTCTGAAAGCATTTTTCACTGAGTAGACATGCAGTAGTGTATCTGTTTAAGTTAGAGCAAAGTTAAATAAACCAAAGCACCTGTCTTTCATTTACTCTGAAGCAGAAGGAAATCTCCAATCATGGTGACTTCAATGGATCATCCCTCAACTAGGTTTACCAACGATAGATCATAGAACTCCACTGAGGCACCAGGAACTGCATCACAGAAATTGCCCATACACATCTTTGTTTGCCTTATTTCTTACTTTCTCTGTAGAAAGCCTTCGTCTGCATGTAGTCAAATCTTAGCATGTTCTTCTAGTGATAAGTGAGGACTTTGACTTGCTCCTTTCAAGAGTGATGTCTTTTGCGTTTTTCCAACAAGCGCTCAGCTGAAGCATGAAACATGAGGTAACAGTAGGAGGTATTTTCCTCAAACAAAAGCATTTCCTTTTTATTGCTCTGAGGCAACTCTGCTTCTACTCAGCCGACGTTTCCGGTATAGCAGAGACATGGTGTTTCCCGTCTTATCTTTGCACGACTATATAAAACATCCCCAATTAGAGTGAAACCATTCGGTTAATAGACTCATGCACAAAAAGCCTCAGACGATGCCTTTGCTAGCTGATGATGAGTGGGTAACCTCTTCGTACTCAGGACGAGAGACATTCCTTGAATAGCAAAGGCTCTTCCCCATCCACTGTCCTGTCAGTATTCATTCTCTTTTTCGGAGGGGTTTCCCTGTATACCTATCAAGCTTTCTTCTGACTCGAATGCATCTTCTCTAGGTGCTCTCCCTCAGAAGTCTATCTCGTCTCCCTTTTTTTTTTTTTTCCCAAACTCGGTGACATTCCCCAAGATATCTCCCCTAGATATCTCTTGTGTGCTGTCCTTCTCGATTCCAAGCCTGGTATTCTCCTTCGAGATCATTTCCCGCTTGTCCAACTCTTTTTTTTTTCTTTTTTCTCGGAATGCCCCCTTTTAATGATAAATGCAGTAATTCCCTTTGATCCAGCATTCTCATTTGCTGTCGCATAAATAATCAATGTATTTGCCATGGACCCATTTGTACACCACATCTTATTTCCTTTTAGAATATATCGTCCTTCAACATGATCTGCTTTACATCTCATTTCTACCTTTACTTGCCGACTCATCTTTGCTTTCACATCATTCAGAAACCATTTCATCCTCACTCAACAGACAAGGTGATACTGAGAGGTGTGAAGAAATGTGATCGTAGTTGTTCCAAAAGATTAGCAAGCTTCCACTTCCGATCGCGACCACAACGTCCTGTTACACCTCTGACTACAAGTACTGCAAATGTAGGTGCTGGAGCTGATGAAGATGGTGTCAAAGATGATATTCCGCAGATTCCTATTCGTGCTGCTGTTTCTGTTGCACCTACTGCAGAGCAGATTCGTTGGGATGGCAGAGATGCCCAGACACATGCATTGATAGCTTTGTCTGTCAAACGTGCCATTATTCCTCATATTTGCTCTTGCAGAACAGGTAAGGATGCTTGGGATACACTTACCACATTGTACCAAGCTAGGAATGAGGCTCGTGTTGTTTACCTCCAAAAACAGTTGGAGAGTGAGCACATGAATGAAGGTGATTCTATGGAAAGTTTCCTAACAAAGATCAAAGACTTGAAGGAACAGTTGATTTCTTCTGATGAGGTTATACCAGATAGCTCACTTGTGCAGACCGTTCTGAATGGTCTTCCTGATTTATATCAGAGTTTTGCTTCTACTCTTCGGTTGATGAAAGGCGATCCAAATGCCTTGTCATTTGAGGAGTTAGTCTCTATTCTATTGCAGGAAGATCAGTCTAGGCAAAACAGGTCCATTATGCGAGTTGTAGATCAAGCTTTCGTGGCTAGTCATAAGGGCAAAGGAAAATGGAGCTCTTCAACTAGTAAGCAAAAATTTGCTAATTCTACATATTCGAAGAAGGAAGATAAAGATGAGAAGAAATCAGAAAAGCAGAAATTGTTTTGTAAGTATTGTAAAGGGAATGATCATATCATAAAGAACTGTCCAAAACTGGCTGCTAAAGAGGCTGTTGGCAGCGGTCAAAGCACCCAAGGACTCACAAGACAAGGAAGCCAAAGAAGGGAGCTAGAGCGGAGGGAAGGCACAAGCAAACAAAGTAGTCAACGAAGATCTGGCAAGTAGGCCATTCAAATTTTTCCAAATCAACATCTTCATAACAGTGATTCTCATCACTAAAAATCATTGTAAATACCATTTTACCTTTTTGGAACTCCATTTTGTGCAAGCCGAAGAGTCCTCAAGCTTGAGGAGTATTAGAAGTATCATCGTACCAATTTTCATGATTTTTAGACTTCGTTTGAGCCCTCAAATAGGCCCTAGAACCTAATTTTTAACTAGGCCAGACACTAGGTCTAGACAGGGCCAAAAACTAGTCAAAAACTATAAATAGAGCTAGAGAGCTCATTTTTGAGGTTAGCTTGTGGTAGAATTGAACTTGTAAGAGCACTTTTGAGCAATCTAAAGAACTCCATTGTCTATCTCTCTTTGTTCTTGCCGTGTGTGCGCGTGTGTGTGTATGTGTGTGCATGTTAGTGTGCTTCTCACTCACACACTTGTGCCATCACTTGCTAGAGGTCTTCATACCATCCTCACGTCTTCCTAGATTGACATTAAAGGACGTGCTACTCATCACTGAGCTACACCAAATTTTGGCACCGTTGTCGGGGATCGAGCTTTGAGGACGAGCGTGTGATGGTAATACGTAGAGTTGAGGTGTTGGAGTCATAGGTATTTTCTTCACTTTGATCTATTTTCCTTTATTTTCTTCACCATCATCATCATCATCACCATCTCCCACCTCCATCCCCATCATCGCGAAAATTTTAGTTTTTTGGTCATATCACCATTCCCACACCATTTCCCCTCATGTCACTTGTGAGAGAGAGAGAGAGCGTTTGCATGCTTGTGCATTTCCGTGTTTTTTGAGATTTCCTGCAGGAATCAACATCCCCAATAGTTGTACCAACTTCAGCAGGTAAAAATTTTGACTGTGCAGGTCCCGAGGCGTTGACCTCTGTCAATCGTGACCGATAGAAAAATGAACCTTTTTGCAAAACTAAGTGCATAAACATAATCTCTAGGCCTAGGGCATTCCAAAAGTGTGTTTAAAATTTTCAAATTCCTCAGTTTTCTATCAATCGTGATCGACCTGTCAATCGCGATCGACAAACGATGACGGACGCTTGCCGACTGATCAGTCAATCGTGATCGACCCATCAATCGCGACTGATAGCCCCGACGGACTTGTCAATCGCGACCGACAGAGTCAACGATCAACTAACCACGACCGACACAATTTACGCGTGCCACATGTCAATCGCGATCGAGCCGTCAATCGCGATCAACCTGTCAATCGTGACTGACAGCGCCGACGGACCTGTCAATCGCGACTGACCCAGTCAACGATTGTTTGACCATGACCGATAGAACCCTCGCAAGGGACCTGTCAATCGTGATCGATCCATCAATCGCGATCGACAGAGTCAACAATCCTTTGACCACAATTTATTGAAATTACAGGCCACGTGTCAATCGTGATTGACCAATCAATCGTGACTGATAGCCACAACGGATCTATCAATCGCGACCGACACGTCAATCGCGACTGACATATCAATCGCGATTAACAGACCACTCGATTGCGATTGACGGGCAAATTCAGCCATTTTTAGGACAAAGATAGTTGGTTTATTTTGGGGTATTATTTGGGAAACATTAGAAATTTGTTGGAGCATTATGAGGCCGCTACACAAAGTATTTTGAGAAGTCGTGTTAGCCTGTTAGCCTGTTTGAACCCTGTTTTAACCCCAGAACCCTGAATAATCATAACTTCCTCATACGAAATCCGTTCGGGGTGATCTTAGGCTCAGGGGGAAGAAAACTAAGGGATCTTTAGGATTGTTTTCCATAAAACCAAAGAATAATTTGATCTCTGAATTGCATGAATGAATATGGTCTGTTGTATCAATGGCATTCAATTCTTGAGCTAACTTTGGGACTTTTATAGGTCCTTTGAGAGCATCGAAGGGCATTCCAAGCAAGAGTAAGTGCAAGCTTGGGAACATGCTTCCTGGGCACACAAGGGCAACCAAGGAGAGAAACTAAAGGTTGGAAATTCTCAACACCCTCTATCAATCCCTAGCTTAGGCTAAGTACGGATAGAGGTTTTGATCAATTAGGGTTACGTTAAGCATGATCAAGTTCAAGAACTCTAGTCACTCAAGTGCAAGTACCAAGAGATTACATTTGCGAAATAACATAAGGGAAAAAATTTTAAATCAAGCGACCAAACTCAAGTACGATAAAACTTAAGTGTTCTTTGCGACGAAGATTGATTGGACAAGAAGTGACATCCTAAGAAAAATTAAAGAGAACGAGTGATTACTACAAAAGAACTCAGCAACGAGGTTGTACTTGGGAAAATTGGGGCTATTCAATTAGGCATATGAACCTTAGATCAGGACGACACCTAGGGAGAGATAGACAAAGTCTTAGGTCTTCAGAGGCTAGTGTCAATCATACTGCTAGGTCTTGGGCCCAACAGTTGAGCCATTATTCGCACTACCCTAGGTCTGAAACCCGTGAGTCCGAGATGTCTCAGGGTATGGAGAGACCCACAGGAAGTTCAGGCGTGCCATACTTACAAAGGGTTGAAGGCCCTTACAAGACTCACTTGGAATACCTTAGGACCAACCAATTAGGTGCCTGCATCTATGAGGACGGCCTAGGAAGATCCGTGGTCCAAATTAAAAACCCTGACCAACCCATTGGAATTGAACATCCAGCTGTCAAATTTGAAAATGGAGCTTACCTGGATAAAGAAGGAACCATATACGTAGTCACCAGCCACCCAAATAGGACAGATGAATTTGGGAATGTGATCCCAGAAATGGGCATAGGTGACCTAGAGCAAGGGAACTTAGGCGGAGAGCCTAAAACACCTCGAGGAAAATCTATTCTTACTAGAATTATCATACCAGAGTGGATTCCCCAGGACAACAAGAGCATAGATTTACTCTTGAACCGAGAGACTGACGAAGCTTTTTGGAGGTATAAGCCTGATCAGCCTAATGAGATAGGAATGATCACGATCTATGAATTCAAAGATCTTGATAGCCCATGCAAGGTGACCTATTTAGACAACGCTTCAGAAAGAATATTTGTGGTCATAGAGCATGGTAGGCATGCATACACTTGGAAGGGAGAATTTATTTTTCCCCAACCAAGATCTAATGTCTCTTTTGGCCACCAAGGAGCTGGAACATCCCAAGCTCATGGAGCTCAAAGGGACAAAAGTAGAGATAGGCCAGAAGTGAGTTTCGCCAACCCAATGGGAAGAGAAAGAACGAGAACGGAAACGGATAGAATGGAACCTGAGAGAAGTAGAGCCCCAAGAAACCAAAGAAATGCTGATGAATTCCCTCTACCAAGACCTAGAGAACACACTAGAACTTTGAGACCTACACAGCTAGTTAAGTCCATGAAGAACTACTTCGATGGCACTGGAGACCCATATGATCATGTGGCCAAGTTTAGGCAAGTCTTAAGAGCTGAACAAGTTGAGGACCTATTCACGTAGTACAATGCCTTTGGTCTAACCCTTAGGAACACCGCTCTTACGTGGTTTCAACTACTAAATGAGAGACACTTCAGGAACATAGACCAACTTCTAGAGGCTTTCATTATTGAATTCTCTAAGAGTGGCATAAGGCATAATACTTCCTCACTGATTCAAAGCTTCAAGCAAACCCCTCAAGAGACGGTTAGACTTGAAGGAAGAAGGCTTAGGCAATATCTAGAGAGATGTCCTGTTTCTGAGTTACCCACACCAGCCAAACAAGTGGCTTTATTCCTAGATGGACTGTTGAGTACAAAGTTGAGATCATATGTGTACTTGAAGGACCCTAGGACCATAGAAGAGTGTGTATGCATGTGCATTGACATTGAGGATAACCTAGGGGAGGAATTAGAGCTTTCAAAAATCTACAAAAATTCAGATAGTTCTTCTAGCCTCTCTTCCACGCAATCCACATCTATTGAGGAGCTCACAGAGAAGGTAGCTCAAAAACTAGGTGTCTCTAGCAAACAAATCCCAAGATTTTCCCCAATTAAGCGGTGTTATACTTGTGGAGGTGACCATATGGCGAACGTATGTCCCATCATGGCTCAACCCCAAGTGAATCTTAGTAGCGAGTACTGCACCATAGAACGGAGATACACTAATCACACTGTGCAAGACTGCCCATACAATAAGCAAGCGGTTAGGCAAACCTACCCTCAGCCCTATCCACGACAGGGAAGATACCAGAACCAATACCCATCACAACAACATGGAAGACCACAATAGCCCTATCAGCAACCCTATCAAAATCAGCAAAGGCCTAACTTGTGTTAGCCCAACAACCCCCAACTCCAGCCAATGTGATCCCAGTAAAGTATGCAGCTGTAGAAGAGAACTTGAATAGAGCTATAGTCCTAGTAACTCCATTACTTTCAGAAAGTGACCCAAGTGACCATAGCTTTGATTCTACACATATTGATAGCCCCCAGGCTTACTACATGTAGTCTCTTGAACATGGTGAATCCTACTATAGTGAAGAACCGAGTGAAACTAGTTGGGATCTAGAGTATGCAAACATCATGTACACAAATCCCAACCCTAGACCTCAACTTAGGCAAGTAAGACCCCCATTCCCTAGAGGAACATGCTATAGATGTCAGGGAGATCACCTCATTCGTGATTGCCCAATGCCTGCACCTACACAACCCCAATCAGTGACAATTCAAGGCTTTTGTCAAGATTGTGGGAAGGAGCATCTCTTAAGAGACTGCCCAAAGAACCCCAATAATATGTCAAAAATCACTCCTATCAATGTTATTGGGTTAGTAGTAGACTCTATAGGAAGTGTAACTTCCACTGCACCAGTGCAAGTGGTCACCAGAGCTCAGGCTTTGCAGCAAAACCAAGGTCCAAGCCAAGAAAAGAGTGTTGAGGTTAGTGAAACTGAGCGCATAGCCAAGAAACGGACGAGGGCTTGGAAGGTTAGTCGAGAGAGAATGAAAAGACAATGGTCTAAAAAGATGAGCGACGTAGAAGAAAGCATAAGAGAAACAAAAGCCAAAACTGTTGAACTTACCTCTCAAACACACTCTCACATACCACCACTACCACCAGCATCACTATCACCATCTAACCCACCACCTTTCAACCCACCTCAAACAATCCCACCACCCCCTAGAGTAGGATCAGTCTTAGCTGACCCCACTCCTGAAGACATAGACATGATGCTTAAGGCATATCAGGCCAGAATCCAAGAAGGGCCAAATGTGACGGATCATGACAAGTGCTACCCTAGAGCTGACCTAGAGATAGAAAGAACCAAGCTTTGCGCGAAAATGGTAGCATTGGCTCAGACCATGTTTGAAGCTAGTCGCCTCTTCAACTACTCTTGCTCAGCTAAGGCACAATTGCACTTGGATGGACTATTAGAGAAGTTAGAGAGCATAATTGCAAGATATGCCAAGGAAGAAAAAACCCAAGGAAGAGATGAGGCAAGTAAAAGAATAAGCATTCCCCCACAGGAAGCTTATGTGCCTAATTCCACTGAACCAGACACCTCTTCTTCTATGAATAGGTATTCACAAGAGTTCTTGCGAGAGATTCAAGAAGAGAAATGGGCTAAAGAAAGTGAAGTCCCTCCTCCCATTGAACTTGTGGATGATGCACGTGATCAATTCCCACAAGACATTCCTTCTATTTATGGAGAGCAGGAAAGTACCCAATCTCAGGAGAAATTAGACTTTGAATCTAATTTCATACAGGAACTACCCCATTTCACAGGCCCATGGGAAGCAAAGTCTACTTGTATGAGAGCACCCACGATCATGGTAAGAAACGAAGACTCGATCATCCCTAGGAAAACAGAGGTAGTGAAAAACACCAAAGTGCAGTGCAATCTCACCTTGGAAGACCTACTCAAAGTTAGGCCAGAACTATGAAAACATGTAGCCAATCAAGTACCAGAAGTAGTGAAACCTCGTTCCCAAGTAGGATCCCATAGAACAGTGTCAGAAATACCCTTGGATAAGATAGGAGACATGAGTGAAGGAGAAGAAGGAAACACCTATCTTCCCATTACCCATCAAGGATACACAACCAAGGCAATTTTGGACTCAGGTGAAGGAGTTGCCATTGCTACCACTTCCCTATGGAAGCATTGGGGCAAGCCAGTGCTCAGGCCAACGAGAATGAAATTGCAAATGGCTGACGGTCACATAGAGAGACCCTTAGGGCTGTTAGAAGGAATAACTCTCACTACTTGTGGTGTTGAGTTTGAGCATACTTTTGCCATATGTGATTTTAGCAAGAACCATGCCTATGAGATGATTTTGGGAAGACCATTTATGCGACATTTGCAAGTGGTACAGGATTGGGGAACCAATTCCTTGTATTTGCAACACTTAGGTGTCACGACCAAAGTCAATCTCAAGGATTACTCTCATAGAGATGTACACCCCATCCAATGGAATCCCATCCATAGAGCCAAATATGATACTGAGTCAGTGCATTCCATAGGATCTGGATCATCATGGATGCATGAAGACACCCACTTATGGATGTGCAAGGTAGTCATAGAAGAAGAGAAGAGAGAAAAAGCCAGAGAGATAGGTGTGAAAGAAACCCATAGATCCGTTCAAGACCCAACCTATGCACCTGTAGTATTTCCTGACGAAGAATTCAAACCTCACGGCTGGGCAAAAATTTTAGCAACAATGGATGTATCCATCAATGAAGAACAATGGACACCCCACTGTGATGAGGATGGCTATGATATTTCAGTCTTTTCAATAGCGCCAATCATGGGAGATTCGTTTCTGGAAGAATGTGAACCTAGCACTGATGCATTCGAGGATGCAAGTGACTCCGATTTAGAGTCAATCATTATGGACCCGCCTTTTGCATCAGATGAAGAATACTTTTACGAGGTAGAAGTTCACCCTCAAAGACATGGAAAGTTCACAAATGATGTAAGGTTAACCACACAAGTGACCCCAAAGGATGAAGGAAAGAAAAGAAAGAAGAGAGAAGTCACACCGGAGGAGGAAGAATCTTTGTTTGAAGTACCTGAAAACTTTAAAATGTATGAAATAGATGATAGAAGAGTCATGGTAAGAATGCCTAAACGTGAGGCGCAATCAGGGGAGGCCTATGATAACAAAGAAACCACCAAGAAAATAGTTGTAGCCATAGAAGAAGGAGAGGAGAGATGCACTTACATAGGACATGACCTAACAAAAGAAGAAGAGCACGAGTTGATAGCCTTGCTAAGAGAGTACAGAGATGTATTCGCTTGGAGTTACAAGGATTTAAAAGGTGTAGACCCGGACATATGCTCACACACAATTCCCATGACCTCAGATGCCAAACCATCCAAGCAGAAGCCATACACCTATAACGATAACTACGCTGCTAAAATCAAGGAGGAAATAGATAGACTGGTAGAAGCTGGATTCATCTATGAAATTGAGCACACTGAGTGGGTATCCCCCATTGTAGTGGTGCCCAAAAAGGATGGGAAGTTACACGTATGCATCAACTTGAAGAAGGTTAATGCAGCCACCATTAGAGACAATTATCCTCTTCCTATCACTGAGCATCTACTAGAAAGATTAGCAGGCAAGGAAGTGTATAGCTTCCTTGATGGATTTTCGGGCTACAATCAAGTAGCCATTGCTCTAGAGGATCAGCATAAGATGGCTTTTGCCACAGAGTGGGGCATATTTGCCTTTCGGGTAATGCCAGTTGGGCTTACCAATGCTCCTGCAACCTTTCAAAGATTGATGTGCCATGTGTTCAAATAATTCCTGAGGAAGAATTTAGAAGTCTATGTTGATGATCTTTGTGCTCATTCCAACATTAGACAAACACATATACCTGAGCTCAGGCAAATCTTTGACAAATGTAGAGAATATCAAGTCTGTCTGAACCCAAAAAAGTGTGTTTTCTTGGTCAGGCAAGGCAAGATTCTAGGACACATAGTGTCAAAGAATGGCATATCCACGGATGAAGAGAAAGTGAGAGCCATTGCAGAACTACCGAGGCCAAAGAATGTCAAGGAAGTACAAGCTTTCATGGGGCATTGTGGTTATTACCGACGCTTTATACACATGTACGCCATCATTGCAAAGCCTGTGTACGGACTTTTGACTAAGTTTGAGTGGACTGATGAATGTGATAACTCTTTCAATGAGCTCAAAAGAAGATTGTATTCAGCACCAATCTTGACCACACCAGATTGGAACAAACCTTTCTGTGTGCACGTGGATGCATCTAATTATGCTATTGGATGTGAGTTAGCACAACCTACTGGCGAAGGTAATATGGATCTTCCAATTGCCTATGCTAGTAGAGAGTTGAATGCAGCTGAACGAAACTATACCACCACTGAACGAGAAGGATTAGGTATGGTATATGCAGTTAAAAAGTTTAGAAACTATTTGCTTGCAAATAAGTTTAAATTTTTTACTGATCATCAAGCATTGTTGTACTTGGTAAACAAACCATGCAATACAGGCAGATTAGTAAGATGGTTCCTCTTGCTAATGGAATATGACTTTGAGGTTGTGGTGAGGAAAGGCAAAACTCATTTGAGAGCAGACCATCTCTCTAGGCTCACATCTGGAGAGGCCCCACAAGGAGTATCAGATGATCTTCCTGACGCTTACTTGTTTAATTTGGAAGTCGTGCCACAGTGGGCTAAGACATTAGCACCAGTATTGACATACGGGCCTAATCACCCAGTCATAAACACTCAAGATAGAGAGGTAGTAAAGGACCAAAAGTACCACATCATGGCAGGGAGTATTTACAAGCATACAGATCAAGGGATATTAGCTTGTTGTGTGGAAGAGGATGAGTACACAGAATGGTTGCAATTAGCACATGTAGGTGCAATAGAGCAACATTACTCAAGGCAACGAACCCTATAGACACTAAGGGGACTCGGAGTGCATTGGCCAACTATGGAAGTAGATGTGCATAGGTTGTGCAAGGAATGCCCAATCTATTGTATTAGACCACATGTGGAGCACGCTACTCTTTATCAAGTGTCTCTAGTACCAAATTGGAGTGAACCACTAGTAGCCTTCCTGAGGACAAAAACATTCCCGCAAGACATGACTTTGGCTAGGAAGAGAAGTTTAGAACAAGAATCCCAAGACTACTTACTCATTGGAGATAATTTATACAAGTGTGGCAAAGATGGTTACCTCAAGTTATGTGTCCATGAGAGCGAATACCTCAAGATATTGGAAACTGCTCACCAAGGTGTAGCAAGAGGACATTTTGGACCAGATCGGGTGATCAAGGCTATACTATTTGTAGGTCTTTGGTGGCCGACCCTTCACATGGATGCACATACCTATGTGAAGAGGTGTGATGTCTGTCAACGAACTCAGTATCCTATACGTAAGGATGAGATGCCATTGAAACCTATGATGGGTGGACGGGCATTCTCTAAGTGGGGAATAGACTTTGTTGGTCCTATTAATCCCAGCTAAGGGTTCACATGCTGAATATATCATTGTTGCCACTGATTATCTAACCAAATGGGTGGAGGTAAAAGCTACAACCAAGAACGATGCCCAGACGATAGCGAAGTTTCTCTTTGAGAATGTATTCACAAGGTACGGGATACCTATAGAGTTAGTAAGTGATAGAGGCACTCACTTCTTGAATGAAGTTATTGAAAATCTTCTTGGTAGTACACAAGAAGTCTGCCCCCTATCACCCACAAGCTAATGGGCAAGTCGAAAGCACAAATAAGATTCTATGCAATGTGCTGACCAAATTAGTGAATAACAAATGCTCTGATTGGGACAAGCAGCTACACCATGTTGTTTGGGCATACCGAGTTGCCTATAAAACGGTACTCCAAGCCACACCTTTTTAGATGGTATTTGGCCAAAATGCAATGCTACCATTGGACTTCTTGGTACCAACATTGAGAGTAGCGCAGGAGCACGAGTGGACAGGACATGAGCTCTCATCTAGAATATTTGACCTTGAGCGATTAGGAGAAACAAGACTGAGAGCTGCAGCAGGAATATACGTGGCTAAGAAAAGGCAAAAAGCATATTTTGATGCACATGTGAAAGATAAGGGTTTGAAGGCAGGAGACCTAGTCCTAGTCTACACCTTGAAGCAACATGCACGGAAATTAGAGAAGAGAGTCTATGGACCCATGATTATCAATAGGATCTCCACAAGTGGATCAGTTCAATTAGCTACACTGGAAGGTGATGTTCTCCCTAGTTACATTAGCAGATGCAGAGTCAAGTTGTATCAAGAACCCCTCACAGAGGAGATGTTAAATCGACTCAATATTGCAAACAAGCGTAAAGAAGAGGAAAAGCGAATTCGAGAGGAAGCACAGGCAGAAGCATTGGAACGCATCCGAAGGATGAAATTGAGAAGACAGGGTAGAGATCAGTCTAGGACAGATGCCTGTGCAGCTCAAGGATATCATATGGCTATGTGTGAAGTTTCATGTATTAGCTCTCATAGAATAATTGATCGACGTCCTTTTGTAACCGTAGGGGTAGGACAAGGAAAGAGTGCATGAACTGTAAGATCCTTGATTGACTCAGGTGCAGCCACTAGTGCTGTTAAACTTTCTTACTGTCGAGAATTGAACTTAAATGTCAATCCTGTGGAAGCATATCTCATAGGATTGGGAGGTGTGGAAACCCCTTGCATGGGCGAGGTGGAACTTCCCCTCTACATTCAAGATGTTTTAATGACAGTTAAAGTACTAGTGTGTCAAGATGAGGATCTCACTGAAACTCTTGTCTTGGGTCAAGACTGGATCTATGATCATGCAGTCAACCTAAACCTAAGAAGTGGACTTCTTCAGGTCTAGGTAAATCAGAACTGTATTACACTTGAGCTAAAAAATGAGACACTCAAGGAACTAGGAAAGGCACAAACTCTTGGTCCTTCCAGGAGTACACATGAAGATGACGATGCTATTCTTGTCCAAAACTATGTGATGCAGAAGGATGACTGTCTCAACAGAGAAGTCAAGGATACGATGGAACTCCCTTCTTTTCCAAAGGCCATCGGGGTGCGGCAACCAAAGGTGGATCAAAAGCAGAAGAAACAGATGACCTATGCTGGAAGCCAAAAGAAAGTACGAAGCAAGGTGTCTTAGCCATTGAAACAAGTGTGCGTATGGAAAGGCGAGCTTCTTGTTGCGGTCAAGCCACAAACACGGGTGAAGCTTCTTATTAGTGATCAACGACACGACACTCATAAGAAGTCTTTCAAAAATTCTTCTGCGGAAGTGAAGTCTATCTGGGTACCCAAGAAGTCGATGAAGGCTGACCCACAATCAAGACAAATTTGGGTGCCTAAGGCTTGCTTGCGGGCTCAACTAGTCACACACAGACCACACCATGTACAGAATGATTACCTCACTCGAACAGCTGATGCCCCCTCTTATTCGATACACACAAACACATGTTTGCCCATGAGCACGAGTAGAATCACTTGTAAATGGGTCCCTGAAAAACCTCATTTCCAAGCAGACACCCTCATAAAGCCCTCCAGAGCCTCCACAAAACCAAAACCGAAAGCCATCCACTATGTTTGGCAGCCCAAAGCTTGTAATAACCCCCCCGACCCCATTTGTAAATTCATCTCCACCTACTAACTGCAACATTCTCACACTACATCTTTTCACTTAGCTCATAGGAATACTTGTTCACTAACAATACACACAATCATCGAGCACTCACTAACCTACTAACTCATCATTCACCTCATGTTAATGTTGTAATGGGGACAAAAATTGTTGTACCTTGTCCATTACAATATTAACACATGCTTCTATATTCTCACAGAACCAACAAGCACGCAGTAACATGGCAGAAGCAGGAGGCACCAGTTCCCAGGCAGGGTCTAGCACCCAGATTGTGGACATTGAAACCCTCCTTCTTGAACCACAACTCATCGAGAGGCCTCAAGAACTTAGAGTTGTGCATGTGCGTCCTATTCAGGACCCTCCTTAGGGACACACTTCTCAAGGGGGGAAACACGCACATTGGTTCAGTGATGTCATAGGACCATTGGGAGACGATACCTAATTTTGGGAGGCAAAAATTGAGTTTAATGGCAAATGGGGACGATACCATTTCTTCACCTGTGAATTCGAGCAGTACCAAAATGCAGAAGTAATGCGATCGGTATGGACCAAAGCGGGCTTGGATAGCTATTTCCGAGCACATCTACCTAGGCCAGATTTCCTGCATTGTTCCTACCTTATCAGTACCATCACCCCTAGCAGAGCTAAGGGAGGTGACAGTACTTTCGTGCTACCCTCACTAATGCCAGGCCACGAGCTAAAAAGATTCAAATTGACTCTCAACCTAGTTTGGGAAGCGTTGGACATGCAAGGTATGCATATTCCCACTGAGAAAGAAACAATGATTCCCGGCAGGATGAAGCACAAGGATCTCAACAAATTGAAGGACATGGTCGCAATGACACCAACCATCACCCTCCACCTATGAACGGTCATGCAACACTTCGCCTTCCCCACCCAAGAACGTTTCACTATGCCACCAAAAAGAATCTGGTTCAGCTTGTACTTGGCGGAGACAGAGGATCTTACAATCAATTTACCGCATTGGATCATAGATCAAATTCACCTAGCACATCAACGATGGAATAAGAAATAGAAGAACGTGCTTCATGGGTGTTGTGCTCTGACAAAAATAATTTACAGGTGCTTAGCTTATGACATGCCTATTCAAAGAGCACTAGTATGGTCCAGGGCCCAGGAATTCCAAAGACGGCTATCAACAACAGGTCCTCCATCGAAGAAAATGAGAGGGACAGTCCAATTACCGTGTGCCCAAGCAAGGGGAGCCACCACCACACCAGAGGTGACCCCTCCACAAACGCGACATGTCCGACCATTTACTATTCGCCTACCCAGACCAAGTGTAGAAGGACCCAATCTAGTGTTCCCTCCGATTCCATCAGACTTGGAGTTCCCACAAGGCTACACCCTAGCCGATTTGATAGAGGAAGAAATCGCCCGCATGATTAATGAGCCTAACCTGGAGACAGAAGCAGAGCAGACCCAAGGACCACAACCTACCACTACAACTTCAGCCCCAACCCAACCAGAAGTAGTGGAAGTAGAGGAAGATGAAGAAGAGACTGAAGAGGAAGCAGATGAGGAACATGATCAAGAATACGAAGAAATTATAGAACTAGTGAGTGCCCCTGCTTATACTACGCAAATCAAAAGGTTATATGAGACCATGAAAAGAGTCCAAGAGCATCACAAGCTGTCACTGGAAATAGGAAAAGTGCTAATAAGACAGATGTTAGCAGAAGAAGGAGTGGATGAACTGTTTATTCAATCCCTGAACCTGCATGCAGACACGGTGGGCCTGGATGAAGCCATTCATTCAGCTATGGCTTATATTCATCGCTTTGAGAAACGGGTGCCTACCCATCCCATGCACTCCGGCAAGCAGATTCACATGAATGTATCAGCACCAGGAAACACTACACAGACATAGGAATACCACGAGGCACCACCATAACCACCCTCACCACCTCTCACTACACACTTCACTTCACCACACGACACTACCACCCCAACTTCAACACTCACCACATATGTTATGGGGATTCCTGTCTCACCAGGCACCCAATTTGGAGGGATCACAATGCCCATATTTACAACAATATTCACGAACATCACATCCACCCCACCCACGGTCCCCATCTACACATTCACCCACACTTTTGACACCATGGAAACATCACCAGCCACAGCACCACTCCCTCCCCCCTCTCTACCACCATCTCCCATACCCCCTCCACCCACATCACCTCTCGTGTACACTTCATTCACTATCCCTTTCCCCCTCCCCATTCCCCCTGCATCCCCCACCTTCCCTGCATTCATAAATGTAAATAACATGTTTTATACATTACATCAGTGTGTACATCAGTTGCAAACAGAATACCAAACCTTGGAAGATCGACATCACCAAATAACTACGGATCATGAGCAACTACAAAAGAGGCTTGCAGCTTTGGAAGCAGAAAATACTGACCTAAATCAACGCTACACTATGCTCGAGCACGCTCACCAGACCCTTTTGGAATCTCCCCAATCATCCGAATCCGGTGACGTTAAAAAACTAACAGCTCTACTGGAACTTTATCAGTCAGAACATGTTAAAAGCCGTCGCAACCTGACCTTACTCAGAAAGCACATGGCCACTGCCCTGGAAGAGAACAAGCGCTTGCAAAGGCAGAACGAAGAAAATTTAGAGGCAGCCATGGAGGGTTCCCCCTAGGAGATCGACCCCGAAAGATCCAAAGCGGTTCCATTGGACACTATGAAGACAATTCTAGAAAGTTATGCGGATCTACTGGAAGCGCATGATGAGTTGGGCAAAGAACGAGATACTCTCCGTCAACAGCTAACGATGCAGGAAGCCCAACCCAAGATCACTGATTCTACCACCACTGCAGGAGAGGTAAATGCACTGAGAGAACAGGTCGCGGAGTTGCAAAGTAAGTTACTCCAATATGAAGGACAACCCTCCCCAGTCATCGAGCCAGGACCAGAAGAATTGGTACCCATTGAAGTGGATGAGTCCTATGAAGAGCATATGTTCCTATGCCAATGTCGGGCGGTCAACAAACTGCTGAGGGATTGGACACACTAGAGGTAGAAGCCCCAGAATGGATGCAGAAACTTGAAAAAACAGCCAATACACATGATGATCGAGTAGCGGTCCAGATTGAGTCCATGAGTAAGATTGAGGACACCATTATCAAATCAGAATATTTCCGAAGTATGTCTCATCACAGATGGATAGGCACCAACGATGATCAGTATGTGCCATATTGTGTACTCTTGGCAGATTACAACGTAGAGATTCAACGATGATGTGGCAAGGCTCCAACCTTTGCCATACAATTCGGCCCTAATGATATCCTTGAGAGTGCTAAACAAGGATCCATTCATCAACCTACCTGGCGGCTATGACTCTTAGAAACTTACCCTGAGATGGTTCAAACTTGAATAACATGCCACTATTCATTAAGTATAATCCGTGTTATGCTCCCATACTCAGAAGACGCACATGGCCTAAGTTTGCCATCACTGTGAAGGAGGTCAAAGTTTGTGCAAAGTGGCTCAATTACGTATACCTGGCACCGCCACGGGGACAAGCTACGGTGGGCTACATGCTCTCTACCATTTGCCACTGGGGAGTCAGAATGTGAAACATCCCAGATGTAATGGCTCATATGTGCATGAAAATATTCGAGTTGATGCTGGTAACCTTCAGAACCTTCAAAAATATTAAAGATCCACATTTCTCAGGAGTTGTATTCACAGCAGGTAACCTTGACTTGGTCTACGATATGAGCACAACCCCCTCCATCCAGATGATCTATGCATGGCACGCACGAATCAGATACCTCCCCGCTTGCTACAAGCAAACATTTGAAGAGATGTTCATCACGGGATTCTGGGAATACCACTCTGAAGTTTTTGTTCCCAGACCCTCCCATCTGCTCCACCTCTTTGCAATGGAGCAAACATTACATTCAGAACAACTGCATGTGCCACATCTGGACGTTCTAGGTCCATTGGATTGGGATGCCCTCCTAACTGATTTAGCACGAGGGATGTGGCTGGAAGAGCACCACCTAGCTTCAGACGTGGTTGAATTCTATGTCAAACGCTCAGCCAAACAAGGGTCTGTTAGAGACGATAGACATGAGAGAGGGGGGGTGTTGGCAGCAGTCAAAGCACACAAGGACTCACAAGACAGGGAAGCCAAAGAAGGGAGCCAGAGCGGAGAGAAGGCACAAGCAAACAAAGTAGTCAACGAAGATCTCGCAAGTAGGCCATTCAAATTTTTCCAAATCAACATCTTCATAACAGTGACTCTCATCACTAAGAATCATTGTAAATACCATTTCACCTTTTTGTAACTCCATTTTGTGCAAGCCGAGGAGTCCTCAAGCTTAAGGAGTATTAGAAGTATCATCGTACCAATTTTCATGATTTTTAGACTTCATTTGAGCCCTCAAATAGGCCCTAGAACCTAATTTTTAACTAGGCCGGACACTAGGTCTAGATAGGGCCAAAAACTAATCAAAAACTATAAATAGAGCTAGAGAGCTCATTTTTGAGGTTAGCTTGTGGTAGAATTGAACTTGTAAGAGCACTTTTGAGCAATCTAAAGAACTCCATTGTCTATCTCTCTTTGTTCTTGCCGTGTGTGTGCGTGTGTGTATGTGTGTGTATGTGTGTGCATGTTAGTGTGCTTCTCACTCACACACTTGTGCCATCACTTGCTCGAGGTCTTCATACCATCCTCACGTCTTCCCGGATTGACATTAAAGGAGGTGCTACTCATCACTGAGCTACAGAGGCAAAGAAGAAAGAGGCCGGAATGGTTGTTGCAGAGGCCTCTACACCAAAAACAGAGTCTGCAAATCTTGCACAGGAAGAAGAATGGGCATTTACTACTGTCTGCAGCTTTGACCCATCTTCTCATGATCAATTCATGTCTGCAGTAGACTCAGATGTTTGGTACTTTGACAGTGGGGTGACCAAACATATTACCTTGCAGCGCAGTTTCTTCTCTTCACTCGAGCCTGCCCCTATAGGGAATACTGTTACATGCGCCAACAACTCCTCTTATCCTGTTATGGGAGTTGGTAAGATCATTTTGAATACTGCTGATGGTAGTTCTTTCACTTTGTCAGATGCTTTATTTGTGCCAGGGATCAAGAAGAATCTGTTATCAGTTTCTGCATTAGCCAAGATTGGCTTGGTTGTGAAATTTATTGATGACAGATGTACAGTTCATGATTTATCAAATGGCGATGTTATTATTGCTTCTGGCATTTTATGTCGTGTGCTGTATAAGCTCATATACTATGAAAGATCTTAAAATGATTTGGCATGTGCAGTAAATGATTCTCAGGCTATGTCAGATGCAAAGCTTTGGTATGCACGCTTTGGTCATCTGAATTTTGCTAGTTTGCTACGCCTGGAGAAATCTGAAATGGTGTCCTCTTTGCCCAAACTTGAGGCACCTGGAAAACATGTTTGTGAAGGTTGTATTTTGGGCAAAATGCAGCATTCCTCCTTTCCAAAAGATGGTTCAATTTGGGCTACACAAAAATTGCAGCTTGTACATAGTGATGTCTATGGTCCTATGCAGACACCCTCTTTTGGAAATTACCTTCACTTCGTGACTTTCATTGATGATTTTTCCAAGCATGCATGGGTATATCCACTCAAAGTAAAGTCCGGAGTGTTCATGTGCTTTAAACAGTTTTTGGTTTTGGCTGAAAATCTGTCAGCATGTAAAATGGGCACCCTCGTTCTGATCGAGGGGGGGAATAAATGTCTTCTGATTTTAATGCATTTCTGGCGGAACGTCGGATAAAACACCAGTGTACAGTGCCATATACACCTAAACAGAATGGAGTTGTTGAACGAAAGAACAGGTCACTCATGGAGATGGCGAGGTGTATGGTCAAGAGTCTGGTTTTACCACGTAGTTTCTGGCTTGAGGCTGTCATGTGTGCAGCATATGTACTGAACAGGTGTCCCACTAAAGCGTTGTAGTCTATCACTCCATATGAGGCTTGGCATGACCGTAAGCCATCTGTTGCTCATCTTCGTGTTTTTGGTTGTTTGGCATATGCACTAGTGCCTGAACAACATCGTAGAAAATTGGATGATAAGGCAGTAAAATGTATTTTTGTTGGGTACAGTTCTGAAAGTAAAGGCTATCGTTTGTATCATCCACAGACTAAACACATTCTGGTTAGCCGTGATGTTGTCTTTGTGGAAGATGCTTTTCAGCCATTGCTTTCATGTACTAAGGAGACATCTATTAGCTCCAAAGACATGTATGATACTTTGATGCCTCTTTTTACAGGTGGACAGTCTAGTGCTGGTCCTAATGCGACAACTTCTTAGCCTTTGTAGGTTTCATATGATGATGCAGATCAATTCCATTTCTGATGCAAATTTACATGATGCACTTGTTGATGAGAGAGCTGATATTGAGCAGGCAAAAACTATGCCAAAATGGCTGGTGCAAACTTTGGGTGACAACAAATTAGATGCACCTTTGTCATATCATACTCATTCAGGCTCTCATAGTGCCTCCTTTGCATCAGATTGTTATGCTATGGCTGCATCTAGTCTCTGTGATGAGAATGAGCCTATTTCTTTTGATGAAGCATAGAATTCAGAAAATTGGATGGCTGTTATGCAATCTGAATATGATGCTATAATGAAGAGTGGTACATGGTCTTTATGTGACTTGCCTCCTGGAAAGAAGGCCATTGGCACTAAGTGGGTATACAAGCTAAAACGTAAACCTGATGGTACAGTTGACAGGTATAAGGCTAGGCTTGTTGCAGAGGGTTATGCGCAGGAAAGAGGCATTGATTTTGATGAGACCTTTGCACCTACATGCCATATGACTACTGTTCGGACTATTTGTGCACTTGCAGCCCATCATGGTTGGAATGTACATCAGCTGGATATTAAAATAGCATTTCTGAATGGTGGCTTGCATGAAGAAGTGTATGTTTTTCAGCCCCGTGGCTTTGTGCAGAAAGGGCATGAAAACTAGGTGTGCAGGTTAAAGAAGGCATTATATGGTTTAAAGCAAGCCCCACGTGCTTGGTATGAGAAGATACATGCCTATCTCGTTGCACATGGTTTTTTCTTGCTCGTCATTGTGTTCCTCGTCTGATTCCACTTCCTCGATCTCTTCTTCATCTTCATCTACTTCCACTATTTCATGTTGGGTAGGAGCTGAAGTCCCTATGGTTGGTTGCGGTCCTCGAGCTTGTTCTTCCTCCGTCTCCAGATTGGCCTCATTAATCATCCTGGCAATTTCTACATCTGTTAAATCATCCAGAGTGTAGCTCTATGGGAACTCCAAGTTAGAGGGAATCGGAGGGAAAATGAGATTGAGCCCTTCTGCACTTAGTCTGGGTAAGTGAATCATAAATGGGCGAACATGTCTTGTTTGAAGTGGTGTCACCTCTGGTGTGAGGGTGGCACCCCTTGCTTAGGCACAAGGTATTTGGATTGCTCCTCTCATTTTCTTAGATGGTGGCCCTGTTGTTGATGGCCTTCTCTGGAACTCTTGGACTCTGGACCACACCAATGCTCTTTGAATGGGCACATCATAAGCTAAACACCTATAAATGATCCTTGTAAGTGTGCAACATCCATGAAGCACATTCTTATGTTTATTGTTCTAGCACCGATGTGCTAAGTGAATTTTATCAATGATCTAGTGGGGTAGATTGAGTGTGAGATTTTCTATCTCAGCCAAGTACAAGCTAAACCAAATTCTTTTTGGTGGCATGGCGAAGCGTTCTTGAGCCGGGAAGGCAAAGTGCTGCATGATTGTGCATAAATGGAGGGCGATGTTTGGTGTCATAGCTACCATACCTTTTAGTTTGTTGAGATCTTTGTGCTTCATTCTTCTCGAAATCAATGTTTCTTTCTCTATGGGAATGTGCATACCCTTCATGTCCAGGGCCTCCCGTACTAAGTTGAGGGTAAGTTTGAACCTTTTTAGTTCATGGCCTGGTGTTAATGAGGGGAGCACAAAAGTACTATCTCCTCCTTTGGTTCTGCTAGGGGTGATAGTGTTGACCAGGTAGGAACAACGCAGAAAATCAGGTTTAGGTAATTCTGCTCTAAAGTAGCTATCCAAGCCAACTTTGGTCCATACTGATCTCATCACTTCTGTGTTCTGATAATTTTTGAACTCACGGGTAAAGAAATGGTACCTTCCCCATTTGCCATTAAATTCTATTTCCGCTTCCCATAAGTATGTGCCCTCTCTTAGTGGACCTGAGACGTCACTGAACCAGTGTGCATGTCTGCCGACTTGTGATGTGTGCCCTTTGTAGCTCAGTGATGAGTAGCACCTCCTTTAATGTCAATCCGGGAAGACGTGAGGATGGTATGAAGACCTCGAGCAAGTGAAGGCACAAGTGCGTGAGTGAGAAGCACACTAGCATGCACACACATACACACACACGCGCACACACAGTAAGACAAAGAGTGAGAAGCAATGGAGTTCTTTAGATTACTTCCAAAATGCTCATACAAGTTTAGATCAATTACAAGCTAACCTAAAAAATGAGCTTTCTAGCTCTATTTATAGTTTTTGACTAGGTTTTGGCCCTGTCCAGACCTAGTGTCCGGCCTAGTTAAAAATTAGGTTCCAGGGCCCATTTGAGGGCTTAAACGGAGTCTAAAAAATACGAAAATTGATATGTAGGTACTTCTAAAGCTCCTCAAGCTGAAGGACTCCTTGGCTTGCACAAAATGGAGCTACAAAAATATGAAATGGTATTTACAATGATTGTTAGTGATAAGAATCACTATTATAAAGATGTTGATTTGGAAAATTTTGAAGGGCCTATCTGCCAGATCTACGTCGACTGCTTTGTCTACTTAATCCTTCGCTTTGCTCTGAATCTCTCCGCTAGCTTCCTTGTCTCCTCAGTCCTTGGGTGCCCATACTGCTCTCAACACCCCCCCCTCTCTTGCATCGGTCGTCTCTAACAGACTCTTGTTGCTGGGAGTGCTGGATGTAATAGTCCACCACATGAGTGGCAAGTTGATGTTCTTGTATGCGTAGTCCTCTGGCCAAATCTATCATCATGCGATCCCAATCAATTGGTCCTGGAATGTCCGGATGTGGCAGACGTAACTAATCTGCATGGATGGCTTGTTCTACTGCGAATAGATGTAGCAAATGTGTTGGTCTGGGAATGAAAATTTTCGAATGATATTCTCAGAATCCCGTAGAGAACATTTCCTCAAATGCCAACTCTGATTCCCATAGGTATGATCCCTCTCCCAAGGGTCCTGCAACTTCACTAAACCAGTGGGAAGCTTTTCCTACAGGCATGGTATGGCCACTGGGGGGGTCCGCTACTGGTATGATTTTGATGGTCTGCAACTCTTTTGGTCTTTCATTTGTCTCAGGCAAAATGGGTAGACTATCTAAATCCACCAATTGCTGGCTCGTTCCTGCTTGAGAGCTTGTTCTTGTAGCCTCAGCCATGTTGAAAAATTTGCAGCCGGTTCTGTGAGAATCTATGAATAAATGTTAACATTGCAATGGACACAAAAATGACATTGTGTCCCCGTTACAACATTAACCTGAGCTTTTAGTGATAAGTCAGTCAGTCAGTGAGTGCGCGGTGCTTGTGTGTGTAGTTAGGAATTGGGTAGACCTAGGAGCTAAGTGGAATGATGTAGTGTGAGAGTGATGTAGTTAGTAGGTGGGCATGGATTTACACTTGGGGTCCGGGGGTTTATTACAAGTTTTAGGCTGCCAAATGCAGTGGATGGGTTTTGATCTTGATTTTGTGGAGACTCTGGAGAGTTTGATAGGAGTATCTGCTTGAAAATGAGGCTTTTTAGGGACCCATTTACAAGTGATTCTACTTGTGCTCATGGAAGAATATGTGTTCGTGCGTGATGTGTAAGAATGGGCATCGGATGTTCGAGTGAGTGAAACGTGTTGTACCGGGTGTGGCCTCGGTGTAGCTATTTGAGCCCGCAAGCAAGCCTTAGGCACCTAGATTTGTCGTGATTGTGGGCTGGCCTTCATCGACTTCTTGGGTACCCAAATAGACTTTACTTTCGCAGAAGAATTTATGAAAGACTTCTTATTAGTGTCGTGTTGTTGATTACTAATAAGAGGTTTCGGTCGTGGGGTTGGCATGGTCGCAACAGGGTGTTTGCCTTTCCGCACCCACACTCGTTTCGACGGCTGAGACATTCTGCTTCGCACGTGTTTTTGGCCTCCAGTATAGGTTGTACGCTGCTCCTCCTGTATTTGATCTGCCTTTGGTTGCTGCATCCCTCTGGTCTTTGGGAAAGAAGGGAGTGCCGTCTTATCCTTGACTCTGTTGTTGAGACAATCCTCGTTCTGCATCATACAGTTTTGGACAAGAATAGCATTGTCAACTTCATGTGCACCCCTGGAAGGACCATGAGTTCGTGCCTTCCTTAGTTCCTTGAGTGCCTCACTTTCCAATTCAACTGTAATTCGACTATGATTTACCCATACCTGAAGAAGTCCACTTCTTAGGTTTAGGTTGACTGCATGATCATAGATCCAGTCCTGACCCAAGACAAGAGGCTCAGTGAGGTCCTCATCTTGACACACTAGTACTTTGACTGTCATTGCTTTGTCTTGAATATAGAGGGGAAGTTCCACCTCGCCCATGCAAGGGGTTTCCACACCTCCCAATCCTATGAGATATGCTTCTATAAGATTGATGGTTAATTTCAACTTTTGACAGTACAAAAATTTAACAGCACTAGTGGCTGCACCTGAGTCAATCAAGGCTCTTACAGTCCTTGCACCCTCTTGTCCTATCTCTAAGGTTATAAAAGGACGTCGATCAATTATCCTATGAGAGCTGATATCTGAAACTTCACACATAGCCACATGATATCCTTGATCTGCATATGCATCTGGCCTAGGTTGCTCTCTGCCTTGTCTTCTTAATTTCATTCTCCGTATGCGCTCTAAGGCTTCTGCTTGAGCTTCTTCTCGAATTCGCTTTTCTTCTTCTTTGTGTTTCTTAGCAGTATTGAGTTGACTTAGCATTTCCTCTATGAGAGGTTCCTGATATAACTTGACCCTGCATCCGCTTATGTAGCTCGGGAGAACATCGCCTTCTAATGTGGCTAGTTGCACTGCTCCACTTGTTGAGATTCTATTAATGATCATGGGTCCATAGCCTCTCTTCTCTAGTTTCCTCGCATGTTGTTTCAAAGTGTATACTAGTACTAGGTCGCTTTATCCTTAACGTGGGCATCAAAGTATGCCTTCTATCGTTTCTTAGCTGCATATATCCCTGCAGCCGCCCTCAGTCTTGTTTCTCCTAATCGTTCAAGGTCAAAAAGTCTAGAGGAGAGTTCATGACCCGTCCATTCATGCTCTTGTGCTACTTTCAATGTAGGTATTAAGAAGTCCAACGGTAGCACTGCGTTTTGGCCAAATACCATCTGAAAGGGGGTGGCTTGGAGTACCGTTTTGTAGGCGACTCGGTATGCCCAAACAACATGGTGTAGCTGTTTGTCCCAATCAGAGCGTTTATTATTCACTAATTTGGTCAACACATTGCACAGAATCTTGTTTGTGCTTTTGGCTTGCCCATTAGCTTGTGGGTGGTAGGGGGCAGACTTCTTATGAACTACCAAGAATTCTTGGAGCAGATTTTCAATCACTTCATTCAAGAACTGAGTGCCCCTATCACTTACTAGCTCTATAGGTAGCCCGTATCTTGTGAATACATTCTCAAACAAGAATTTAGCAGTTGTCTGAGCATCGTTCTTTGTCGTAGCTTTTACCTCTACCCATTTGGTTAGATAGTCCGTGGCAACAATGATATACTCAGCATGGGAACCCTTAGCTGGGGGATTAATAGGACCAACAAAGTCTATTCCCCACTTAGAGAATGCTCATCCACCCATCATGGGTTTCAGTGGCATCTCATCTTTGCGTATAGGAGGCTGAGCTTGCTGACAGACATCACACCGCTTCACATAGGTATAGGCGTCCATGTGAAGAGTCGGCCACCAAAGTCCTGCAAATAATATTGCCTTGATCACTCGATCTGGGCCAAAGTGTCCTCCTCCTACACCCTGGTGAGCAGTTTCCAATATCTTGAGATATTCACTCTCATGGGCGCATAGTCTGAGGTATCCATCTTTACCACGTTTGTATAGATTATCACCAATGAGTGAATAATCCAGGGCTTCTTGTTCTAAACTCCTTTTCCTAGCCAGGGTCATGTCTGGCGGGAATGTTTTCATCCTCAGGAAGGATACTAGTGGTTCACTCCAATCTGGCACTATGGACACTTGATAAAGAGTGGCATGTTCCACAAGTGGTTTAGTGCAGCAGATTGGGCATTCTTTGCATAACTTTTGGACATCAGCTTCCATAGTCGGCCAATGCACTCCGACCTTAGTGTCTGTAGGGTTCGTTGCTTTGAGTAGTGTTGCTCTAATGCACCTACATGTGCTAATTGCAACCATTTAGTGTACTCATCCTCTTCCACACAACACGCCAAGATCCCTTGATCCGTGTGCTTGTACATACTTCTTGCCATGATGTGATACTTTTGGGCTTTTACTACCTCTCTATCCTGTGTGTTTATTACTGGATGGTTAGGCCCGTATGTCAATACTGGCACTAATGGCTTAGCCCACTGCGGCACCACTTCCAAATTAAACAAGTAAGCATCAGGAAGGTCATCTGACACTCCTTGTGGGGCCTCTCTAGATGTGAGCCTAGAAAGATGGTCAGCTCTCAAATGAGTCCTACCTTTCCTTACCACTACCTCAAAGTCATATTCCATTAGTAAGAGAAACCATCTTACTAATCTTCCTGTATTGCATGGCTTGTTCACAAGATATAGCAGTGCCTGATGGTCAGTAAAAAATGTAAACTTATTTGCAAGCAAGTAATGTCTAAACTTTTTAACCGCATAGACCATGCCTAGTCCTTGTCTCTCAGTAGTGGTATAATTTTGTTCAGCTGCATTCAATTGTCTACTAGCATAGGCAATTGGAAGATCCATATTACCTTCACCGGTAGGTTGCGCGAGTACACACCCAATAGCATAATTGGATGCATCCACATGAACATGGAAAGGCTTATTCCAATCTGGTGTGGTTAAGATTGGTGCTGAACATAATCGTTGTTTAAGCTCATTGAAGGAATTCTCACATTCGTCAGTCCACTCAAAGTTAGTCAAAAGTCCATACAGAGGCTTTGCTATGATGGCATACATGTGTATAAACCGTCGGTAATAACCACAATTCCCCATGAAAGCTTGTACTTCCTTGACATTCTTTGGCCTAGGTAACTCGGCTATAGCTCTCACTTTCTCTTCATCAGTGGATATGCCATTCTTTGACACTATGTGTCCTAGAATCTTGCCTTGCCTGACCATAAAAACGCACTTTTCTAGGTTCAGGCAGACTTGATATTCTCTACATTTGTCAAAGATTTGTCTGAGTTCAGGAATATGGGTTTGTCTAATGTTGGAATGAGCACAAAGATCATCAACATAGACTTCTAAGTTCTTCCTCAGGAACTCTTTAAATACATGGCACATCAGCCTCTGGAAGGTAGCTGGTGCATTGGTAAGCCCAAATGGCATTACTCTAAAGGCAAAAATGCCCCATTCAGTGGCAAAAGCCGTCTTGTGCTGGTCTTCTGGAGCTATGGCTACTTGATTGTAGCCCGAAAATCCATCAAGGAAGCTGTACACTTCCTTGCCTGCTACCCTTTCTAATAGATGCTCGGTAATTGGAAGTGGATAGTTATCACGAATGGTGGCTGCATTAACCTTCTTCAAGTTAATGCACACACGTAGCTTTCCATTTTTCTTGGGCACCACTACGATGGGGGATACCCACTCAGTGTGCTCAATTTCATAGATGAATCCAGCTTCAACCAGTCTATCTATCTCCTCTTTGATCTTAGCAGCATAATTATCATTATATGTGTATGGCTTTTGCTTAGAAGGTTTGGCATCTGAGGTCATGGGGATAGTGTGTGAGCATATGTCAGGGTCCACGCCTTTCAAATCCTTGTAACTCCAAGCGAATACATCTCTGTATTCTCTTAGCAAGGCTATCAATTCATGCTCTTCGTCTTCCGTCAGGTCATGGCCTATGTACGTGCATCTCTCTTCTCCTTCTTCCATGGCTACCACTATTTTCTTGGTGGTTTTTGTTATCATAGGCCTCCCCCAATTGCGCCTCTTGTTTAGGCATTCTGATCATGACTCTTCTGTCATCTATCTCATACTTCTTAAAATTTTCCGGGACCTCAAACAAAGATTCTTCCTCTTTTGGTGTGACTTCTCTCTTCTTTCTTTTCTTTCCTTCTTCCTTTGGGGTCACATGTGTGGCTAGCCTTACATCATTTGTAAGCTCTCCATGCCTCTGGGGTTGAAATTCTACTTCATAGAAGTATTCTTCATCTGATGCAAAAGGTGGATCCATAATGATTGACTCTAGATCGAAGTCACTTGCATCCTCAAATGCATCAGGGCTAGGTTCACACTCTTCTAACACTGCCCCTCCCATGATTGGCTCTATGGAGAAGACTGAAATGTCATAGCCATCTTCATCACAGTGAGGTGTCCATTGTTCCTCATTGATGGCTACATCCATGGTTGCTAGGATTTCTGCCCAGCCGTGGGGTTCAAATTCTTCGTCAGGAAAGACTATAGGTGCATATGCTGGGTCTTGAATTGATGTATGTGTTTCTTTTGCACCTGTCTCTCTGGCTTCTTCTCTCTTCTCTTCTTCTACTACTACTTTGCACATCCATAAGTGGGTGTCTTCATGCATCCATGAGGATCCTGATCCTATGAAATGCACCGATTCTGTATCATCTTTGGCTCTATGGAGGGGATTCCATTGGATAGGAGGGACATCTCTATGAGGCTAATCTTTGAGATTCACTTTGGTCGTAACACCTAAGTGTTGCAGGTACAAGGAATTGGTTCCCCAATCCTGTACCACTTCCAACTGTCGCATAAAGGGTCGTCCCAAGATCATTTCATAGGCATCATTTTTGCTAAAATCACATATAGCAAATGTATGCTCGAACTCAACACCACATGTGGTGAGAGTTATTCCTTCTAACAGCCCTAGGGGTCTCTCTATGTGACCATCGGCCATTTGCAATTTCATCCTTGTGGGCCTAAGTGATGGATTGCCCCAACGCTTCCATAGGGAAGTGGTAGCAATTGCAACTCCTGCGCCTGAGTCTAAAATGGCCTTGGTGGTGTATCCTTGATGGGTGATAGGAAGATATGTGTTTCCCTCTTCGCCCTCACTCATTTCTCCTATCTTGTCCAATGGTATTTCTTGCACTGTTCTCTGGGATCCTACCTGGGAACGAGGTTTTGCTATCTCTGGTACTTGTTTGGCTACATGTTTCCATAGCTCTGGCCTTACTTTGAGTAGCTCTTCTAAGGTAAGGTTGCACTGTACTTTAGTGTTTTTCACTACCTCTGTGTTCCTAGGTATGACTGAGTCCTCATTTCGTACCATGACCGTGGGTGCTCTCATACAAGTAGACTTAGCTTCCCATGGGCCTGTGAAGTGGGGTAATTCTTGTAGAGAGTTAGACTCAAAGTCTAATCTTTCCTGAGATTGGGTGCTCTCCTGCTCCTCATAAATGGATGGGATGTCTTGTGGGAATTGGTCATGTGCATCATCCACAAGTTCAATGGGAGGAGGGACTTCACTTTCTTTAGCCCATTTGTCTTCTTGAATCTCTCGTAGGAATTCTGGTGTGAACCAATTCATAGAAGATGATGTGTCTGGCTCCGTAGAGTTAGGCACATAGGCTTCCTGGGCAGGAAGACCTGCCCTTTCACTTGCCTTGTCCTTGTGTTGAGAGGCGGGTTCCTTTTCTGATTGTGCAATTAGCTTCTCTATTCTTTCTAACAGTCCATCAAAGTGCAAGTGTCTTCGCTGAACTAGAGATGTTAAATAGGCGACTGGCTTCAAACATGGTCTGAGCCAATTCCACCATCTTAGCACAAATTTTGGTTCGTTCTAGCTCTAGTTCTTCTCTAGGGTAACATTTTTCATGATCAGTTACGTTTGGCCCTTCTTGGATTTTGGCCTGATATGCTTTAAGCATCATATTAAGGTCCTCGGGAGTGGGATCTGCTAGGACTGATCCTACTCTTGGGGGTGGTGGAATTGTGTGAGGTGGGTTGGAAGGTGGCGGGTCGGATGGAGATGGGAATGGTGGTGGTGGGGTAGTGTGAGAGGGAGTTTGAGATGTGAGTTCAGTTATCCTGGCCTTTGTTTCTTTGAGGCTTTCCTCGAGTTCACTCATCTTTTTTGCCCATTGCCTTTTCATTCTTTCACGACTATCTCTCCAAGCTCTAGTCCTTTTCTTTGTCATGTTCTCTGTTTCACTAACATCTGGGCTTTTTCCTGGCCTACACTTGGGTTCTGTTGTAAGGCTTGGGCTCTAGTGACCACTTGTATCGGTGCAGTGGAAGTGACACTTCCTGTGGAATCTACCACTAACCCAATAACGTTAATGGGAGTGATTTTTGGCATATTGCTGGGATTCTTTGGACAATCTCGTAAGAGATGCTCCTTTCCACATTCTTGGAAAAAGCCCTAGATCGTCACTGATTGGGGTTGTGTAGGTGGAGGCAAGGGACAATCACGAATGAGATGATCTCCCTGACATCTGTAGCATGGTCCTCTAGGGAATGGGGGTCTTACTTGCCTAGGTTGAGGTCTAGAGTTGGGGTTTTCATACATGACGTTTGTGTAATATGACTCCCAACTAGGTTCATTTGGCTCTTCACTATAGTAGGACTCACCATGTTCAGAAGACTGCATGTAGTAGGCCTGGGGGCTATCAACATGTGTAGAATCGAAACTATGGTCACTGGGGTCACTTTCTGATAGCAATGGGGTTAGTGGCACTATGGCCCTATTCAGGTTTTCTTCTACAGCTGCATACTTTACAGGGATCACATTGGATGGAGCTGGAGGTTGTTGGGCTAACACAGGCTGAGGCCTTTGCTGGGCCTGATATTGTGGTTGGTAGGTTTGTTGGGGCCTAGCATACTGTTGTGGTGGATATTGGTTTTGATATCTGCGTTGTTGGTATGGCTGAGGGTAGGTTTGCCTAACCGCTTGCTTATTGTATGGGCAGTCTTGTGTTGAGTGATTTGTGTATCTTTGTTCTATGGTGCAGTACTGGCTACTAGGATTTACTTGGGGTTGAGCCATAATGGGACATACATTTGCCATATGGTCACCACCGCAAGTATAGGACCTCTTTACTGGGGCGAACCTTGGGATTTGTTTGCTAGAGGCACCTAGTTTTTGTGCCACTTTCTCAGCGAGTTCCTCAATTGATGTGGATTGCGTGGAAGAGAGGCTAGAGGCACTATCTGAATCTTTGTATATCTTGGAAAGCTCTAACTCCTCCCCTAGGTTATCCTCGATGTCAATGCACATGCGTACACACTCTTCTATGGTCCTAGGGTCCTTCAAGTACACATAAGATCTCAATTTGGTACTTAGCAATCCATCCAAGAATAAAGCCACTTGCTTAGCTGGTGTGGGTAGCTCCAAAACAGGGCATCTTTCAAGATATTGCCTAAATCTTCTTCCTGCAAGTCTCACGGTCTCTTGAGGGGTTTGCTTGAAGCTGTGAATCAATGAGGAGGTATTATGCCTTATGCCACTCTTAGAGAATTCAATAATGGAAGCCTCTAGGAGTTGGTCTATGCTCCTGAACTGTCTCTCATTCAATGGTTGAAACCACGTAAGGGCTGTGTTCCTAAGGGTAAGACCAAAGGCATTGTACTGCGTGAATAGATCCTCCACTTGTTCAGCTCTCAAGACTTGCCTGAACTCAGCCACATGATCGTAGGGATCTCCAGTGCCATCGAAGTAGTTTTTCATGGACTTAACTAGCTGGGTCAGTCTCAGGGTCCTCGTGTGCTCTCTCGGTCTTGGCAAAGGAAAATCATCGGCATTTCTTCGGTTTCCTGGGGCTCTATGACCCTCAGGTTCCACTCTATTTGTTTCTGTTCTCATTCTTCCTCTTCCCAAGGAGTTGGCAAAGCTTACCTCAGGTCTGTCTCTCTTTATGTCTCTCTGAACTCCATGAGCATGGGACGTTCCAACTCCCGGGTGACCAAAGGACACATTAGATTTTGGTTGAGGGAAAATAAAATCACCCATCCAAGTGTAAGCATGTCTATCATGTTCTGTAACCATAAAGATCCTCTCTGAATCGTGATCTAGGTAGGTCAGTCTGCCTGGGCTATCTGGATCTTTAAACTCATAGATCGTGATTGTTCCTATATCATTTGGCCGATCAGATTTATACCTCCAAAAGGCTTCGTCGGTCTTTCGGTTCAGAAGCAGATCTATACTCTTGTTGTCCTGGGGAACCCACTCGGGATTGAGGATTCTAGTAAGAACAGATTTCCCTCGAGGGGTCCTGGGTTCTGCACCCATGTTTCCTTACTCTAGGTCGCCTAAGTCTGCTTCTAGGATCACGTTACCTAATTCGTCTGTCCTATCTGGGTGACTAGTGACCACATATATGGTTCCCTCTTTATCAAAGTATGCACCATTTTCAAACTTGACAGCAGGGTGCTCTAGCCCAATGGATTGGTCTGGGTTTTTTATTTGGACCACGGATCTTCCTAGACCGTTCTCATAGATGCTAGCACCTAATCGGTTGGTCCTAAGGTATTCCAACTGCGTCTTGTACGGGCCTTCTACCCTGTGCAAATATGGCACACCTAAACTCCCCCTAGGTCTCTCCATACCTTGAGACATCTCTGATTCACTAGTCTCCGAGCTAGGGTAATGAGAAAAGTTGCTCAACTGCTGGGCCCAAGACCCAGCAGTGTGGTTGACACTAGCCTCCAAAGACCTAAGACTTTGTCTATCTCTCCCTAGATGTTGCCCTGATCTAAGGTTCATAAGCCTAATTGGATAGCCCAAATTTTCCCAAGTACAACCTCGTTGTTGAGTTCTTTTGTATCAGTTACTTGATTCCTTTTTTAGTTGCTTACCGTGTTTATGGTCTTGTCTGATATCATGTCGTCAGGTATACTTGAGCGTATTTCCGCACTTGAAGTTGATCGTTCCATGTTAAGTTCTTTTCCTTTAGAGTTCTCGACCGTACAAAGATTATGCCGTTAGCTTGAACGTGAGTATTTAGGTAGTCTTCAACTTGATAAATGCCTATCACCGCCCTGGCCTACTCCTATCACTAGTCGTTCTTAGCCTAAGCTAGGAATTGACAGAGGGAGTTGAGAGTTTCCAACCTTTTGTTTCCTTCTTGGTTGCCCTTGAGTGCCTAGGAAGCGTGTTCCCAAGCTTGCACTTACTCTTGCTTAGAATGCCCTTTGATGCTCTCAATAGATCTGTAAGAGCTCCAAAGTTAGCTCAAGACTTAAATTCCAAAGACAGAACCAATCACTTTCATTCATGTAACACAAACACCAATTTGCACTGTGATTTTTTGGAAAACAATTCTAGAGATCCCTGAATTTTGTTCCCCCTAGGTATGGTCAACTTCAAAATACCCTATCTAATAATCTTGATCTTAATTTAATTGTAACCAGTGGAAGTTTTGGTTGTACTCCCCACGAGCTTTCCAACAAGACAAGAATCACAGCAATTGGATTTCGTATGAGAAAGTTATGCCAGTTCAGGGTTCTAAGGTTAAAACAGGATTCAAACAGGCTAACAGGCAAACAGGTTTTCCCCTAATGATTTACTTATAGCCTCCTTATATGCCCTACAGCCCAATATTTATGCCCAAAATTGGCCAAAATCCTCAAATTAAAAAACCCTAAAAAATTGGCCGAAATTGGCTGTCAATCGCGATCGATTGGGCTGTCAATCGCGATGAACAGGTGTCAATTGCGATGGACTGGTGTTAATCGCGATGGACTGGTGTCAATCGCGATTTTTCTGTCAGTCGCGATGGACAGGGGTGTCCGTCGCGATGGACACGTGTCCCTTGGGGTCTGTCAGTCGTGATTGACTGGATGTCCGTCGCGATGGACAGTGTCAATCGCAATGGATGCTATCAATCGCGATGGACTGAAAAAATGCAAATTTTTCAAAATTTTTTGTGGATCTCTGATGTGCAAGGTCTCTAGTCTACTGTGGTGCACTTAGTTTTACCAAAAGATGAAACTTTCTGTCAATCGCGATCGACAGAAGCTTGCGACACAGAGATAGTTCTGCACAATTCCGTACCTACGCAGCGTGCTGGAGGGGATGATACTGCTGGATCCTGCAAGAAAACTCAACAAGCATGCAAAAACAAGGCACACAATATTTCTCTCTCGCTCTCTCTCACAAGTGGAATGAGGGAAATGAGGTGGAGAAGGTGGTATGATCAAAAACTGAAAATTTTCGCGATGATGGAGATGGAGGTGGGAGATGATGATGATGATGATGGTGATGATGATGATGAGGTAAGAAAAAAGAAAAATAAGAAGAGTGAAGAAATTACCTACAACGCCAATGTCTCAAATCTACGTCTTACCATCACACGCTCGTCCTCAAAGCTCGATCCCCGGCAACGGTGCCAAAATTTGGTGTAGCTCAGTGATGAGTAGCACCTCCTTTAATGTCAATCCGGGAAGACGTGAGGATGGTATGAAGACCTCGAGCAAGTGAAGGCACAAGTGCGTGAGTGAGAAGCACACTAGCATGCACACACATACACACACACACGCACACATAATAAGACAAAGAGTGAGAAGCAATGGAGTTCTTTAGATTACTTCCAAAATGCTCATACAAGTTTAGATCAATTACAAGCTAACCTCAAAAATGAGCTTTCTAGCTCTATTTATAGTTTTTGACTAGGTTTTGGCCCTGTCCAGACCTAGTGTCCGGCCTAGTTAAAAATTAGGTTCCAGGGCCCATTTGAGGGCTTAAACGGAGTCTAAAAAATACGAAAATTAATATGTAGGTACTTCTAAAGCTCCTCAAGCTCAAGGACTCCTTGGCTTGCACAAAATGGAGCTACAAAAATATGAAATGGTATTTACAATGATTGTTAGTGATAAGAATCACTGTTATAAAGATGTTGATTTGGAAAATTTTGAAGGGCCTATCTGCCAGATCTGCATCGACTACTTTGTCTACTTAATCCTTTGCTTTGCTCTGACTCTCTCCGCTGGCTTCCTTGTCTCCTCAGTCCTTGGGTGCCCATACTGCTCTCAACACCCTTGCAGAGGGTTCTGAATTGGAAGGACATGCACTGCCTTGAGTTCCTGAGGCCTCTCAATTAGTTGTGGTTTGAGGACGAGAGTTTCAATGTTCACTATTTGGATGTTGGACTCTGCCTGGGAACTGGTTCCTATTGCTTCTACCATGTTACTTCTTGCTTGCCGATTCTGTGAGAATATAGAAGCACATGTTAACATTGTAGTGGACAAGAAATGACAGTTTGCCCCCATTACAACATTAACATGAGTCGCAATGATAAGTTAGTGTGTCAGTTGGTGCTCGGTGATTGTGTGTGCAGTTAACGAATGAATAGTTCTATGAGCTAAGTGGAATGATGCAATTAATAGGTGGAGGTGAATTTACAAATTGGGGTTTAGGGGTTTATTACAAGCTTTTTGTCACCAAATATAATGCGTGGTTTTACAATATGACAGTCGGTGGGCTATGGGAGACTTTACAAGAGGAACTACTTGAAAACGAGGCTTTCTAGGGACCCATTTACAAGTGATCATGTTAGCGCCGGCTGGAGCATGTGTGATGGTGTGTGAATGGAGCTTTGTCTCATGAAGCTTAAGGGTGGTTACTTGAGCCCGCAAGCAAGCCTTAGGCACCCAAATGTGTCTTGATGGTGGGTCAGCCTTCATCGATTGCTTAGGTACCCAGATGGATGTTACTTTCATGGGCAAATCCTTGAAAGAGTTCTTATTAGTGTCCTATCGTGGTTACTAGCATAACGTTTAGTCAGAGGCTTTAACTTGGCGGCAACAGGATGCTCGCCTTTCCGTACCCATATTTGTTTTGTTCGTTGAGACACCTTGCTACGTACTCTCCTTTGGCTTTGAGCATAGGCCGCCTGCTTCCTCTGCATTCCGTACTCTTTCGGTTGCCATGTCTTGATCACTTTTGGAAAAGCAGGGAGTTCCATCTTATCTTTAACCTCATGGCTGAAAACATCATCTCTCTGCATCACAGATTTTTGAACAAGAACAACATCTTTATCTTCATGTGAACTTCTAGAAGGACCAGGAGTTGGTGACTTTCCTATGTCCTTGAGTGCTTGATTTTCTAACTCGATGGTAATGCGATTTTGACCTACCCAGACCTCAAGAAGTCCATTTCTTAGGTTCATGTTGACTGCATGATCATATATCCAGTCTTGACCCAAGATGAGAGGTTTAATGAGATCCTCATCTTGACACACTAGTACCTTAACTGTCATTAGAACATCTTGAATGTAGAGGGGAAGTTTCACCTCGCCCATGCAAGGGGTTTCCACACCTCCCAATCCTATAAGGTATGCTTCTATAGGATTGACACTTAATTTCAACTCTTGATAGTAAGAAAGTCTAACTGCACTAGTGGCTGCACCTGAGTCAATCAAGGCACATACAATCCTTGCACTATGTCCCTGTCCTACCTCTAAGGTCAGAAAAGGATGTCGGTCAATTATTCTATGGGAACTTACACTTGAGGCTTCACACATAGCCATATGATAATCTGGAGCTGCGTAGGCATCTATCCTAGGCTGATCTCTACCCTGTCTTCTTAATTTCATTCTTTGGATGCATTCCAATGCTTCTGCCTGTGCTTCTTCTCGGACTCGTTTTTCTTCTTCCTTACGTTTCTTGGCAGTGTTGAGTCGGTTAAGCATTTCCTTCGTGAGAGGTTCTTGGTATAATTTGACTTGGCATCCACTAATATAACTTGGCAGGATATCACCTTCAAAGGTGGCTAGCTGGACTGTCCCACTTGTTGACATTCTATTAATAATCATGGGTCCATAGCCATGCTTCTCTAGCTTTCTTGCATGTTGTTTCAAGGTATACACCAAAACCAAGTCTCCGGCCTTCAAGCCCTTATCCTTCACATGGGCATCAAAGTATGCCTTTTGTCTTTTGTCTTTAACCGTTCAAGATAAAAAATCCTTGAAGAAAGTTCATGCCCTGTCCACTCATGCTCCTATACTACTTTCAGTGTAGGTATCAAGAAGTCCAATGGTAGCACTGCATTTTGGCCAAACACCATCTGAAAGGGTGTTGCTTGGAGTACCATTTTATAGGAAACTCTATATGCCCAAACAGCATGGTGTAGCTGTTTGTCCCAATCAGAGCATTTATTATTCACTAATTTGGTCAGCACATTGCATAGAATCTTATTGGTGCTTTCGGCTTGCCCATTAGCTTGTGGATGATAGGGAGCGGACTTCTTGTGTATCACCAAGAACTCTTGAAGAAGATTTTCAATGACTTCATTCAAGAAGTGAGTGCTTCTATCACTTACTAGCTCTATAGGTAGCCCATATCTAGTGAACACATTCTCAAATAAGAACTTAGCTATCGTTTGAGAATCGTTCTTTGTTGTGGCTTTCACTTCTACCCACTTGGTTAGATAATCTGTGGCCACAATGATGTATTCAGCATGTGAACCCTTAGCTGGGGGGTTAATAGGACCTACAAAGTCTATTCCCCACTTAGAGACCACCCATCATAGGTTTCAATGGCATCTCATCTTTGCATATAGGATACTGAGTTCGCTGACAAACATCACACCTCTTCACGTAGGTATGTGCATCCATTGAAGGGTTGGCCACCACAAGCCTGCAAATAGGATTGCCTTAATCACACAGTCTGGTCCAAAGTGTCCTCCTGCTACACCTTGGTGAGCAGTTTCCAAGATCTTAAGATATTCACTCTCATGGACACATAATCTTAGATATCCGTCTTTTCCACGCTTGTACAGATTACCTCCAATGAGTGTGTAATCTAGGGCTTCTTGTTCTAAACTTCTTCTCCTAGCCAGGGTCATATCTTAAGGGAATGTTTTCGCCCTCAAGAAGGCTGCTAATGATTCACTCCAATCCGGTATTAGAGACACTTGGTATAGTGTAGCGTGCTCCACAGGTGGTCTAATATGATAGACTTGGAATTCCTTACACAACTTATGGACGTCTACTTCCATAGTTGGCTAGTGCACTCGGAGTCTCCTTAGTGTTTGTAAAGTTCTTTGCCTTGAGTAGTGTTGCTCTAATGCACTCACATGTGCTAATTGCAACCATTTTGCGTACTCTTCTTCTTCCACAACAGGCTAATATTCCTTGATCTATATGCTTGTACATACTCCCTGCCATGATATGGTAATTTTGGGCTTATACTACCTCCCTATCTTGAGTGTTCATTACTGGGTGTTTGGGTCCGTATGTCAATACTGGCACTAATGTCTTGGCCCACTGTGGTGCAACTTCCAAATTAAACAAGTAAGCATCAGGAAGATCATCTGATACTACATGTGGGGCCTCTCTAGATGTGAGCCTCGAGAGATGATCTACTCTCAAGTGAGTCCTACCTTTCCTCACCACTACCTCAAAGTCATATTCCATCAGTAGGAGAAACCATCTTACTAGTCTACCTGTATTGCATGGTTTGTCTACCAAGTACAGTAGCGCTTGATGATCAGTAAAAAATTTAAACTTATTTGCAAGCAAATAGTGTTTAAACTTTTTAACAGCATATACCATGCCTAATCCTTCTCGTTCAGTGGTGGTATAGTCTCGTTCAGCTGCATTCAACTATCTTCTAGCATAGGCAATTGGAAGATCCATATTACCTTCGCTAGTAGGTTGTGCAAGTACACATCCAATGGCATGTTGGATGCATCCACATGTCCAATCTGGTGTTGTCAAGATTGGTGTTGAACACAATCGGTGTTTAAGCTCATTGAAAGAGTTCTACCATTCTTCAGTCCACTCAAAGTTGGTCAGAAGGGAGTATAGAGGCTTTGCAATGATTGCATACATATGAATGAATTGGCGATAATAGCAACAATGCTCCATGAAAGCTTGTACCTCCTTGACATTTCTTGGCCTGGGTAGTTCCACAATAGCTCTCACTTTATCTTCATCCGTGGAAGCGGATAGTTATCTCGAATAGTGACTGCATTAACCTTCTTCAAATCAATGCATACACTTAGCTTGCCATTCTTCTTGGGTATCTCTACAATCGGGGACACCCATTCAGTGTGCTCAATTTCATAAATGAATCCGGCTTCAACCAAGCGATCTATCTCTTCTTTTATCTTAGCAGCATAGTTATCGTTATATGTGTATGGCTTTTGCTTGGAGGGTTTGGTATCTAAGGTCATGTGAATCGTATGAGAGCATATTTCCATGTCTACACCTTTCAAGTCCTTGTAACTCCAAGTGAATACATCTTTGTATTCCCTTAGCAAGGCTATTAGCTCATGCTCTTCTTCCTCCATCAGGTCATGTCCTATGTACGTGCATCTTTCTTCTCCTTCTTCTAAGGCTACAACAATTTTCTTGGTGGTTTCTTTGTTGTTATAGGCCTCTCCGGATTGTGCATCGCGTTTAGGCATTCTTATCATGACTCTTCTATCTTCTATCTCATACTTCTTAAAATTCTCAAGGACCTCAAACAAGGATTCTTCCTCTTCTGACGTGGTTTCTTTCTTCTTTCTTTTCTTGCCTTCCTTTTTGGTGGTCACTTGTGTGGTTAATCTCACATCATTTGTAAGTTTTTATGTCTCTGAGGGTGAGCTTCTACTTCGTAAAAATATTCCTCATCTAATGCAAAAGGTGGGCCCATAATGATTGACTCTAGATCGGAGTCACTTGCATCCTCAAATGCATTAGTGCTAGGTTCACATTCTTCAATAACCAGATCACCCATGATTGTCTCTATTGTGAAGACTAAAATGTCATAGCCATCCTCTTCATAGTGGGGTGTCCATTGTTCTTCATTGATTACTACATCCATTGTTGCTAAAATTTCAGCCCAACCATGAGGTTCAAATTCTTCATCAGGAAATACTACAGGTGCATAGGCTGGGTCTTGAACTGATCTATGAGTTTCTTTCGCACCTACCTCTCTGGCGTTTTCTCTCTTCTCTTCCTCTACTGCTACTTTGCACATCCATAAGTGGGTGTCTTCATGCATCCATGAGGAACTTGATCCTATGGATTGCACCGACTCCGTATCATCCTTAGCTCTATGGATGGGATTCCATTGAATCAGCGGTACATCTCTATGAGAGTAATCCTTGAGATTGACTCTGGTTGTAACACCTAAGTGTTGCAAATACAAAGAATTGGTTCCCCAATCTTGTACCACTTGCAACTGCCGCATAAATGGTCTTCCCAAAATCATCTCATAGGCCTGATTCTTGCTAAAGTCACATATAGCAAAAGTGTGCTCGAAACTCAACACCACATGTAGTGAGAGTTATTCCTTCTAGCAGTCCTAAGGGTCTCTCAATGTGACCATCAGCCATCTGCAATTTCATTCTCGTTGGCTTGAGTGCTCGCTTGCCCCAACGTTTCCAAAGGGAAGTGGTAGCAATTGCAACTCCGGCGCCTGAGTCCAAAATTGCCTTGGTAGTGTACCCTTGATGGGTAATGGGGAGATAGGTGTTTCCTTCTTCCCCTTCGCTCATGTCTCCTATCTTGTCCAAGGGTATTCTGTCACTATTCTATGTGATCCTACCTGAGAACAAGGTTTTGCTATTTCTGACACTTGATTGGCTACATGTTTCCATAGTTCTGCCTTAACCTTGAGTAGCTCTTCTAAAGTGAGATTGCACTGCACTTTAGTGCTTTTCACTACCTGTGTGTTCCTAGGTATGACTGAGTCTTCATTTCTTACCATCACTGTGGGTGCTCTCATACAAGTAGACTTAGCTTCCCATGGGTCGGTGAAATGGGGTAGCTCAGGTAAGGAATTAGACTCAAAGTCTAATCTCTCATGAGATTGGGTACTATCTTGCTCTCCATAAATGGAAGGAATGTCTTGTGGGAATTGATCATGCAAGTCATCCACAAGTTCAATGGGAGGAGGAACTTCACTCTCTTTAGCCCATTTCTCTTCTTGAATCTCTCGTAGGAATTTTGGTGAGTACCGATTCATAGAAGAAGATATGTCTAGTTCTGTGGAGTTAGGCACATAAGCTTCCTCGGCAGGAAGGCTTATTCTTTCATTTGCCTTGTCTCTTCCTTGGGAGGTGGATTCCTTGCCAGATCTTGCAATTATGCTCTCTAACTTCTCCAATAGTCCATCAAAGTGCAATTGTGCCTTAGCTGAGCAAAAGTAGTTGAAGAGGCGACTGGCTTCAAACATGGTCTGAGCCAATGCTACCATTTTAGCACAAAGCTTGGTTCTTTCTATCTCTAGATTAGCTCTAGGGTAACATTTGTCATGATCTGTCACATTTGGCCCTTCTTGGATTCTGGTCTGATATGCTTTAAGCATCATGTCTATGTCCTCAGAAGTGGGGTCAGCTAATACTGATCCTACTCTAGGGGGTGGTGGAATTGTATGAGGTGGGTTGGAAGGTGGTGGATTAGGTGTTGATAGGGATGAAGGTGGTGGTGGTATGTGAGAGTGTGTTTGAGAGGTGAGTTCAACAATTTTGGCTTTTGTTTCTCTTATGCCTTCTTCTAGTTCACTCATCTTCTTAGACCATTGTCTTTTCATCCTTTCCCGGCTATCCTTCTAGGCTCTCGTTAGTTTCTTGGTTATGCTCTTAGTTTCACTACCCTCGGCACTCTTTTCTTAGCCTAAACCTTGGTTCTGCTGCAAAGCCTGAGCTCTGGTGACCACTTGCACTGGTGCAGTGGAAGTTACACTTCCTGTAGATTCTACTACTAACCCAATAACATTGATAGGAGTGATTTTTGGCATGTTATTGGGGTTCTTAGGCCAGTCTTGTAAGAGGAGCTCTTTTTCACAATCTTGACAAAAACCCTGAATTGTCACAGATTGGGGTTGTGTAGGTGCAGGCATAGGGCAATCACAAATGAGGTGATCTCCTTGACATCGGTAGCATGGTTCTCTAGGAAATGGGGGTCTTACCTACCTAGGTTGGGGTTTGCGTACATGACATTTGCATACTTGATGGAGAGTGTTAATCTCCAAAAGAACAACCTACTCTTGTGATTAGAGCACCTCTATACCAAGAGTAAGTCAAAATCTTCACCAAATTAGAGGTCCAATCTCCAAATTATCAAAGGTTGAAAAATTCTATGAAGAAGATAAAACACAGAAAGTCTGCTACACAATTTCTTCTCATTGACCTATCAATCATGTAAAGTTTTCTATGAAATTTTGTATGGAGTGTCGCCTAGAAGTTGCGCACCTCCTCCAAGTTAAAGTTCTTCAAAAGGTTTAGTATAACTTGAGAAATCAACTTCACAAGTTACCTATGTCTAAATCTGCACTTCTGAGAAGTCGATTTGACACCCCTAACTTCTTAACTTCAATTCTCTCAGTATAAAACCCGTTTAAGCAAATGCTTATAGTCACGAGTAGCTTACCTTCCAACTTAAAGATTAAGTGCTTGCTTGCACAAAACTTTAAACTGTGGAGTGAGAACAGACCAAAAGATCAAGATCGAAATTTGTGCCTGTTTCAGAGAACTGTGAACACTCAACACATATGAATGTTCCTATTAACAATTCTCCTAGCCTGTTTACAATTAGACACTGAAACTCAAGTCATAGACTCATTAACTATGAACTTAGATATCCTCAAAAGGATTTCACAAATGATCTAACACAGACGGAGCAGACACAGAAAGATCGGGCGCAATATTTTCTTGATTACTCAGAAAATTACAGTTGAGTGATGAGAGGAAAACTCAACTAACTTTTCACATGTATCATGACATCTAACTTATCCTTTCTTGACTTCTATACTCACTCATCTATTCATTCATATGCTCTCATATAACGCCTCGACATTTTCAAGGTATTTATAGAGATATTTGTACAAGTCTGTGACTAATCAAAGATCTAAGTGAACTATAACTATACTAATGTACATATGTGTACATTCCTCACATCCTCTGAATGTATCCTTCTTCCAAGCTTCAAGAATTGAATCTTCCTTCATTCTTTAATCTTCTAAACATTCAATTGGTGATTGGTCTGCACCAACAGCTCCCCCTCAATCATCAATTGAGGTTTCTCTATCTTCTTTATGCCTGCCATGTCTTTAAACTTCTGTAGCTTTGATCCATCCAAGCTTTTTGTAAGCATATCAGCTATCTGATCTTTAGTTGAAGTATGTATGACTTCAATCTCCTTGTCCATCACTTTCTCTCTTAGAAAGTGATACTGAATCTCAATGTGTTTGGTCCTGGCATGAAAAACAGGATTAGCAGCTAAATACAATGAACTCATGTTATCTCCATATATAATTGGTATCCCATGCACAATATCAAAACTCTTCATCAAGGTCTTGAGCCAAATCACTTCCTTTGCAGCTTCAACCATGCCTTTATATTCAGCTTCTGTAGAAGACAAAGCAACTGTATGTTGCTTCTTGGAACACCATGAGATAAGTTTATCTCCCACATAACACATGTATCCATAAGTTGACCTTCTATCATCTGGATTACCTGCCCAATCTGCATCACTGTAAATTTTGATATTTGTATCTGATGTAAATCCATAATACAAACCTTCTGTGAGTGTACCCTTAATGTACCTCAACACTCTTTGACCTGCAATCCAATGCTCTTTCCTAGGACAATGCATAAATTGAGACAAAATTCCAACTGCATATGATAAATCAGGTCTAGTTAAAGTAGCATAGATAAGACTACCAACTAAACTCTGATATTGTCTCATGTCCTTGAATTCTTCACCTCCAAATTTACTCAATTTGTGATTCACCTCCATTGGTGTAGGTGCTACCCTGCAATCATCCATTTTAAACTTGATTAACAAGTTTTTCAAATACCTTTCTTGGGTCACAAATACTCCATGTTGAGTATATGTAATCTCCATGCCCAAGAAGTATGACAAGTCTCCCAAGTCACTTATTTTGAACTCCTTTTCCATTTGCTTCTTGAGTCTTTGTATTCCTTCTTCATCTGTACCTGTAAGGATTATATCATCAACATATATGCACATGTATATGAAACCATTATCACTTGCTTTGACAAGCAAGCTACTATCTGCTTTAGACACCTGAAATCCAAGTTCTTTCAAGAACTTTACAAGTCTATAATTCCATGCCCTTGGGGCCTGCTTCAAGCCATACAAAGCTCTCTTGAGCTTGCACACATGATCTGGATACCTTTTATCTCTAAACCCTTGAGGTTGCTCCATGAACACATCATCTGAAATATAACCATTTTCACATCAAGTTGACATAACTTCCAACCTTTACATGCAGCAATAGCTATAAGTGTCCTGATGGTTGTCATCTTTGCCACAGGACTATAAGTCTCATCATAGTCAACACCATATGTCTGAGCAAACCCTTTGACAACAAGTCTAGCTTTGTATCTAGACACAGTTCCATCTGCAAACCTCTTGGTCTTGTAAACCCACTTGCATCCAATGATCTTCTGACTATTTGGTTTAGGAACCAAGTCCCAAGTTTGATTCTCCAACAATGCATCATATTCTTTCTGCATAGCTTTCTCCCAATTTTCTTTACCTTTTGCCTCTTCATATGTAGAAGGGTCTTCATCTGTTTTCACCATATAAGCATAATCTTTTGTGGCCAAAAAAGAAGTATCATAACTATACCTTGTAGGTTGCCACCTATTTCTTGATGATCTTCTGAGTTCTCCACTCCTTGAGGTTTCTGGCTCTTCACACTCAGGATCAAATCTTGGTGTATCTTCCACTTCAACCTGCACTTCATTATTCTCTTGCTCATCAATTATCTGAACCTTTGATTTACCTTTCCTTTGGCTCACTTCTTCTTCATCACCTGTATTGATATTAATTGTACCTGCATACCAAGTACTTTGCTCATCAAATGTAACATCTTTAGAAACCATGAATTGTTTTGTAGATGGACTCCACAATCTATAACCCATCTGCTTATCATCATAACCAATGAAAACATATTTTTCAGCTTTAGGTTCCAATTTGTGCCTTAATTGTGATGGCACATATGCATATGCTACACATCCAAAAACTCTGCAATGATCCAAGGTAGGTCTCTTACCCCACCAAGCCTCATATGGTGTCATACCCTGCAAGGCTTTACATGGTAACCTATTGACCAAATAAGTAGCTGTATTTACAGCCTCAGCTCACAAATAATTAGGGCAATTTTTCTCCTTCATCATGGATCTTGCAAACTCAACAAGTGTTCTATTTCTTCTTTCTGCTACACCATTTTGTTGAGGAGAGTACCTGCAAGTAACTTCCCTTTTTATACCTGCATTCCACAAGTAATCACTGAACTCATTAGAGAAATACTCTCCCCCTCCATCTGACCTTAATCTCTTCAACTTATGTCCTGTAATTCTTTCTGCATATGCATGATAGTGTTTAAATGTATTAAACACTTCTGACTTATCTTTGATCACATAAATAGTGATCCATCTAGTAGCATCATCAACATAAATCACATAATACCTTGACCCATTTATACTGAAATCCTTTGATGGCCCCCACACATCTGTGTGTACCAACTCAAGCTTCTCTGAGTACATAAAACCATGCTTGGAGTAGGAATGCTTATGAGCCTTACCTAATTGACATGCCTCACATCTGTATGTCATATGTTGACCTGCAACATTAGGCAATCCAAGCACTGAACCATTGTTAATCATGTCTTTAATACCTCTTTCATTGAAATGTCCAAGCCTCTTGTGCCAAAGATCTAACTCAGAGATCTTATGTCCTCCATATGTGAACATAGCATGACCAATATTGCCTTGAATCTTCAATGTAAATAGTCTTCCTTCTTTCTTCCCTGAAACAATCTGTTTATACCCTTGACTAGGGTCTTCCACATATACTCCATCATTAGTGAACCTTACTTCATATCCCTTTTCAACAATTTGTCCTACACTTATCGAATTCTTAGGGATTGTAGGAACATACAAGACCTTACTCAATAAGGTGCTACCATCCTTGGCCTTCACTGATCCAATTGACTTCACATTGTGCTTTGTGTTGTCACCTGTTTGAACAACATGATTAGATACATTATTTTCCAAATCAGTCATCAAGGCTATATTACCACTCAGGTGATTGCTACACCCTGAATCAATGTAGAAGACTCTTTGATCTTCACTCTGCCTTTCACAAGTTGCATTCATTATCAATGTTGAATCCTCCTTTTGATCTGAAGCATAATTGTAGTAGGTATTATTATATTGTTGACTTTGGAAACCTCTACCTGCATTTCTTCCAAAGTAACCCCTACTACCTCTGCCTCTGAAATTACCTCTTTGATTTCTACCACCTCTTCCTCTTGCATTATAGTTTTGACTATATCCATTATTACTCTGAGTATTATGCCAACAATCATTAGCTAAGTGATTTGTCTTACCACAAATCCAACAAGCTTTGCCTCCATCTTTGTTGTTTCTGCCTCTTCCTCTACCTTTGCCACCTCCTCTACCTCTTAGGAAGTTGGCTTGACTAGTTGTGCCTTCATCTTCATTTGCTTGTTGCTTTCCTTTGCTATTCTTCTTCTTGTCCTTTGAGTACATTGCATGACCTGCACTCTTGTCACCATCTCCTTTAACATCCTGCTCAAATGTTAGCATATGACCTAACAACTGATTTAAATCAGGAGTGAAATGATCAAGTGATAACTCTGTAGACAAAATGAATGGCTTCCATTTGTCATCACCTCTTAAACTTGTAAGAATTTGCCTTACCAACTTATCCTCCTCAATGTCTTCATCAACAGCTCCTAAAGCATCTGCAATATCTTTCATTCTTGTCACATAGTCTGAAATGGATTGAGAAGCCTTCTTCTTAAAGGTGGTAAACTCTGCCCATAAGGATGCCTTCCTTGACTTAGTAGTATTCTGGAAATGCTCTTCCAAAGCATTCCAAATATCAGTTGCACTTTCAAGACCTCCAATATGAGGTAACAAATAATCATTGACTGCCATATATATAATGCTCCTAGCTTGAGCATCTTTCTTCATCCAATTTTTCAAGTCTGCTAACTCTTCCCTAGTTGGAACACTAGGATCTCTGAACTGTGGCTTCTCTTCTTCTCCTGTGATGTAGGCAATTAAATCTTTGCTCATAAGATGAGCTTCCATCCTCATTGACCATGCAGGATAGTTTTCCCTATCCAATTTCTCTATCTGAAGAGAATCTCCCATCTTGTGTCCACCTGTGTATTGAAATCTTCAAGCTTTATGAACAATATATGTACCTTTACTTCGAATTAGACTCCTTTTGTCTTTCTTGATGTCGTATGGTCTCCTCCTCAAGCTTTGCCTTCAAGCTTTCACCTTCTAGTTCTTCAATTGTTGAATTTCTTGAATCTGTAGCAGTCGGGATCCTCCTTTCCTTGATTTTGATGTCTCCTGCTCTGATACCACTGATGGAGAGTGTTAATCTCCAAAAGAACAACCTACTCTTGTGATTAGAGCACCTCTATACCAAGAGTAAGTCAAAATCTTCACCAAATTAGAGGTCCAATCTCCAAATTATCAAAGGTTGAAAAATTCTGTGAAGAAGATAAAACACAGAAAGTCTGCTGCACAATTTCTTCTCATTGACCTATCAATCATGTAAAATTTTCTATGAAATTTTGTATGGAGTGTCGCCTAGAAGTTGCGCACCTCCTCCAAGTTAAAGTTCTTCAAAAGGTTTAGTATAACTTGAGAAATCAACTTCACAAGTTACCTATGTCTAAATCTGCACTTCTGAGAAGTCGATTTGACACCCCTAACTTCTTAACTTCAATTCTCTCAGTATAAAACCCGTTTAAGCAAATGCTTATAGTCACGAGTAGCTTACCTTCCAACTTAAAGATTAAGTGCTTGCTTGCACAAAACTTTAAACTGTGCAGTGAGAACAGACCAAAAGATCAAGATCAAAATTTGTGCCTGTTTCAGAGAACTGTGAACACTGTCACATATGAATGTTCCTATTAACAATTCTCCTAGCCTGTTTACAATTAGACACTGAAACTCAAGTCATAGACTCATTAACTATGAACTTAGATATCCTCAAAAGGATTTCACAAATGATCTAACACAGACGGAGCAGACACAGAAAGATCGGGCGCAATATTTTCTTGATTACTCAGAAAATTACAGTTGAGTGATGAGAGGAAAACTCAACTAACTTTTCACATGTCTCATGACATCTAACTTATCCTTTCTTGACTTCTATACTCACTCATCTATTCATTCATATGCTCTCATATCACGCCTCGACATTTTCAAGGTATTTATAGAGAAATTTGTACAAGTCTGTGACTAATCAAAGATCTAAGTGAACTATAACTATACTAATGTACATATGTGTACATTCCTCACATCCTCTAAATGTATCCTTCTTCCAAGCTTCAAGAATTGAATCTTCCTTCATTCTTTAATCTTCTAAACATTCAATTGGTGATTGCTCTGCACCAACAATACTCTGGCTCCCAACTAGGTTCACTCGGTTCTTCACAATAGTAGGACTCAATGCTCAGGCGACTGCATGTAGTAAGTCTGGGGACTATCAATATGGATCGAATCAAAACTATGATCACTCAGGTCACTTTCTGAGAGTAATGGAGTTACTGGCACTATAGCTCCATTTAGATTTTCTTCCGCAACTGCGTACTTCACTGGAATCACATTAGCTAGAGAAGGGGGTTGTTATGCTAGAACTGGTTGAGATCTCTACTGCCCTTGATAAGGTGGTTGATAGGGTTGTTGGGACCTACCATACTGTTGTGGTGGATACTGATTCTGGTACCTGCCCTGTTATGGATATGGCTGAGGGTAATTTTGTCTGACAGTTTGTTTGTTATAAGGGAAGTCTTGTGTAGTGTGGTTGGTATATCTTTGCTCTATGGTGCAGTACTATCTACTAGGATTCACTTGGGGTTAGGCCATAATGGGACATACACTCTGGTCACCTCCACAAGTATAGCACCACCTCACTGGGGGAAATTGGGGTATCTGTTTGCTTGAGACACCTAATTTCAGAGCTACCTTCTCTGCAAGCTCCTCAATAGATGTGGATTGTTTAGAAGAGAGGCTGGTAGAGCTATCTGAATCTTTGTAGAATTCTGAAAGCTCCAGCTCCTCTCCTAGATTATCCTCTATGTCTATGCACATGCGTACACATTCTTCTATGGTTCTGGGGTCCTTCAAGTACACATATGATCTCAATTTGGTACTCAGCAATCCGTCTAAGAATAAAGCCACTTGTTTGGCTGGTGTGGGTAACTCAGGAATAGGACATCTCTCTAGGTATTGCCTAAACCTTCTTCCTGCCAGTCTAACCATCTCTTGAGGTGTTTGCTTAAAACTAAGAATCAAAGAGGAAGTATTATGTCGTATACCACTCTTAGAGAATTCGGTAATGAAAGCCTCTAAAATTTGTTCTATGTTCCTGAACTACCTCTCATTTAGTGGTTGAAACTATGTAAGGGCTGTGTTCCTAAGGGTTAGACCGAAAGCATTATACTGCATGAATAGGTCCTCAACTTGTTCAACTCTCAAGACTTGCCTAAACTCGGCCACATGATCGTATGGGTCTCCAGGGCCATCGAAGGAATTCTTCATGGACTTAACCAGTTGGGTTGGCCTCAAGGTCCTAGTGTGTTCTCTAGGCCTTGGCAAAGGAAAATCATCAGCATTTCGTTGGTTTCTTGGGTCTCTAGGTCTTTTTGTTTCCACTCTATCCATCTTTGTTCTCCTCTTTTATCTTCCCAATGGGTTGGCAAAACTTACTTCTGGCCTATCTCTACCTTTTTCCTTGTGAGCTCCATGAGCTTGGGATATCCCAGCTCCTTGATGACTATAGGAGACATTGGATCTTGGATGAGGAAAAACAAGTTCTCCCTTCCAATGTTGGTGCAGGACAATCAACAATTGATGTTTTAATGAAGAATTGAAGTCAAGGACTGAATAAAAGATCAAGTTATGAAGCATGAAGGAAGTGCATATCCAGAAGATGAAGATGTGTACACATATGTACATTAATTCAGAGATAGTTCACTTATACTTTTGTATAGTCATGAGCTTGTAAATATTTGACTATATATACAAAGGAAAAATGTCACACCAAGTGTATGAGAGTATAGAATACAAGAATTCAAAAAGATTAGGTGTGATTAGACACTTGAGAAGTGTGAAGATTAGCTCTCTCATCCAGATGTAAAGTTTTCTAGTAATGGAAGAAAAATTGCACCCGATGTTTCTCTGCATTCTTCTTTTGTGCTTTATCATTTCAAGAATCCTTTTGTAGACATCTAAGTGCATAGTTAGTGAGTCTATGGTTAAAGTTTGAGAGCCTAATTGTAAACAGGCTATGAGAATTATGAGTAGGAACATTCATATGTGAACAATTGTTGACTGTCTTCTGAAACAGGTGCAATCTCGATGGTCAAAGATTTGATCATTTCTCAGTGCACAGTTCAAAGTTTTGAATAAGTAAGGAGTCAAAATCTAAGTTGGAAGGTAAGCCATCTATGGCTAAAAGCATTTGCATAAACGGGTTCTAATTTGAGAGAACCAGGTGTTAGAAGTCACAGGTCTCTGAATCAACTTCTCAGAAGAACAATTTTAGACATAGGTGAATTGATGAGATCATTTCTCAAGTTCTATTGAGTCTTTTGGAATGATTTAACTTGGAAAAGGTGCCCAAACTATAGGCAACACCTTGTGCAAAGTTAAAAAAAAACTTTACACATTTGATAATTCAATGAGAGAGTTATGTGCAGCAGACTTTCTGTGTAGTCATCTTCTTCACAGTTTGTTCAAAATTTTGATAATTGATCATTGATCCGCTAAATTGGTGAGGCTTTTGAGTTACTCTTGATATATAGGTGCTCTAACTTCAAGAGTAGCTTGTTCTTTTGGAGATTAACACTCTCCATCAGTGGTATCAGAGCAGGAAGCATCAAAATTGAAGAAAGGAGGACCCCGACTCCTGCAGTTATAAAGAATTCAACATTTGAAGATACAAAAGGTGAAAGCTTGAGAGCAAAGCTTGAGAAGGAGGCCAAAATATATCAAGGAATACAAAAGGAACTTCATTCAAAGTAAAGGTAACCTTATTCCTCATAAAGCTTGAATGATTTAATACACAGGTGAAGAAAGGATGGGAGATTCTCTTCAAATAGAGAAGTTGGATAGAGAGAACTATCCAGCATGGTCAATGAGAATGGAAGCTCATCTTATGAGCAAAGACTTGATAGGTTATATTATAGGTGAAGAAGAAAAGCCTCATTTCAGATATCCTAGTGTTCCAACTAGGGAAGAATTATCAGATTTGAAGATTTGGATGAAGAGAGATGCTCAAGCTAGGAGCATTATCTATATGGTAGTCAATGACTACTTGCTACCTCACATTAGAGGTCTTGAAAGTGCAAGTGATATATGGAATGCTTTGGAGGAACATTTCCAAAACACCACAAATTCAACGAAGGCATCCTTGTCGGCAGAGTTTACCACATTCAAGAAGAAGGCTTCTCAGTCCAGCTCACATTATGTAACAAGAATGAAGGACATTGCAGATGCATTAGGAGTAGTTGGTGAAGATATTGAGGGGGATAAATTGGTGAGGCAAATCCTCACAGGTTTGAGAGGTGATGACAAATGGAAGCCATTCATTTTGTCTACTAAATTATCACTAGATCATTTTATTCCTGATTTAAATCAGTTGCTAGGACACATGTTAACCTTTGAGCAGGATGTCAAAGGTGAAAATGATAAAAGTGCAGGTCAAGCAATGTATTCAAAGGATAAGAAGAAGAATAGCAAAGGGAAGCAACAAGCAAATGAAGATGAAGGTACAACTAGCCAAGCTAACTTCCTAAGAGGAAGAGTAGGTGGCAAAGGTAGAGGAAGAGGAAGGAGTAATAAAGATGGAGTCAAAGCTTGCTGGATTTGTGGTAAGACAAATCACTTAGCTAATGAATGTTGGCATAATACTCAGAGTAATGGTGGATATAATCAGAATTTTAATTCAAGAGGAAGAGGTGGCAGAAATCAAAGAGGTAATTTGAGAGGTAGAGGTAGTAGAGGTTACTTTGGAAGAAATGCAGGTAGTGGATTCCAAAGTCAACAATACAACAATACCTACTACAATTATGCTTCAGATTAGAAGGAGGGTTCAACATTGATAATGAATGCAACTTGTGAAAGGAAAAGTGAAGATCAAAGAGTCTTCTACACTAACTCAGGGTGTAGCAATCATCTGAGTGGCAACATAGCTTTGATGACTGACTTGGAAAATAAGGTAACTAATCATGTAGTTCAAACACGTGACAATACAAAGCATAATGTGAAGTCAATTGGATCAGTGAAGGCCAAGGATGGTAGTATTCTCTTGAGTAAGGTTTTGAATGTTCCTACAATTCCTAAGAATTTGATAAGTGTAGGACAAATTGTTGAAAAAGGTTATGAAGTTAGGTTCACTAATGAAGGAGTGTTTGTGGAAGACCCTAGCAATGGGTATAAACAAATTGTTTCAGGGAAGAAAGAAGGAAGATTGTTCACATTGAAGATCCAAGGTAATGTTGGTCATGCTTTGTTCACTTATGGAGGACATAAGATCTCTGAGTTAGATCTTTGGCACAAAAGACTTGGACATTTCAATGAAAGAGGTATTAAAGATATGGTTAACAATGGTTCAGTGCTTGGATTGCGTGATGCTGCAGGTCAACATATGACATACAGATGTGAGACATGTCAATTAGGTAAGGCTCATAAGCAATCTTATTCCAAGCATGGTTTTATGTATTCAGAGAAGCTTGAATTGGTACACACAGATGTGTGGGGACCATCAAAAGATTTTAGTATCAATGGTTCAAGGTTTTATGTGATTTATGTTGATGATGCTACCAGATGGGTCACTATCTATGTGATCAAAGATAAGTCAGAGGTATTCAATACATTCAAACATTATCATGTGTATGCAGAGAGAATTACAGGTCATAAGTTGAAGAGACTAAGGTCAGATGGAGGGGGAGAGTATTTCTCTAATGAGTTCAATGATTACTTGTGGAATGCATGTATAAAAAGTGAAATTACTTGCAAGTACTCTCCTCAACAAAATGGTGTAGTAGAAAGGAGGAATAGAACACTTGTTGAGTTTGCAAGATCCATGATGAAGGAGAAAAATTGCCCAAATTACTTGTGGGCTGAGGCTGTAAATACAACTACTTATTTGCTCAATAGATTACCATGTAAAGCTTTGCAGGGTATGACACCATATGAGGCATGGTGGGGTAAGAGACCTACTCTAGATCATTGCAAAGTATTTGGATGTTTGGCATATGCATATGTGCCATCTCAGTTGAGCCATAAATTGGAACCTAAAGCTGAAAAGTATGTGTTTATTGGATATGATGATAAGCAGATGGGATATAGGTTGTGGAATCCATCCACAAAACAGTTCCTTGTATCAAAGGATGTTACATTTGATGAGCAAGGTACTTGGTATGCAGGTACAATCAATATTTATGCAGGTGATGAAGAAATTGTGAATCAAAATAAAGGTAAATCAAAGGTTCATATATTTGATGAAGAGGAGGACAATGAAGTACAGGTTGAAGTTGAAGAAGTGCCAAGATTTGATTTAAAGTGTGATGAATCAGAAACCTCAAGGAGTGGAGAACTCAGAAGGTCAACAAGACACAAATGGCAACCTACAAGGTATAGCTATGATACTTCTTTTTTAGCTACCAAAGATTATTCTTATATGATAAAAGCAGATGAAGACCCTTCTACATATGAAGAGGCAAAAGGTAAGGAAAATTGGGAGAAAGCTATGCAGGAAGAGTATGATGCATTGATGGAGAATGAGACTTGGGATTTGGTTCCTAAACCAAATAGTCAGAAGATCATTGGATGTAAATGGGTCTATAAGACAAAGAGGTTTGCAGATGGAAGTGTGTCTAGGTATAAAGCTAGACTTGTTGTGAAAGGGTTTGCTCAGACATATGGTATAGATTATGATGAGACCTATAGTCCTATGGCAAAGATGACAACAATCATGACACTCATAGCCATTGCTGCATGTAAAGGTTGGAAATTATGTCAATTAGATGTGAAGAATGCTTTTCTAAATGGTTATATTTCAGATGATGTTTTCATGGAGCAACCACAAGGATTCAGAGATGAAAGGTATCCAGATCATGTATGTAAGCTCAAGAGAGCTTTGTATGGTTTGAAGCAGGCCCCAAGGGCATGGAATTATAGACTTGTGAAGTTCTTGAAAGAACTTGGTTTCCAAGTACCTAAAGCAGATAGTAGCTTGCTTGTTAAAGCAAGTGATCATGGGTTCATTTACATGTGCATATATGTTGATGATATAATTCTTACAGGTACAGATGAGAAAGGCATTCAAAGTCTAAAGAAGCAAATGGAGAAAGAGTTCAAGATTAGTGACTTGGGAGACTTGTCATATTTCTTGGGCATGGAGATCTCATACACTCAACATGGAGTGTATGTAACTCAAGAAAGGTATTTGAGAAACTTGTTGATCAAGTTTAAGATGAATGATTGCAGGGTAGCACCTACTCCAATGGAGGTGAATCACAAATTGAGCAGATATGGAGGAGAAGAGTTCAAGGACATGAAGCTATATCAAAGTTTGGTTGATAATCTGATTTATGCTACTTTAACTAGGCTTGACTTGTCATATGCAGTTGGAGTATTGTCTCAATTCATGCATTGTCCTAGAAAAGAACATTGGATTGCAGGACAAAGAGTGTTGAGTTACATTAAGGGTACACTCAAAGAAGGTTTGTATTATGGTTTTACATCATATACAAACAACAAGATCTATAGTGATACAGATTGGGCAGGTGTTGGAGCTCAAGGTCAAGCATAAAACATGGAAGCACATCAAGAAGTGGACATAGAAGAAGAGGGAGCAAGTAGGGAGCTCCAAGAAGTGTATGTCAAATTTTCAGAAGAATCCCCTACAAAAATAGTGATTTTCATCACTAAAAACCATTTTAAATACCATTATCTATTTTTATAACTCCATTTTGTTCAAGCTGAGGAGTCCTCGAGCTTGAGGAGTATTAGAAGTACCATCGTACCAATTTTCATAATTTTTAGACTTCATTTGAGCCCTCAAATAAGCCCTGGAACCTAATTTTTAACTAGGCCGGACACTAGGTCTGAACAGGGCCAAAACTAGTCAAAAAACTATAAAAAGAGCTAGAGAGCTCATTTTTTAGGTGAGCTTGTGAGAGAATAGAGCTTTTGTAAGAGAACTCTTTTGCAATCGAAGCTTTCCATTGTTCCTCTCTTTGATCTTACTTTGTGCGCGTGTGTGTGTATGTGTGTGCATGTTTGTGTACTTTCACTCCCGCACTTGTGCCTCCACTTGCTCGTGGTCTTCATACCGGTCCTCACGTCTCTGCGGATTGACAAGTAAAGGAGGTGGTGCTTACGCTTGAGCTACACCAAATTTTGGCGCCGTTGCCGGGGAGAGAGCTTCGAGGATGAGTGTTGTGATGGTAAGATCGTAGATTTGTGACGTTGGAAGGTAAAAAAACTGTCATTTCAGTTCATTTTCCGTTTTTTTCCTCTTCATCCTCATCATCATCATCATCTTCACCTTCTTCCATCTTCTTCTTCATAGAAATTTCTTGTTTTTAGTGCATTTTCACCATTTTCATACCATTTTTCATGCATTATTGTGTGGGAAGGAGTTAGGAGGTGCAAGGGAGAGCAAGCGCTGTGTTTTTTTTCATGGTTTTCTGCTCATACGGAGCTCGCCATAGCCGGCGCTCAGAAATTTGAATTTTCCGCCAAAAAATACGATTTTGTGATGAAAATCGCGATTCTGTGAAAATTCAAAATTTTTTGAAAAATCACGATTTTTTGTTTTCCCGCCTAAAAGTTGGCTGAAAGAATCACGATTTTGTGGTCATTCTCAGAATCGTGATTCTATGATTGTGTTCAAAATCGCGATTCTCACAAATCACGATTTTCAGCCAAAAAAAAAAACACGATTTTGAAAAACACACGATTCCCTATTCAAAATCGCGATTCTCAAAAAATCACGATTTTCAGTAAAAACACGATTTTGTGAAAAAAGACGATTCTGTGTTTTTTTGCTCAAAATCGCGATTTTCAAAAAACACGATTCTCTGCTCAAAATCGCGATTCTCACAAATCACGATTTTCAGCAAAAACAAGATTTTGTGAAAAAGGCGATTCTGTGAAAACACGAATTTTTGCTCAAAATCACGATTTTCAAAAAACACGATTCTGTGCTCAAAATCGCAATTTTCAAAAAATCACGATTTTCAGCCAAAAACACGATTCTGTGTGAACACGATTCTCTAAAACACGATTTTGTAAAAACACAATTTTCTGAGACAAAATCGCGATTTTCATGTCAAAAAACACGATTCTCTAAAACACGATTCTGTGCTCAAAATCACGATTTTCATGTCAAAAAACACGATTTTCTAAAAACACGATTTTGTGCTCAAAATCGCAATTTTCAGAAACACGATTTTGTGCTCAATATCGCGATTTTCAGAAAACACGATTTTGTGCTCAACATCGTGATTTTCAGAAACACGATTTTGTGCTCAACATCGCGATTTTCAGAAAACACGATTTTGTGCTCAACATCGCGATTTTCAGAAACACGATTTTGTGCTCAACATCGCGATTTTCAGAAACACGATTTTGTGCTCAACATCGCGATTTTCAGAAACACGATTTTGTGCTCAACATCGCGATTTTCATAAACACGATTTTGTGCTCAACATCGCGATTTTCAAAACACGATTTTCTGCTCAAAATCGCGATTTTCAAAAACACGATTTTGTGCTCAACATCACGATTCTTTGACTTCACAGCATCACGATTCTCTGAAAGTTCACAAAATCGCGATTCTCTTGAAGTTCACAAAATCGCGATTCTCTGAAAGTCCACAAAATCGCGATTTTCTCCAAAGGTCCTGTTTGCCTGTTTTGACCCCAGAAGCCTGATTTGATATAACTTTTTCATCCAAAGTCCATTTTTTGAGCTCTATAGCTCGTTGGAAAGCTCGTTTTGAATCCTACACAGCCTCAACTGTTTTTATAAGAATAACGCGTTGATTTTTAGATAGGATAATTTGAAGTTGGGCTTCAAGTGAGACCTGGAACCCAAGGGGACTCCAAAGGATTTTTGAACCATACCAAGGGGAAATTTTGGACTCTTAGCCAAAGCTTATGAACTTGAGATCTGGTAGACACCTAGGCAAGGATAGACAAAGCATTAGATCTTCTCAGTCCAGTGTCAACCATACAGCTAAGTCTTGGGCACAACAACTAAGTGGTCATCCTTACGGACTAAGTTCAGATACAAGTGACTCAGAAATGTCTTCTAGCATGGGGAAACCTGCAGGTGACTCAGGGACTGCCCATCTACAAACACCAGAAGGTCCGTATAAGACACAGTTGGAATATATTCGGACCAACCGATTAGGCGCTCGCATCTATGAGGATGGCCTGAGGCGATCAGTGGTCCAACTCAAAAATCTAGATCAATCCTTTGGACTTGAACACCCGGTGGTCAAGTTCGAAGAGGGTTCATACATTGATAAGGAAGGAACCATGTATGTGGTCACCAACCTACCAGATAGGATCGATGAGTTTGGAAATGTCATTCATGAGAATGAAATAGGAGACCTAGAACAAGGAAATGTAGGACAAGGACCCCAGACTCCTAGAGGTAAGTCAGTTCTGACTAGAGTGATCACACCAGATTGGATCCCTCAAGACAACAAAAGCATAGAACTCTTCTTGAATAGAGAAACAGAGGAAGCCTTTTGGAGATTCAAGCCCGATCAACCTAGCCAATTGGGCATAGTTATCATCTATGAATTCAAAGATCCTGAGATACCAGGCAAAGTTTTCTACCTGGATAACACATCAGAGAAGATATTCTTGGTAACAGAACATGATAGACATGCATATACTTGGAAGAATGAATTGATTTTCCCTCCACCAAGATCCAATGTTTCCCATGGCCTCCAAGAGAGAGACCTGAGGTAAGTTTTTCACACACGGTGGGCAGAAATAGAGCAGGATTTGAAAATGAAAGACCTGAAAGAGAGAGACATCAAGCACATAGGCAACAAAGAGATGAACATGATTTTCCATTGCTTAGACCCCGAGAGCACCCAAGAACCCTTAGACCCACTCAAGTGATCACGGCAATGAAGAATTATTTTGACGGGTCAGGAGATCCTTATGATCATGTGGCCGAGTTCAAACAAGTGTTAAGAGCTGAACAGGTTGAGGATTTGTTCACCCAGTACAAGGCATTTGGCTTGACTCTTAAGGGCACTGCCTTAGCTTGGTTTCAACCACTGAGTAGTCGCAACTATCGCGATATAGGTCAACTGCTAGACGAATTCATTGTAGAATTTTCCAAGAGTGGTATCAGGCATAACACATCATCCTTGATCCACAGTTTCAAGCAGACACCCCAAGAAACAGTGCGACTAGCAGGTAGAAGGTTCAGACAGTACCTAGAAAGATGCCCTACTCCAGAGTTACCCACACCATCCAAACAAGTGGCTTTGTTCTTAGATGGCTTACTGATCACAAAGTTAAGATCATATGTGTAATTGAAAGAGCCTAGATCCATAGAAGAGTGTGTGCGGACATGCATTGACATAGAAGATAACTTGGGTGAGGAGTTAGGATTATCCAAACTCTATAAGGATTCAGATAGTTCTACTAGTCATACTTCAAAAATCTCCACGGAAATAGAGGAGATAGCTGAGCAAGTTGCCAAGAAGCTGGGAGTCCAAAATAAACAAACACAGAGAGTCACTCCAGTGAATCGGTGTTATACTTGCGGAGGTGACCACATGGCTAATGTATGCCCATTGCACAACCAGAACATGAGAGAAAGGAATGCTCCATATTGCACTATTGAGAGAAAATATACGAACCACACGGCTCAAGATTGTCCCTATAATAGGCAGGCTGTTAGAAAGAATTATCAACAACCTTACCAACCAGGTAGGTATCAAAACCAATACCAACAGCCATATAATATACCACAACAGCAATATCAGGCACAATATAGGCCACTACCAGTCTTGGGAAACCAACCACCAGCTCCTGCCAACGTGATTCCAGTCAAATATGCTGTGGGAGAGGAAAATCCAAATAGAGCTTTGGTGCCACTAACCCCATTGATACCAGATAATGACTCTCATGCTCATAGTTCAGACTATTCCCATGAAGTTAGTCCACATGCTTATTACACAGAGTCACCTGAACATAGTGAGATTTACTCGTATCAATATGAGGTACCACCTATGGAGCAAAATTGGGAGCCAGAATACTCCAATGTCATGTACACAAATCCTAACCCTAGGCCCCATTTGAGACAAATGAGACCACAAGCCCCTAGAGGATCTTGTTTCAGATGTCAAGGTGATCATTTCATTCGTGACTGTCCCCACCCACCATCTCCGAGTCAAGGACAGGCTATCACAATACAGGCTTTTTGTCTTGATTGTGGGAAAGACCATCTCCCCAGAGATTGTCCAAGAAACCCCTCCAGTGCACCGAAGATTACACCCATTAATGTGGTAGGCTTGGTGGCAGATTCAAGTTCAAGTAGTAGCAATGTGGCTCCTATACAAGCTGTCACTAGAGCACAAGCCTTAAAACAGGATAAACCAGCAGAACAATCAGAGTCGAGTGAATCAGGAGAACCTAGTAAGAGGAAAACAAGAACATGGAAGGATACCAGAGAGAAGGCCAATCGCAAGTGGAATAAAAAGTTATCGGAACTAGAAGAAAGCTTAAAAGAAGCGAAAACAAAAATAGAAGACATTGTATCTCAAAGCCCATCGCATACCGAAACTCCATCCACTCCACCTCATCCCACCCCACCACCCATTGTAAATAGACCGCAACCAGGGTCTGTTCTTGCAGATCCAACCCCAGAAGGCTTGGACATGATGTTCAAGGCCTACCAGGCTCGTCTTCAAGAAGGGCCAACAGCTGCAAATCTAGACAAGAGTTACCCTAGAGCTGAATTAGAGATTGAACGAATGAAAATGTGCATGAAAATGGTAGAACAAGCTCAAGCTATACTTGAGACTAGTCAAAAGTTCAATCAGACAAACTCTGTCAAACCAGATTTGCATTTCCAAGGGTTACTAGAAAGATTAGAGCAGTTGGTAAACAAACCACAAGTTTCTTTACCTCCTCAGGCTCAACTAGTTATTGAGAGAGGAAGCTCACCACCAATGGGAGCTTATGTTCCTGATTCCACAGATGCTGGAACACCTCCTTCAATTCAACAGTACTCTCAAGAGTTCTTGCGGGAAATAAAAGAAGAGAAATGGGCCAAGGAGAAGGGTAACTCCCCTCCTATTCCTGAGATTGATGATCTTCATGATCAATTTCCCCAAGACATTCCGTCTATTTACGGAGATGAAGCAGAACAACAAGAAGACGAAAGATTAGATTTTGAATCTAATACCCTAGAAGAATTGCCTCAATTTCCAGGCCCATGGGAATCTGAATCTCTCCAGATTAGAGCTCCCACAATACTAGTAAGAAATGAAGACTCAGTGGTTCCAAGGAACACGGATGTCGTGAAGAACACTAAGGTTCAGTGTCATCTCACTGTAGAAGAGCTGCTCAAAGCAAAACCTGAGCTATGGAATCATGTGAAGGATCAGGTTCCAGAACTTGATTCCAACATGCCAAAAGCAGGCTCCAAGCAAAGGGTACCAGAGATACCTCTAGACAAAATAGGGGACATGTGTGAGGGTGAAGAAGGTAATACTTATCTTCCAATCACTTACCAAGGTTACACAACCAAAGCAATCATAGATTCAAGTGCTGGTGTTGCCATTGTGACCACCTCCTTGTGGAAGCAATGGGGCAAACCCACATTAAGACCAACTAGAATGAAGCTTCAAATGGTTGATGGCCATTTTGAAAGACCTCTAGGATTGCTAGAAGGGATAACTCTGACCACTTGTGGGGTAGAGTTTGAGCACACATTTGCTATATGTGACTTTGAGAAAAATAATGTCTATGAGATGATCCTAGGAAGACCCTTCCTACGACAATTGCAAATAGTACAAGATTGGGGAACCAACTCCTTGTACTTGCAGCACTTAGGGGTCACCACCAAGGTCAATTTGAAGGATTACTCCTTCAGAGATGTACCACCCCTACAGTGGAATCCTATCCACAAAGCAAAAGAAGATTCAATCTCTGTGCATTCTGAAAGTTCACCTGATCCATCATGGCTGCATGAAGATACTCATTTGTGGATGTGCAAGGTCGCAGAGGAAGAGGAAAAACGTTTAAAGGCAAGAGAAGAAGGAACTTTGCCAGGGGATAGACCAGTTAGAGACCCAACCTACACACCAATGATCTTTCTAGATGAGGAGTTTGAGCCTCATGGCTGGCCAGAAATCTTAGCCACCATGGACATTGCTATCAATGAAGAACAATGGACACCTCATTGTGATGAGGAGGTTTATGATATCTCAGTGTTCATGTGTCAGCCCTTGCTAGAAGAATGTGACCCTGGTGATATCATAGAAGAAGAAGAGAATGAGGATGATATAGAGTCCATTGTGATGGATAGTTGCTTTAACTCAGAGCAGCACTATCTAGAAGATATAGGAGTGTTCACCCAGAAAGAAGAAGAACCTATCACAAGTATTAAAACAGTAAATTCGAAGGATGGAAGTGAGAGTAGTCAAAAGAAAAAGAAAAGAAAAGCAGTGAAACAAGAAGAGGAGGAAACATTGTTTGAAGTACCAGAAAACTTCAAGAAATATGAAGTTGATGACCGCAAAATTTTGGTACGAATGCCTAAGAGAGAGGCCATCATAGGAGAATCATATGATAATAAAGAAAAGACCAAGAAGATTGTAGTGACCATCGAAGAGAACGAAGAGAGATGCGCATATATAGGAGATGACCTAAGTGCAAGAGAAGAAATGGAGCTCGTAGCTCTATTAAGGGAATATAGGGATGTGTTTGCGTGGCACTATAGAGACTTGAAGGGGGTAGATCCAAGAATTTTCTCTCATACTATCCCCATGACTGCTGATGCCAAGCCCACCAAACAGAAGCCCTACACATATAATGATACATATGCAGCCAAAATAAAAGAAGAAATTGATAGGTTGATTGAAGTTGGATTCATCTATGAGATTGAGCATATTGAATGGGTGTCCCCCATTGTAGTGGTGCCCAAGAAGAATGGAAAGTTGCGAGTGTGCATTAACCTTAAAAAAGTTAATGCCGCTACAATCAGAGATAGCTATCCGCTTCCTATCACGGAACACCTATTGGAGCGTGTTGCAGGCAAGGAAGTTTATAGCTTCCTTGATGGATTTTCAGGTTACAATCAAGTAGCCATTGCCCCAGAAGATCAACACAAAACGGCTTTTGCCACAGAGTGGGGAATCTTTGCATTTCGCGTGATGCCATTTGGGCTCACCAATGCACCTGCAACGTTCCAGAGGCTCATGTGTCATGTCTTCAAAGAGTTCTTGCAAAAGAGCTTAGAAGTGTATGTGGATGATTTATGTGCTCATTCCCAAGAAAGAAGATTGCACATCCCTGAGCTCAGACAAATCTTCAACAAGTGTAGAGAATATCGAGTGTGTCTGAACCCAGAGAAGTGTGTGTTCATGGTGCGGCAAGGTAAAATCTTAGGTCATATTGTTTCTAAGAATGGAATCTCAACAGATGAAGAAAAGGTATGAGCCATAGCGGAGCTGCCAAGGCCAAGGAATGTTAAAGAGGTACAAGCCTTTATGGGTCATTGTGGATATTACCATAGGTTTATCCACATGTACGCGATCATAGCTAGACCCCGTTATGCCTTGTTGTGTAATTTTGAGTGGAACGACGAATGTGAGAATTCTTTCAATGAACTGAAGAAACGTTTGTGCACAGCACCAATACTGACCACTCTTGATTGGAATAAACCATTCCATGTCCATGTGGATGCATCCAATCATGCCATCGGATGTGTGCTTGCACAACCCACAAGTGAAGGATACTTAGATTTGCCCATAGCATATGCTAGTAGACAGCTCACTGCAGCTGAACGGAACTATACCACAACTGAGCGAGAGGGCTTAGGCATGGTATATGCTGTGAAGAAGTTTAGACAGTATTTATTGGCCAACAAGTTCAAGTTTTTCATTGATCATCAAGCTTTGTTATATTTGGTCAATAAACCTTGCAATACTGGACGCTTAGTAAGATGGTTCCTCTTACTAATGGAATATGACTTTGAAGTTGTTGTCAGGAAAGGTAGAACCCACCTTCGGGCGGATCACCTTTCTCGCATCACTTCAGGAGAGTCACCGCAAGGAGTGTCTGACGAATTACCCGATGCTTATCTGTTCAATTTAGAAGTTGTTCCTAAATGGGCAAATAAGTTGGCACCAGTCCTAACCTTTGGCCCTGCAAATAAGAATGTGAAAACATCACAAGAAGAAATTGTAAAATCACAAAAATATCACATATTAGCAGGAAGCATGTACAAACAAGATACTGAGGGTGTATTAGCTTGTTGTGTGGAGGATGATGAACATAGTAGTTGGTTGCAACAAGCCCATGAAGGAATGCTAGGAAATCACTATTCTAAACAACGAACATTGCAGAATCTAAAGCGTTTAGGAGTGTATTGGCCTAGCATGGACAAAGAAATACATGAGTGGATTAAGAATTGTCCAAGGTGCAGAGAGAGACCCCCAGTGGAGCATGCGACCCTTTATCAAGTGTCATTAATTCCAGATTGGAGTGCTCCATTGGTAGAGTTTATGAGGTCGGGAAGATTACCCAAAGAGGCTAGTCTAGCAAGAAGACGAAGCATGGAGCAAGAGGCTCAAGGCTATGCCCTAGTAGGAGACAACCTATACCGAAGAGGCAAAGATGGTTACTTAAGACTGTGCGTTCACGAATCAGATTATTTGAAAGTCTTAGAAACTGCACATAGCGGTGTTGCGGGTGGACATTTTGGTCCTGACCGAGTGATCAAGACCATTCTATTCTCACGACTTTGGTGGCCCACTCTTCATATGGACACACATACCTATGTGAAGAAATGTGACACATGCCAACGTGCACAATATCCAGTTAGAAAAGACGAGATGCCCTTGAGGCCAATGATGGGAGGGCGTGCATTTTCCAAGTGGGGCATAGACTTCATAGGTCCTATTAATCCCCCAGCTAGAAACTCCCATGCAGAGTATATTATTGTAGCCACGGATTACCTTACCAAGTGGGTAGAAGTGAAAGCCACAACAAAGAATGATGCTCAGACTACGGCTAAGTTCTTATTTGAGAATGTGTTCACGAGATATGGATTACCAATAGAGTTAGTCAGCGATAGAGACACCCACTTCTTAAATGAAGTCATTGAAAATCTTCTCCAAGAATTCTTGGTGGTACATAAGAAGTCTTCCCCCTATCATCCCCAAGCTAACGGACAGGCCGAGAGCACAAATAAGATCCTATGTAATGTCTTGAAAAAACTGGTAAATAATAAACGCTCTGATTGGGACAAACAACTTCATCATGTTGTTTGGGCTTATCGAGTTGCCTACAAAACGGTACTCAACGCCACCCCATTTCAGATGGTCTTCGGACAGAACGTTGTGCTACCATTAGATTTCTTAATCCCTGCCTTAAAAGTAGCACAAGAGTATGAGTGGAATGGACATGAATTGTCATCTAGGATCTTTGATCTAGAATGCTTAGGTGAGAAAAGGCTACGAGCGGCTGCAGGCATCTACGCTGCAAAGAAAAGGCAAAAGGCATACTTCGATGCACACATTAAGGATAAGGGACTGAAAGAGGGAGATCTAGTGTTGGTTTACACACTGAAACAACATGCCCGTAAGTTGGAAAAACGAGGATATGGACCCATGATCATTAATAGAATTTCCACTAGCGGCGCGGTTCAATTGGCTACTTTAGAAGGTGATATCTTGCCAAACTATATTAGTGGTTGTAGAGTCAAGTTATATCAAGAACCTCTTACAGAGGACATGCTAATGAGACTCAACACTGCTAAGAAACGAAAAGAAGAAGAGTTAAGAGTGAGAGAAGAAGCACAGGCAGAGGCCAGAGAGCGTATTAGGCGAAATAAGTTAAGGTGATTAGGCCTAGATGTCAACTCAAAAGCCCCAAAATATTACATGGATATGTGCCAAAAGTCAGGCATAGCGACTTCTCAAGTCATTGACCGAAGACCCTTTGTGACCATAGATATAGGACAAGGGAAGGGTGCAAGGACGGTAAAGGCATTGATTGACTCAGGTGCAGCAAGTAGTGCAGTTAGACTTTCCTACTGCCAAGACTTGCAGTTGAACATCAATCCCATAGAAGCTTATCTCATAGGATTGGGAGGTGTGGAAACCCCTTGTTTGGGCGAGGTGGAACTTCCCATCTACCTGCAAGATGTTCCAATCAAAGTCAAAGTGCTAGTGTGTCAAGATGAGAACCTTACAGAACCACTTGTCTTAGGACAAGATTGGATTTATGACAATGCAGTCAACTTAAACCTAAGAAGTCAAATTCTTCAAGTTTGGGTACACGAACAATGCATTACATTAGAATTAGAGAACTGCATGCTCCCAGATCATGGCACCACACACTCTCTTAGCTCTTCTAAAACTAATCATATGGAAGAAGATGTTGTATGTGTCAAAAGCTCTATGATGCAAAAGGAGTCAATCGTGGAAGAACAGGTTCGAAGGCGGGTGAATCTTTCTTCTTCTCCAAAGAATCAAGTAGCCACACTAGTAAGTCCACCATAGAGGCAAACACAACCGATCACGACAATTGCCACATCAAACAGAAAGACACCATTTGATAAGAAAGCGGTTTGGAGCATGACGTAGATCTGGGTACGCAAAGGAGAGAAACCACCAGCCTTGCCCCCACAAATCCCATCCAGGCAAGCCAACCAGGTCAGAAGATGAAGAAAGCAGCTCGGACAAGCTCAATCACAATTTATCCAACAAGTTTGGGTGCCTAAGAAATTAGTTGCAGCCCAACAAGGGCGATTACAGATGTGGGTACCTAAGAAGCTCTTACATCCACAGCAACCTATATTCTCCCACATCCAAAGAGTCTCAACAAAGAAGCCAAAATCAGAAAAGGGTAAGAACTGCGTACAGAGACCGAAAGAAGATCAAATCACCTCTTCAACCATAGAAGGAAGATATGCAAAAAGGGTATGGGTTTGGAAGCCAAAAGTACAAGTAGCCTACACCGAACCAAAGGGCCAATCACATTGGATACCACAGTTCAGAAAGCATCCAAAGATGAAGTCGCCTGAAGTGATCTCTACTGTGCCAAATGCTGTTCTCAAATGGATTCCAATAAGAAGGATTACATCATCTCGCGATCCCATGGAGACATCCACGAAAGATGGCGTCAACATCTGCAAGTAACATCAAGCCTCGACGAGCGACAACCATGTGCTCCTTGCACAACCCTGTCTTTTGCACCATTCAGGTCATGCATTTCCAAAGTATGCATTAATATAGGGCCACATTACACGGCCGTGCATAGACACATTGGAGAGTCCCATGCACAAGAGCACATTGACATATGTCAATTATTTTTTCTGATACTAACATCTATCTTCTTGTTTGGTGACATTGTTCCAAAAAAAAAAAAAAAAAGAGAGAGAGTCAAAACTTATTCCCAGGTTTCGCTCATGGAACATGAATGAGACATGCTTAGTTGAAGCTGGAACTATTGATTACTGGGCATTTATCAGTTGGGATAGAAGTGTGTCTCGGCTAGCAGATGATATTATTGTTGTCTTATCTGGTAGATGTCAAGAACTTAGCATGAACATGGCATCCACACCTATGGTTTCCCCTTACCATGGTGGGAGTGAAGATCTTGAAGGTCCACAACTTGAGTGATGCTTAACTACTGTATGTATGAGAGCCTCCAAGGAGATATTTGCAAGAGTTTGTTTGGTACCCCGCAAATCCTTGTCTGTATACTAGATGAGCAGACTCCTGCTTATGGTGAACTAAAGAGAATATGTGAAACTAAGCTTGGTGTAGTTACCCAATGTTGTTTGTCAAAGAATATAAAGAAATTGAATTCTCAGTATTTGGCAAACATTGCATTGAAATGAGAAGATCGAACCAGGCACTCAAAACACTTTTTGGTGGACCAGTAACATGGACATTCATCGCCAATGTTCCATCACAAATGCCGGGTAAACAACATGAAGAGACAGACATCAATCAACCCTTCACCACGGTAAGTATCTTTACTCTGGCAACACCATAACCATGATAGATTAGGAAACCTCTTCGTCAGCATACCCTTGAGCACTTAGCTCAAGACCCGCAATTTTTGCATCATACTTCTTCCAATGCATTTTCCAAGTAAGCATGCGTAGGGCTACATTACAAGGCCGTGCACAAGGCACATACTTTTTTCAACCCAGGCACGAACACACTTACCCATCATTCATTATGGGTTATGAGTAGTTGGCATGACTGCTCTCAACATCATCTTTGGAAGAGCTAGCGGACGTCATGGGAACAACATCCATATCTCGGAAGCAAATTGAAGCCAGTAGTTGCTCCAAATCAATCTTGACAACCTCTTTTGAGCAACTTGTAGTTTTGAAAGCTCACAACGACACATTCTTGCTGGAATCCAAGGAACAAGCTCATACAACGGATGGACACCACCTCTCAAAGCACTACATGGAACAGCCCTTACAACAAGGGTCTGTCAGGGACGACAGACTCGAGAGGGGGGGGAGTGTTGGAACTCAAGGTCAAGCATAAAACATGGAAGCACATCAAGAAGTGGACATAGAAGAAGAGGGAGCAAGTAGGGAGCTCCAAGAAGTGTATGTCAAATTTTCAGAAGAATCCCCTACAAAAATAGTGATTTTCATCACTAAAAACCATTGTAAATACCATTATCTATTTTTATAACTCCATTTTGTTCAAGCCGAGGAGTCCTCAAGCTTGAGGAGTATTATAAGTACCATCGTACCAATTTTCATAATTTTTAGACTTCATTTGAGCCCTCAAATAAGACCTGGAACCTAATTTTTAACTAGGCCGGACACTAGGTCTGGACAGGGCCAAAACTAGTCAAAAAACTATAAAAAGAGCTAGACAGCTCATTTTTGAGGTGAGCTTGTGAGAGAATAGAGCTTTTGTAAGAGAACTCTTTTGCAATCGAAGCTTTCCATTGTTCCTCTCTTTGATCTTACTTTGTGCGTGTGTGTGTGTATGTGTGTGCATGTTTGTGTACTTTCACTCACGCACTTGTGCCTCCACTTGCTCATGGTCTTCATACCGGTCCTCACGTCTCCGCGGATTGACAAGTAAAGGAGGTGGTGCTTACGCTTGAGCTACAGCACGTAATCCTGATGATAGGAGATCAACTTATGGATACTTATGTTATGTGAGAGATAAGTTAATTTCTTGGTGTTCAAAGAAGCAACACACAGTTGCTTTGTCATCTACAGAAGCAGAGTACAAAGGTATGGTGGAAGCTACAAAGGAAGTGATCTGGCTAAAGTCTCTCATGAAGAGTTTTGACATCATTCAGAGTACACCCACTATTTATGGAGATAACATGAGTTCATTGTATCTAGCTGCTAATCTTGTTTTTCATGCCAGGACCAAACACATTGAGATTCAGTATCAGTTTCTAAGAGAGAAGGTGATAGATAAAGAGATTGAAGTCATACATACTTCAACAAAAGATCAGATAGTTGATATGCTAACCAAAAGCTTGGATGGAGCAAAGCTACAGAGATTCAAAGACTTGGCAGGTATAAAGAAGATAGAGAAAACCTCAATTGATGATTGAGGGGGAGTTGTTGGTGCAGGACAATCAACAATTGATGTTTTGATGAAGAATTGAAGTCAAGGACTGAAGAAAAGATCAAGTTATGAAGCATGAAGGAAGTGCATATCCAGAAGATGAAGATGTGTACACATATGTACATTAATTCAGAGATAGTTCACTTATACTTTTGTATAGTCATGAGCTTGTAAATATTTGACTATATATACAAAGGAGAACTGTCAGACCAAGTGTATGAGAGTATAGAATACACAAATTCAGAAAGATTAGGTGTGATTAGACACTTGAGAAGTGTGAAGATTAGCTCTCTCATCCAGATGTAAAGTTTTCTTGTAATGGAAGAAAAATTGCGCCCGATGTTTCTGTGCATTCTTCTTCTGTGCTTTATCATTTTGAGAATCCTTTTGTAGACATCTAAGTCCATAGTTAGTGAGTCTATGGGTAAAGTTTGAGAGCCTAATTGTAAACGGGTTGTGAGAATTATAAGTAGGAACATTCATATGTGAAGAATTGTTGGCTGTCTTCTAAAATAGGCGCAATCTCGATGGTCAAAGATTTGATCATTTCTCAGTGCACAGTTTAAAGTTTTGCATAACTAAGGAGTCAATATCTAAGTTGGAAGGTAAGCCATCTATGGATAAAAGCATTTGCTAGGTGACTTGATGAGATCATTTCTCAAGATCTACTGAGTCTTTTGGAATGATTTAACTTGGAGAAGGTGCGCAAACTATATGTGACACCTTGTGCAAAGTTTTATAAAAAACTTTACACATTTGATAAGTTAATGAGAGAGTTATGTGCAGCAGACTTTCTGTGTAGTCATCTTCTTATAGTTTGTTCAAAATTTTGATAATTGATCATTGATCCTCTAAATTGGTGAAGGTGTTGAGTTACTCTTGATATAGAGGTGCTCTAACTTCAAGAGTAGCTTGTTCTATTGGAGATTAACACTCTCCATCAGTGGTATCAGAGCAGGAAGCATCAAAATTGAAGAAAGGAGGACCCCGACTGCTGTAGTTATAAAGAATTCAACATTTGAAGATACAAAAGGTGAAAGCTTGAGAAGGAGGCCAGAAGATATCAAGGAAGAAAAAAGGAACTTCATTCGAAGTAAAGGTAACCTTATTCCTCATAAAGCTTGAAGGATTTAATACACAGGTGAAGAAAGGATGGGAGATTCTCTTCAAATAGAGAAGTTGGATAGAGAGAACTATCCAGCATGGTCAATGAGGATGGAAGCTCATCTTATGAGCAAAGACTTGATAGGTTATATTACAGGTGAAGAAGAAAAGCCTCAGTTCAAATATCCTAGTGTTCCAACTACGGAAGAATTATCATATTTGAAGATTTGGATGGAGAGATGCTCAAGCTAGGAGCATTATCTATATGGCAGTCATGACTACTTGCTACCTCACATTAGAGGTCTTGAAAGTGCAAGTGATATATGGAATGCTTTGGAGGAACATTTCCAAAACAGCACAAAGTCAAGGAAGGCATCCTTGTGGGCAGAGTTTACCACATTCAAGAAGAAGGCTTCTCAATCCATCTCAGATTATGTAACAAGAATGAAGGACATTGCAGATGCATTAGGAGCAGTTGATGAAGACATTGAGGAGGATAAATTGTTAAGGCAAATCCTCACAGGTTTTAGAGGTGATGACAAATGGAAGCCATTCATTTTGTCTACTAAATTATCACTAGATCATTTTACTCCTGATTTAAATCAGTTGCTAGGACACATGTTAACCTTTGAGCAGGATGTCAAAGGTGAAAATGATAAAAGTGCAGGTCAAGCAATGTATTCAAAGGATAAGAAGAAGAATAGCAAAGGGAAGCAACAAGCAAATGAAGATGAAGGTACAACTAGCCAAGCTAACCTCCTAAGAGGAAGAGGAGGTGGCAAAGGTAGAGGAAGAGGCAGTAGTAATAAAGATGGAATCAAAGCTTGCTGGATTTATGGTAAGACAAATCACTTAGCTAATGAATGTTGGCATAATACTCAGAGGAATGGTGGATATAATCAGAATTTTAATTCAAGAGGAAGAGGTGGCAGAAATCAAAGATGTAATTTGAGAGGTAGAGGTAGTAGAGGTTACTTTGGAAGAAATGTAGGTAGAGGATTCCAAAGTCAACAATACAACAATACCCCTTTACAATTATGCTTCAGATCAGAAGGAGGATTCAACATTGATAATGAATGCAACTTGTGAAAGGCAAAGTGAAGATCAAGGAGTCTTCTACATTGACTCAGGGTGTAGCAATCATCTGAGTGGCAACGTAGCTTTGATGACTGATTTGGAAAATAAGGTAACTAATCATGAAATTCAAACACGTGACAATACAAAGCATAATGTGAAGTCAATTTGATCAATAAAGGCCAAGGATGGTAGTATTCTCTTGAGTAAGGTTTTGTATGTTCCTACAATTCCTAAAAATCTGATAAGTGTAGGACAAATTGTTGAAAAAGGTTATGAAGTTAGGTTCACTAATGAAGGAGTGTTTGTGGAAGGCCCTAGCAATGGGTATAAACAAATTGTTTCAGGGAAGAAAGAAGGAAGATTGTTCACATTGAAGATCCAAGGTAATGTTGGTCATGCTTCGTTCACTTATGGAGGACATAAGATCTCTGAGTTAGATCTTTGTCACAGAAGGCTTGGACATTTCAATGAAAGAGGTATTAAAGATATGGTTAACAATGGTTCACTACTTGGATTGCCTAATGTTGCAGGTCAACATATGACATACAAATGTGAGGTATGTCAATTAGGTAAGGCTCATAAGCAATCTTATTCCAAGCATGGTTTTATGTATTCAGAGAAGTTTGAATTGGTACACACAGATGTGTGGGGACCATCAAAAGTTTTTAGTATCAATGGTTCAAGGTATTATGTGATTTATGTTGATGATGCTACCAGATGGATCACTATCTATGTGATCAAAGATAAGTCAGAGGTATTCAATACATTCAAACATTATCATGTGTATGCAGAGAGAATTACAGGTCATAAGTTGAAGAGACTAAGGTCAGATGGAGGGGGAGAGTATTTCTCTAATGAGTTCAGTGATTACTTGTGGAATGCAGGTATAAAAAGGGAAACTACTTGCAGGTACTCTCCTCAACAAAATGGTGTAGCAGAAAGGAGGAATAGAACACTTGTTGAGTTTGCAAGATCCACGATGAAGGAGAAAAATTGCCCAAATTACTTGTGGACTAAGGTTGTAAATACAACTACTTATTTGCTCAATAGATTACCATGTAAAGATTTGCAGGGTATGACACCATATGAGGCATGGTGGGGTAAGAGACCTACTCTAGATCATTGCAAAGTATTTGGATGTTTGGCATATGCATATGTGCCATCTCAATTGAGGCATAAATTGGAACCTAAAGTTGAAAAGTATGTGTTTATTGGATATGATGATAAGCAGATGGGATATAGGTTGTGGAGTCCATCCACAAAAGAATTCCTTGTATCAAATGATGTTACATTTGATGAGCCAGGTACTTGGTATGCAGGTACAATCAATACTTATGCAAGTGATGAAGAAATTGTGAATCAAAATAAAGGTAAATCAAAGGTTCAGATATTTGATGAAGAGGAGAACAATGAAGTACAGGTTGAAGTTGAAGAAGTGCCAAGATTTGATCCAGAGTGTGATGAATCAGAAACCTCAAGGAGTGGAGAACTCAGAAGGTCAAGAAGACAAAAATGGCAACCTACAAGGTATAGCTATGATACTTCTTTTTTGGTTACCAAAGATTATGTTTATATGATAAAAGGAGATGAAGACCCTTCTACATATGAAGAGGCAAAAGGTAAGGAAAATTGGGAGAAAGCTATGCAGGAAGAGTATGATGCATTGATGGAGAATGAGACTTGGGATTTGGTTCCTAAACCAAATATTCAGAAGATCATTGGATGTAAATGGGTCTATAAGACAAAGAGGTTTGCAGATGGAAGTGTGTCTAGGTATAAAGCTAGACTTGTTGTGAAGGGTTTGCTCAGACATATGGTATAGATTATGATGAGACCTATAGTCTTGTGGCAAAGATGACAACAATCAGGACACTCATAGCCATTACTGCATGTAAAGGTTGGAAATTATGTCAATTAGATGTGAGGAATGCTTTTCTAAATGGTTATATTTCAGATGATATTTTCATGGAGCAACCACAAGGATTCAGAGATGAAAGGTATCCAGATCATGTATGTAAGCTCAAGAGAGCTTTGTATGGTTTGAAGAAGGCTCCAAGGGCATGGAATTATAGACTTGTGAAGTTCTTGAAAGAACTTGGTTTCCAAGTATCTAAAGCAGATAGTAGCTTGCTTGTTAAAGCAAGTGATGATGGGTTCATTCACATGTGCATATATGTTGATGATATAATTCTTACAGGTATAGATCAGAAAGGCATTCAAAGTCTAAAGAAGCAAATGGAGAAAGAGCTCAAGATTAGTGACTTGGGAGACTTGTCATATTTCTTGGGCATGGAGATCTCATACACTCAACATGGATTGTATGTAACTCAAGAAAGGTATTTGAGAAACTTGTTGATCAAGTTTAAGATGAATGATTGCAGGGTAGCACCTACTCCAATGGAGGTGAATCACAAATTGAGCAGATATGGAGGAGAAGAGTTCAAGGACATGAAGCTATATCAAAGTTTGGTTGGTAATCTGATCTATGCTACTTTAACTAGGCCTGACTTGTCATATGCAATTGGAGTATTGTCTCAATTCATGCATTGTCCTAGAAAAGAACATAGGATTGCAGGACAAAGAGTGTTGAGGTACATTAAGGGTACACTCAAAGAAGGTTTGTATTATGGTTTTACATCAGATACAAACATCAAGATCTATAGTTATACAGATTGGGCAGGTAATCCTGATGATAGGAGATCAACTTATGGATACTTATGTTATGTGGGAGATAAGTTAATTTCTTTGTGTTCAAAGAAGCAACACACAATTGCTTTGTCATCTACAGAAGCAGAGTACAAAGGTATGGTGGAAGCTGCAAAGGAAGTGATATCGCTAAAGACTCTCATGAAGAGTTTTGACATCATTCAGAGTACACCCACTATTTATGGAGATAACATGAGTTCATTGTATCTAGCTGCTAATCCTGTTTTTCATGCCAGGACCAAACACATTGAGATTCAGTATCATTTTCTAAGAGAGAAGGTGATGGATGTTGATATATTTAGGTAGTGATGTGTGTGAACACTCTAGGACCGCCGGGGCACTTTTTTCCCTCTTTAGGAGGTTTTTTTCCCCCGGCTTGTATATACACCTATTGCCCTAATGGGCTACTTATCTTTGTACATTCTCTAGTAATACATTCAGTCTTGTGTGTTGTGCTCCAAGCTTCTTCTTCTTCCTTGTGCTGTTCGCGTGCTTCCGCAGACGTCTATCTCCAACAATTGGTATCAGAGCAGGTCGTTACTTCTTCTAGGGCGCCGTCGACACTCCTCCGTTTGCAGTCTCAGATTCGCACAAAATTTGGTGAGCATACTCAGGGTGTTTCCGAGATCAAAACAGCTTCGCTTTGTGGTGCCGAAATCGCGATCTGAGCTTGTTTCGGCCTCCGAACGCACTATCGCAGTGCTTGTGCAGGCTATTTCGTCCTTTTGTGCCAAAGGTATATACCAGTTTCTGTTCGCCAGTTTAAGCGAAGTCTGCTACAGGTCTAGCAGAACTCGTCTGGGCAGTTCTGTTCAACTTTTTGAGATACAGTCAATTTTCTGCATCAAGGTATTTTAGTCACCGGCCATGGCTGAAAGCAATGATGTATTCTGTATGTTGGCTGTTGAGGATAAGTTGGATGGTACCAACTACCCATTATGGGCTTATATGATGCGACATGTACTGGTTGCAAAAGGATTGTGGAACATTGTGCAGGGTGTTGAAAGACGTCCTGTTACACCTGTAACGACAGGTACTGCAAATACAGGTGTTGGAGCTGATGAAGATGGTGTCGAAGATGATATTCCACAGATTCCTGTTCGTGCTGCTGTTTCTGTTGCACCTACTGCAGAGCAGATTCGTTGGGATGGCAGAGTGCCCAGGCACATGCATTGATAGCTTTGTCTGTCAAACGTGCCATTATTCCTCATATTCGCTCTTGTAGAACAGCAAAGGATGCTTGGGATACACTTACCACTTTGTACCAGGCTAGGAATGAGGCTCGTGTTGCTTACCTCCGAAAACAGTTGGAGAGTGAGCACATGAATGAAGGTGATTCGATGGACAGTTTTCTTACAAAGATCAAAGACCTGAAGGAACAATTGATTTCTGCTGATGAGGTTATACCAGATAGCTCACTTATGCAGACCGTTCTGAATGGCCTTCCTGATTCATATCAGAGTTTTGCCTCTACTCTTCGATTGATGATGAAAGGCAATCCGAATGCCTTGTCATTTGAGGAATTAGTCTCTGTTCTGTTGCAGGAAGATCAGTCCAGGCAGAACAGGTCCATTATGCGTGTTGCAGATCAAGCTTTCCTGGCTAGTCAGAAGGGCAAAGGAAAATGGAGCTCTTCTACTAGTAAGCAGAAATCTGCAAATGCTGCACAATCGAAGAACCAGGATAAAGATGAGAAGAAATCAGAAAAGCAGAAATTGTTCTGCAAGTACTGTAAAGGAAATGATCATATTATAAAGAACTGTCCAAAACTGGCTGCTAAAGAGGCAAAGAAGAAAGAGGCTGGAATGGTTGTTGCAGAGGCCTCTACACCAAAAACAGAGTTTGCAAATCTTGTGCAGGAAGAAGAATGGGCGTTTACTACTGTCTGCAGTTTTGACCCATCTTCTCATGATCAGTGCATGTCTGCAGTAGACTCAGATGTTTGGTACTTTGACAGTGGGGCGACCAAACATATTACCTCGCAGCGCAGTTTCTTCTCTTCACTCGAGCCTGCCCCTACAGGGAATACTGTCACATGCGCCAATAACTCCTCTTATCCTGTTATGGGAGTTGGTAAGATCATTCTGACTACTGCTGATGGTAGTTCTTTCACTTTGTCAGATGCTTTATTTGTGCCAGGGATCAAAAAGAACTTGTTATCAGTTTCTGTATTAGCCAAGATTGGCTTGGTTGTGAAATTCGTTGATGACAGGTGTACAGTCCATGATCTCTCAAATGGCGATGTGATTATTGCTTCTGGCATTTTATGTCGTGGGCTGTATAAGCTCATAGACTATGAAAGATCTGTGAATGATTCGGCATGTGCAGTTCATGATTCTCAGGCTATGTCAGATGCAAAGCTTTGGCATGCACGCTTTGGTCATCTGAATTTTGCTAGTTTGTTACGCCTGCAGAAATCTGAAATGGTGTCCTCCTTGCCCAAACTTGAGGCACCTGGAAAACATGTTTGTGAAGGTTGTATTTTGGGCAAAATGCAGCGTTCTTCCTTTCCAAAAGATGGTTCAGTTCGGGCTATGCAGAAATTGCAGCTTGTACATAGTGATGTATGTGGTCCTATGCAGACACCCTCTTTTGGAAATTACCTTTACTTCGTGACTTTCATTGATGATTTTTCCAGGCATGCATGGGTATATCCACTCAAAGCAAAGCCCGAAGTTTTCATGTGCTTCAAACAGTTTTTGGTTTTGGCTGAAAATCTGTCAGCATGTAAAATGGGCACCCTCCGTTCTGATCGAGGGGGGGAATATATGTCTTCAGATTTTAATGCATTTCTTGCTGAATGTGGGATAAAACACCAGTGTACAGTGCCGTATACACCTCAACAGAATGGAGTTGCTGAACGAAAGAACAGGTCACTCATGGAGATGGCGAGGTGCATGGTCAAAAGTCAGGCTTTACCACATAGTTTCTGGCTTGAGGCTGTCATGTGTGCAGCATATGTACTGAACAGGTGTCCCACCAAAGCGTTGCAGTCCATCACTCCATATGAGGCTTGGCATGACCGCAAGCCATCTGTTGCTCATCTGCGTGTTTTTGGTTGTTTGGCATATGCATTAGTGCCTGAACAACATCGCAGAAAATTGGATGATAAGGCAGTAAAATGTATTTTTGTTGGGTACAGTTCTGAAAGTAAAGGTTATCGTCTGTATCATCCACAGACTAAACGCATTCTGGTTAGCCGTGATGTTGTCTTTGTGGAAGATGCTATTCAGCCATTGCTTTCATGTACTAAGGAGACATCTGTTAGCTCCAAAGACAGGTATGATACTTTGATGCCTCTTTTTACAGGTGGACAGGCTAGTGCTGGTCCTAATGAGGCAACTTCTCAGCCTTTGCAGGTTTCATATGATGATGCAGATCATTCCATTTCTGATGCAGATTTACATGATGCACTTGTTGATGAGAGAGCTGATATTGAGCAGGCAAAAACTATGCCAAAATGGCTGGTGCAGACTTTGCGTGACAGCAAATTAGATGCACCTTTGTCATATCGTACTCGTTCAGGCTCTCATAGTGCCTCCTTTGCATCAGATTGCTATGCTATGGCTGCATCTAGTCTCTGTGATGAGAATGAGCCTGTTTCTTTTGATGAAGCACAAAATTCAGAAAATTGGATGGCTGCTATGCAATCTGAATATGATGCTATAATGAAGAATGGTACATGGTCTTTATGTGACTTGCCTCCTGGCAAGAAGGCCATTGGCACTAAGTGGGTATACAAGCTGAAGCGTAAACCTGATGGTACAGTTGACAGGTATAAGGCTAGGCTTGTTGCAAAGGGTTATGCACAGGAAAGAGGCATTGATTTTGATGAGACCTTTGCACCTACATGCCGTATGACTACTGTTCGCAGCATTTGTGCACTTACAGCCCATCATGGTTGGAATGTACATCAGTTGGACATTAAAACAGCATTTCTGAATGGTGATTTGCATGAAGAAGTGTATGTTTCTCAGCCCCGTGGCTTTGTGCAGAAAGGGCATGAAAACCAGGTTTGCAGGTTAAAGAAGGCATTATATGGTTTAAAGCAAGCACCACGTGCTTGGTATGAGAAGATACATGCCTATCTGATTGCACATGGTTTTGAGAATAGTCCAACTGAAAGCACCTTATATGTTAAGCGTGCTAATGATATGCTTCTGATCATTGTTGTCTATGTAGACGACATGCTGCTCACTGGTCCTCTTGAGAAGCATATTGCTGATTTCAAGGCTGATTTGCATGCCTCATTTGAGATGTCTGATTTGGGGCATTTGCATCACTATTTGGGCATTCAGTTTATGCAAGTTGATGGTGGAATGGCTTTGTGTCAAACGAAATATATTGACACATTATTGCAGCGTTTTGGCCTTGAAGACTGTAAGCCTATTGCCACTCCTATGGAGATAGGTTTACGATTGAGTCTTCATGATGCTGGAGATGCATTTGATGCTGTTCTCTATCAGCAGGCCGTTGGATGCTTGATTTACTTATGCATTACTCGGCCAGATATTCAGTTTGCTGTCTCACAGATGAGCAGGTTTATGCATTGCCCAGGAGTCACGCATTGGAAAGCGGTTAAGCGCATCTTTCGCTACTTGAGTGGTACTCGGCTACTTGGGTTGTTTTATCCCAAGGGGGGATCACTACCGCCAGATTTGCATGCTTTTTCTGACTCAGATTGGGCTGGTTGCTATGACACTCGTGTGTCCACCAGTGGTTTTTGCTTCATGCTTGGTAGCTCATGTATATCTTGGTTGAGCAAGAAGCAGCCTACTGTGGCCACTTCCAGTTGTGAGGCTGAGTATAGGGCAGCTTTCACGGCGACTGTTGAGTGTGTGTGGCTTAGACGCCTTATGGCTGATTTGGGTGTTGGCCAGTCTTCTGCCACCACCATCTTCACTGACAGTCAGAGCGCATTGGCAGTTGCGAGGAACCCTGTGTTCCATGCTCGCACTAAGCACATTGAGGTGCATTATCACTATGTCAGGGAGAGGTTCTCTGCTGGGGAGATCAGCTTGGCATATGTGCCCACGCAGGAGAACATTGCAGACCTTTTCACGAAGGCTCTGCCTAGGGAGAAGTTTAAAGCTTTCCGCAAAGCTTTGGGCTTACTTCCTTTTGTGGAGTGATTTCCACATAGCTTGGCACTTCCTTATACATGAGTGTAAGCTCCTTGTTCACCGCATCACTCCCAGGGGGGATTTGTTGATATATTTAGGTAGTGATGTGTGTGAACACTCTAGGACCGTCGGGGCACTTTTTTCCCTCTTTAGGAGGTTTTTTTCCCCCGGCTTGTATATACACCTATTGCCCTAATGGGCTACTTATCTTTGTACATTCTCTAGTAATACATTCAGTCTTGTGTGTTGTGCTCCAAGCTTCTTCTTCTTCCTTGTGCTATTCGCGTGCTTCCGCGGACGTCTATCTCCAACAATGGATAAAGAGATTGAAGTCATACATACTTCAACAAAAGATCAGATAGCTGATATGTTAACCAAAAGCTTGGATGGACCAAAGCTACAGAGATTCAAAGACTTGGTAGGTATAAAGAAGATAGAGAAAACCTCAATTGATGATTGAGGGGGAGCTGTTGGTGCACGAAAATCAACAATTTATGTTTTGATGAAGAATTGAAGTCAAGGACTGAAGAAAAGATCAAGTTATGAAGCATGAAGGAAGTGCATATCCAGAAGATGAAGATGTGTACACATATGTACATTAATTCAGAGATAGTTCACTTATACTTTTGTATAGTCATGAGCTTGTAAATATTTGACTATACATACAAAGGAAAATGTCGGGGCAAGTGTATGAGAGTATGGAATACAAGAATTCAGAAAGATTAGGTGTGATTAGACACTTGAGAAGTGTGAAGATTAGGTCTTTCATCCAGATGTAAAGCTTTCTAGTAATGGAAGAAAAATTGCACTCGATGTTTCTATGCATTCTTCTTTTGTGCTTTATCATTTCAAGAATCCTTTTGTAGACATCTAAGTGCATAGTTAGTGAGTCTATGATTGAAGTTTGAGAGCCTAATTGTAAACAGGCTGTGAGAATTATGAGTAGGAACATTCATATGTGAAGAATTGTTGACTGTCTTTTGAAATAGGCGCAATCTCGATGGTCAAAGATTTGATCATTTCTCAATGCACAGTTTAAATTTTTGCATAAGTAAGGAGTCAAAATTTAAGTTGGAAGGTAAGCCATCTATGGCTAAAAGCATTTGCATAAAGGGGTTCTAATTTGAGAGAACCAAGTGTTAGAAGTTACACGTGTCTGAATCGACTTCTCAAAAGAAAAGTTTTAGACATAGGTGACTTGATGAGATCATTTCTCAAGATCTACTGAGTCTTTTGGAATGATATTACTTGGAGAAGGTGCGCAAACTATAGGTGACACCTTGTGCAAAGTTTTATAAAAAACTTTACACATTTGATAAGTCAATGAGAGAGTTATGTGCAGCAAACTTTCTGTGTAGTCATCTTCTTCAGAGTTTGTTCAAAATTTTGATAATTGAACATTGATCCTCTAAATTAGTGAAGGTTTTGAGTTACTCTTGATATGGAGGTGCTCTAACTTAAGGAGTAGCTTGGTCTTTTGGAGATTAACACTCTCCATCATCCAAGTGTAGGCATGCCTACCATGCTCTATGACCACCAAGATTCTCTCTGAAGTGTTGTCTAAATAGGTCACTTTGCCTGGACTATCAGGATCTTTAAACTTGTAAATCATGAGCGTTATGGCCTCATTCGGCTGATTAGGCTTATACCTCCAAAAGGCTTCATCAGTCTCTCGGTTCAAGAGAAGGTCTATGCTCTTATTGTCCTGGGGAACCAATTCTGGCGTGATGATTCTTGTCAGGACTGATTTACCTTGAGGGGTTCTAGGCTCTCCTCCTATGTTCCCTTGCTCTAGGTCACCTATGTCCGTTTCCAGGATCACATTACCAAATTCATATGTCCTATCTGGGTGATTGGTGACTACATACATGGTTCCTTCTTTGTCCAGGTATGCACCATTTTCGAACTTGACTACTGGATGTTCTAGTCCAATGGGTTGATCTGGTTTTTGATATGGACCACGAATCTTCTTAGGCCGTCCTCATAGATGCAAGCACCTAATCGGTTGGTCCTAAGGTATTCCAGTTGCATCTTGTAAGGACCTTCAACCTTTTATAAGTAGGCCACACTTGAACTTCCTATGGGTCTCTCCATTCAGTGAGACATCTCTGATTCGCTAGTTTCAGAGCTAGGGTACTATGGGTGAGCACTCAACTGTTGGGCCCAAGATCTAGTGGTGTGGGTGACACTTGCCTCTGAAAACCTAAGACTTTGCCTATCTCTCCCTAGGTGTCATCCTGATCTAAGGTTCATATGCCTCAATGAACAATCCCAATTTTTACCCAAAGTACGACCTCGTTGCTGATTCTTACTTATCAATCACTGGATTCTTTTTATTTTGTTATTGTGTTTATGATCTTGTCTAATTTTGCATCGTCAGGAATACTTAAATGATTTTTCGGACTTGAAATTGATTGCAATAAAATTAGTTCTTTCCTTTGAGGTTATCGTCACATGCACAGGTTATCTCTTGACTTGAACTTGATTACTTAGATAGTCTTCAACTTTTCTCATGCCTATCATCACCCTAACTTACTTCCAATGCTATGCTTTCTTAGCATAAGCTAGGAATTGACTAAGGGAGTTAAGAGAATTTCCAACCTCAAGTTATGTGCCTTTTGATTGCTAGTTTAGCCCAGGATGCGCTTGCCCAAGCTCTCTGATCACCTTGCTAAGGTTGCTTGAGCTCCTTGCTTGCACACCCGAACCTGCAAATTTTACCAATTAAAATATGGACTTGGCCACAATGAATTGACAAGCAAAAGCAATCTTCAACATTCACTAAGAAGCACAATCCCTTTGCTTTCCTTTTTGCCCAAAACAGTAATTACTCCTTGGTATCGACTGATGGTCAACACAAAAATACCTATACTAGAACCCCACGTATTAATATTACAAAAATCCAATCGATGTCCACGTAGAATTCTCAACGAGCTTTCCAACAGGACCAAAATTGTAACAAACGGAGTCCGTATGAAGAAGTTATGGTTGGTCAGGCACTTGGGCGTCCAAACAGGTGAAACAGGCACTCAATGATAGCTCACAATGTTTTCCAAGGCCTCTTTACACTCTAGATTTTCTCCAATTTTGGCCAAAGATAGGTTTAATTTTTTAATCCTAAAAATATGCCGAATTTGCCTGTCAATCGCGATCGAGTGGTCTGTCAATCGCAATTGATGTCTCAGTCGCGATCAACTTGTCAACCGCGATTGAGTGGTCCATCATGGTTGTCAGTCGCGATTGATGGGTCAATCGCGATTGGCACATGGCCCAAAAATTCTATCACTCATGATCAAACAATCGTTGACTAATTCGATCGCGATTGGCACATGGCCCAAAAATTCTATCACTCATGATCAAACAATCGTTGACTAATTCGATCGCGATGGGCAAGTACGTCAGAGCCGTCGGTCGCGATTGATGGGTCAATCACAATTCATGGGTCGGTCGCGATTAATATGTGGCGTGCGGAGGCTCTGTCGGTTGTGGTCAATTAGTCGTGGACTCTGTCGCTCACGATCAACGTGTCGATCATGATTGACAGGTCCGTCGAGAAGTGTCCGTCATCGTTTGTCAGTCATCAATCACGATTGATAGAAAACAGAGGCTCTTCAAAATTTTAAACACAGTTTTAGGATGCCCTAGGCCTACACATCATGTTTATGCACTTAGTTTAGTAAAATGGTCGATTTTTCTGTCGGTCTCGATTGATAGAAGTCAACGCCTCGCGACCTGCACAGTAAAAAATTTACCTGCTGGAGTTGGTGAAACTACTAGGGATGCTGATTCTTACAGAAAATCTCAGAAAACATACAAATGCACAAGCACGCAAACGCTCTCTTGCTCTCTCTCACAAGTGACATGAGGGGAATGGTATGGGAAGGGTGATATGACCAACAAAATGAAAATGTCGCGATAATGGAGATGGAGGTGGGAGATGGTGATGATGATGATGGTGATGAAGATGGTGAAGAAAACAAAAGGAAATAGATAAAAGTAAAGAAAATACCTATGACTCCAACGTCTCAACTCTACGTCTTACCATCACATGCTCGTCCTCAAAGTTTGATCCCCGACAACGGCGCCAAAATTTGGTATAGCTCAGTGATGAGTAGCACTTCCTTTAATGTCAATCTGGGAAGACGTGAGGATGGTATGAAGACCTCGAACAAGTGATGGCACAAGTGTGTGAGTGAGAAGCACACAAACATGCACACACATACACACACGCACACAAGGCAAGAACAAAGAGAGAAAAAATGGAGTTCTTTAGATTACTCAAAAAGTCTCATATACAAGCTTTAATAGATGATTTCCACAAAGGGATGATTGGCACGTCTACCAAAAAAATTTGTTATCGAGTGGCTGCCTCTACTAAAGGTGTTACCTTGAAAGTTAAGGAATTCTTGCTCTCTGATGGTTCAGCTTTGGCCTCTTGAGGTGGAGGTCCAGCGTTTGGCAATTGGTTGAGCTTTGGCCTCTTGAGGTGGAGGTTTAGGGTTCAAGCCTCGGGTTGGACATGTATGGCTTTGGGCAATTAAACCAGTTGTATTGTTGTAACCTTGTCTAACTTCTGTTTTGTGGGATACGAGGAGTCCCGTGGGTACAATGCCTATTCACTTGTACAATTGCACTTTCAAAGTTAAAGCTGAGGGGAGTAGACTTCGGCTGAACCTCCATTTTAAAAAAATTATTGCTCCTCGATGGGCATGCTTAGCTAAGGAATTGTGGCTCCCCGATGACCATGCTTTATCTTTAACATAGAAGATCTCCTAAAAAGGGTTGGTTGGAAGCAGCTCAATTCCACACTATCCAATGTTTCCTGAGTCACGAGCTATGCGACGTCCTTCCGAGATATTTGATATGCTCTCTAACTATTCCTTTCATGTCAATGAGTGATACTCATCTCATCTAAGGCTAAGTGATGCTTGGACTACGGACTTAAAAATCTATTGCCCTTCCCAACGGCACTCCTACTATGACCTTCAATACACTTTATCTGATATCTCAAAGTGAGCTTCCAAATTGAAACACCTGCGATACTTCCCAAATATGGTGCTCTTCCTTTGCTACTCGATCCATCAACTCTTCTAATGCTCTTGCGGCGTCCTGAGTAGTTGATAATAAAAGCAAGCAATGCTATCTTATACTCACTCTTTGGGAGTGCTATTTGATGGACTTTAAGTGTCATCACGCAAGCTATTTGAAGTTCTGAAGATTCTTAGCACATATGCTCAACGTGTTTTTTTCTTATGCCCTTGGAGTGATGCACTCGAGCTTCCTCAATTTTCTCTAAGAAGAAGAGTGATCCATTCATACTTTGTGCCCCAAGATGCTAAAAGGCATAAGGGACCCCTCGATCCTTTCAATAGAAAAGGTCTTGTAGTTGATAGCCGATACTTCGTAGGGACTTGCTATCCCATCCCTTTTGTCGCAACTTGGTATTCTTTGATATTATCCGCTGCTTCTTTAACTATCGCACTCAAAAGTACAAGTTAAAGAAGCTTTAGAAGTACTACATACCTCAAACCAATTTCATGCATTTCAAAGGTAGTTCCTCTCAACACTCTGAGGCAAAGAATTCGATCCTTTCCTTTAACTCCACAAGAAGGTAATCAATATTCGCTATCTAAGAGGTTTTAGTTGACCCCTTTCCACAAGTCTCCATAGGAAGTACTCAAAACATTTCCAAAACTTGGTAACTTGTAGGTTCTTGTATAAGTCAAGGCTTCCAAGTATCTTCTCAAAATCTTAACTCCAAAATGCTTATCTCTCCCAACAGGTTGAAGACATCTAATGCTCTGTCCTTTATGATACCCATGATGGTAGAGAAACAAAATCAAAAATAAAAAAGAAGAGAAAAAAAGATCAAAAGAGAGAGAGGTTTATACTACCTACAAGATCAAAAACATGAGTCACTTGTACCTACACTAACTAACTAAAATCACCCAATCTAACCCCTAGAACAGTGTTTGAGTGGCTCTTTGGTTGAAAAGATAAAGAGCCCTCTTTCACATAATGTTTAACAATCTTGTTGAATGATACTTGTGCACAATTACAATGTCCATCACATAAGTTACCTAGATGCAATCCTTGCTTTCTCTAGCAATGGTGCCAAAAAGTGTCAATTCATAGTGTAAGCCATGGTCACACACTTCTATTCTATCAGTTTGTGAAGAGTATAAGGCTTCGACCTAGTTATCCATGGCATAAGCAAATGTGATGGACAAACATCAAGTAGAATGATGAAATCATCTCCCCTTCATAGCCTCCAATAAGATCGACATGTGTTGTCATTACCTAAGTCCAGAAAGACCGATCTCTAAGCATCACGATCCTTCCAAGCTGATGACCCTTGATGCATAAGACTGATCACAAGCAAATTCCCCAAGTAAAAGACCCCACTAGCAATTGAGGTGATCACATAGATAGGAAATTAATTACAAACATTATCTTCCCCAAGCTCAAGATTGTATATGCTTGATAGAGTTGGGTGTGCGCATAGTTGATTCTTCAAAGCCCTTTGCTATCGATGCTTTCAAGGATGCAATGCTATATGATGCTTCAAACACAACTAAATCACTAAAGTGCTTGTGAATCCCTCAATATTGATCCATCTTATGCATGTCTTAGCTTGTTTCAGAGCTTTCAATGAGTACTATAAGAATACTAGGTCTAACACCTGAATAGAGCTGAGAAATATGTAGAAACCCTTCTCCTCAAGCATTAATCACCTAAAGCAAGAGTTTAATCTCATTTGAACACCTCAAAACAATGCAAACAAGGTAGATAATAGTTCCATAACTCTTAGCAAGTGTCACACACCCACTCCAAAGATCCTTGATGCTCCAAAGATGCTTGAAATGATCAATTGGATAATTATCTTCGTCTTCGTAACTTCTTTCAAAGAAGTTAACTCTCGTTGCTTCTCTCCTTCAACTAATGCAAAGATATTATATATATACGGAAAACAGTCTCATAGCTATTGATATCTGCTATCGGATTAATGTGTGATCCATGAGAAAGCATAGATAATCCATAGGCGGAAACTTGCTGCAAGTTTGAAATTGCCACCGCTCAATATAATGTAATTCGACTATCGAGACTTTGGCCCTACATGAGAATGATCGAACGGTGTTCGATTTTAGATATCTTTGAACCAGTCGAACACCTATGTCATAATCTTATTTTATAACATCCACAAAGAATATACAAATCAAACCTTTCTTGAATAGTAAAAGAAGGGTTAAACCCCTTAGCAAAAAACCAAGCACCTTCAAGAAACCCGGAATTTCATGTGTTTGTTTTAAATACATATTTCTAAATCATGTGAGTAACAATTACAATGTAAGGATGAAGTTGAAACCCATTTAGGAGGAGAAGGGAAAAACAAAGCATCATGTTCACTTGATAAATTCTTTCTCTATGACAAAGAGCAAAGTTTGTAAAGAAGTTGAGGTACACTATGAGGACAATTTGTAATGATGTCCTAATTAGCTGACATGGATATCCAAGGAATACAAATCACATGAATTGTTTAAGCTAAATGTATATTTAAGTGAAAATTAGTGTGAAAAATGATACAGCATCCACAATTTCCTCAACCACTCAATATTGAAGAGATTATAGTTACATCTACATAACTCTACCCATACTTATATTGTATCCATGATGTAATTGTAGAATAGAAAAGTTTGGAACCAAATGGTGTCCGATTTGGAAGTCAAACTCCAAGTGTTCAAAGTTAACGTCAACTTCCAATATATGCATGTGGAAACAATCTTAAGACAATAATACGTTTGGGGATTATAGCAAAAATTTGACTTTTGCATGTTTTGAACTTAGTTCTACTACTGTCGAGTTTATGTGCGCGACCTCCATTGTGATCATATTGTGTACACATACACATCTCTCTCTACACATACCTCTCTCTTTCTCTAGATCTCGAATTTTGGTAATATCGCGCATACTCTTGCACCCTTTCTCTTTCTCTGTGTTTTCTCTTTTCTAATTTCTCTTCTCCTTAGTTTTGTAGGAGCTTTTAGGCATCGGTTCTTTGGAATTCGACGAAGGATAACCTTAAATTGGCTTTGATGATAGCGATCCAAAGAATTACATCAATGTAAGTGATTGTTTTGTTCTCCATTGACATAGAATGAGAGAGAGAGAGAGATGAAAGAGAGAGAGAGAGAGAGAGAGAGAGAGAGAGAGAGAGAGAGAAAGATAGAGATGAGAGAGAGAGAGATAGAATGAGAGAAATGAAAGAGAGAGAGAGAGATGAAAGAAAGAGAGAGAGAGAGAGAGAGATCAAAGATAGAGAAAGAGAGACACACACACATACTCATGTATATGCATGTATACATACATACACACATATATAGACATGCATATGCATTCATACATACACACACATATACACACATATGCATACATACATTCACACACATACGTACACACACATTCATACACATATACATACACATAGATATGTATATACTCTATACACTCACATGCATACACATAGACGCACTAGAGAAACATAAAGACAAAGAGAGAGAGAGAGATGAGAGAGAGAGATGAGAGAAAGAGAGAGATGAAAGAGATAGAGAGAGAGAGAGAGACGAGAGAGAGAAAGAGATGAAAGAGAGTGTGAGAGAATGAGAGAGAGATGAAAGAAAGAGAGAGGGAGATGAAAGAGAGATACACACACACTTACTCATGTATATGCATGCATACATACATGAGAGAGAGACGAGAGAGAGAGAGAGAGAGAGAGCGAGAGAGCGAGAAAGAGAGAGAGAAAGAGAGAGAGAGAGAGAGAGAGAGAGAAAGAGAGAGAGAGAGAGATGAAAGAGAGAGAGAGAGAGAGAATGAGAGAGAGATGAAAGAAAGAGAGAGAGATGAAAGAGAGAGAAAGAGAGATACACACACACATACTCATGTATATGCATGCATACATACATACACACATATACACATGCATATGCATTCATACATACACACACATATGCATACATACATTCACACACATACGTACACACACATTCATACACATATGCATACACATAGATATGTATATATTATATACACTCACATGCATACACATGGATGCATATGTGTACACACACATACATACACATATGCATACACATACTCACATACATATTACATACACGCATACACACACATATACATACACACATGCATATGCATACATACACACAAACACATATGCATATGCATACATACACACAGACACATGCATTCACATACTCACATACATATTACATACACACATGCATATGCATGCATGCATTCATATGTACATATACATACACACTCACATATACATACACACACACTCACATATATACATACACACTCACATACATATTACATACACACACATATGCATACACACATGCATATGCATACATACATACACACACATATGCATACACACATATACATACATACATGTACACACACACGTATACATACACACATGCATATGCATACATACATACATACACACACATATACATACACATACTCACATACATATTACATACATACAAATATACATACATACATGCATAAACACACACATATACATACAACATGCATATGCATACATACATACACACACATATGCATACACATACATATTACATACACATGCATATCATATGCATGCAGCCATTCATATATACATATACATACACACTCACATATATATACACACACACACTCACATATATACATACACACTCATATACATATTACATACACACATGCATATACATACACACATATACGCACACATACACACATATAAACACACATAATAGATATACACATACAGAAATATATACACATGCATACACACATATACATGTTTTACAGCTAGGTCTTTAGGATTAGGGTTTTAGGATTTTTATACATGCATACACATAAACACACATAATACATATACACATATACATAAATATACACACGCATACACACATATTGGGAAAAAATTAGAATGTGTAAATATTCTAATTAAATGTATGTAAACATTAGGGAAAAAATCAAAATATGTAAAATATATATAGTTAAATATCAAAAAAATAGATCTTTAGATTTTTTTAGGGTATATATATATATATATATATATATATATATATAATTAAATATATAAAAAATAGGATTTTTGGGTTTTTACATACAAACACATCCTAAATAAATTTTTAGGATCAATATTAATTCATATAATCAAATATATGTAAAAATTAGGGAAAAGATTAGAATATGTAAATATTTTGATTAAATGTATGTAAAAAATTAAGGAAAAAATTAAAATATGTTGAATATATATAATTAAATATTAAAAAATAGGCGTTTAGTATTTTTAGGATTTATATACAAATATATAATTAATTATATAGTAAGAAAAATTTTAGGGTTTAATAATACAAACACATTTATACAAGTATATAAGAAATTAGGGTTTTTACATATATATAATTAAATATATATAATATAGGGTTTTAGGTTTAATATATATATATATATATATATATATATATATATATATATATATATATATATATATATATATATATATATACATATATATATATATATATATATATATATATGTATATGTATTATACATTTAAAAATAAAAGTTAGGGTTTCATAATTAGAATTATAATATATAAATAAATGTATCGTATATTAAATGTTCTAACATCTCTACATGGGATTAGATGGCATCTCCATGTACTCATTGGGGTGCTCATGACCATGATGACTCCAAGATGTATCGTATACATGATGGAGCTCCGGTGATGGATGCAACCGAAAAGGCGATGCATCAGTGCATACAACAACTTTGCTCCATACAATTTGGACATTCTGTCATGTTGAAATGGAGTGAGTAGGATAAAGATTGCAAAAACTATATCATAGAGTCCATCTATTAGGAGTATCGGCTAGCGCCTGGGCATCCTATTATCAGTGGAGAGTGGATTCAGCACACGACACGTGACATGGTGTCCCATCGGCAATCCAAGTCTCATGATGCTTGCAGAGCAGGCTTACCAAAGCCTGTAATATGGTTAGACGCTAAGGAGTGGGATATGATTCACGATGAGGAGCAACATACTCCTGACTTATATCATCAGTAGTGAGATGCGGTGTCCACATGATACGGTTGGTCCATCACATTTGGGTAGCGGTGGATATGACACTATGCATTTATCTGAAATAGGGGGCTTACAAAAAAAAACAACATTCAGACCATAACAAAAACATCACTTAGAACAATTTTTATTCTAAAAGAGGATGTTGAGAGAGGAAAAAAAGGATTGGCATAAATGCTTTAATTTAGCAAGCTATTCAACTTGGGCAAGATCCATAATTTTAATGCAGAAAAAAGATGGATCCATATGTCTATGTATATTGATTATGAGGCTTTGAACAATGATATTTCGTAAAATGTTTTTGTCATACGTATCATTATTAGTGTTTTATTATCAATCAACGAAAAGAAGCTAAGCTCTTCTTAAAGATTCATCATCATCATCAAAGCCACGAGTTTCCTGAATATGACATTATATACTCGACATTAGCATATTGAATTCGTGTTAACGCCATTTTGCTTTTTAAGAGCACCTCACGTCCCACATCCAAAACTCTTGTGAATTCAATTCTAAGGTCATACATATTTGCCAAGCGTACGGTAGATTTTCTTGGTGATATTTTTTATCGTTAACCCCCATGAAGTCACCCATTTTCAACACCTTCGGTATTCCAAATACCTCAGAGAAATCAATTAGTATGAATGTGGCAGAATCTTGTGTTTAGTTACTCAATCGAGAAGCTAGACCATTGCAGGAAATAGAATCAGCATGTAGACATTACATTAAAGTTTGAGCCATTCAAAGAACTTATAAAAGTTCAAGAAATCAGGAATTATGAAGGATTCATTGAAGATTATGCTAAACTAGTCCCCTCTGATTGAGTAACTCGAACAAAAAAAAGGGGGGGCTTTACTCGAAAGTTGAGAGATGAGCTCAAATAAAATATGGCATATCTCAATAAATTTGTAGGATCATGACGTCAACATAATTTGGCCCATGCGTACTGAAGATGGCACAACAACATTATGTCAGAATGGACCTATAATAAAGAAAAACAACAACAACACAGAATAACATAAGCACCACAAAAGATGATTTTAGGAACAACTCACAATTGTAGTGGTGCGAATGCCAACACTAAAAGGTCCTCCTCCTCCTCCTATGAGTGTGCACAAAAGCAGAAATCGGGATGAATGTTGTTGTTAAAAAGCTGATCGAAGTTTGATGATAGGCAGACAATGAAAAATAAATGATCGAGAGTGAGTACTGTTGCATGCATGATAATAGCATCCTCATCTTCTATCAATGAATGCCAAAAGCTTCTCAAATTCTTGTTCCATCTCACATTGGACAGTTGCTATCGAAGTTTACGTAGTTTTAAAGAGCAGAAAATGCATTCTTGATTGTTTTCTCATTTCTTGATTTATTCCGTTTTCTCACATAAAATAGATAGATTGGAAAAAGGTGCACCTATTCTTGATTCCTTTCTCTTAATATCATATTTGTTATTCGATCCAAAAGTTGAAGTTGTAGTATCACCTTGGGACAACTTGAGAAAGATGAATTGAGTCACTCTTCTATTCTCCAAAGTTTGATCATATATAAAAACGTTATTTTCCTCTATAATTTGTTTCATTTCCATAGGAATGGAGGTGTAGAAATGGAGTTTCTTTGTGTGATGATTAAGGCGATTCTTCTATGCATTTCAATTTTTTGCCCATCGCTTGGGCGAAAAGTTTATTGAATTGAACATAGAATTGCATTGAATAAGCACAAGCATTGTCGGACCTTTAGTATCCCACAAAGATTAGGCAAATTATTGTGTTGTGTATGAGAGCAACTACTAAAATTACTACCTTACAACTCGAATACAAACTTATTCTCTATTGTTTGCGTGCTTAAGTGCCCAAAAGCACTTAGAATCTCGATATAAATGCTCATACTAGAAATCTTAGTGTTGAAAGGCAAGTCATTATTCTTAAGAAAAGACTCTAAGATGCTGAATCAATAGGCTAAAGACGAAGTATTTATAAAATGATAGATATAATTACAACAAAGGAAGGGAGTGAAGAGAAAGGGGGTGAAATTCATACTATCACCACACAAATCACAACACGAAACATGACTAGCTTCTACACATCGAAAAATCACTCTCGTGACATGGAAAGAGGGGATAAAAGCTACGCACACTTTATCGAGAAACATAGCCCAACATACTCACAAGAGACTAATGAAGCTACGGAGATATTAAAAATATCACGGCAATAAATATAAATGAATTAACAAAATAGGAACTTACATAGCATTCAAAGAGCATAATGACATGAGTTTGAGTGATAAAGGGACATTGTAACGTGAAGAGAGGCCCTCTTTAGCGAGTGTTGAAATGACAATGCACTACTCCTACTCGACTCACATGCACACATCTAACAAAAAACATCATGAATTAAATAAATAGAAAGGACTTACATGAAGAGCTCTAAGAGTATGGGGACTCCATGAGGAGAGATTGCATCCCTTGCCAATGGGTTGGAGTCAATTGAGTAATGGGAGTGAAGTGAGACCTTCCTTATAGGTATTAGAGGCCAAATCTCCTTGTATGTGGGATAAATGTGCTACCATGAGAATGCTTTAGAGTTTTGACAAAAGGGTGGAGCATGAAACTCTCAACGCTCCCTCCATGTGATGACCCTTTTGTTTGCTATGTGGGGAACTATTGACATATGGCATCACTTAGTCCATTGGGCTTTTAGATCTAACATATGGGATCCTTAGACATAACCTCGACATCTTTCAAAAACTATTGGCCTACCATCTTGGCTCAAAACTACCCCCATGTCTAGGCCACTAGCATATGTCTCTAACTCAAAGGGTTTTTGTGGATCTACCACTTTGAGTATAGGAGCTCTAAGAAACAACTTGTTTCAGAGTATCAAAACTATCTTGTTTCTCTTGCTTCCATGCAAATGGAACTTTGCCTTGAAGCAAGTCCGTCATAGGTGCTTCTATCGATGAATACGAAGAGATGAATTTCTGATAGAAACCCGAAAGTCCTTGAAATGACCATAATTGCCCCTCCTCCTGAGGACTAGGCCAAGCTAAAATACATGAGACCTTCTTGGGATCTATTTGAACCCCATCGGCCGATATCACATGCCCTAAATACCCTATCCTCGGAAGAAACAACTGAGTCTTCTCCAGATTAACATACAACTGGTTTTCTTTTAAAACATTCAATATTAATCTCAAACTATTCTCATGCTCATGCAGAGTCCTACTATACACTAACAAATCATCAACAAAATCAACCACACACTTCCCAATGAACGGTCACAAAATGTCATTCATTAACATTAGAAATGTAGTTAGTGCATTAGTCAAACCAAATGACATGACTAAATACTCATAATGCCCAAAACGGGTTGTGAAAGTTGTCTTATGTACATCATGATCTCTTACCCTAATCAGATGGTAGCCACTTTTTAAATCTATTTTACTAAATACAACGGCTCCACCTAGAGCATCTAAAAGATCATCTATCCTGGGCATGGGATATCTGTGTCTCATAGTAATCTTATTGAGTGCTCGGTAGTCAACGTACATCCTATAAGATTCGTCTTTCTTCTTCACAAGAAGAATTGGTGCTGCAAAGGGTGAATACCTGGGTCTAATCAACCCTTTTTGTAGGTACTCATCCAAGACCTTACGGACTTCATTTTCCTCCTACAAACTCATTAGAAATGGTGTTCGAGCAGTTGGACTCGCTCCTGATACCAATTTGATTCCATGCTCTATGTTCCTACAAGGAGGCAAACTTGAAGGTAATCCTTTCAAGAATAACTCTTGGAATTCTGCTCTCACTTTCTCTAAAAGTGCTAGAGCATTCCAAGTAGAGTCTCCATGACTGCATGAATACATCATAATACACAAAGAATACACAAAATAAAGAAAATATATATACTTACAATCAATCTTGAGCAACTTGGTAGCATTTACCAATCACGTCTCTTGGAGATGTGGCTCTCCACAAATCAGTAGTCGCCTCCCCTCATGCTCAAAAATTGATACACATGTGAAGCAAAGCAAATGACTAGTCTCTTCCTTGCATGCCCTTTCTTACTAAGGACTACATCGAAATGTGCTAGTCTCGCTATCTCAAAATCCAATCTATCCTCATAGGACTACATCTAAATAGAGATATCAACAACTCATCGATCTCATCTCTCACTTCCCTTCCCATCGGCTAACTCTACTGTGCAAGCATACTCTGACTGCATAGTCTCTAGATGTAACTTCTTAACTAGTCAAGAAATAATGACATTATGTGTCGACCCAATGTGAAAGAGTACCTTGATAGGCTATCCAGCCACGACTCCCCTCATGATAATGAGTTCGGTATCGAGAAACTGATATCCTTTCTATGCCACTGGTGAAAGCACATCGTCTGGCACAGTAGGGACCTTCTTTGTGACCGTCATGGCCACTATGGGAGATGATAGTGCGGATGGGGAATCTCCAAAGTCCTCATCATCATCACTCCCAGCCTGAGTGGGATTTATGACTATAGTGGCTGCTATCTTCTTTTTCTTAGGACAATCCTTGAACATGTGTTTCCCTAGACACCCATAGCATAACCCCTCTTTCGTTGCCTTCTCTTTCTATTGAGGGATAAGAATAGAATTATTATAAGCCCTTTCAGCTAGAGCAGACACTTCTTTTTACCTCTTGCAAATGTCTTGATCATATGCACCTGCTTAACCTCTCTAGAAGGTTGTGCACTGATCGAGCCAGAAGTAGGTGTGTGAAAGGATCAACTTACCTAAGGCCATGAGGACCTCTGACCTTGGGAGCCTGTACCCATATGGCCATCCTCATAGACTAAAGTTATCTCCATGGACTATGACAAGGACTGACATCTCTCCTTCCTCACCAATGGTCTAATAGTTTTCTCGAAGTCCCAAGATAAACTTGTGGGCCTGAAGAAACTCTAAGATAGTATTAGGCACCTTCAAAAGCACCTCTCTATACTTATCCAAGTACTCCTAGACTATTTGATTCTTCTAACTGATGAAGAACTAGGTGTCTAGTGCTCTAGACCTCTCATCAAGTAGTACGAAATTGTTATGGAACAAGATTTTGAAATGATCCCAAGTTTGGGGCTCCTTCTTATCTTGTTCTATCTTGCACCACCACCTATGGGCGACATCCATAAGGTTATACATGGCCTATTGAATCTTATGCCTATCATCCATAATATGGCATAAGCGAAAGAACTGCTCCCACTTGCCAAGTCAATGTTCAACAGCATCAACAATCTTGGCAGTAGTCGAGCCATGGTATCTAGGCGGCTTAAGATCCTTAAGCTTCCATCTGGCCTCTCTGAATAGGATGCTATCTCTAGGGACTTTTGGAGTTTGATGCTCATCTAGAGCATCTATCTCCATCCTGGCAAGTTAGGCCCATGCACAGCTTCCTCTTTGTTGGAACCACACACGTGTTCCAAGATATCGTGAAGTGCACTCTCTAGATTGGTAATCCTATTACTCATGGTCTGAATGGGATTTGCGGGGTGCTCTTCCATGAGTGTATCTCTCCTAGTAGATGACAAAGGTCCTCGTTCCATGCTAGGATAGATCAAATTTTTTTATTTTTTGATTGTTTTTTTTCGTTTTTTTCAAATAGTACGCTCTATGTACACCTAAAGTAACTAAGCGGCAGCGGAAAAGAAACAAGTCACAAGCCTTTGTTCAAAATGGTAAAATAAGAAACTTTTAGTATATTTTGTATTCTTTAATGCATATGCATACTAAATCATAAAAATTTCGGCAGCATAACAACATAATTTTGAAAATAAAAAAATTGTATTAAGTACTCGACAAGCAATTTCCGCGATAACAGTGCCAACAGACACAATCTAACTACAAATATAGACCAAGGGGATTACACACCCTGAAATTTTTCTTGTTCTTTCCTCACAAAACCTGCAACAAAATACTTATTTGTCCCTGCAAACAAGAATTCATGCACCATACAATACTAGACAATGTCCATACTACACGTATACTATAGATGCTATGCAAAAATTGCACGTTCTATATGTAGTATGAAGCAAAAAGAAAGCAATAATGCATATTAATTGACAAAGAAACTTATTTGAAGGCCCGATAGATAATATACAGGTTTGTGTGGCTGCTGGAGAGACTCCCCACACCTTTTGTTTAGCTTTCCAAGACTCTCCCGATAGTGGGAGCTTCAAAAAGATGCTTGAATGAGGGTCGATGATAACAAATGGTCAAACTCAAAGCTCTGAAGAGGATTGGAACTGATACCAAAAGTTGGCTTATGACCACTCTTTGGAAAGAGCTCTCAGAGAGCAATCCATAGGAACAAAGAGCTTTGAATTTGGAGTTGGAATGCCCACGTTATGGCCAAAAGAGTGTAGATAGGAGGTGTAAATTGGCTAAATTGACAAGATTCTAGATATGGCAACAAGAGATTTGAATTTCACCTAGATGCTCCTGTGTGTGAACCTTTTCCTAGCCTCGGATGTGTGTGCTCGAAGGCCTTTATCCCACATGCAAGACAAAATCCGTTGAAGGCACCTATATATGAGGCTTAATCTTGCTATCCTCTTCAACACAAGGAAGAGAAGAGTGAATAAGGAAGCACTTATCTCTCTCTCTCTCTCTCTCTCTCTCTCTCAGCGGAAGGGTAGCGCTTGGGCATGCGCGGTAGAAGTGCTCCCTTCGGGCAGGTGTAGGCAGGCCACCTGAGTGTGTGGACTATACATTAGGGAGGGGTCGTGGGCATCCCGCTCTATGCTCCTTTTGCTCTCCTACTATAGAACTCGACAGATGACGGCAAAGATGAGCAATTCCCCGTGAAGACAATGACTAACATGCAAAAAACCCTCAAAAAATGCACGCAAAGAGAAACACACATTAAAAATCTCCAAAAACGCTCTAAGTTTAGCTTGTGGCTGCGATATCAAGTGTGAGAAATACTTGAATGATGTGTGTGCAACTCTCCTCCCATCCATTTATACTCTCTTGTATTCTAAAAAAAGCAATGATCTGGAATGGTGTAGTGTCGCCATGTGTACATCATGCAACACTCATTCCCATTACTACTGAATACCTTAGGATATCCCCCAAGCTTGGGACCTTGGCTATGACTGACCCATGTCCCACACACACATGGAATGATCCCTGTGGATCAATGTATGACAATGACAAATGGAATCATTGAATTAAATTGATCCTATTGAATATCTGATTGTCACATTATGACCTTTGATGGCATCATTCTTCATTGCTTCAAAGAAGGCTCCACTCCTGTAATGCTCTCTTTTGAAATGTGCTCTACCCACAAGCTTCAAATCAATGCCTGTAAATCAACCATGCACACATTTTGTCCATGTGTTTTTGTGGCTTGATGAATCTCCATCAAGGCGTAATTCTTAGCTTTAGTTTCTCTGTCAAAGCGTTCATCCAATGTCCAACAATTCTAGTAGCTCTATGTACGTTTTGTGTCTTTTGTCATCATCTAATCTGATCTCGTGTTCAACGTGACTGCATTGTGCTTCACATACTAAGGATAGATTTAAAAAAAAAAAACATTTCTTAGAGTAATGTTTGATGATGATTTCATACTATGTGCTTATAAGCACTATATATGATGAGCGAGGATAAGATGATGAACACTATCCAAAAACGATGAAAATGCTAACTCTCTAAATTAAAGCATACAATCTAGATGAGGAATTATTCAACATTAGAAATTATGATATAATAGAGAGATGAAATAAAACAAGGAAAAAAATAGATTTAGTGTTTAGAAGCACTTTTATTAAGATACATGGGAGGGAGGGAGGGAGGGAAGAAGAGAACATAAAAGGATAAAAAATGAATAACAACTAAAATATCGAAAACATCCTATGACCTATGTTCTCATACCATATTGAAATGACAATGCACTACTTCTACTCTACTCACATGCACACATCTAACAAGCTATGGAGGAACAAGAAAAAGATAAGAAAACATCATGAATTAAATAAATGGAAAGGACTTACATGAAGAGCTCTAAGACCATGGGGACTCCATGAGGAGAGAGTGCAAACCTTGCCAATGGGCTAGAGTCAAATGAGCAATGTTGAGATTGAAGAAGACCCTCTTTATGTGGAGTAGAGGCCAAATCTCTTTACATGTGGGATAAATGTCACTACAACATGTGAGGGGCATACTGAGCCTTATACCGGTGCAAACACACGGGTACAATTCAGCCCCCCCATCGGTATACACATCGATACAATAATGTTGGTATAAGCATCAGTGCAGGAGCCAATATAAGCATCAGTAATTACCCAATACTATCGGTATAAGCACTAATATGGGTGTTGGCATATTAATGCCAGTATAGGTGCCGATATCTACCTGCAAACTGATGGTATAATCAATGATATGTGTGTCGCTATTATTAGCATGGGTATAAGCATTGGTATGTCCTTGGGCAAAAGCATTCGTATGCCCCTCGGCATACCATCACCGATGACCATATCTGCAAATTTTTTTGGGCAAAGTGTGTTGTCTCTTGTTGCAACAACATTACCATGTTGTTGTATAGCAAAAGACAATACACTCTACCCAAAAAAAAAAAAACCCAAGTACATGAGACATGTACTCTAGTGGTTGCCGATTTAGGGTTTAGATGACCGACAAACAAAACATGATTTGATAAAGCAAAACACATTGTCGAACATGAAAGAGATATGTAGGAATAGAATGAACCATGAACCATGTACAAAAGAGATATTCCATAATGAACCATGTTCAAAAGAGATACATATTCCATAAATGAACCATGTACAAAAGTGTGGCAAACCACTCCCATGTATGAGCCAAATACACAATGTGGCAAACCACTGCCATATATGAACCAAATACAAAATTGTGGCATACCATTGCCATATATGAACCAAATACAAAATTGTGGCACACCACTATCATAAACATTTTGCAATCCAAATTGACATGATATTTATGAACAACAACTAAAAACACCAAACCAAGTTTATAAGCTTACCTCATCATAGATGCTCCCATGAAATGACTGCATGGCATCCCTCCAAGTCCTCCAACAGTGCAACCAATCCATGTTATATCCATAAGCCTCCTCTGCTCCTATCAGAGGACGACCTGTAAGAAAATAATAGCACAGAGGAATAGACCTGTAGACAGAGTTTATAGAAAAACGTAGACAAAGATAGATGCAAACTGAGAGATAGAGAACTCAAATTCTCATATTGTCGAGCATAATGCAGTTACAATGATGGTGTTGTCCACCCATGTGCTCCCACTGTGGAGCTTAGATGGCGATCTAGATAGACTCTAGATGAAGGGCTTACTAGTGCGCAATGTTGTGTAAATCTCAACCTGGGCCGTGCTTATATAGCTTTTACAAGGCGGTTCGATATAGATAAATATAGTCGGGAGATACAAAATAGTCGATAAAATATATGATCTGACAATATCTCCACGACCAAAAGTCCTACCATCTCGGCCCTCCGGGCCGAAGGGATAGACCCCCCGAACCCCGCAGAAGGGGGCAAGCCCCCCTTTGCACTCCCCCCATTAAGGTTCTATGGGGAAACCGTGTGACGCCATAGGGCCTTTATTTTCACCTTAAATGGAAACCTAATGCCGTGGAAGTTTATGCCCTACCTAACCTAATGGCTAGGCTCACAAAGATCATCTACAACCATCAACAGTCACACATAGACCTCATCTAACTTGGAAGTTAGGGTACCACAAATCTCCGGGCTCTCATAATGGCTTCTCCTCATAATGGGGGCCTTACAACTTGGAGCACCATGGATCATTTGTGGTCACATGAGGGTGGAGTATTGAGTATATCTAACACCCCCCCTCAATGTCCACCCTATGGCAAACTACCTCCTTGGTCCAATCCCAAGCTTTGGAAAGTGTCGAAGAAGTTGCTCTCTTCCAAGAACCTTGGTGAAGATGTATGCTCCATTTTCTTCAGTAGGACAATAGCTTATCTCCACGACCCCATCCTCAATCAACTCACGCACATAATGATACTGGATTTCTATGTGCTTGGTACGTGCATGGAAAACAGGATTTTTGGTGATGGCCATGCAACTTTGGTTATCACACTTCAACTTTGTAGCCTCCTATCCTTGTATTCCTATGTGCCATAAGATCCTCCTCAACCATACTGCTTCACATGATGCAATGCATGCAGCTTTGTACTCAGCTTCAGTGGCTTCTTACTTATCCAAGAGAAAATCCCTGATCCTAAAGAAAAGAAATATCCAGAAACGAATTTTCTGGTATCAATATCTCCTGCCCAATCTGAGTCACAATATCCGACTAGAGATGATCCTTCTTCATAAAGAATACCATAATCAATAGTTCCTTTCACATACCTAAGTATCCGCATGCTTACCTTCCAATGAGTTTGGCAAGGCTTATTAGAGAACCTGCTTACTACTCCAACAACATAAGAGATGTCTGGTCTGCTATTGCACAAGTAGATGAGACTTCCAACTAATTTCCTATATCTTCCAATATCCACTGGAGGTGAAGTATCTTCAATAGATAATTTTGTGTTGATCTCCATAGGTGTAGAAATTTCCTTGCAATCCTCCATGTCGAATGCCTTCAATATCTGCCTTGCATACTTTTGTTGTCAGATGAAAATCTTCCCTGGTTCCTGCCAAACTTCAAGACCTAAGCAATAATGCATTAAGCCCAAGTCTGAATCCACTAGCTCCCAAGTTCCATTCTTCATGATATTGTTGTATTGTGTTTGCATGGCAGCCCTCCAATTCGGATCATGGAGTGCCTCTTCCACATTGGTTGGTTCCTTTGCTTCTTCTTGAATGAGATCGGCCATCAAGGCTGTGTTTACAATATGGGTGTTTGTCCGTCTCTGTTCCTCTATTCTCTGTGATCGCCTCGATCCATCTGCAACCTGTTCTAGTGAATGTGGGATGGCGTTTGCAAAATCATAGAGCTGCCCAACGTGGCAATGGCTTTTCCACTTAGGTGTTGGAAGGTTGGTGACTTTCAGACTCATCATCTGAAGATGATACTTCCTTCTCTTGTGTAGAAGGGATAGCTCTTGGGCCAGGTTCATAGTGGATTGCCCCTTCGCCTGATGATAAAATGGAAGCTCTCTTTTCCTCCTCCATTGCATGTGGTTGCTCCTCCTTGAACACCACATCACGACTCACCATGATCTTCTTAGCCTCAGGGTCATAAATCTTGTAAGCCTTCTTATCTTCGTTGTACTACCCTAGGAAGATACATTTGATGCTTTTTGGTTGAAGCTTGTTTCTCTCCCTATCTGGAACATGTACATAACATTCACTTCCAAATACTTTGAAATGGGAAATAGAAGGCTTTTTACCAGTGTAGGCTTCTTGTGGAGTCTTTCCATCAAGTGCCTTGGTGTAGATTCGATTCAAGATGTAGACAGCAGTGTTGACAGTCTCAACCCAAAATTGATTAGGCAAACCCTTTCCTTTCAACATGAACCTTGCCATCTCGATGATGGTTTGATTCCTACGTTCTACAACACCGTTTTGTTGAGGACTATGTGCCACTGTGAGTTGATGCTTGATTCCCTTACTCTTGCAGAAATCTTCAAACTCTATTGATGTGAACTCACCACCACCGTCTGTGGTGAATTTCTTCATCTTCTTCCCTGTTTCAGTTTCAACAAGCTAAAGCCATTCTTTAAACTTACCAAAAGCTTGAGCCTTATCGTGAAGGAAGTACACCCACATCTTCTTGCTATAGTCGTCAACAAGTAACATGAAGTAGGAAGATCTGCCCAGGGCCTGTGTAGGTATTTTTTCGCACAAGTCAGCATGCACGAACTCTAGAGGATATCTTGCTCTGTTCTTGCTTTCTTGTGGAAACACCTTCCTCTGTTGCTTGCCCATCATGCAAGCTTCACATGGTTCCTTCATTTCTATAATCGATGGTAGGTGTGCAACCATACCTCTACGATCTCCTTCAGTACAGGGTATCCAATGTGGCCGAATCTCTCATGCCATAGCTTACTTGTGCCCACGTTTGTAGTGGCTATAAGAGCACACAACTCATACAGGTTGTTCCTCCTTATGCCAGTCCCAACAATGTTGTTGTTACCATCCATAATCTTAGCTCCTGTCTTACTGAAAGATACTTGATGACCTTGATCAGTTATAGAAGCTATCGAAAGTAGATTTTGTTTTATTTGTGGAACATACGACACATTGGAAAGCTTTTTTATATCACCATTAGAGTTAATGAAAGAAACCGTACCTTTGCCCTCTGCAGGACATCTTGCATTGTTCCCTACCTTTACTGTGATGCGTTCCTTTAAAGGTTGTAAGGAATTGTAAAGGTCTTTTCTACTCGTCATGTGACGAGATGCACCACTATCCAACACCCATGAGTCATCTATTCTTAAATCTTCAGCCAAAGAGCACACCTCCTCTATCGTAACAAATAACCCAAGCTCTATTTTTGCAGTGTTGGCAGACTCCTTGCCCTTTCCACCTTTTGAAGAGCCACTCTTCTCTTCTGCCTTCTTGATGCGACAGTCTTGGATTCTGTGTCCTTTCTTCTTGCAGTGGAAACACTCTCCCTTGAACTTCTTTTTGTCGTTCTTCTTTTTGTCTCCATCTTTTGAAGAGTGTGTTTTGCCTCCTTTGGCATTTGCTGTGAATGCAGCATCTCCTTTGCTACCACCACTCCTTACCTTGAGCGCAACTCCTCCTCCCTGAGTAAGGCACTAAATTCTTCAAAAGTTAGTGGTTGAGGTTTAATTTGAGTGTTAAGAGTAGTTACCAAACATCAAACTTAGGTGGATAGATTTGAAGACAACAACGAGCTAGCTCCTCACTTGACTTTTGAACACCTGCTCTCGCCATTTGATCTCGTAGATTCTTTATGCGAGTGATAAACACCTCTGTAGTCTCCCCATCAGCAAACCGTTCTCCTGCAAGCTGATTCTCCAAGTTTTGAATCCGTGTCTAATTACGAGTTTCATATTGATTTCTCAATATGTTCCATGCTTCACATGCCTTCGTAGTATGTTGAATGAGAGTCAGAACACTATCAAAAGTACTTGTAACAAGAGCACAGAGTGCATCTGCATTTCTATGTTTCCAAGCATGTAGAAGATCAGCATAAGGAGGAATCATTTGACCAGGATTATTTGGATCAGGCCTTTCTTGGGGCTCATGATCAGTCCCAAGAACAGTTTCCAAAAGCTCATACGAATCAAGAATAGAAGTGATTTTGAACTTCCACAAGGTGTAGTCCATACCATCAAGTTTACCTTCTGTGAAGGCTGGTGGTCGTATCCGCAATGTTGGGATGACTGGCATCATTGCTGCTTCTGCTTGTGCACCACCTACTCCTGTTGATGAACCACCTTGGCCCCCAGTTGTAGATGATGACGCACCGCTTGCCATCTTCTCTCTTTTGTTGTTCAGACCTTTGCAACCTTTGCATTTCTGCTTCTACACCACTGAGAGCCTCCTGAGCTCTAATACCATGTAAGAAAAAATAACATCACAGTGGAATAGACCTGTAGACAGAGTTGATAGAAAAACACAGACAAAGATAGATGTAGACTAAGAGATAGAGAACTCAAATTCTCAGATTGCCGAGCATAATGCAATTACAATGATGGTGTTGTCCACCCGTGCGCTCCCACTGTGGAGCTTAGATGGCAATCTAGGTAGACTCTAGATGAGGGGCTTACTAGTGCGCAATGCTGTGTAAAGCTCAACCTGGGCCATGCTTATATAGCTTTTACAAGGCGGTTCAATATAGATAAACGTAGTCAAGAGATACAAAATGGTCGGTAAAATATATGATATGACAATATCTCCACGACCAGAAGTCCTATCGTCTCGGCCCTATGGGTCGGGGGTTAGGCCCCCCGAACCCCGCAAAAGGGGGCAAGCCCCTCTCTGCAATCACCCCATTAAGGTTCTATGGGGAAACCACACGACGCCACAGGGCCTTTATTTTCACCTTAAATGGAAACCTAATGGCTTGGAAGTGTATTCCCTACCTAACCTAACAGCTAGGCTCACAAGATCATCTACAACCATCAATGGTCACACATAGACCTCATCTAACTTGGAAGTTAGGGTACCACAAATGTCCGGGCTCTCATAATGGCTTCTCCTCATAATGGGGGCCTTACAACTTAGAGCACCATGGATCATTTGTGGTCACATGAGGGTGGAGTATTGAGCATATCTAGCACGAGCCACTGCCAACTCCTACAACAAATATACCAAATGTTAGATCAACATACATGACATGCTTAATGCAAGAAAATTCAATCATCAAAATGATACTTATGAACTCATGACGCATAGTGTCATACCCATCACTACCCAAATGTGATGTTCCGCCCATACCTAGACATGTGGTTGTTGCATCTCACTGTTGATGATATCAGTCAGGAGTTTGCTGTTACTCATAGTGAATCATCTCCCACTCCTCAGCATCTAAAGATATAGGCTTCGGTAAGCCTCCTTTGAAAGTGTCACAAGTCTCTTATCATTGATAGGACATCACCTCATGCGCACTGTGGTGAATCCACTCTGAGTTGACAACAAGGTGCCCAGGTGTTGGCCAGTACTCATGATAGATTGCCTTTGTGATATAATTTTTGTGATCCTTGTCCCCTTCACTCCATTTCATCATGATAAAGTGTCCAAAATGTATGGAGCACAACTCTTGTATGCGTTGATGCATGGTCTTTTTGGCCGCATCCATCACCGAAGCTCCATCACGTATACGATACATCTTGCAATCATCATGATCATGAACACCCCAAGGTGTACATGGTGTACTATCTGAGGTACTCACTCTAGGAGTATAAGTGGGTGACACAATGTCCATCGCACTACCTCCACCACATCCACCTCCTCTAGAGCCACCTGTGGATCCACCTCTAGACCTACTCCTCTAGAGTGTGACCTCGACCGACGTTCTGTTGGGCTTGGTAATGGCCTACAATTCTTGCATACAACCTCACTCTTCCAAGTCCTCCCTTTGTGCTTTGCTTTCCTTCTTTCCAATCAATATCTTCTAGATCATCTCTCTCATATTCTTGAAAATATGCATCGGGTCTACCAAATGATTGTTCAATAACTCACTCCAATAAGGGAGATCGTGAAAGATTGATAGTTGTTTCATGCAAGCGAGTGGTGTTTTTGCATCGCACAATTGCTTCCATTTGCTTGATTTCATTTGGCATTGCACTTGTTGGCCAATTTTCCCTTCACTAAAACATGTCCATCATGCATATATCTACAATGCCCTTCATAGATAGTTTTCCAAAGTTCTTTGAAGTAGCATGGTTCGAGTCATGGTCCGCATAAGGGACAAGCATGGTGACCCGAAATCGATAAACCTGAACATTCACCATAACCAGGCCAGTCATGCATCATCCACATAAGTATTCCTTGCACTTTCACATCATGTCTTCTTATAGGTTGAGACATGTCGTGCACAGTAATCCTATCCCATAAAGTGCACAACTCTTCCACAAGTGGTGCAAGGTATACATCCATGTTTTTTACCTTATACTTGGTACAATGAGAGCTAATAATAAATGGCCCTTTTTCATGGCCAGGTGTAAGGAATTGAACTCACAACCTCTTGGTTAGGAATGTGATGGGCTAACCACTTTTCCCAAAATCCATGGTTGAGGATTACTTCCTAATCCTCTCTCTTAGAGTATAGTTCAACTATCTCCTATCTGTGAACGGTGTGGTTCAACTATTTGCTACCTATCACTTTATTACATTCTCCCTCCTTTAGTTGATCATTGTCCTCAATGATCTACTCATGTACCACTCTAGCCTCGGTGATCAGTTCTTGATACCAATGCAATATTACGACCACCACGTGCTAGAGAGATGAATCTCCTCCCAACCAAATGCCTCTATATATAGCTCTCTCTAGGGGACTGCCTGCTTGGGTAGGTGGATACTAATCATCCATGTGTCAACCATGTAACTATATGTGCAGCAAGTGTCCCAATTAACCACAGTTAACTCAAGTGGATGCTTCTAGAATGTTCTAGAGCTCTTTGGGCAAAACACTCTCCCTATGTACCCCATGGGGGTTGAACCCAAGACCTCCTCCTTCATATCCTTGAGTCTTAACCACTAGGCTAAGTGGATCACTTGGTTACAAGAGTAAATGAGTTTCTAGTAAGTCTAGGCTCGAGATCTTTGGGCACACATACGGATGATCAAACGGTGTCTGATTTCAGATCTGTCTAAATCGGTTAAACCCTTAGATCATATACTTACTTTATTACATGGTTGAAAAACACCCTAAGAGAGAGGATTAGGAAGTAATCCTCAACCATGGCTTTTGGGGCAAGTGGTTAGCCCATCACATTCCTAACCAAGAGGTTATGATTTCAATTCCTAACCAAGAGGTTATGATTTCAATTCCTAACCACCTCTTGGTTAGGAATTGAACTCACAACCTCTTGGTTAGGAATGCGATAGGCTAACCACTTGCCTCAAAAGCCATGGTTGATGATTACTTCCTAATCCTCTCTCTTAGGGTGTAGTTCAACCATCTCCTATCTGTGAATGGTGTGGTTCAACCATTTCTTACCTATCACTTTATTACACCAGGCATGGTGGGATGTTATAGTTGACCAAACATACATGCCATGTGCTCCATGAGGAGCTGCATTATCCAAATGGATTTACTCCATCCATAGCTAAGCATAGATGCATGTTCGGAGTCCCTCTAACAAACTCTAGACACTTACTATCTATGTACTTCCATGCATAAGAATGAGCAGGCACTCACATTACACCATCTATAGGCCTGCTTTGTACATGCTATGACATTAATTGAGCTATGTATTTGCATCTAAACATGCTCTTAATTCTTGGAATGATAGGAAAATGGTGAAGAACCTTTGCGGGGATTGCTTCGCCCATAAGGTCTTCTCTAAACCTTTTTGCTCTACACTTTGGACATATATGGAGATGCTCATACTCATTCGGAAAGAGAATGCAATCATTCAAACAAGCATGAATCTTGATCTAGTCCATCCCAATGGACTATAAAAGTTTTTTTGCATCTCCACGTGTTGGAGGCATGTCATTGCCATCTGACAAAAACTGATCTTTCAAAAGCCTGCAAGGGATAAACAATTACAACGATATTAGTAAATGAACTTATTTTGATACAACAATGAAATTTTATTTCAAATCCACTTACCTGAATAATTTTGAGACACTACTATCTTACCATCCATAAATGGATTGAAGATTGAGCATTGCGAGTGATGCACGTAGTATATATATCTTTGCCCCAGTGTACGGTGGTAAACGGGCTAATCTATGCATGTTCTTCGTCGGCTTTTGATCGTGGAAATTTTGTTGTCTATGGATCCTACGACATCTTCTCCACCATCTTGATCTTTGTCCATCTCATAAAATGCCTCGAGTATTCTTCCATGTTTCGTCTCTGTAATGATACTAGTACCTTTGTAATAAAATAACTCTATGATTCAAGGGTCTGGCCGGTTCAGACAAATCTGAAATTGAACACCGTTTGGTCATCCATGAGTGTGAACTAAGATCTCGAGTTTAGACTTACTAGGAGGTCTTTTGCTCTTGTGAACAAATGATCCACTTAGCTTAGTGGCTAAGTCTTAAGGATGTGAAGGAGGAGGTCTTGGGTTCAATCCCCATGGGGAACATGGGGAGAGTATTTTTTCCAAAGAGATCTAGAGCCTTCTAGAAGCATCCACTTGAGTTAACTCGAGTTGATTGGGACACTTGGTGCACATGCAGTTACATGTCCGATACATGGCTGGCTAGTATCCACCTGCCCAAGAAGGAAGTGCCCAAGAAGGAAGTCCCCTGGAGAGAGCTATATATAGAGGCATTTGGTTGGGAGGAGAGTCATCTCTCTAGCTCGTGGTGGTCGTAATCCTTGTAATCTTGCATTGATATCAGAGTCCAAGGTTGAGCTTCCATGGAGACCTTGATGGCCCTTCATCATTGTCGTCACACAAGCTTCAATGGAGACCTTGGGTTTTATTGATGGTGATGATGTTCTCCATTTTCAACGCTCGCAAATGATTTGGTCTCTCTCTGAGTGAATTCTTTCATATTTTTATTCGCGGGGTGTTTCTCTTGTTCTCTTGAACCTGTTTTGATGTAGCATAAAGAAGTTTCTGATTTCTCAGAGCAGATTCGCTGAAGTCTGGTTCGAACCGTGATCCTCTCGCGCCTGAATGCTTGTTCTAACGAGATGACCTTCATCTGTGGATTTACTATCATCAATCTTATTGAATAGAATTTTATCTATTCTTTTCTCCATCGAGGCTCTCACGCGGAACAATTCGAACACAGTGATCTCGCCAACCTCACGCGTAACCATGAAAGCTGCCATACTCTTCGGATGGTAATAGAAAGGTTAGGGTGCTGTTCTAGCAAAATACTCTTTTTGCATAAAAGCAATAGTTTTATTTTTGAGGCAGTAGCACTGCGTGCTTGAGCCCACGACGTCACGCTATGGAAAACACTCTTCTATCCATCAGAGAGACTGCGTTGGACATTGATGTGACAGAAAATTAATTTTACATCATTATGAGGCTCCTGATTCTCTACCGATCAATAGTAGGTGCCACCTACGATTTGTACCCACGACTAGTCGCTTAAGCAATTTTTCTGCAACTAGGAGGCCGCGCGGACCACAGATGCAAACTATACTTCTGGATTCCATCCAAATAAGGCTACGCCAAAGGCGTTATTGGGAATCAATATCTCTCGTCTGTTCTATGAGAGGCGCCAAATTCCGGAGGAGAGCAAAAGGATACAGACCGCATGTTACTTGGAGGACTTGAGCTTTCGATCTTCTGCAATTCTTTTTTTTGCTTCTTCTAATCAAGAAGGAAGCTAGTTAGGATGAGTAGCAACGCTTAAATATATTTGCTTAGCATCCATCGAGGTAGAGATCACAAGAAGCATTTTTTTTTTCAGATTACTGAAGGAAAAGGTTTCTGTTAAGTTGTTGAGAGGTGTTCGCAGATACTTTGATCATTGTGTCATCGATAAATCTGGGATTTGACCCCAGGTTGGCAGACTAGAAAACATTCGCCTTAGCCATTAATGCAACCACAGTATTGATGCCTAATTTGGAGCTAACTTTAGAAAATCTCTCAAAACGCTGAGAAGATAAAAGAACAACCCGACGCTTGAAAGCTCTCCTCCAAGATGTGCAAAGGGAGTAAACGAACTACCGATATCCTCTTCTATGCTCGAATGCATCAACCATTTCAAGATGAGAGGAAAAATTTGAGCGTGATATCCGAATCTAAGCCTTTTAGGCACAGAGTATTGATCTATTCAAGAAGCTATTCAATTGATGGAGAATGGCTCTTTCCGAGAATCAAGGGAAGGATATAGCTAATTGGGAGATAAGTATTTTCCAAGTTACTGGTTGGTTTTAATATTTGTTTATTGCTCTCTCCTTTCATGTAGGATGCATTTTTATCATTGAAGTATAGAAGTAAACTTCATTTTTTGAAACCTACATGAAAGAGCATAAAGATATTGAAACACTCATTAAAAACAAGTATAGGCATGCATATACGAAAGATTGTTGGTGCATCTCTCCTTTCAAAAGAATGTTTTCAGGCACCATACACATTTTCTTCTTGCTTGCAAAAGGAATAAGATGCACTCAAGTCTGTGCATATATATATATTTATAACCTTTTGTAAGGTAGAAGATAGATTGTTTGTGCATGGATGATTGGACATGGATGATTGGATGCACACATGTCAAGCTCAAGAATTGCTTGAATTAGCTTTGATGCATGAAAGGAGAATGCCCACACGTGCATGCACTCACATGCATTTGCATGCAAGAAGAGACATTGTTATATGCATGATTGTTGGTTAAGTAGTTAATACTTTTATTAAGCACTTTTTTTAGGATAAGAAAAGTATGCTTGGATCTGTTTAAGCTAATTGGAGCTTAAAGAAGAAACCGAAGTCAAATTAATCTTTGGAAATCAAGATATTTTCTAAAAGATATGTCAAACTATTTTTTAGGAATTAACCTACTTTCTAAAAGTTAAGTCAGTAAAGGAAATAGCCTAGTTAACTATTTCCTTAGTTAAAAAGGAATATCTTTTGGACAAGCAATAAAGCCTTAAGTCTTGTTCTTGTTCAATAGTCAAAATTTCTTTTAGAGAGATTATTCTAGTAAAACTAAGGATTCCAAGATGAATCACTCGCTTAATATTACTTGATTCCTTGGCAAGAATCTAAAGTTCTTGAAAGAAAAATCTCCGTAGATGTGAGACTGAAATCTTTCAAGTAAGTTGATAGTAAGTAGTTCCTAGTAATTCCCAAACCACTAGTATTGGTAATTAACTCCAAATATTGATATAACCTAAAGGAATATCAAAGATTCTTAGCTTTGGAATTTGAGAGGCATCAGTGTTCTATCGCCTAGACTTAAGTTGAGGAAAGATCTCTAAAAAAACTCCTGCGGGTAAGCAAAGAAGCTTTTTGATAGTTTCAGAGATATTAAAAATAAAGACTAAGTCTTTATTTTAGTCGCAAGATCAACTAAACTTGATCAAGTTTGGCCATGATTGTCCAAGAAGATGCGATTAGAACTACTTTGTAGATTGCCCAAGTATTGGCAATAAAATTCCTTATGGGAATTATTCACTCAGGTTCCATTTATCCAATGGAAAATTATGAAAAGAGTAAGTTGTTCCAAGTCTGAACAAAGTAAATAAATTCCAAGAATGTAGTCTGCAATCGTGTCGATGGTAATTAAGTCTGTGGAAGATAAAACATAAGGTTTGCCTATCCTTAAAGGGATTTTGGTACAAATCCAAAGAGCATGAGCGGATGCTTAAGACTTAAGCAGTATAGAGATTCCTATAAAGTCCCGACCGGGGTAGATACCTAAAGCTTCAGTAAGAAAGGAATCTAAAAACAAGAAGTCAAAAAGCCCTTGTCACTACAAATTGGTCAAGGATGAACCAATTGAACTTGAATCTATGAAAATTCAAGTACTTGGAATTTTGATTGGTTTTCGTTTGAAAACCCTAGCAAAGAAGGATGGATATTTCATCAAAAGATTTTCAAGTCCCTAAAGGATAGCACAAGATTGTGAAACGATCATGTGAAGGGATCAAAATCTAGTTAGAGGTAATGCCTGAAACTTCAAAATTTTCATAAAAGAATTGAAGAGATAAGGTACTCTATCAAGAGATGTTTAGACTTTAGGATAAGTATCACCCACACATTAATGTGAATATAAAATAGAGTGGTATGGGACACCAGATTTTATACTCAGATTGATTTAGGAAAGATGGTATGGGACATCGGACTGTGGATGATAATTATCTTTTAGTCCTAGATTGGATCTTGAAGTTAAGTTTGATCCTCAAGGAAATTAAAACTTCTAAGAAGAAGTTTAAATTCAAGGAGGATAAAAATAGTATCTTAAGATATTTCAAGATAACTTCAAGATCAAGGAAATAGAAGATATGAAGTAAGTAACTTCCAAGATCTTCTTGAAACACTTCAAGATAAAGTGTTATTAATTCGAAAATATTTCATAAATTTTTGAAAAAAGTTGGACTTTGATTTTAAGTTGATCTTTTCAACTAAGGATTTGATTGACTAAGTCAAACATCAAGTTCCTAGTGTAACTTGGTAAATTCACTCTTTTGACTCAAAGAAATGCACAAGAATTGCATTCCCAGTAAGGAGTCAGAAAGACTAAATGTGACCTGAACTTAATCTCAAGTAAAGCATTTTTGAATACAAAACTCATCAATAGAACCTCAGTGGGTCGACACACTCATGTTGGTTACCACACTAGTATCTTGTGGTTGGATGATGTTTTTTGGATTTGCTTTGAATCTTTTTGAGAATCCAGCTCATTCTTCTTAAAAATAGAGAAAATGCTTCAATACCCTGTTGAAACAGATCTTTGAGAACTTAAAAGTCCTAGATCATCTAGACTTTGACTCATAGCGAGCTTATGTATCTTCGAATTTTGAATTGGTTGTACTGAGTTTCAATTATTTCTTTCCGCTTTTCAAATCTTTTGGAATTGTCTCAGATATGGTATCTGATTCCTTTTGCAAAAGACCAGGGTTAGCTGGTTAGAACTAGATAACTAAATTAAAACATCCTAGATAGATGTCATGTACAAGAACCTTTTCAATCTTCAAAAGATATCAAGTCCAAGTTTGACTTATTCATTTGCGTTTGCTTCCAATTACTAGCATACCTCTTATGACTTTCTAGAGTTCAGTACACTCTAGAACGAGGAAGTAAGGAATTGCTCAACAAAGTGACAATTCCCAAGAACTTTTAGCTAAAAACTAGTCTTTGAGAAAAGTGTCCTAAGTTGGACAAATTTCATTGCGAATTTGTATTGGGCAAATCATAAGTATGGTTGACTCAATAGAAATGATAAACTTTCTTCTAAAGTTTACATAGGATTTTTTAACCCATTAGGACAAAGTAGTCCTCTAGTCGAGTGATAAAATCAAGTAACTGTTGGATCAAAGTAAACCATTGTACAAACATCTAAGTTAGATGTTTGGGACAACCAAACTTCAAGTTCTCCAAAACAAATTCAAGTGAATCAAGAGTTCTCAAAGTCTTGCAAGGGATAAGAATCCCACTTTCATTACTAAGTCCATGCACCAGTTATGCCTAGAAATGGACTAGTAATTGGAATCCACCTAGTTCACATGTTTTTACCTAGATCGCACATCTAGAAAGTGTGAATTGGCCAGAGATGTGTTTAGATCCACCCTTATTATTCTTAGACTAGTTTGTACTTTGTCCAGTTCATCAAAGTGCAAAATGAGAGAGTGTTTTGAATCATTTGGGCATGGATGCTACCACAGAGATGACACATGTTCTTCCAGTTTTAGAACATGACCATGTTCTTCTAGTTTTAGAACATGACCATGTTCTTCCAGTTTTAGAACATCAGGCTCGGGGGTTGCCTATAATATGTATATAGCTTTATTTTCGAGGATGAAAATATTTTCCAAGGGGGGAAGAATGTAATAAAGTAAGTCTATGATTCAAGGGTCTGGCCGGTTCAGACAGATCTGAAATCAGACATCGTTTGGTCATCCATGAGCATGACCAAAGATATCGAGTTTAGACTTACTAGGAGGTCTTGTGCTCTTGTGAACAAGTGATCCACTTAGCTTAGTGGTTAAGTCTCAAGGATGTGAAGGAGGAGGTCTTGGGTTCAATCCCCATGGGAAATATAGGGAGAGTATTTTGTCCAAAGAGATCCAGAGCCTTCTAGAAGCATCCACTTGAGTTAACTCGAGTTGACTGGGACACTTGGTGCACATGCAGTTACATGACCGACACATGGCTGGCTAGTATCCACTTGCCCAAGAAGGCAGTCCCCTAGAGAGAGCTATATATAGAGGCATTTGGTTGGGAGGAGAGTCATCTCTCTAGCTCATGGTGATCGTAATCCTTGCTCTCTTGCGTGGTGGTCGTAATCCTTGTAATCTTGCAACCTTGTACTTCTACCTCCCTCTTTGTTCTTGTCTATCCTCGAGAGGTAGACAGTGCAATGTCATTTGGGCCGATCTACTCACTAGGGAACCATGCGACTGCTAGCATAAGTTTTGTAGCCTATTTGCATCAAAGGATCCATATTCTCTAACATTTGTAATACAAATCCGTGGTTTCCAAAAAAATTGATACTTGCACTGAGTGCAAGGACAAGCAATTCTCTCCTGTGGATCCAAAGATGCCATCTCATACCATGTGGAGATGTTAGGACATTTAATATATGATACATTTAATTATATATTCTAATTTTAATTCTAAAACCCTATTTTTTAGTAAACATAAAACCATATTTTGTATATATTTAATTTAATCCAAAAATCCTAATTTCTTATATATTTAATTATATATATTTAATTTAATTAAAAAACCCTAGCTCTTTTCATATTTATTTATCTATATTAAAATCCTATTTTTTATATATATTTGATTATATATTCTAATTTTTTTCTAATTTATATATATATTTGATTATATATATTAATATTAAATCTAGAGCTTTATTTTTAAATATTTAATTATATATATTTAATTTAATTCAAAAACCCTAATTTCTTATATATTTTTATATATATGTTTGTATGGAAAAATCCTAAAACCTATTTTTTTACATATTTAATTATATATATGTAAAAACCCTAAAAATCCTAAAGACCTATTTTTTATATATTTAATATATTTATTTTAATTCAAAAATCCTAATTTCTTATATACTTAATTATACATAATACATTCTATTATATCTTCTAATTTTTTTCCTAATTTTTATTTGATTATATATATATATATATATATATATATATATATATATATATATATATATATATATATATGTATGTATGTATATATTAAACTTGAAAGTTTATTTTTTAAATATTTAGTTATATTTATTTATTTTAATTCAAAAATCCTAGTTTCTTATATATTTAATTATACATAATACATTTGATTATATATTCAAATTTTTTTCTTAATTTTTATTTGATTATATATATTATTATTAACCCCAACTTTTATTTTCTAAATATTTATTTATTTTAATTCAAAAACCCTAATTTCTTATAAATTTAACATTTGATTATATATTCTATTTTTTCCTAATTTTTATTTGATTATTTATATTAATATTAAACCAATAAATTTTTTTATATATTTAGTTATATTTAGTTTTTTTAATTCAAAGACCTAATCTTAAAGACCCAGACCTAAAACATGAATATGTGTGTATGCATGTGTATATATACGTGTATGTGTATATGTATTATGTGTATACATGTGTATGCATGTGTAAAAGCCCTAAAACCCTAATCCTAAAGACCTAGACCTAAAACATGTATATGTATGTATGTATGTGTATATATATGTGTATGTGTACATATGTTATGTGTGTATATGTGTATATATGTGTATGCATGTGTAAAAACCCTAAAACCCTAATCCTAAAGACCTAGACCTAAAACATGTATATGTGTGTATGCATGTGTATATATATGTGTATGTGTATATGTATTATGTATGTATATGTGTATGCATGTGTAAAAACCCTAAAACCCTAATCCTAAAGACCTAGACCTAAAACATGTATATGTGTGTATGCATGTGTGTGTATATATATATATATATATATATATATATATATATATATATATATATATATATATATATATATATATATATATATATATATATATATATATATATATATATATATATATATATATATATATTACAAGAACTCTCTTGACGGAGATGGACTCTACACAAGATTAGAGCTAGAACGAGAACTTGGAAAGTACTTACTTGGAGGTCATGTCTCCTTGAGCTCCCAATTCTGTTATTTGCAAGATTGAGAATATATGTGGCCAAGCCCTACTTATATAAGTTTTCAAGGGAGGTTACGAATTGATGATGTCAAAATTAGAAATAGGACCTTTGTATGTCATAATCAAGCAAGTAGACAATCGATCTTAGAGTTTTGCACGTTCCAGACGTGTTGGTAGCTTTAATTTCTCCAAATTCTAAAGCAATCATGAGATATAGAAAGTCACATGAAACCTAGGGTTAAAGAGAGTTTATTTTGTGTCCATGACATCACTCCATCCTCAAGCTACGAGTTCCGTGAGGAGTGACCATGTGATCTTAAGATATTCTTGGACTTGAATCTTCATAGCTCTGGTCTTTATAGAGTTCCTGGTACATGGTATTGGAACATAATGCTAATAGATAGCCATGAAGAAATTGGAGAGGATTTGTAGTATACCTAGTTCTAGAATCAACTGCATGATTCTCATGATGTGATGCATTCATCTTTTGATATTGGATGGTGATTGTGCAAGTCTTAATTCTAACTTGTTTCTTCTGCTTATGAATTTTTAAATACCATATGATCATGATGTCCACAATAAAAGCATATTCATTGTCTTTCTAATGCTTTCTTTCCCTTATAGTAAGTCTCTTGACCTTGATGTTATCCAATTGCACATGATCTAGTTGAGATTCTTCCAACATATATTATTGAGGGAATAATTTAAACTTATATTTCCAATCTTAAATAGAAGCCATCTTCCCTTGCTTTCTCTTGAACAACCTATTCTCACTTTTGATTGCTTGATTCATGAATTCATTCAAAATATTTACCTCGGTCATGGTTTACATGAGATCTTTGACATCATCACATAAGCCCCATCGAATTTGGTTGATAAAATAATCCTCATGTATATTCTTCACATCAATGGTTGCACTTCATCGTTTCTCAAAGATCGATGGTTGAGAGACTTAGGCAAGGCCATCTTCATTGTTTAACACATCTTTATCTTGAACTTGGTTGTCCTTGAATACTTGATTCTAACATTGAATTGCTTGCTTGGTAGCCTCATCCAAAGTATTTACCAGAGGCATAAAGAATAAATTATCCTTTATTTCATCTCTGAGACCATTTTGAAATTGATTAACTAGATGTCCTTCTTGATATGTGGAGCCATGAGATACATTTTTGAAGTTTGATGCAAATTCTACAAGTGATCAATCATGTTTTCATAACCCCCTTTCAAAATCTTGGAGTTTTTTATATATCTTTCAAAGTAAATTCAATATATTTAAGTATGGATATGGAATCCATTATTCTTGGCATATACTTTATGTGGTAGTTTCGCTATGTCAAGGGAGCACTAAATTGTGCCTTGTGACTAGATTTGCGAAGATCTCAGAAATAGGCTTCTAATTATAGGATTATGCACGTAGGAGAAATAATACAAGAATATATAACTATCACAAGAAGACCCACGACCCAAGACTGATAGGTATGAATAATTGGACTATACATGATACAAGAGATCCTACAACCGAAGATCGTAGGTATGAAACATTATTTTTGGAATACAAGAAATCCCTTGAGGGAGATGGACTAGGTATAAGAAATAACTGGACAGGACATCATACTATGAGATTACAAGATGACAAGATATGATGTCGAGAATAGTAGGCTTGTCAAGGTTAGAACAAGGAACAAGACTAAAACTAGAACTGGAACTTGGAAAGTACTTACTTGGAGATCACAATTCCTTGAGATCCCAAGAAGGGTATTGGCAAGATTGAGAATATATGTGGCCAAACCCTACTTATACAAGTTTTCAAGGGTGGTTATGAATTGATGATATCATCAATGATGTCACCTCGTTTTATGGAGTTGTCCACAATACCATGTATTTGGGATAATGTGAATTGAGACAGTAATATAAGATCTCTTAACTGTGGGATTAAGTGGATGCACAAGAAATGATGGGGGTACAAAACGGTGAAACATGGATACGTCAACACATATAACTACTCAAAGGTCAACTAGCTCTAAAGTCCACGAACTTGTGACTTGTGGTGAAGGTCCATTTGGTTTTTGGCTTAAAGTCCCACATACAAACTTGCTCTTTGAGATCCACTAAAAGTGATTGTGTTGTATGGAGCTATGCCCACCCATGGTCATGTGCATCGTATTCTAATAGCACGCACACTTGGCTTGCTACACTCATGGATCCTATCTTCTTAAAGGCCCTTGAGACCAATCCATGAGACAGAAAAAGTCCTTTGCCAAGCAATTACTTGTGTCCAACCCCAAACAGGTTTCAAACTCATGACCGTTTTGTCTCAAAGGTGACTAAACAATTGCTTCTAAGGCCCTTGAGATCAATGCCTCGAGAAAGACAAGGCAATTGTTTGTGTGCATCCCCGAAAAGTTTCAATCTCGAGAACATGGGCATCGAAGGAAAGGTTTCAAACTCGAGAACTTCTACATCAAAGTTGATTGGACAGAAAATTGGTACGCAAGTGTCATCATATTTGGAATTGCAAATTAAAGAACCCTTTGTATGTCCTTGAGAGGAGTGGACGATTCTTAGTATGCGATTTTCAATTGCAAATTCGACATGTATATGCGATATTCGATCGCCCCCACAATGTTTCACCAACAAAAATAGCTCCTAAAAAGACAATTTGGAACTCCCATGCGGCTATGGCCTGCCTCTAAGTCGACTACGAGCCATGGCAGCGTGAACATCCATCCTCGCAGTAACGCGAAGAAAGGCTGACTGAACATTTGAAGTACCTACTGCACGTGGAATAGGATTAGGCATTTCCATCCTGGCTGCACTGCTGTTTGGCAAGGATTGTGATTATGAACAGGAAATTTATCTTTGCGCCAGCTTGCGTCTTTCAGAAGAAACTAACGCGTATTCCAAGTGTTTTTCGCATTCGCTCTACGTCGTTATGGAGAATGAATGAGCGTGCACGATAGGCTTGTGAAGTCCAGCCTTGTCCTCGGGCCTGGGGGCCAATGATTCCTCCAGAAGTTCATGGGTCTCACATAGCCGATCCATTTACAGTTTAGGATCGAGGCCTTCAAGAACTTCACTTCAGTAAAATAGTTTATCAGGTGAGAAATCCCTATGATTCATCCTGTGAGTTCCTGAGAGCACAAAATATCGAAGTCTTTAAAATTGCAGTTGCAAACCGTGCGTCCAAACAAAATTTTTGAAATGTTGGAACAATATTACTACTGCGCACATTAGTCGGGATTACAGGCTGGTGGGGGCTTTGAGTTAATTCTTCAGAGGCAATGTCGACTGTACGTCTTCTCTCGAATAAATGCAAGCAGCACTCTTCTATTCACCAGCAGTGCCGCTCTTTCGCAAGTGAGTTATTAGTCCCCTGTTCCTTTTGGATTCTCTGACGATTGCACGCTTTTGAGTTTTCATGCTTTACCGTAAATGAAGGGCAAGCACGAACAAGCAAGAAAAGTGGAGATCAGAGCTCTAAAAAACGGAAATCAGGGTTGCTAAACATGGCCGAAAGATGCAAGGTTTTGCACCGTCCTTTTTATTTTTGGTTTGCGCTTGAATCCTGTAAAATTTTTATTCTATTTACTGTAATTAGGTTGTTCCCTTCCGTGTGATCACACATTTTCTAATTCACTAGAATAAATAATGAGTAAATCAATATCATTTATGGTCTTGGTGACACTAATTCTCAATTCTAGCTATTTTTTGGGATTCTGCAAGGATCTTTTGCATCTCAACTGGCGGGGACAGCTCACTACCATAAGGCCTAGATTAGCAGACAAGAAAGAGAGAGAGTAAGCTTCACAACAAATCTCCTTGACATTTTTTAAATTTATCTGGTCATTGTTTTTTCGTAGTGAAAATTTTACACGAGTTCATTCAAGCAACTACAGACAGATACTAAAACACAAACTTTAACTCCAAAATTAATGGTAATGTTTGTTCAATATTCAGCATTGTTTGTCTTAGAAAGCGCATTCATCATATAAGATGTAAGTCTCATAAAGTATTTAACAGCCTATGAGTCAATATGATAAACCTAACAAATTTCTCATTTGCACACTGCTTTCGTATCTTGTCCATGAATTTTATGCCTTTGCATGTATATATTTCTGTATATATATATTTGTTTACCTGTAAGTAGCTACTAGCTAGTGACAAGTGTTTGTGATGATTGAGTTCATTCTCTCATATAGTTTCTATGAATTTTATGCCTTTACATGTATATATTTAGGTATATAGATCTGTTTACTTGTAAGTAGCTAGTCTTTATACTGGTTGTTGGCTGGTAGCCTACAATCAATCCGTATTTTTACGTTTTAATGATTTTTTGCTTTCTAATAAGGAGTATGACTAGCTTGAGCAGCATGAGGTTTGTTTCCTATCAAGTATCACATGATTAGCGTTTTTTGAATTTCATATTACTGTAATTTTGAACCTTGACTTGTTGTATCACATGTATTATTCTGAACATGATAGATGTTTATGTTGGAAGTCTGATTTGTTCAGGGAAGGTTTATGCTTTTCATGTCGATTTATGTCCATGTAGGAAAGCAGAAAAGACTCTTGGAGATTTTGCAAACTATATTATGTTTAATGGAGATATGATTGTTCATATTCCAGAGGAAAGCAAACATTGTCCGGTATGTGGATCCTTAAAGTGCATAAGCTGATATGTAAAGCCTTCATGCATATTCTATCCTTAAATCCTATTGAAGACTTTTGCTTCTATTTTCATCTGCTTTCTTAACACCTCACACCACTATATATTTTACTAATAAAGCAATGAAATATTATTAATATTTCAACTTTCATGGGATTCTTATTCCATCAAAGGCAAGGCTTGAAATTGATATAGCAGCCAAAAAGGTGAATCAATCGTAAAAGAAATCATGGTTATTCGATGTTTAACTCAGAGTAGGTCAGGACTCAGATCTCACTCATCCTTTCATGTTAATGCTCGTTGTGAGATGCTTTCACAAATGACTCATTTGCCTCTTTATTTTTATTTGTTCTCTCCTCTTTCAGGTGTTGACGGCTTAAACTTAAGTTCAAATGAAACATTCTATGTTTATCTATTTGATGTGTTGACTTTCGACATTTCAAAACATTACGTTCATATACATACGATTATTAGATGGGTGGTTGTAGGATAATCCAATATATTCATATATGAACAAATAATATTTAAGTGACTAAAACAAAATTATTGTCAAGTATGTGAATGAATGAATGAATACACTGACAAACATAGAAGTAAATAAATGATTGGAACTTTAATTTTTGAATAGAAATTGAGTATGTGATCGTAGAAATGGGAAAGTGATTATCATAGGATACTTTCAGAAGAATGTAGAAATTATGGGGTTCTTATGGAAGCATAGTCTTTTGAAGCATGTCCAAGGGTTAGAACACTTGAATGTGATTTCAAAGGTCTTCTTTATGATAGATAATCATGATAATAATAGATGGATTGCACTTAAGAACATGTATGATGTTAAGATGAAGTCTATAATACTTAAATTTGAAATTTTCATTTATTTTGAATGTACCTTTTAACTTTACGATAATTTGTTAAATCAATTGTTAATTCATTTTTAAGTACCACATTGTCAAACATATGACATGTGCAACCTATACTTTTTATTGAAAGATGCATGTTTGTATTAGTTTTTGTAGCTTTGAAGTCACGTCCTTTCGGGCTCATATATAGCATCTAAACCAAATACATAGAGAAGTGTAGACTACCATTTACAAGCTCTTTGAAGGCTAAAGGTGAATTCATATGAGTTCATCCCTTGTTTAGCGGGTTGAAGAGGAGATCGAGTTATCCTTCTCGAAGTGAATTTGGATTTCGCAATGTTGTATAAACAAGTATAGACTGCCATTTGTTGTATGAAACTCTCTCTCTTTCATCTAAGAAAGAGGGCTCTAGCAATGGAATCTATTCCACTTCCACTTTCCCTTTTTCTCAAAAGAGATTGTAATGAATTCTTTTGGCTCCACTCTCCAAAAATGAGAACAGAGGCTCCCAATGTGTTTGCATTCCTAATCAGTGGGAGAATCAAAAGGTGGTGGATTCTCATGAATTCCATATCTTGTAACTAGACTAGCTTGGTTTAGATCATACTAAGATAACTGGCATACCAAGTCGAGCTAGTAAGTATTGATGTAGGCACTTTCTAGATCCCCTTGCTAAATGGCATCCTATCTATCTTCTTTTCTTGGGATCCAATGCTCTTAATAGAGCAAAGGTCAATCAATCTATAGACCTAGGTGAGTTGTGTGAGTATGGAGTATGTATGGATGCTCCTTTTGATACCGATGAATGATGCAAAACTTTCCTAAGCTGTATCCATCTAGGCTATGCCATCTAGAATAGCTAGCAATATGCGTCAATTGACTATCTTGCCTTCTAGTAATTAAAAGTACAACTCCATGTGGGCATTTCTATTAACCAGCCATAGTCTCTAATAATAAGGGAATCCCCTTGAAGGTCTCTTACCTTCATTATCTAACTTAAGAGTGAGCTTATCCACTCTTTAGGCTCCTATCATTTGTGCTCGACTAGTCTCCAAAAGTGATCTATGAGACTAATGAAGATATCATAATCTTCATTCAAGTGGAAAGGAATAAGATCCTCTCCCATCAAGTAAAGAAAAACATCGGATATCAAATGATACTCCAAACTTAAGAAATATTGATGCTACTTTCAAATGTTCTTTAATTTCTTTGAAATTACCATACCATAAACAACATTGCAATGATGCATGGGAGTGAATATGCATGTTCTTGCTTTGCTTTAAATGAAGATGAGTGACTCTTTCATGAATGCTTTAATAGAGAAAATTCAAACTTTCCTACCATTCATCTTCTTATACATGCATACGCACTAAACTATGCATCATGCAACCAAAATAGGAAAAAATGAAAAGGGAAGAGTGAATTAAGCTTACCTGAGAGAATCCAATGATCCAATCGCTCTTCCATGTCTCAAGAGAAGCCGTGACTCAATCCTTCAATCTTCTCATGGTCTTTGATGCCTTGAAATCCTCTTGCACATGTTTCACCCAGTCTCCGTCTCTCACAATAACAAATGTAATGTTTCCCCTCAACATTGGGGCACAATAAGAACGTTACAAGAGCACTAACAAGTGCACATATTCATGTACAAGAGTTCTTGAGGCATTGACATATGCTAAACATACAAGATTACAAAGTGAAGTAGGATTTCCCTACTTTATAAGCTTAAAATAATACATCTTGTGATCTTAAACCCCTAAAAGCTTGCTGATCACTTCCTCGCTAGGCTCAGAAATGAAATTTGACATATTCGGTTGGCATCGATACACTTTGGAAACTTCAAACCAAGAAAACGATCAAAATGTTCCAAAAACCACTTTGGAATCAAGTAAAAAGATTTTGCCACCTCCAAATGCTTGATTTCCATACTTTCCAATTCTCCTTAGCTTGAAAACACCTCAAAAACATGCGGTGGATCACATCAATTGGTCGCAAAATGGCGAAATTATGCATCTCAGAAGGTTAGGTGCTCGCCGTCGCAGAATTTTTAGAGTGCTGTAGAAAATTCAAATCTTCATGAAAGCTAAATATTTGCATAAATGCAGAGTACTCTTGCTCTTTGAAACAAGTGCTCATACATCCAAAAGGGATATCGTATGAGAGACCAAAAGGTATTGGCATGCATCTACATTGTCTTTGAGAGAGGGGGGGTGTGAAATTGGTGGAAAGGGAGTTTTTGGGGATCTCAAATCTTCTCCTACTCGGACATATATGGAATACTTTGAACTTGAAAGACTAAAGTTTAAACTTCACGAATCAAGTTCAACATATCATTATTCATATAAAAAGAGAAGACAAGATTCAAGAATAACAATTTGAGTCTCGACATAGGCATAATGCACACAACACATCGAAAATACTGATATATTATAATGTCATACAAAATGTGGCAAAACAAAATGGACAAAAGCCCTGCCACCTTCCATCAGTCAACCTGAAATGATGGAATCTGGATACAAAAGAGACACGACAATACAAAAAATACTCAATAGTCCAACCATCAATGTATGTAGGCTCTGCCTAGAGCTAGTGTGCTACTATAAGTGTATGCCTGTCATGTGAATCATAATCACTCTTCTTCATCCATACCGATGGAATGGTCGGAGTGAATCATAATCACTCTTCTTCATCCATGCCGATGGAATGGTCAGATGAAGAAGAATCTGGAGAGGAGAGTAGAATGTCTCCTGGTGTAATGACATTCCCATCATCGTCGAACTCTGGTTCCCTAATAGGAACCGTATCCGTAGCAGACTCCTCATGATCGCTCGATGGTGCAGAAGCACCTCTCCGTCGGGGGCGCATTTTGTGCCTCCTACCTCTCACTGGAGCTTCAGTAGTAGAAGGGCGATCAGTCCTCCTCTACTGTAAAGCACGTGAGCGTGCTCTAGTAACCCTCCGATCGATCACCTCGAGCTCTGTATGGAGCATGTGATAGATCTCCTCCTCCTCGTCCTGTGCAGATCCTCCCACGTCCTCCGTAGACATAAAACTCTGCTCAAATGTAATAGGAGAAACCTACAAAATTGATGAAAATAATAATTTTTAGCTTCAACTTTCAAGCTTTTAGTAATTGTAAGTCATAAGCTTCAAGCTTCAAGCTTCAATGTCTAGACTCCACACAATACTTGTCTTGGACCCTCGAGATCCCACAATGATCTCAAAAGCCGAAGATTGGCTTTGCAATATGCCACACACTGAAGTTGTGTCACACTGAGACAATTGCGTAATTTTGTGTGCATCAATGAGAATGCACTCCAATTACGCTCACATGGGCTCGCCGAACAATCCTGAAATCAATATCAAGGCTTATAATCAATTCATTGGTAAATTTATTGCGGATTTTGTAGATGACTCGTTAGTGTATAGTAGGTTTGTACATGAGCATGAGAGTCATTTAAGGTTAGTATTAAATAAATTAAAGAAAAATTAGGTGTTTTTAGATTTATTTAAGACTCAATGGTTTCTACATAGATAGAGTATCTAGGGCATGTAGTGTCAACCGATGGGTTCAAGATGGATCCCAAGAAGGTCTCATTTATATTAGCATGGCCAACCCCTCAAGATGAGGGGCACCTTCGATCGTTTTTAGGACTTTTCGGTTTTATCGAAAATTCATTTCATCTTATTTGTGGATAGCAGTAAGTATGACGAATTTGCTTCAAGGCAATGTACCTTTGCATGGAAGCAAGAGCAACAAGACAGTTTTGATACTCTGAAGCGAGCCATTTCAGAGGCTCTCAAAGTGGTGGATCCACAGAAGCCATTTGAGTTGGAGGTAGATGCTAGTGGCATAGCCATAGGGGCAGTCTTGAGCCAAGATAGAAGGCCGATAGCTTTTGAGAGTAAAAAGTTTAGTAGTATATAGCGCAATTGGCTAATGCATGAACATGAGTTGTATGTAGTGGTGCATGCTCTTAAAGTCTAGAGACACTATCTTTATGGTAGAAGCTTTAAGGCGTACATAGATCACCATACACTCAAGTATTTTTGTAGTCAGCCAGATCTTCGAGGTAGACATGCTCGTTTGGTTGAGCTCAAGCAGGAGTTTCATATGGAAATTTTGTATAGAAGAGGCAAAGAGAATACTGTAGCTGATGCATTATCTCGGATAATGTATGAAATGAGCTTTACAGTTCTAGAAAACTCATTTTGGGGCAATTCCATCTACTTCTTTCCCTAATAAAGCAAAAGGCTAAGTATGTATTCCAATTTCTCAATAGAGAATAGAATAATTAAACAGAAAGGAAAGGTTTGCAAAGAAAAGTCATGCATGATAACCATGATGTTTATGTGTAGGGCATACAAGATTCCTAGGATCTGAGAAGAAAAGTTATGCATGATAACCATGATGTTCCTTGAGAAGGGCATCTTGGTTTTGTCAAGACCATCCAACTAGCTAGAAGAACATTTTGGTGGCTTGGATTAGCCAGAGATGTCCACACATATGTTCAACAATGCTTTGTGTCAAGTCAACAAAGAAGAAAGGGTTAAGATACAATGTCTTCTACATCCTTTACAGATTGCAGAACACAACTAGGATAGTGTATCCATGGACTTCATAGTAGGGATACCTAGAAGCGAGATGCTATCCTAGTATTGGTAGATAGATTGAGCAAGATGGCTCATTTTATAATCATGTAGGAGACGATAGAAGCTTCACAAGTAGCGGATCTATTTATCTAACATGTCTTCAGATTGCATGGGTTAAGGATATCCATAGTTCCAGTTAGGGATGTTAGGTTCACAGGAAACTTATGGAAGTTTGTCTTTGACAAACTGAAAGTGTCATAAAAAATGAGTAGTGGTGACCATCCGCAGACAGATAGTTAGACCGAGAGGGTCAATCAAATTCTAGAGGACATGTTTAGGGCATATGTGTTTGAGAGGCAGATAGATTGGGAATTGGGATAGTTACTTGCCATTAGTAGAGTTTGCTTATAATAATAGACCTTATAACGTGATGAGAATGTCTCCTTTTGAGATGGATTATGGCATGAATCCCACTCCTCCCAGTACCATAGGAACGCCAAAGAAATGTCCTAGTGCTTTAGAGTTCTTAACAAATCTCCAAAACAATTTAGAAATAGCTAAAGCCAAGATGTAGCAAGAAACTAATAGGGCAAAAGAATATGCTAATAGGAAGAGATCTCCTATAGTCTTTGAAGAAGGAGATAGAGTTTTTCTTTAAGTACTAGCTAGATCAACTTCACTAGCTATAGGGAAGTGCACTAAGCTTTCACTAAGGTTTTGTGCACCTTGGAAAGTTAAGAAGCTTAGTGATGTCACATACCGATTAGAGTTTACTCCAGGTTGTAGAATCCATCGAATGTTTCATGTTAGGAAACTTAGAAAGTATATTTCTAGGGAGGATAATCTAATAGAGGGTATTGTTTTTTTGCAGGAAAGTGACAGTACATATCGCTCTTCGGACACGATACTAGATAAGAGGTAGAAATGGTTGAGAAATCGTGTCATCGAGGAGTATCTTGTAGCTTGGAGAGGATTACCGCTTACAAATTCTACTTGGGAATCAGAGGCTCTGGTTTGCAAGTACTTTCATTGATCATTGAGGACAATGATATTTAGAAGGGAGAGATAGTGTTAGACATTGGTTTACAAAGACCTTTACATGTGTGTGTGGGACAAGGGCTAAGTATAGCCAAGGTCCCTAGCTCGGGGGATATCCTAAGGTACCTAAAGAGTAATGGGAATGAGTGTGCATGATGACCACATGTCCACACTAGAGCATTCCAGATAATTGCTATTTTGGTTACAAGAGAATATAGAGGATGTGAGGAGAGTTGCACACACAACATTCTCATGTCTTTTATTTTAATTTTTAAGCCTTTCTTGAGCATTATGTTAGGAAGATCCTACACCAAAGCATTGCAATCAATCACTCCATATGAGGCTTGGCATGGTCGCAAGCCATCTGTTGCTCAGCTGCATGTCTTTGGTTGTCTGGCATATGCAGTAGTGCCTGAGCAACAACGCAACCATGGATGCATTAGGAAGCTCATCATCATGGCTTGCTATAATAATATAGGTCATGCATCGTGTCAATGTCAAAAAATACTGATTAACTCCTTTGTCCACCATGTGTCGACTAGAACCATGCTTGCTATACTGATATCCTTTATCAATATGATGAAGCTGTCAATAATCAAACAAGTCTTTGGTGGTCATACCATGATGCATGGCTCATAAAAAAGGAGCCCACAAGCACGTGATCCAATAACACTACTCCACTGTTGCTACTCCATCCTTTCGAATGTCCCAACATGGAGTTCAAACACACATGTTCTGTTTCTCATAACCAATGTTGAGTCTACTCACTAATAGTTACCAACCAACACCTCTAGTAGAGTGCATCCACACCATGTCAAAAATAAGAACCAAACCATGATGTCATAATTGAAAATAAAAGGAAGTAAAAAGAATACATGAAACATTTAGATGCCCAATAATCAAACAAAACAATGTGCAAATGATGTGGTGAATCCAACCATGCACAATGGATGCACTATTCCCCATACAACCATTGAAAAAAAGTAGATTCCTCAATCTTGTGGCAAACTCCTTGCAATGACTGAGGAGGATCATAATCCTCATCATAGGGGAAATATTATTGAAGAATTAAAACCAAGTGACTATATGAATAGCTGACGCTAAGCACCATCATAAGCATGTTCCAAGCAATGGAGCTTACTCACCCAATCAGACTATGTGCACGATTGTATGCAGCAACTCATACGGTTTAATTGGGTGATAAATCTTCGTTGCTTGTAGCATGCTCATGACGATGTTTAGCATCAACTATTCATGTAGTGGCATTGAGTTATTCTCGTCAACAGTTCCTTAGTTTCCATTAGACTTGCAAGAGGTGTTTCTGTCACTAGAGTGCCTGAAAACCTATGCTAAAATTCATGTGTGCAAAATTTAATGGGTACAAAAAATATGGGATGTATGAAATTTGATCAGAATTTTGGACATCCTATTCTGGGCATACAATTGATATATCTATAGTTTTCTCTCTCATTGCCCAACATACTATGAGATACAGGTTTGCTTCATTGCCTACTGAGAGAGGGCTTTGGATCACTATCCAGAGTTATGGGATACCAGGACCAGAGATGCCTGGGTTTAGTTTTGATTGAGCTCAGGAGATAAAGACATACTGCCTAGGAGATCAGATAGGCAGGCTTAGATGCAGGTTGCTGATCATCTCCAGCTATTCACTACCACTAGATAGCAGATCTTGGAGACGATCCATACTCTGGATATTCTGATTGAGTGCATGATAGACTGAGAGAGATCCAGACATCATGACTATTGAGGAGAGTATTGTAGTACAGGTGTCAATTGGAGAGGAGGATTTGGATCGTGTAGGTGCACCATGCACAACTTCCTTCAAGGACGCTCACCATGGAAGACATTGGGGAGCCTCAGCACTGATCATGTTCAGTTAGCTCTGAGAATAAGGGCTATACCTTATGAGATCGTATTGTTCATTGATTGCCGCTATCAGCCTTTTCTCAGAATCTTGTATCTTTGCATTACTAGAGTGTCTCGCCTTTTTAGTCCACCTGCATTTCTATCTCACACCCATTACTTTTGTCGGTTCTTAATCTCTTAATTTCTTTTTCAGTATTCCTATCTCAGTCAGAAGTCTTGTATTGGATTCACCAGTTTGTAGCTTTTTAATGTCAGAGGTCATTCTGGCCCTCTAGGAGACATAAATATATAATTTCATTTCATCCCTCTCTTTCTCTCTCTCTGTCTCTCTCCCTTCTCATATGCATGCGCGCACACACAGACACAGACAGACACACACACACACACACACACACACACACACACACACACACACACACACACACACACACACACACACACACACACACACACACACACACACACACACACACACACATGCACGTGCACACGCACACGTGCGCGCACACACTCTCTCTCTCTCTCTCTCTCCCCCCCCCCCAAAACCAAAAAAAAAAGAAAAAAAGGCGAACACACAGCGGGACTTTTTCCAGTTTAAGGAGCTACTGGCTGCCTGGCTGTTTGTATTTTGAGAGGGTGTGTGCGTGCGTGCATGTGCAACAACTATGCACATGGAAAACGATCTCTCTTTGAGCCTCTTCCCTTTGTGAAATAAGTAGCTGCAGGCAGCCTGACAGTTTAGATTCCATGTTCAGCCTTAACACTGTTTTTTTCCACCTTTCATGTCAGGATTCACCTTAAAGAAAAAGAACACTGTTGCTGTTATTTCTGAATTTATAAAATTGATTTTATTTATGCACAGAACTTATTGCTCAATAATCATGCATCAATGATAGTTGGACACACAGATCCAGCACCTTTAATGAAGGTTTTCCAACAGATTGGACAAGTAAGATTTTTGTGAACAAGTTTTTTGTTTCATAGACAAGCATCTCTTCCGATTTATTCTATTTATCTTTTTCAGTGTGTGCTTATGTCCTTTTGATTTGTTGTTGACAGAGGCCCCCCCATGCGTTACTTGTTGGGAGATTGATGGTACCTGAAAAAGCTGATGTATGTATTGGTGCTTTTTTGCCTCGTGTTTGTCTGGGTACACCTGTTAGAGAGTTAAAATTTTGACTTTTTTCTTTCGTAGATGATTGTGCTATTTCCCCTTATGAACATAAACTGGAACAAGAGGTCTTATAATCGAGAATTTCATAGTGTGAATGTTTGTTAATGTCTTATTTCATGTGCATTTCATATTGATAAAAATTGCAAGTATCTTGTTGCTTCATGCGTTGAAGCTAGATGCCCTTATAGGACACTTTTCCTCAGGTCACTCGCAAAAGGGATCTTCAGGGGTGTTGCTCTTGCTTTGTGGTCGTCATTAATGTCAGTTAATTATGCATGGTTTGAAATTTGAGGCTACTGTAAGATTAGTGCCATAAGATGGCCAGCTGCCAGACCAAAAGCATACATGTGAGATTGATATATAACAATGTTCATGTATATATGATTGATGTGGATGTGCCTGTTTTGGATTTCAAATTGTTCATTGCATTTTCCATAAGATAGTGTTTTGCCTGCTATTGCACAAGCTTGGTGAGCTGAAAACAAAAGGAAGCTTCTATTGGCTGTCCATGTTGCACTTGTCAGATGCACCATTCCATGTAGTTTGTGGTGTTTTTATATGATCCCTACTGCAGCATATCTGTTCAGTGGGCATTTGTAGGTTTTTGAGAGATGTGGGCGGTCACAAATTTGCTAAAACCCACAGCATTATTGATTTCTAGTTTGCACATGTTGGTTCCTCCAGCATATTTGATCAATAGCCTCCTCTGTAAGCTTGTTGAGAGAAATGAACTGTACCCCATGTTTATGATCAGTATCTCGAGAGATTCATTGAATCCAACAAACACATAAACCATCATAAGCTTCTATTGGCTGTCCATGTTGTGCTTGTCAGATGCACCATTCCATCTAATTTGTGGTGTTTTGATATGATCCCTACTCCAGCATATCTGTTCAATGGGCATTTGTAGGCTTTTGAGAGATGTGGGCGGTCACAAATTTTTAAAACCCACCGCATTATCAATTTCTAGTTTGCACATGTTGGTTCCTCCTGCATATTTGATCAATAGCCTCCTCTGTAAGCTTGTTGAGAGATATGGACTGTACCCCATGTTTATGATCAGTATCTCGAGAGATTCATTGAATCCAACAAACATTTAAACCATCATATCTGGACTGTTGGATGTGGACTGTAGTACAATCATAGAGGGAAAAAGAGCTTTGAATTTTTTTGGCATCTGAATTTCAGTTTTGTGATCTTTACAGTCGATCCCTTTTTCGGAGAAACATGTGATACTATGGTGCATGTGTCGTGTAACATGTCTAGCTCAAGTTTGGGATATCAGCATCCTTTCTTCATACTTTTCTTTATATCTTTAAATCTTGGACTGTCAGAATCTGGGTCTTAGATGGAGAAACTAGTAGAACTATTGAGGGAAAGAGAATCACAGATTTTTTCCGATATTTGAACTATAATTTATGATCTTTACAGTCGAGGTTCTTTTTTTGCCAAGAGAAATATGTGACGTTGTTGATTCTTTCTTTTGTATGGTGCTTGTGCTCAATCAAACTGAAGCTTGAGATACCAGTGTTCTTTCTTCTTCTTTCTCCCTTCCTTTTTTTGGGTGTATTTTCTCTTGAAGAGTCATAGACTCTGAAATGGATAATTCTGCCATGTATCCATGATATAGGTATGTTGAGCTTAATCCTGATGGTGATCTTGTGATTAGTTCTTGTATCTGGATGCATCTGTGCGAGCGTGTTTTGTTTCTATCAAGTGTGCATAATTACTGCATGTGTTTACATATGTGAGGGATACTATTATACCTAGTGAAAGATATGCATGGAGTATGCGCTCATAGAGTCATGTGGTTGGATATCTTTGAGTAAATAACCATACTTTTCTTAATGAGTGATTTTGTAATTCACTCAGATTCATTTTACTACCTTGTATACCTATTTAGATGTATGATTTGTGATGCTAAAGTACATAAAGAGGCTGCATTGTTGTTTTGCTGCCTTGGGAAGTATTTGTCATAATCCATTTGATAATTGATGATAGATTGCTTTCATGGATGAAGAAATGATGATTTCATCAAACATGCCAGGGAAATTTGTGCCATATGACTTAAAACCACATATCACATTGTTAAGGGTCTGCATCTAGCTGTTCTCTAATCATGTTATGTGTTTACTATACAACAGCAAGCTTCTCCTAGGAATGCTATGAAAACCTGAATGTTTACTTGCCAATTAGAGGTGTAGATTGCATTTGAAGAAAGGATTTCCACATGCAATCATATATGCAGTCTATCTTGAAAGGAGATGCAGTGGAAGTTGTATGCGTGCAATGAGTGCTTCAATGTGAAAAGCCATCTTTGCTTGATATCAGGATAATTTCTATCAATATGGGATATCAAATAATTGACAAGGTATGTTGGCTTGAAGGTGGTGATTTCATTGGAATAAAGCTTACATCTGGAAAGTAACCAAGCCCTTTTGCCGTGTTAACTTTCAGTTTTCTTCCAGCTTTCTATTTTAGTGTGGTTGATTTTATTTCATGCAGTTCCTTTGTTGTATAATGGATTTGAAATGTGTGTATATCCTGTTTATGTACTCTAATTTTACATGGTCCATTTATAGTTTTGTGGAACAAACATTTTAAACGTTGCTCTAATACACTTGCCAAGCCTAAAACTTTTGAAGTAGTTGTGGCTGAGTACCAACTGATTAAGAACAAGCTTTGTAAATTAGGG
>CM035441.1:112346281-112466281 GCA_020310875.1 Ceratopteris richardii | reverse complement strand
CAACTTTTCCAGATACATTCATTTTTCCGCATTAGGGTATTTTAGTGAGTGGCTATGGTTGAAAGTAGTGATGTATTCCATATGTTGGCTATTGAGGATAAGTTGGACGGTATAAATTACCCATTGTGGGCTTATATGATGCGACATGTATTGGTTGCAAAAGGACTATGAACATTGTGCAGGGTGTTGAAAAACGTCCTATTACACTTGCAAATACAGGTATTGAAGCTAATGTAGATGGCGTTGAGGATGCTGATATTCTTCAGATTCCTGTTTCTGCTGCGGTTTATGCTGCACCTACTGTAGAGCAAATTCGTTGGGATGGCTGAGATGCTCAGACAGATGCATTGATAGCCTTGTCTGTTAAACGTGCCATCCAAATGCCTTGTCATTTGAGGAGTTAGTCTTTGTTCTGTCATAAAGAATTGTCCAAAACTGGCTGCAAAAGAGGCAAAGAAAAAAGAGGTTGGAATGGTTGTTGCAGAGGTCTCTACACCAAAAACAGAGTTTGCTAATCTTGTGCAGAATGAAGAATAGGCGTTTACTACTGTTTGCAGTTTTGACCCATGTTCTCTTGAACAATGTATGTCTACAATAGACTCAGATGTTTGGCGCTTTGATAGTAGGGCAACCAAACATATTATTTCGCAGCGTAATTTCTTCACGTCACTCGAGCCTACCCCTATAGGGAATACTGCCACATGCGCCAATAACTCCTCTTATCTTGTCATGGGAGTTGGTAAGATCATTCTGACTATTGTTGATGGTAGTTCTTTCACTTTTTGGGATGCTTTATTTGTGCCAACGATCAAGAAAAATTTGATATCGATTTTTGCATTAGCCAAGATTGGTTTGGTTATGAAATTTGTTGATGATAGATGTACAGTTTATGATCTGTCAAATGGCAACATAATTATTGCTTCTGGCATTTTATGTTGTGGGCTAAATAAGCTCATAGACTATGAAAAATCTATGAATGATTCAACATGTGCAGTACATGATTCTCAGACTATGTCAGATGCAAAGCTTTGGCATGCACACTTTGATCATCTAAATTTTGCTAGTTTGCTATGCCTCCAGAAATCTGAAATGGTGTCCTCTTTGCCCAAACTTAAGGTACTCGGAAAACATATCTATGAAGGCTGTATTTTGGGCAAAATGCAGCGTTCCTCCTTTCCAAAAGATGGTTCAGTTCGAGCTACTCAGAAATTGGTGCTTGTTCACAATGATGTCTATGGTTCTATGCATACCCTCTTTTTGGAAACTATCTTTACTTTGTGACTTTCATTGATGATTTTCCAGGCATGCATGGATATATCCATTGAAAGCAAAGTCCGAAGTATTCATGTGCGTCAAACAGTTTTTGGTTTTGGCTGAAAATCTGTCAGCATGTAAAATGGGCACCCTCCCTCTAATCGAGGGGGGGAGGGAATATATGTCTTCTGACTTTAATGCATTTTTGGCTGAATGTGGGACAAAACATCAGTGTACAGTTCCATATAAAACTCAACAAAATGGTGTACATTGTAGTGGTAATACATTCAATATTGTGTGTTGTGCTCTAAGCTTCTTCTTCCTCCTTGTGCTATTCGCGTGCTTCCACATACGTCTAACTCCAACAAGTGAGAGATACAGAGAGAATAGATAGGATCTTTCTTAGTGTAATGATAAGCTATGATGATCATCTTCACTATTTTATATTCGTCAAATTACAATGTGTGAATATGATACAAACTGACAATATTTGTATCTAGGTAGTAATAGGAACTAGATATAAGGAATCATTTGTGTAGTGCCTAAGAGGTATGAAGAGTGTGTATGTGTGTGTTGGAATATGGAGAGTATGAACAATTTATAATTGATTTACAAAAAGAAATTATTCTGATTAACCTAAATGCTTATTTTGATTAACCTAAATAAAAAACTAGTGAATAAACAAGTAGGATAGAAATAGACTTGTTACTCATAGTAACTCAAAAAGATAGTGGATGGTTGGCTGATACTTAACTTCTCCAAATACTGCTGATATAGAGCACCTCCTCCAAGAGTGTAGGTACTCTTCCTCACATTGAGGAATATTCCATGATCTCCTCCAAATCTTATGTAGAACTTGCTTGAGCTTGAGAAGATAATCACATAATGAGCCTATGCTCTCATTATATAGCAATTGGATGCTATCCATGATGAGCATAATCGAAAAACCATAAAATCTACAATCATGACTTGAAAAGTGTTGGAGTTAGACGTCTGCGGAAGCACGCGAACAGCACAAGGAAGAAGAAGAAGCTTGGAGCACAACACACAAGACTGAATGTATTACTAGAGAATGTACAAAGATAAGTAGCCCATTAGGGCAATAGGCGTATATACAAGCCGGGGGAAAAAAACCTCCTAAAGAGGGAAAAAAGTGCTCCGGCAGTCCTAGAGTGTTCACACACATCACTACCTAAATATATCAACAAATCCCCCCTGGGAGTGATGCGGTGAAAAGGAGCTGGCACTCATGTATAAGGAAGTGCTAAGCTATGTGGAAATCACTCCACAAAAGGAAGTAAGCCCAAAGCTTTGCGAAAAGCTTCAAACTTCTCCCTAGGCAGAGCCTTCGTGAAAAGGTCTGCAATGTTCTCCTGCGTGGGCACATATGCCAAGCTGATCTCCCCAACAGAGAACCTCTCCCTGACATAGTGATAATGCACCTCAATGTGCTTAGTGCGAGCATGGAACACAGGGTTCCTCGCAACTGCCAATGCGCTCTGACTGTCAGTGAAGATGGTGGTGGCAGAAGACTGGCCAACACCCAAATCAGCCATAAGGCGTCTGAGCCACACACACTCAACAGTGCTGTGAAAGCTGCCCTATACTCAGCCTCACAACTGGAAGTGGCCACAGTAGGCTGCTTCTTGCTCAACCAAGATATACATGAGCTACCAAGCATGAAGCAAAAACCACTGGTGGACACACGAGTGTCATAGCAACCAGCCCAATCTGAGTCAGAAAAAGCATGCAAATCTGGCGGTAGTGATCCCCCCTTGGGATAAAACAACCCAAGTAGCCGAGTACCACTCAAGTAGCGAAAGATGCGCTTAATCGCTTTCCAATGCGTGACTCCTGGGCAATGCATAAACCTGCTCATCTGTGAGACAACAAACTGAATATCTGGCCGAGTAATGCATAAGTAAATCAAGCATCCAACAGCCTGCTGATAGAGAACAGCATCAAATGCATCTCCAGCATCATGAAGACTCAATCGTAAACCTGTCTCCATAGGAGTGGCAATGGGCTTACAGTCTTCAAGGCCAAAACGCTGCAATAATGTGTCAATATATTTCGTTTGACACAAAGCCATTCCACCATCAACGTGCATAAACTGAATGCCCAAATAGTGATGCAAATGCCCCAAATCAGACATCTCAAATGAGGCATGCAAATCAGCCTTAAAATCAGCAATATGTGTCTCAATAGGACCAGTGAGCAGCATGTCATCAACATAGACAACAATGATCAGAAGCACATCATTAGCACGCTTAACATATAAGGTGCTTTCAGTTGGACTGTTCTCAAAACCATGTGCAATCAGATAGGCATGTATCTTCTCATACCAAGCATGTGGTGCTTGCTCTAAACCATATAATGCCTTCTTTAACCTGCAAACCTGGTTTTCATGCCCTTTCTGCACAAAGCCACGGGGCTGAAAAACATACACTTCTTCATGCAAGTCACCATTCAGAAATGCTGTTTTAATGTCCAACTGATATACATTCCAACCATGATGGGCTGCAAGTGCACAAATGCTGCGAACAGTATTCATACGACATGTAGGTGCAAAGGTCTCATCAAAATCAATGCCTCTTTCCTGTGCATAACCCTTTGCAACAAGCCTAGCCTTATACCTGTCAATTGTACCATCAGGTTTACGCTTCAGCTTGTATACCCACTTAGTGCCAATGGCCTTCTTGCCAGGAGGCAAGTCACATAAAGACCATGTACCATTCTTCATTATAGCATCATATTCAGATTGCATAGCAGCCATCCAATTTTTTGAATTTTGTGCTTCATCAAAAGAAACAGGCTCATTCTCATCACAGAGACTAGATGCAGCCATAGCATAGCAATCTGATGCAAAGGAGGCACTATGAGAGCCTGAACGAGTACGATATGACAAAGGTGCATCTAATTTGCTGTCACGCAAAGTCTGCACCAGCCATTTTGGCATAGTTTTTGCCTGCTCAATATCAGCTCTCTCATCAACAAGTGCATCATGTAAATCTGCATCAGAAATGGAATGATCTGCATCATCATATGAAACCTGCAAAGGCTGAGAAGTTGCCTCATTAGGACAATGGCTGAATAGCATCTTCCACAAAGACAACATCACGGCTAACCAGAATGCGTTTAGTCTGTGGATGATACAGACGATAGCCTTTACTTTCAGAACTGTACCCAACAAAAATACATTTTACTGCCTTATCATCCAATTTTCTGCGATGTTGTTCAGGCATTAATGCATATGCCAAACAACCAAAAACACGTAGATGAGCAAGAGATGGCTTGCGGTCATGCCAAGCCTCATATGGAGTGATAGACTGCAACGCTTTAGTGGGACACCTGTTCAGTACATATGCTGCACACATGACAGCCTCAAGCCAGAAACTATGTGGTAAAGCCTGACTTTTGACCATGCACCTCGCCATCTCCATGAGTGACCTGTTCTTCCGTTCAGCAACTCCATTCTGTTGAGGTGTATACGGCACTGTACACTGGTGTTTTATCCCACGTTCAGCTAGAAATGCATTAAAATTTGAAGACATATATTCCCCCCCCTCAATCAGAACGGAGGGTGCCCATTTTACATGCTGACAGATTTTCAGTCAAAACCAAAAACTGTTTGAAGCACATGAACACTTCGGACTTTGCTTTGAGTGGATATACCCATGCATGCCTGGAAAAATCATCAATGAAAGTCACGAAGTAAAGGTAATTTCCAAAAGAGGGTGTCTGCATAGGACCACAGACATCACTATGTACAAGCTGCAATTTCTGCGTAACCCGAACTGAACCATCTTTTCGAAAGGAAGAACGTTGCATTTTGCCCAAAATACAGCCTTCACAAACATGAGGACACCATTTCAGATTTCTGCAGGCGTAACAAACTAGCAAAATTCAGATGACCAAATCGTGCATGCCAAAGCTTTGCATCTGACATAGCTTGAGAATCATGAACTGCACATGCCGAATCATTCACAGATCTTTCATAGTCTATGAGCTTATACAACCCACGACATAAAATGCCAGAAGCAATAATCACATCGCCATTTGAGAGATCATGGATTGTACACCTGTCATCAACGAATTTCACAACCAAGCCAATCTTGGCTAATGCAGAAACTGATAACAGGTTCTTTTTGATCCCTGGCACAAATAAAGCATCTGACAAAGCGAAAGAAGTACCATCAGCAGTAGTCAGAATGATCTTACCAACTCCCATAACAGGATAAGAGGAGTTATTGGCGCATGTGACAGTATTCCCTGTAGGGGCAGGCTCGAGTGAAGAGAAGAAACTGCGCTGCGAGGTAATATGTTTGGTCGACCCACTGTCAAAGTACCAAACATCTGAGTCTACTGCAGACATGCACTGATCATGAGAAGATGGGTCAAAACTGCAGGCAGTAGTAAACGCCCATTCTTCTTCCTGCACAAGATTTGCAGACTCTGTTTTTGGTATAGAGGCCTCTGCAACAACCATTCCAGCCTCTTTCTTCTTTGCCTCTTTAGCAGCCAGTTTTGGACAGTTCTTTATAATATGATCATTTCCTTTATAGTACTTGCAGAATAATTTCTGCTTTTCTGATTTCTTTTCATCTTTATCCTGGTTCTTCGATTGTGCAGCATTTGCAGATTTCTGCTTACTAGTAGAAGAGCTCCATTTTCCTTTGCCCTTTTGACTAGCTAGGAAAGCTTGATCCGCAACACGCATAATGGACCTGTTCTGCCTGGACTGCTCTTCCTGCAACAGAACAGAGACTAATTCCTCAAATGACAAGGCATTCGGATTGCCTTTCATCATCAACCGAAGAGTAGAGGCAAAACTCTGATATGAATCAGGAATTCAGAACGGTCTGCACAAGTGAGCTATCTGGTATAACCTCATCAGCAGAAATCAATTGTTCCTTCAGGTCTTTGATCTTTGTAAGAAAACTGTCCATAGAATCGCCTTCATTCATGTGCTCACTCTCCAACTGTTTTCGGAGGTAAGCAACACGAGCCTCATTCCTAGCCTGGTACAAAGTGGTAAGTGTATCCTAAGCATCCTTTGCTGTTCTGCAAGAGCGAATGTGAGGAATAATGGCACGTTTGACAGACAAAGCTATCAATGCATGTGCCTGGGCATCTCTGCCATCCCAACAAATCTGCTCTGCAGTAGGTGCAACAGAAACAGAAGCACGAACAGGAATCTGCGGAATATCATCTTCGACACCATCTTCATCAGCTCCAACACCTGTATTTGCAGTACCTGTCGTTACAGGACGTCTTTCAACACCCTGCACAATGTTCCACAATCCTTTTGCAACCAGTACATGTCGCATCATATAATCCCATAATGGGTAGTTGGTACCATCCAACTTATCCTCAACAGCCAACATACGGAATACATCACTGCTTTCAGCCATGGCCGGTGACTAAAAATACCTTGATGCAGAAAATTGACTGTATCTCAAAAAGTTGAACGGAACTGCCCAAACGAGTTCTGCTAGACCTGTAGTAGACTTCGAGACGCTTAAATTGGCGAACAGAAACTGGTATATACCTTTGGCACAAAAGGACAAAATAGCCTGCACAAGCGCTGCGATAGTGCGTTCGGAGGCCGAAACGAGCTGAGATCGCGATTTTGGCACCACAGAGCAAAGATGTTTTGATCTCGAAAACACCCTGAGTATGCTCACCAAATTTCGTGCGAATCTGAGACTGCAAACGGAGAAGTGTCGACGGCGCCCTAGAAGAAGCGACGACCTGCTCTGATACCAATTGTTGGAGTTAGACGTCTGCGGAAGCACGCGAACAGCACAAGGAAGAAGAAGGAGGTTGGAGCACAACACACAAGACTGAATGTATTACTAGAGAATGTACAAAGATAAGTAGCCCATTAGGGCAATAGGCGTATATACAAGCCGGGGGAAAAAAACCTCCTAAAGAGGGAAAAAAGTGCCCCGGCAGTCCTAGAGTGTTCACACACATCACTACCTAAATATATCAACAAAAAGCAATGCAAAAAGTCTATGCCAACAAAAAAATCATCTTTGGGAATTGTTGGCGCCGTCCATGGGATTAAAACCCAGGCGGTTAGTATGAGAGGTATTTGTTCTATCCATGATGTTAGAAGATATTTTTTGGGACAAGAAATAAATTGTAAAATTAGGTTTTTTTGTATCATAGAAGGATTGGATGGATGTAAAAATGAAGAAGAGTCTTCTTCATGAGAAGATTTAAATTATATAATTTTTTGATGATTTTTAGACCTCTTGAATGTATAGAATCAAGAGTTTGAGTCAGGATCATGATGCTGACTCAAAATCCTCCTTACTTTTTATTTGGGAAAGAAGATTAAAAAAATAATAAATATATAAAAGATAAAACAAAATAAAAAGAGAAGGGAAAACAAACGAAGGGATAATATTAGTGAATTATAAGAAATTTAAAGGGTCAAGAAAATCAAGAAAAATAAAATCATAAGGAATTTCTTCTTCTATAATTGCTTTGTCTTGGAAAATACATTGATTTTTGGTTTGGCAGGAACAAAGGAGTGGAAAAGTGGCGGTGAACAATATAAAAAGACCTTGAACCAGAAAAAGTGAAGAATTTGCAAATATCAAGGTGAAACTTAAAATCATGATTTTCAGCAAAAAATCATGATTTTTGGGAAGTGGTAAGAACTTTTAAATTTCTGTAAAATTGAAAATCTTTTGTTTACCAAAGGAGTAATAGTGAGATTTGGGGCAAGTCAAGAGAGAAAAATAACAAATTCATGAAAAAAGTGAGAATCACGATTTTCAACAGGGAATATAAAAAGAGGACTTAGAATAATTTTACTCATTCTGAGAGAGTGAGAGAGAGTGAGAAAGGGCAAAAAAAATCGAGATCTTCAAGCAAGAAAGCAAATACAACCTAGAGCTAGCTCAAGAAAGGTAAAAAGTTTTGCAATATTATTTGAAAATGCTTAATATTGTTTTGTGGCAAAAAAATTGAGAAAATATAGATTTTAGATAAAGTTGTGATTTTCAATTAAAATGTCATAAGTTAAAAAATAAAAAGTTTTTGGTGTTGTTTAGTGATTTCATGGAGGTTTTTTAAACTTGTGCTTCTAAAGAAGCAAGAAAAAAAAAATGACAAATTTTTTTTGATAAATTTTCTTAGAAAATCGTGATTCTGACTCCAAAATTTCACGATTTTGAGTCAGGATCATGAAAAAACACGATTTTCTAAGGAACACGACCATGTGGGAAAATCATGATTCTGACCCCAAAATTTCACGATTTTGAGTCAGGATCATGAAAGAATAGGGTCTCTTAAAAAACATGATCGTGTCTGAAATCACGATTCTAACTCCAAAATTTCACAATTTTGAGGCAGGATTGTAGAAAAAAGACTCGATCTCCTAAAAAACATGACCCCATACGATCGCAATTATGACTCCAAAATTTCACAATTTTGATTCAAGATGGTGAAAAAACACGATTGTGAGAAAAACAAAAGAAAACATGATTTTTTGCCTCAAAATCATGATTCTCAACAGAGAATCATGATTTCTCTAAAAAATGGGATTTTGAACATAGAATCACGTTTTTTTAAAACCACTCCATAAAACTATTTTTTTAAAATGAAAAATATCAAAAATATTATAAAGTGATAAAAACATAAAAAATAAAGTAAAACATCAAAAAATCCCAAGAACAGATAAAATCGTGATTTTGTAGCGAAAACGTGATTTTGTGTCAGAATCGTGTTTTTTTGGAAAATTATAAGAACTTAGCAATTGGGTGGGCATATAAGTTTGAGGTAAATCTTTGATGAGAAGGAATTTTAGCATAGAAAAAGAATATAGAAAACCAACAAAAAGCCAAACCCCATTCTCCTTGATACAGTTAGGATTAATTGGAGAAGAGAGTTAGATGAATGAAATTAAGATCAGGAGTCATAGTGGATCATAGTAAAAAGCTCAGTAAATCTTGGGTACATCAAAGCAATAAAATAAGTCTAGAACATCCCAATATAGCAGACAGAAGCATGGAAAATACGAATGGTGAAACAAATACTTCTAACACAAGAGATTACAGAAATATTCTCAAATACTTATAGACAAATAGGTTTGGAGCCTATGTGTATCAATATGGATTGCATAAGGATCTCATTAAGTTGAGAAACTTAGAGATACCTTTAAATTGGATGTGATCGGCTCAATTTAAAGATGGGAGGTATGAGGATAGACAACGATGTGTCTATGTTTTCACCAATGACCCTGATAATACAAATGACTTGGGACAAGACCCTAACAAAGGAGCTTCAGAACAAAACCTAGAACAACGTGACATTCTTAGAAGTAGTAGGAATCATACTCTAGTAGAGCCACAGAGGGAAAGAAGACAATAGAAATCTCCTAATCCCTTTTCAAGAGAGGGAGTGGCTATGTAAGAGTTTCCTATAAGAAGAAGACAAGAATGGAATAACACTGGGAGAATCATGAGACCTTACCAGGTAGCTAAATGCATGAAGAACCAGTATGATGGATCTATAGATCCACATGATCATGTGGCTTAATATAAACAAATCCTTAGAGCAAAAGAAATTCAAGATTATAAAACTCAATTTGAAGCCTTTGGATTAACCCTATTAGGACCAACTTTGACTTGGTTTTTGCCATTAAGAAAGGAAATGTTTAGAGACATAGAAGGATTCCTGGAAGGATTCATTAGAGAGTTCTCTAAGTCAGGGATTAAACATAGCACTACTGCACTAATTCACACATTCAAACAAAATGAGAATGAAAGTGTAAGAGAAGCAGTAAGAAGATTCAAACAATACTTAGATAGATGCCCTAGGGATGAGAGACCATCCATGCTTGAAACAATGTGTCTATTGGTAGAAGGATTGAATAATGCACAATTGAGGACTATGGTTTACTGCAGAAGATGTCATGAACTAGAATCATGTTTGAAGGAAGTCATTGATTTGGAAGACAATAGGGGAAATGATCTCCAAATTTTTAAACATAAGAAACACAATGAAACAAAGCTACCTACAACAGAAGAATTGGGTATTGCCATAGCAAAGGCTTTAAGAGCGACAACAAGATCACACTTACCCAATTCTAGAATGACACAAAATAAGAAATCCTATGTATGTGGAGAAAATCATCCTACAAATGTGCACTCATAAAAAACCACAACAATTACAAGATAGGAGAACCCTCAAGTATTGTATCCTAGAGAAAAAATGGACAAATCATACAAGAGATGAGTGTTTTAACAATAATAAACCTGTGAGGGAAAGGGATTACCAAGTTAAAACTAGTCAACATAGAGATAGAGAATATGGGGAGAAACCCAGACCAGTTCTAGGACAACAACCACATATACAAAACAATGTGGTTCTAGTCACAAGTATACTCCAACAGAAGCAAATTTGGAAAGATCAATGGTACCATCCAAAGAATACTTAGAAGATTACCATAGTCATTTAAAAGATTTTTCTGAACCACATGGTTGGGATTATACCTATAATAAGGAACTAGATCTATAAGCCTTGGATTTAGGAAATGGTAGAATTGAAATGGTAGAATTGAAATGGATGCAACAACTTTTATGTACATAACCAATAATTATATGTCAAACCCAAAACCTCAATTCAAGACAACTCAAAAGGTGACTTGTTATAGGTGTGGGGGAGATCTTTGTTAGAGAATGTACTCAACCACCTACATTGAGATTAGGAGGAGCCTACTACAAGGACTGTGGCAGAGACCACTTGATAAAAGATTTCCCAAGAAATCCACAAAAACAAACCGCAAATTCTATTATTCATCTAAAATCAATAGAAATTCTTGAGAATATAAAAGAACAAAATCACGTAACATCCATACAAGTGATGACAAGAAAAAAAAAAGAACAAAAATCAACACTAGAGGAGGATAAAAATGGATTAAAAAAGAATGGATCATGGAAGGAGAGGAGGGCAAAACAAAAATCTAAATGTGAGACAAATTTGGAGGAAATTGGGAAAGGAACACAAACTAAGGTTCTTAGAACAGACCCAGAACACATTTAAAAGAGAAACATATCAAAAGAAATGGATACTATAATCAAAACTTAAAAGGGAAGAATAGAAGAAGGTCTTAGTGCAATATACCATGAAAAAGTATACCCATTGCTTGAGCTGGAAAAAGAGAGGATGGAACTTTGTAAATAAGTAATTCTAAAAACTCAACAAGAAATTGAACAAGAAAAAAATGATCTTTCAAATGGAAACACAAGAAGCATACAAGATAAAGTCTAGGAGGAAGTACTAAGAGAAAAATACAAGGAAAACTCAATACACATCATTGACAGAGAGAAAGAGAAATGAGAAAACAACAAAATGAAGAAGTTATATTATTGAAAATGCAAGTTAGATTGTCAGACCATTGCAATATGCAATGTCATTAAACATTGAAAGAATTGATTCAAGAAAATCTTGATATTCAAAGTTTCATTACAAAACTAGTAGAAACCTTTGATAGAGAGCTAGAAAAGGAACCAATTTTGCAAGTACCAATAGATAAAATACGAGCGTACTGTGAAGGGGAGGAAGGGAATACTATACTTTCAATCCATTTTGGTAATAAATAAAAGGCTATTTAGATAATGGAGAAGTTGTAGCCATTATGACTAGAAGAACTTCGGAAAAATGGGGGGGCTCAAACACTTCACTCTACTAGAATGGAACTTCAACTTGTAGATGGACATATAGAAACACCACTAGGAATATGGGAGAAAGTGATAATAGAAATTTGTGGAATTGAATTAGAACACAGTTGTGCAATAGTGGAGTTTCCATAAACTCACCTAATATGAGATTATATTAGGAAGACCCTTTATGAGGCAAATGCAATTTGTATGAGATTGGGGAAAAGATTGTTTGTATCTTCAAAAAAAAGGAAATATTACCAAAGTCAATTTGAGGAGTGGAAGTTATTACAACATACCTCCACAAGAATGGTACAAGGTGCATCATGAACATGACCATATGACTGAGTCTAAAGAAAGCAGTGATAATGAAACACTACTTTGGACATGTGCTTCCACAAATAAGAAACTACCAGAGATTTTTGTTGAGAAAAGAAGATTGCATAGAAGATAAAATATATATACCTCAAAAGTTTAATGATGAAGATTTTGAACCATATGGATGGAGTTAGATTTTGTCTAATTTAGATGTGGAAAATGAAGAACATGTGGGAATGAATTTTCAGAATGAAGAAGGGTATGATATCTTTTTTGTGGGATTAAGAATGATCAAGATACTAGGTGAAGATGATGCAACCTAAAGAAGTAAAAGTATTTTAGAAATCCATAGTAAAAAGACATACTTGAAAAAAGTACAAGTTGTAGATATAATTAAAGATGAAATCTTTGGAAAATACAAAAATTATATACACTAAGAAGAACCAAAACATCAAGGAGTAGGAAGGAAATTAAACTTAAGAACAACAGATGTTCCAAAAGGGGAAGAGGAAAAATTTGATGTTCCATCAAATTTTAAAAAATATGAAGTGGAGAATAGATTTTTGCTCAAAATGAATCCTAGAAGAGAAAAGAAGAAGGGAGAGTCTTATGATGCTAAAGAAGAAACAAAAAAGATTGTAATAACTCAAGAAGAAGGAGAAAATAGACACATAGTAATAGCAGATGACATGGAAAAAGAGGAAGAAGGGACTCTAATTAAGTTAGTCAAATAATTTAGGGATATTTTTGCTTATAATTATAAAACTTGAAAGGAATAGATTCCAATATCTGTGTGCATAAAATACTTATCGCACCAGATGCAAAACCAAGTAAGAAAAGACATTATACCATGCTAAGATAAAAGAGGAGATATATAAGTTATTGGTTGCCAATTTCATTTATGAAATTGAGTACAAAAAATGGATCTCTCCAATAGTTGTAGTTCCTAAGAAGAATGGCAAACTCAGGCTTTGCATTAATCTTAAAAGGGTCAATGCTCCAACTATCAAAGACAATTATCTACTGCCAATGATAGATTGTTCATTAGAAAGAGTGGCTGGAAAAGAAGTTTACAACTTTTTGGATGGATTCTCAGGATATAACCAAGTGCCAATTGCATTAGAAGATCAACAAAAGACTGTGTTTGCAACTGAATGGGGTATTTATGCATTTAGGGTTATGCCTTTTGGCTTGACAAATGCACATGCCACACTCCAAAGGTTGATGTGTCATGTGTTCAAAGACTTTCTAAGAAGTATAATGGAAATTTATGTGGATGACTTATGCACATTCTCAAACAAGAGAAAGGATCATCTACAAGATCTAGAGAATATATTAAAATATGTAGAACCTACAGAGTGTGTCTTAACCTAGAAAAATGTGTCTTTTTTGTTAGATAAGGAAGAAATTTAGGACACCATCTCCAAAAATGGAATATCAATTAATGAAGATAAGATAAAAGCTATAGTGAACATGTCAAAACCAAAAACTGTAAAAGAATTAACAACATTCATGGGTCACTGTGGATATTATAGGAAATTTGTGTACAAGTTTGCAAAAATTGCCAAACCTCTGTATGCATTGATTACTAAATTTGAGTGGACCAAAGAATGTGAGGAAGCCTTTGAAACTTTAAAAGACTTGTCTAGTCACGATACCTATTTTGAAAACACCACAATGGGATGTAATATTCCATGTACATGTTGATGCTTCAAACTTTGCCCTAGGATGTGTATTGGCACAACCTATTGAAGGAAGCAAACTGGATTTTCCTATTGCCTATGTAAGTAGATAGTTGAATCAAGATGAAAAGAATTACACAACAACTAAAAGACAAGGTCTAGGCATGGTGTTTGCAGTCAAAAAATATAGACATTATTTTTTGTTTAACAAGTTCAATTTTTTTTGTTGATCACCAAGCATTACTATACATGGTGAATAAATCTTGTCATATAGGAAGAATAGTAAGATGATTCTTACTCCTTATGCAATTTGAATTTGAAGTAGTAGTAAGACAAGGAAAAACCCACTTGAGAGCAGATCACTTATCAAGAATCTTCACAGGAGAGAATCCCCTTCCTATTGATGATGAATTACATGATGCCTATCTCTTCAATGTAGAAAGCTTCCCTGAGTGAGAAAGTTCTTTAGTTCCAATTTTATCCATTGGACCAAATTAATCAAATAATAACAACACATATTTGATTTTGCAAAGTAAAAATTTTATTCTAATGGCAAGACATTTATATCATGTAAACCATATTGAAATATTAGAATATTGTGCTCCTAAAAAGGACCGAGGAAATTATTTAGAAAGGGCACATCTATGGAACCCATGTCTTCATGCTTCTAAGACTGTCACTCTAAATAATGTAGCGAGAATGGGAGTACATAGGCAAACAAAGGAAAGGGATGTGGAAAGGTACATAGCTCAATGCCAAAAATGTCAATAGAAGCATCAAAGTGACTTGATTACTTTGTTTCGGTTTCAAGGAAATTGTCAGTGGAATACACATATAGTAGAAAGACTAAAACAAGGTAATGATCAAAATGAAAATATGAAAAATTTAGAAATTTGAAAATTTGCAAGAATTGATTAAATATTTTTTCCTAATAAAAGGCCAATTGTATAAAAAAGGTATGGATGGATATCTGAGAATTTGTGTTCCTTAAGATAAGTGTCTAGAAATGTTGGAGATGGCTCACTCAGGTGCGACAACATGTCACTTTTCTAGGGAAAGAGTTGCTAAATTAATTTTATATTTAGGATTTTGGTGGCCAAATTTATTTCCAGATGCAAAACTATTTGCACAAAGTTATGATATTTGCCAAGGAGCAAGACAACCAGGGGGGAAGAGATGAAATGCCTCTTAAACCCTTGATATCCTCTAGAGATTTTAGTAAATGGGGGATGGATGTCATTGGACCTATAAATGCACCAACTGACAACTCACATGCAAAATATATAATAGTGGCAACAAATTATTTGACACAATGGGATGAAGCCAAGGTTACCAAGAAAAATGATGCTCATACATCTGCAAAATTATTATATGAGTATATGATTACTAGTATGGCTTACCAATTGAATTGGTAAGTGATAGAGGTACTCATTTCCTAAATCAGGTTATTGAAGAATTGACTTCATAATTCATGATTATACACAAAAAATCAACACCTTATCACCCTCATGCTTATGGTCTTGCAAAAACCACCAACAAAGTGTCGTGTACTGTGATTTCAAAATTGGTAAATACAAAAAGTACAGATTGGGATATGCAATGCCATCATGTCCTATGGGCATATAGGGTGGTCTATAAAACTGCTATTGGAACAACTCCATTTATTTTGGTTTATGGCCAAAATGCAGTTTTGCCAATGACATTTCTTATACCAATTTTAAGGATAGGAAATTAAATGCAATGGAATGAACATGAACTATCTGAGAGGATTGTGGAATTAGAAAAGTTAGGAACTTCAAGAATGCAAGCGATCATGAGTATATATGCAGCTAAAAAAAGAAAAAACACCTACCATGACATAGACATCAAGCAAAACGATTTGTAGAAGGGAGACCTAGTATTAGCATATACAACCAAGGAATATAATAGGAAGTTGGAAAAAAGGGACATGGACCATATATCATTCATCAAATTAGTCATAGTGGATTTGTTCAGCTAGCAAATCTAGATGGTGAAATTATGCCAAATTATATAAGTGGTTGCAGAATCCAAAGATATAAAAAACTTTTGACAATTGAGGAATGGAGAAGAATACAACAATCACATAAAAGAAGGCAGGAAGAAGAAAAAAATTATACAAGAGGCTCAGGAAGAAGCTAAGATAAGAATGATGAAATATAACAAAATAAGAGAATTAATGGTGTGTGGAAACAATATTGGAAAACAATAGAAACATTTGCCAGTCATAGAGATGAATTACAAAGGAAATCAAATCAAGGTTTTATTGGATTCAGGATCTCAAGTTAACTTAATCAATTCAGAAATACTTAATCAATTACAAGTAAAAAGAAAACCAAGTACAAACTTGATTAGGATGATAGACGGACAAATACTTCCAACAATGTCAACATAAGAAATTGTTTTAAAGATATGTCAGGAAGAGTCCAAAGTAGAATGTGAAGAATGGCCTAAAAACTTAATGTCTGAAAATTTAGTATTAGGTCAATCTTGGATGAAGGAAAATAAAGTATCAATTGATTTTGATCAAATGTTGATTCATATAAAAATAAATAATAAAAAGTTAAAAATATCATTTGTAAGCAATGATGTGCAAGAATCAACTAATGAAGTACACAATGTGGATATGGAGAAATTTCGATTTTCATTAGAAGAACATTCTCAAGATGTAAGCCAGACCATGATGAAAATATTAAGTTAGAAAAGTGAAGAGAGAGCTAATGCTAGCAAAATTACATCTTGAAGAATAAATCAAACTCAGACTTTTGAACATCACTATCAAAAGAGATAACAAATTTGGAGACCAAAAAATAGACAATTTAATCAATACCCAACAATGAAGAAGATTTGGAGACCTAAAAGTTGCACTATCAAGGCAAAAGAAACGGGTATATCGTGGCTAAAGAATTGGAATTATAGCTCAAAATAAAAAAGAAGGTTAAACATGGTATTGGAGAAGAAAAGCAGTAATGCACATACAAGTTGTAGCTCAACAACAACATGAATAAATGAAGGAGAACATGGACATAAGAAGAGATATTATGAGGAAAGCCTCTACATCAAACAACCACTTATGTGCATCACTTAAGACCTCAATTTTTCACCATAAAGAAAATGCATCACCAAAGTATGTGTGTATAGGGCTACACTATAAAGCCATGCATTCATCAGACACAAAAATCCCATGCACAATGACAAGCTCTTCTCATCTTAAGAAGGAAGAGCTAGGAGGAGAAGACAAATAAGAATAGAATATTTATACCTCCTCTTACTATATAAAAAAAGGGAGGGGGATCATATATGCATATATTTTTTATTTTGATTTACATGTAGATACTTTTTATTATTTTTTATTTTTTCAAAAGCGCAAAACAAGATATAGAAGTATGTGGGAGTAATATTTTTAAGGCTCTGATTATTTCCAAACGTTTTGAGAAAAAGTATTCATGTTAAAAAAACACTTTTCCAATTGCACTAAGAAAAATCTTGCTACAAGAATTCTTGGAATATGTGATAATACTACTATGTGATGTTGAGTGGTGCATAAATTATTTTTTCTTTCTGGTGATTGATGAAAAAACAAGTGATTTTTTTAAAGTCTCTTATTAATGTGTGTGGAGTCTTGGTTTAAATTCTTTCTTAGGATGACTAAGGGACTTTCAATAGCAAATGCAGTGTCCTTATCAAGAGGACATTGGTTTTTGGATACTGATGCAAAAGTTGGAATTGAAATCAGAACAAGAAGAAGTTCCAGAACAAGAACAGATAGAGAAAGAACTTAAGGAGTTCCTTAAAATAGTCAACACGCATATCTTTACAGTAAAGAAGGGGAAACAAGTATACCATGTTGTGTCAGGAATTCTATAACTTCTAGAGATCAAATGCAGCTTATAAAAGCACATATAAATATTTTGTGTGCAAATTAAAAAACATGGAGAATGAAATGATGGAAATCACAATCAAAGCAGATCACATCAAAGGTGCTTTATTTGTATACAATGGGAACAAAGATTGATGTGAGCTTTGTAAAGAAAAATTCAGCCACATATGCTAGATTTACTAAATTTCATATTTCAAAGATAAAGCAAATGAGGAGTTGGCTATAAGGATATTTTGGCAACTTTTATGCTTCCCAAGGTTGCCTAGGTACACCAAGCTGCACAAGCTAGTTACTCTGGTAATGTTAAATAAGAAAGAAAAAACTAAACCTTTTGGAGTGGTAGACATGAGACCATATATTCATGATCAGTTGAAGGAAACTACCAAGCATTGGGAATCTAAGAAATTCATGAATGGAGCTCAGCTTCTCATAGAGATAATCTATCATGTTTTAGGAATGGATGACAGTCGTGAAGCACATGTGTTTTGGGGAGCAATGGGGTGGAGTAAAAAGTCCATTCAAATGAGTATTATTAAAGAAGTAGGAATAAAAATAAAGGAATTAGTTATGGAAGTACCACAGTCAGTTAAGAAGAGAAAAGTTGATCCAAGAAAAATTGAATTAGAAGTAAGGGAGGCTACAAAGGAGGAACTAAAAGAAGAGCAATTGAATGTACAAGTAGATACAAAGCCATATCCTCCTTAGACCAATACTCAAAAGCTATACTCATATTTGATGAAGGGTGGTGATAAAAGAGTAGCTTATTAAGAACAATATCAAAAGATGCTGGATGATTTCTTAGAAAAAGCTACAAACTGGACTCAACCAAGAACAAACATTATGAAGATCTTCACGAATAGATGATGAGCACAAAGGCAGAAGTGGTGTTTGTAAAACAAGAAGCTCCACTCCTAGCCTACTTCAAATAATTACAGGGTCTTCCTAAGACAAGAACTACAATAGTTGCAACTATTAGAAAATAAAAAAGAGAAACTAAAAGGAAGAGAAAAGTCAAGGGAAAAAATCAGAAAGCGATATTGGAAAAAATGGAGGGGGAATAGGATCAAGCTGTAGGATCCACCCTAATATAAAAAATTGAAACTAAAGAAGAAGAGAGAATCACAACAAAAGTGGTAGTAAATCCTAAAGAAAAATTTGAATGCGACATAGATATTGATATTGAAGGGTTTCTAGTAAGAAGCTTAAATCTATCAGTACCCAACACTCCCATAAAGATAATATAAATTCAAAAATCAAGCACAGAGGAATCAGAGAAGGAGGCAAAAATAGTGAAAGAAGATAGTTCAAAGGATAAAACAAACCATTTTTGAAGAAATAGAAATAGAAACATGTTCCATCCACGAATTTCAAGAAGATAAGGAAGTTTGCAAAATGAAAACTAGCTCCTTTGAAGAAGAAAAGAGGACAACTACCACCATAACTAAAGAAAAGAAAATTGAAGGGGGTGTGGTAATGAGCCACATCATACAAAAAACATTAGATATAAAGGAATCAAAATATAAGGTTGAAAGAGCAGAGTCAAAAGAAAAGAAAATAGATCAGGGAAAGTTTATACATGAGACAATAGCAAGAATTTAGGAAGTTCTAGATGATATTCACAAGGAAGAAGTATAATTAGATGTGTAAATGAGAGATGTATATAATTTAGAATCAGAAGAATCAGAGGCCACTTAGGAAGAAGAAAAATCACAAGAAGAAGAGGCAATTAGAAGAATTCAATAGTAAACAGATAGAAGAAGACAATAAGGATAAAGAGGAAGAATCAAAATCAAGGGATCACAAAGGAGAAGATCAAAATAATAAGAAATTAGAGATAAAGAAGCCAAAACACACAACAAGCATATAAAGAATCCCCAAAGATATAAGAGGAGTCTGTGAAATCATAATGAGGAATACTGAAGAATTGTGACCCTCAAGTAGAAATATTATTATGTCTGGGATTGCTACAGAATGAGAATTCATCAATGGCAGCAAGGTCATAGAAGAGCATAAAAGGGAAAAGAATCAATTGGAAGAAGAACTAAAAGACCAACAAAAAAGAACTAAAAAATATATAGAGAAAGCAATTGCACTAGAGATTGAAGTAGTGCAAAGTAAAAATAGAATAAGATTTTTGGAAGACAAATGTGTAAAGCAAAATTAGACCATTACCAAGATGGGAGAAGACATAAAAAGATTGGAATAAAAAAAATGAATATTACAGACTTCAAAACACGTGCTCTCCAAGGCCAATGAACAAATCAATAATATTTTAATGGAAGAAGGACATTTAAAAGCAGAAACACAAGGCCCAGGAATAAACATGAGGACTTGGAGCAATTGAGATAACAAGCTGAACAACTCAAAGAAGAATTAAAGGATGCTAGAGAGGTGGAGAAACAAGCAAATGCACATGTAGCTAATGCGATGAGAGGATACAACAACCTCAATGAGAAAGTGGAAAAGGAAAGAGCAATGTGGGAAGAACACATGACCAAGATGATGAGGGAAATAGATGAATGGAAAGCTAAGGTAACTATCCAAATAAAAGAAGTACCAATACAAGGAGTAGAAGAAAGGTCACAAGGTACAACTAGGATATCCTCTCCTATGCATGAAGTGTATGAGGAATATCCAAAATCTATAGAGCAGTTGGATGAAGAATCAAATGAGTTTGTATAGCAGCTGCTCACAGATAGGGAAGCCAAGATGAGATATATCAAGAAAATGCATAATCAATATGAGAATTAGATTGTTAAATTTGCTCTAGAGAATGGATTTAATCCTAATCAACATCATTGAGCAGCATCTGGTTTAGGAGTACCATTATGCATGGTACTAGAAAGCATAAAAAATTATCAGACTGCAAGAGTGGGAGTACCACCAAATGCATGCTTGGAATATGATGAGGATTTAGTTATGACTAAAGAATTATATTTGAAAAAGCCAATCCTACATGGAGAAATACGTGGTTGGATAAAAATAAAGATTGCAAAAAAATATGGAAGGAAGCTCCAGTTTAGTTGAAGATAAATCCAACTTTCTGTCCTATAGCAAGAAGAAGGGATTGGATAGTTTTTTTGGAAGAGAAAAAATGAAGGACAGATCCCATCAAAATGGCTGAAATTTTCTAAAGATTAGAAGACCCAAAAAAGGAGCTTGGCCAACTAGGAATTATATGCTTACCACAGCCAAGCCCTTAGTAGACAATTTAAAAGATGTTAATGATCTTGCATATATATTATTAGTTAGGATTTTGAAACTCATAATTACCTGCATAGAAACTTTCACTGACAGTGATGTAAGAACCCTTAATTACATATGATTTGATTCACCCTCAAAAATTTTTGGAAAACTTTCTCTTGTAATGACATCTAGATTGACAACATATGAAGCAACCTATACAGAGTATATAAAAAAGGATGTAATAGATAAACCCATAGCAGTTGTACAGTGGAGGAAGGCACTTTTTGAGGTGATTAATGACTTCAATATTATAGATAGGAAAAGCCATTACCTGGGGGCTCAAGTGTACCATAGAAAGAAGAAGTAGTGAAATCCACAATCATATAGAAGTTTTCTTCAGGATGACAAAAGCTTAGGAGGGAAAGGATGTTAGAAGACACTTTTTGGACAAGAAATAAATTGTAAAATTAGGTTTTTTGTATTATAGAAGGATTGGATGGATGTAAAAATGAAGAAGATTCTTCTTCATGAGAAGAACTAAATTATGTAATTTTTTGATGATTTTTAGAGCTCTTAAATTTTGTTGTAGAGAAAACGAGCACAAAATAGGGAGCCCCAAAAATTTTCAAATTATGGGCATAAATTTTCTTTTTCAAACTCCTACGAAAACCTCATGACACCATGTAAATGCACTAGAGGAGTCCTCTATATGCATGAACCCCAAATAATGTAACATACTTCTTGTAACATAGTAGGAATTTACTATTTTTCAATAAAAGTGCCCGTTTCTTGTGTGAAAGGACCAATTCTAGGGCACATGCATATAAGTCACTTGGTGACTTTTGTAAAGAACTTTTTGCCATTGTGAGAATTGAAGCTGATTTTTGAATTCACCTCTTTCTTGCTGATTATCTTCTTCTCCAAGAGCTTATGTGTGTGATTCTTGCTTGAAATGTGTGTGTAGAATATTTTCTACCCCTCCCCTTCACGTTTGAACTACTGTAGTGCGTGTGTGAGACTTGAGGAGTTGTGAGCAGGTGTTGGTGTTTCCCACCATTCAGTTTTTTGCTCATAACTTGAAGCATCTTTGTCAGATTCCACTGAGAATACTAGCATTAGATGCATCTCGATGAGGGCTTCAAAATGAATCCAGTATTGAACATATTTAGAGTTCGAAGCTGAGAGAAAAGTTCAAATTTGTGCTTACTACTGTAATAGGTATCATGACGTGCATTTTCAGAGAACGAGTGAGTTGGAGAGGTAGCTTAGACAAGTCACATATGCACAGTGGCATAGGCACTTCACTTACCATCACATGTGCACATGTCTTCATACACTTGATATGTCTAATCTCTCCGATTAATAATTAAACGTGTATTAATCCACCACTATATGCACTTGTGTGGCAATTGAGGTAAAGTCTCAGCTGACACAAGTCCCTAAGGATCTATTATGAATTAGCTACACACATTTTTGGTATCGTTGCCTGGGATTAGCCCAATCAAGGTGCCTTTGTGATGGTTATAGATACGAAGTGAATGAATCGTATGTGTAGAGGTAATGTCAGTTAGTGGCAACTCATCAAATACTTCAGCACTTGTTACTTCACACTTTAGGAGTGTGTGTAATGAGTTTATAGGGTTAGGAGTGAGGGAGTGAGAAAGAGCTAGGGTTTACGGAAGAGAGAGAGGTAGGATTAGGATAGATAAGTTTCCACCAGAAAATTCAAAAAAGAAAAAAAAGTTCCTTTCAGTTTAGGCACTTGGCCATCCAAGGCCATAAAGCACAAAATCATTTGAGCTCTTAGTCACTTGTCCAAGTATCGTGGGAGAGCAGCGTGTAGTATCGTGAGCCTGGTATCACAGAGAACTTGGAGTGTAGTAGTTGGTTAAGGGAAAAACTTAGAAGATATACTCTTGAAGGTGAGCACTGTAACCTAGTAATCTCAGAAAATCAAAAGAACCCTCATAGACATGACATAGCACAATACCGGTATCATGGGTTAGAAAAAAGGGGTTAGAGTGAGGTTTTGTTATCTACAGTGGGTCAAGAGTGAAGAAGAGTGAGGGGGAAACACTTTGTAAAAAAGAAAATTGAGTTTGGACCACATTTGAATGTAGTATCATGGTCGATCGAGTTTTGGTATCATGATAGCAAAATTCCCTAGTGTCGTGATACTTACCAGATATCGTATCATGAGTACCTCCTTGAGGGTATCATGATACCATCAAGGTATCACGTATTGCCAAGTTGAGGTATCACGGATCGCGGCTCAAGAGGTATTTTATCACGAACCTTGTTGTATTGTATCGTGAGCCACTAGAGGTATCATTTCATGAGAACAGGAGGTATCACGTATCATCGGTCTTGAGGTATCATATCGTGAGGCACTTTGGTATCATATCAAACCTTAGGTATCGTGGTATCATGGTATCATGTATCGTTGGTTGGCAGATATCGTATCACGAGAGGAGGAGTATCGCATATCGTGGGTTGAGTGGTATCGTATCATGACCCACCCTAGTATCGTATCATAGAGAGCAGTATCATATCGTTGGGAGTTCATGTCAGGTGTCACTCTCGGTGGTATCATGTATCACCCTGAGGTGGTATTGGCCATATTGGTATCGTATATCAAGGAAACCAAAGGTATCGTATCGTTCCAATCCCGTATCGTGTATCGACTAGAATTGGTATCGAGCTGAGTAGTATCATGTATTGTGGAAAACTCCAACAACTTGAAAGTGAAAAGTGAGAGAAACAAAAACATTGGGGAGAGAATAAAGAAAATATAGGACCTAAGTGGTGAATGAATTTGAGATTTAGATGAGTGTTAGGCAGTTGAAGAAGCGTTATTTTGTCTGTAGGAAGTGCTGCCCATGCGAGGCATCATTCTATCTATTCTAACACATCAAGTGACTCAAAGGAGGAAATAACCATGGCCTCTGAAGAAGTGCATGGTTCAATCCCAAGGGAGAGCTGTATGTCCACCATAGAGGGAGAATATCAGACGTCCCAAAAGTATGTGTGCACCAACCTACAAGGAGTACCCATTTATCTAGATGGCATAAATAGGTCAGTAGCACAAATGGTAAACACTACAGATTCAAAGATAGTTCCGAGACCCGCCATCAAGTATGAAGGAAGATATTATATGGACAAGTTAGGCAAGATCTATGTGGTGACTGAAAATCCAGGCCAGATCGACGATAGAGGGGAAATTAGAAGGGCAAGGAACTTCAGGGAGACCTAACAACGGAGACACTGTGACTACCCCACGAGGCAATTCTATAGTAACCCAAGTCTTGAGAGGGGATCTAATACCTCAAGATGATTAATTGGTTGGATGTGGATTTGATTCTTGGATTAGATCTACTTTTACAAGTTGACTCACCCACACGGGGAGAAGGAGCAAACGGGATAACTATATATGAGCTGAGTGATCTAGAGGATGCCTCTAGAGTCACATACCTAGACCAAAATCAAAGGGGATATTGGCGGGTAGATGAAGTTGATAGGTCTTGACTAAAATACATGGGCTTGCCTGTATTCCCTCCTCGAGAACAGGCAACTACCTCGCAAAATCCATTTGGATCCCATAAAGGAATAGAGAACATGATGTCAGGTCAAACTAGTCAACATAGTATCCCCACCAGAACCCACGTTCAATTCACTATGCCAGGAAAAAATTCGCACAACCAAACTAATCCAAGGGTATGAAATATGAATAGGCCACCCATTAGGGCAAGACCACAATCAGGTGTAGGACCAGGAATGCAACCATTAAGACCAATAGTCCTTGTAGTGATTAGACCCCAAGAGCCAACAAGAAGGCTGAGACCTATCTAGGTGGCCAAATGCATGAGAAATCATTATGACGGCATTGGAGAGCCCTATGAACATATTTCCAAATTCAAGCAAGTGTTGTGAGTAGAACAAGTAGATGACTTTTTTGTGCAATATGAGTCCTTTGGGCTAACCCTTACGGGAACAACCTTAACTTGGTTCCAACCCTTGGATCCAAATCACTTTGGTAATATTGAACAATTCTTCCAAGAGTTTATTGGAGAGTTCACCAAGCGAGGGAGTAAGCATAACTCGTAATCATGAATTCACAAACAAGCTCCAAATGAAACAGTGAAAATGATGGCCCGAAGATTTAACTAATATGTTGACAGATGTCCAGTAACGGAGAGGCCCTCACAGTGAAAGATGATATCTCTATTTCTAGATGGATTGACTAATGGGACATTGAGAACCTTAGTCTACGTAAAACGCTTGTAGACATTGAGTGAGTGTCTCCAAGAATGCATTGAATTGGAAGACAACTTAGTGGATGATCTGAAACATACACAAAGCTCCATTAAATCAGAGGACACTCGGAGCAACGTGACATCTAATTCAAGTAATGTGGAGAAATTAGCAAAATTGGTAGCCAAAAAATTGGGAGTGCACGGATAGAGGAACTATCAAAATCCCCCATTGAGAATGCCTATGTTGAGAAGACGCACCCTGTGCATTGGAGACCACCCATCCCATGCCTGCATAAGAGGAGGATTAGGATCACCACAACCTTACTCATACAACAAACAACCAAATCAAGGACCCAACATGTATTTTCACATCGAGAAAAAATATACCAACCACAACACCAAAAATTTCCCACTTAACAGGCAACCAAGACTAGTAGCTCAACTCCAATATAGGCCTTATGGATATCCTCACAGGGAACAAGGTAGAGAGGTTCCTAGGTACAACCCTTACCTAGGACCATAGGGAGCACCCAGACCATATGAACAAGGAGGATATGGACAACCACAACCTGTGCTAGGACAACAACCACCCCATCCATAGAATGTAGTGCTAGTCAAATACACTCAACCAGAGGAAAATTTAGAAAGAGCTATAGTACCAGCCACACCACTAGCTAGTGCAGAGATAACAAATCACGGATATGATTAGACCCAGGAGAATATTATCCTTATGACCCTACTCTGATAGAATACAACCAAACCTAGGATCAACAATACTACAGTTATGAAAGGTATGCAAATTCTTATGGATCAGAATACACCAACCTGATGTACACTACACCTAAAGCACAAAACTCAATGAGACCACCTACTAGACCACCTGCACCAAGGGGATCATGCTATAGATGCAGTTGAGATCACTTCAAAAGGGAATGTACTTTGCCATACAACCCACCACCCCCTAGGACATGGGAAGGATATTACAATGATTGTGGCAAGGATCTTTTTTTGTTTAGAGACTGCAAACCCCAATAAGATTCACACCACTACCTAGATCAATGTAATAGAAGTCATCGAATCATCTAGAAGTGACAAAAAATACATAGTGCCAGTAAAAGCTATTACTCAAGTGCAAGCTAAGGGACAAGCAATAAAAGAGATAGATTCTAAGCCTGAGATTGATAAAATTTTAGGAACTAAAGTTCAGGTAGTGGAGGATTTAGAAGACCTAGGAGAAACTAACAGAACAAGGAAGACACAAAGATGGAAGACTAGAAGAGAAAAACTCAGGAATAAATGAATGAAGAGGAAAAGCGAAGAGAATGATAAATCAGTGAAGCAAAGTAAGAAACCTAAAGAGCTAGAAGTGCAAGGAAATGCTCATCAGAAGATCCAAGCATCAAAATTAGTCTAACCAGGATCAATTCTAGCAGATCTAGTGCCGAAAGACTTGGATATGTGGTTGAAGGCTTATCAGTCGAGAATCACAATCAGACCGAGCATAGAGCAACATGAGAAACTCTATCCACAAGGAGAGTTAGAGAAGGAAAGATTAGAAATCTACAAGAAACTCATAGAAATAGCTCAAACCACACTAGAACGTATTACCCCAATCCTTCTGGAGACGAGGATACCTGAAAGCTAGTTCAACGAATGCTTCGAAAATAACACTAAAAACCAATAAAGAAATAACAAGAGGAGAATAGTGAAAGAGATTGGCAGAGTAAGAAGGAAGAACGGATTTCAGTAGTTCTAGAATTAGAGGCCAATCGGCCACAAGACTTGTGGGAAGGCTTCAAGAGGAACGGTGGAAAAAGAATGCGAACTCCTTACCACCCTTCGAAGAATTAGACACTTGGGAAAATCAACCTATACCAAACTTAGAAGAGTTATATAAGGAGGTGTCCATTTTAGACCAGAACAAGGAAGAATCAAATAGCATTTCCACGCTACCCAATTACATGGGAGAATACAAGAGAAGGTCAATAGTATTCCATGCTCCCACAATCTGGGGCAAGGAGGAAAGGTCACAGGGTAAGATATCACACAACTTATTAGAGCTCAAGAAAACTAGAATACAATTCTTACTAACAATAGAAGAATTAGCACGAGCTAAGCCACAATTGTGGAAGCAATTAATCAGACACTTAAGAATAGAAACTAGAGAACCCATGAATGAGAAGAAAGAAGCTAAATCTCTGTCAATGATAAAGTTGGAGAATTCAGTGAGAGAGATGAAGGAAATACATGCCTACCCATCACTTTTAAGTAATATATGATGCAAGCGATCTTAGACACTAGAGCTGGCGTAGGTATAGACACAAAAGAGATTTGGGAATAATGGGGAAAACCAGCCCTATGACCAACGTGCATGAAACTTCAACTAGCTGATGGACATGTGGACATGCCACTAGGAATACTAGAAAAAATTAAGGTGAACACCTATGGAGTAGATTTCAAACACACTCTATCCATATGTCAGTTTGGAAAAGCCAATAATTATGAAATTATTTTGGGACAACCATTCATGAGACAACTCAGAGTAATACAAGATTGAGGAAGAGATGCATTGTATTTACAACACCAAGGGAGAACTACGAAGATAAATCTGCACACCTTTTCGTATATGGATGTACCCTCATTACAATGGAACCTAGTCCATCAAGAAGAAGATGACTTGTCCATTCATAACGTAGGATCTAGTGACCAATCATGGACGAATGAGGATGTTCATCTATGGATCTGCAAAGAGGCCAAAAGAGAAGAAAACAAAACCTAGTTATGGCCAATAGGGCATCAAAATTACCGACCCATAGATGATCCAACATACATGCCTCAAATCTTCCCAGATGAAGCATTTGAACCACATGGTTGGATGAAAATATTAGCTACCCTCGATGTGTGTGTAAATGAGGAAGTACTAGCCATGAATGATTGTGTGGATGAAGAAGGATATGATGTGAATCTTTACATGGTAATCCTTCAAGAAATGGAAGTGAGAGAACTACTTGAAAAGGAATGGAAGGAGGATTATGAAAGCATAGAGATGGAACCGGAAGTCAATTCAGAGGAATGATACTTGGAAGAAGTTAAGGCAAAAAATGGAGAAGAGACACCAAAAGTGCTCATGATAGAAGTGGTCCCAATGAGACATTACAAAGAGGAAATATTAGATAAAGTAGAGTGACCACCAGATCTCTTAGAAGTTCCGGAACATTTCAAAAGATACAAAGTAGAAGAACAAAAGATAACTATTTAAATGCCCAAGAGGGAAGCCATAGAGGGAGAAGCTTACGATAATAAGGAACAAACCAAGAAAGTGCTAATAACCATGGAAGAGGAAGAGGAGAGATGTATTTACATTGGAAAAGACTTATCTCTTGAAGAAGAACAAGAACTGATAGACCTAATCAGAGAATACAAGGATGTGTTTGCATGGACCTAGAAAGACCTTAAGGGAGTAGATCCATCCATTTGTTCCCATAGAATCCCAATGACTTCCAAAGCAAAACCCTCGAAGCAATGACCATACACATATAATGATGTTTATTCAACTAAGATTAAAGAAGAGATTGACAAGCTGTTAGTGGCGGGATTCATTTATGAGATAGAGCACACAAAATGGGTATCACCTTTGGTTGTAGTACCAAAAAAGAATGGTAAACTTAGAATTTGCATCAATTTGAAAAAAGTGAATGCAGCTACTATACATGATAACTATCCTTTACTTATCATCGACCACCTATTGGAAAGAGTTGCAAACAAGGAATTCTACGGCTTCCTGGATGGATTCTGAGGTCATAATCAGGTAGCCATTGCTACAGAGGACCAACATAAGACTGCCTTCACAACTGAATTGGGATTGAGGTATCATGATACCATCAAGGTATTGTGTATCACCGGGTCGAGGTATCATGATCGTGCTTTTATGTGGTATTGTATCATCTCTCTTGTGGTATTGTATCGCGGTCCACCAAACTAGTATCGTATCGTTAAGATTGGAGTATCGTCCGGATAGAGGTATCATATCGTGTAGAACTTGGTATCATATCATCTCTTGAATCTCAGGGTATCATATCATCTTTTGTAGTAGTATCGTATCGTAAGGTTGGTATCATATTGTGACCCGATAGAGGTGTTGTATCATGAGCAGATCTAGTATTATATCACCTTGGTTAGTAGTATTGTATCGTGTGAAACTAAAGTGTTGTATCATGTCCACTATTGGTATCGTATCGCTGTAAGAGCAGTATGGTATCGTTAGAGAGGTATCGTTGATAGTGGTATCGTATCAGGGAAACTGAGGTATTGTATCGTGCCTATCCAGTATCGTATCATTCATCACTAGTATTGCCTAAAGCAGTATTGTGCATTGTGAAATCCAGACAAACAGAAATTAAACTCCAAGAAATCTAAGACAAATCTAACGAAAAGAAGAGGGAAGAAATAGAATTAACAAGTGAATGAACTTAAGGTCAAGAAGGGTACTAAGCATTCAGAGAAGTGTCATTTCATCGATAGGAAGTGCAGTCCAAGCAAGCCATCACTCAGTCTATTCAGATACATCAAGTGACTGAGAAGAGGAACTACCCATGGCCTCAGAGGACATGCACAATTCAGTTCCAAGGGAGGGCTTTATGTCCACCATAGAGGGAGAATATCATACCTCTTTGCATTATGTGTCCACTAATCGACAAGGAGTCCCTATTTACCTTGATGGCATAAATAGTACGGTAGCAAGAATGGTAAACTCTACTAAGTTAGACATAGTTCCAAGGCCCGCTATCAAGTACGAAGGAGGAGTTTATATGGTCAAGTTAGGTCAAATCTATGTAGTGATTGAAAATCCTGATCAGGTCAACGATAGAGGGGAACTAGAGGGACAAGGAGCTTTAGAGAGATCTAATGATGGAAACATGGTGACTATCCCAAGGGGCAAGTCCATAGTGACTCAAGTCTTGAGTGGGGATCTAATACCTCAAGATGATTACCTGGTGGATGTGTATTTGATCCATGTGTTAGAACTACTTTTACAAACTAACTTGCCTACACGAGGAGAAGAAGTAAGCCCAGTAACTATATATGAGCTAAGCGATCCAGAGGATGCGTCTAAAGTCACATACCTAGACTAGAATCGAAGGAGATATTGGCCAGTAGACGAAGTTGATAGGTCAAGATTGAAATACATGGGGTTGCCTGTATTCCCTCCTTGAGAGCAGTCAACTACCTCACAAAACCCTTTTGCACCCCATCAAGGAATAGAGAACACCATGTCTTGTCAAATGAGTCAACGAAGCATCCCCACCAGAACACATGTTCAATTCACTATGCAAGGAATACATTTGCACAACCAAACCAACCTAGGGAGGGGAAATGCAAATAGACCACCCATTAGGCCAAGGCCACAACCAGGTGTGAGACCAAGAATGCATCTAGTTAGACAAGCAATTCTTGTAATGATCAGACCCCCTGAGCAGTTGAGAAGGCTGAGACCAATACAAGTCATAAAATTCATGAGAAATCATTATGATGGCTGGGAGTATGAACATATCGTTGAATTCAAGCAAGGGTTGCGAGCGGAGCAAGTTGATGAATTTTTTGTGCAATACGAATCCTTTGGGCTAACCCTCATGGGAAAAACCGTAACCTGGTTCCAACCCTTGGATCCAAAACACTTTGGTAGCATTGAACAATTCTTCCAGGAGTTTATTGGAGAGTTCACCAAGCAAGGGATTAAGCACAACTCGTCATCATTGATTCATAGTTTCAAAAAAGCCCCAAATGAAACAATAAAAACAGTGGCTTGAAGGCTTAACCAATATGTTGAAAGATGCCCAATAACAGAGAGACCCTCACAATAGAAGATGATATCCCTATTTCTAGATGGATTGACTAATGGGACACTAAGAACCTTAGTCTACGTAAAACGATTATAGACATTGAGTGAATGTCTTCAAGAATGCATTGACTTAGAAGACAATTTAGCAAATGAAATCAAAAGTACACAAAGCTCCACTAAACTAGAAGATACTAGGAGTACTGTGACATCTAGTTCAAGTAATGTGGATGAATTAGCAGAATTCGTGGCTAAAAGTTTATGAGTACACATATAGAGAAATAATCAGAATCCCCCAATGAGAATGCCAATGCTGAGAAGATGCAACCTGTGCGGTCAAGACCATCCGTCCCATGCCTACAGGAGAGGGGGTTTAGGTTTGCAACAACCTTACCCATATAATAGATAGTGACCTCAAGGATCCAATCTGTACTATCATATTGAGCAAAAATACACCAACCACACTACTGAGATTGCCCATTTAATAGTCAACCAAGGATAATGACTCATCCTCAATACAATACTTATGTATATCCTCCTAGGGAACAAGGCAGAGAGGCTCCTAGATATAACCCTTATCCAGGACCACAGGGAGCACCTTGGCCATATGAGCAAGGAGGATATGGACAACCACAACATGTGTTAGGACAACAATCACCCCATCCCCAGAATGTAGTGTCAGTCAAATACACTCAACCGAAGGAAAATTTGGAAAGAGCTATAGTACCAGCTACTCCTTTGGCTAGTGCAGAAGCGACAAATCAAGGATATGAGTAGACCCAGGGAGAATATCATCCTTATGATGCCAGTCTGACAGAGTACGACCAAACCTACAAACAACAATATTATGGTTATGAAGGATATGATAATTCTTATGGATCAGAATATGCGAACCTGATGTATACTGCACCTAAAGCACAAGCTCCAATGAGATCAACCCCTAGATCACCTGCACCAAGGGGACAATGCTATAGATGCGGTGGAGATCAGTTCATAAGGGAATGTACATTGCCATACAACCCATGTTGCGAACATTTGTTTTATGTAGGATACAAGTTTCAAATTATGTAAATACCTTTGGGAAGTCTTCAAATACTTCAAGAAGGCTCATATTATTCATAAAAGATAGCAAAAATACCATGTGAGTTCTCGAACATGGTGAGTCAAATTAGTGAGTCACAAGGGAGCTGCAGTGGTGTCCTAGTGGAAGGTCGATGTGGCTAGTTCTCAAAGTCCATCAATACTTTGCTTATTTGAGAACTTGAGTCATGTAATACCTCCACCCAAGTGTCTACCATGAATTTATATGTATTAGGAAGGTTTTAGATTAGTTTACCATGCTATAAAAAGAGGAGAAAAGTCGTGATCTTGTGGGATGTCCAAGAGAGTCATATGTGTATCTCTACGCTGCTGTAGTTTTGTATGCAGAGATTGCAGAGCTTGTATCTCCCTCATTATATATCCAAATTACATGTTTGATAGCTCATTTGAAAGCGCTTACTGTCTACTTTCATACTGTAAATTTTCATAATCATTGGATTTGTGAGCTGACAGCAGTACTCTCTGCAAGTAGTGTGTATTCTCGGGTTCACCCCTTGCTGAAGGTCTCCATTAAACCTCTAACTTGCAGAGGTCATATCTCCTTGTGTATTTATCCAAATTGAGTGTTCTTTGGCTCATTGGAAAGCTCTTGGACTCTAGTATATGTGGTTAAAACAGTTTTAGAAAATTCTAATCCATTCGAGAAAAGTAAGCTCTACAAGCATGACTGGTTGTTTGTGATGAAGTTTGTGAGAAGGTCAACTTGTTCCTAGGGGGTTCCACCTACTTCTTGCTATATTTTGGAGGTCAATAAACTCCAAAATTGGTATCAGAGAAAGGAAGAGAAGCTTGGAGAAGGTTATAATACCTTGATGAAGAATTTGAAGCTATTGGAGAAGAGGTTCATCATCGACACTACACAAAGGTAGAAGGAGATAGCAAGGAAGCATCTCAAGCAACATCCAAGCAAAGAAAGGTGCATAAACTTTATAACAAAGGTAAATCTCATACTTATTCTTATCACACATATGCAAAAGGAGGGTTAAAGGAGGAAGTTTAGTATTTACACAATGGGCGATCAACATGCACAAATAGAGAAGCTTGATAAGAACAACTATCAAGCATGGCGATTTAGAATCACAGCATACTTGCAAGGTAGAGGCTTGTATGGTTTGATTGATGGAACGGATATCAAACCTATATTACCAGAGGATCCAAATCAACAACAATTGAGGGAGTTTAGACTTTGGAATGAAAGAGACAAAAGGGTTATATTCATTTTATCACAAAATATTCAAGATTCAATGGTAGCACACATACAAGATCTAGACACAAGTAGAGATGTTTGGCTTGCATTGGAAAGGTACGCTACAGGTACAAGAGCAAGGAAGATTCAACTCAAAAATGAGTTGAATAACATAAAGAAAGATACAAGGACATCGGTCAATGATTACTTGTTGAAGGTTAAAGAGATTGCATATCAACTAGGATCAATTCAAGCTCATGTGGAGGACGACGACTTGGTTGCACATACTCTCAACGGACTCAAGGATGATGAGAGATGGAAACCATTCATTACTTCAGTTTATGTTAGAGGAGAATTACCAGACTTTGATCAGCTTGTTGCTCTTATGGTCACGGAGGAGATGAATCTAAATGGCTCTACTTCAAATAAAAAAGGATCTCAAGGACAAGCTCTTTATGTAGGATCATCAAGAGGTGGAAACAGAGGAAGAAGAGGTTCAAATAGAGGTCGAGGAAGAAGGAGTGATGATCAAGGGACTTCAAGTGGCTTCTTCAACACAAGAGGAAGAGGAAGATCAAGCGTGAGAGGTACAAGAAGCAACGACAACTACAATCAAAGACAAAGGAGTGAAGATAACAACAATTGCTATATATGTGGAAGGTATGGACACTATGCCAAAGATTGTTATCAAAATGAAAATAATCAAGGTGGTAATCGAAGAGGAAGCTATTCAAGAAGAGGTAAACAACAAGGAAATTATGCAGTTGAAGGTAAAAGTGATGATTATGATTCTTTTCTTATGATGAATGTAGAAACTAAGATGAACTGCAATAGTGATGTATGGTATGTAGATAGTGGTTGCTCTAATCATATGTCACATGATGCTTCATGGTTTTCTAATATGCATAATCCTTCATGTAAAGGTCATGTTGAAATAGGAGATGATACAACACATAAGATTATGCAGGTTGGAGATGTTGTTATGCAGGATAAGAGCAAGACAAATTGCTTGAAGGATGTACTTTATGTGCCAACGATCACTAAGAATTTGATGTCAGTTGGTCAAATGGTAGAAAAAGGTTTGCAAATAAGATTTAATCATGCAAGTTGCTTCATTGAGGATCCAAAGCAAAGGAGGTTAATTGCTAGAGGTCAAAAACAAGGTAGATTGTTTACATTCAAGGTAAACCCAAATCATACAAACTATTTCTCTTATGGTATGCATCGAATAGGAGAGCTTGATCTATGGCACAAAAGGATTGGACACATGAATGTACACAGGTTAAAGGAGCTATCAAAGAAGAGGATTGTTGAAGGATTACCTGATCTTACTAAGCAACATATGGTGCATCTATGTGAAGCATGTCAAATGGGTAAGCAGAGTAGACAACCTTTCAAGCATTCAAGCTATGTAAGCAGTGGATTGCTAGAACTTATACACACGGACGTATTGGGTCCTACTAAAGAGGCATCCTTGGCTGGTAATAAGTACTATGTATCATTCATTGATGATCATAGTAGAATGACATTTGTGTATTTCATTAAACATAAGAGTGAAGTCTTTGATTGTTTCAAAAATTTTAAATCATTTGTCGAGAAGCAAACAGGAAGATATGTTAAGAAGCTAAGATCCGATGGAGGGGGAGAGTATTTCTCTCAAGCTTTTACTGATTTTTTGTATGATGAAGGTATCCAAAGAGAAGTTACATGCAGGTATACTCCACAACAAAATGGAGTTGCAGAAAGAAGAAACAGAATCATAGCACAAGCATCTAGAAGCATGCTAAATGATATGTGTTTGCCTAATTCTTTTTGGGCTGAAGCTGTTAGCACAAGTGTGTACATTATGAGTAGAGTACCTACTGCTGGAGTTCATCATTTGACACCATATGAGGATGGCATGGAAGGAAACCAAGTGTAAGTCATTTGAAAGTATTTGGTTGTCTATGTTATGTACATGTACCTAATGAAGTGAGATCAAAACTTGATAAAGTGTATATTTATTGGTTATGCAGATACTCAAAGAGGATATAGATGTTATAATCCTCATACCAATAAGGTGGTTGTTTCAAGAGATGTAAATTTTGATGAATCACTTTCATGGTATGTAGATAAGAAAAGTTTGCAGGTCATAAATGAAGATGAAGAAGATATAGGTGAAGGAGATGAGTGCTTACCTCAGCCCACAAGAAGTTTAAGTGATGAGAAAAGCGGTTTGGATGAAGAAAGAGAGCTACCTTTCAACGGAAGATTAAGGCAAGATTCACCTCCTAGTGTTAAAAGTAAAGGTAAACTCAAACTTGTTGAAGTTAATGATGAAGGAGAGGAAATTAGTGATGTATGTGACTATGGAGAATCATCAAAGGTTCCTAATAAGAAAGGAAGAGCATCTACATTGGAGGTAAGAAGAACTTCAAGAGTGAGTAAGCAACCTCAAAGGTATATGTATGAATCTTTCATGAATACTCATTATGCTTTTATGACAAAAGTTGAGCAGGAAAATGAACCCACATGTTATGATGAGGCAAAAGGAGATGAAAAGTGGGAGAAAGCAATGAGAGAAGAAATGGAAGCACTACAAGATAACAAGACTTGGAATTTAGTTCCAAAGACACCAAAGCAAAAGGTAATTGGTTGCAAGTGGGTTTTTAAGATTAAAAGAAATAGTGATGGTAGTGTGTCAAGATATAAGGCTAGACTTGTAGCAAAAGGATATAATCAAACTCAAGGATTGGGCTATGAGGAGACATTTAGTCCAGTAGCAAACATGGCAATGGTGAGAACTTTGTTGGCTTTAGCTGCAAGTAAAAGGTGGAATATATATCAACTCGATATAAAGAATGCCTTTCTTAATGATGAGTTAAATGAAGAAGTGTATATGTCACAACCAGATGGTTATGTGGATGCAAAATGCCCTAATCATGTATGCAGGTTAAAGAAGGCATTGTATGGTCTTAAACAGGCACCAAGGGCATGGAATGCAAGGTTGGTAAAGTATCTTATGCTGCAAGGATACACAACGAGTCATGCTGATCCTTCACTTTATGTAAAACATGTAGATGGCATGTGTGTCTATGTATGCATTTATGTGGATGACTTGTTGATTACAGGGAATGATGCAAAAGCAATTGATGAGATAAAAGGTAATTTGGGAAAGGAATTTAAAATTTCAGATCTTGGTTTGCTTAGATACTTTCTTGGGATTGAAATTGTGTATGGCGATGAAGGTATGTGGTTGATACAGAGAAAGTATATATGTGATATGTTGAAAAGGTTTGGTATGCAGGAATGTAAATTTGTTTCTACTCCAATGGAATGTAATGTAAAGTTGAGTGCAAAGGAAGGTGATGAGTTTCATGATATGAATGTGTATAGATCCATGGTAGGATCTTTGATTTATGCAACAAAAACTAGACCTGATATATGCTATGCAGTGGGAGTATTGTCACAGTTTATGCATGAACCTAGAGTACCTCATATGCATGCAGCGAAAAGAGTGCTTAGGTATTTGAAAGGTACCATGAACGAAGGATTATTTTATAGTCATGATGCTGATCTAACTCTTAAATTCTTTAGTGATGCAGATTGGGCTGGAAGCAAAGATGACAAAAGATCCACAAGTGGATATGTGGTAATAGCAGGAAACAAGACATTAACATGGAGTCCAAAGAAACAACCTACATTTGCTTTATCTTCTACAGAGGCTGAGTATAGAGGTTTAGCATTGGCTACTACTGAAGTTATGTGGTTTAAAAAGTTGTTTCATGACTTGAATGTGCAGGTTGATGTACCACTGGTATATGGGAATAACTTGAGTAGCATTCATATGACCTCAAATCCTATCTTTCATGCTAGAACAAATCATATAGAGGTTCACTATCATTATGTTCGAGAGAAGGCCATAAACAATGAAGTAAAAGTTTCTTTTGTGGGAACAAAGGATCAAGTTGCAGATATCTTCACCAAATCCTTGGATGGACCAAAGCTTCAAAGATTCAACTATATTCTTGGCATGAAGGAAATACCCTTTGAAACTTGAGGGGGAGAATGTTGCGAACATTTGTTTTATGTAGGGTACAAGTTTCAAATTATGTAAATACCTTTGGGAAGTCTTCAAATACTTCAAGAAGGCTCATATTATTCATAAAAGATAACAAAAATACCACGTGAGTTCTAGAACATGGTGAGTCAAATTAGTGAGTCACAAGGGAGCTGCAGTGGTGTCCTAGTGGAAGGTCGATGTGGTTAGTTCTCAAAGTCCATCAATACTTTGCTTATTTGAGCACTTGAGTCATGTAATACCTCCACCCAAGTGTCTACCATGAATTTAGATGTATTAGGAAGGTTTTAGATTAGTTTCCCATGCTATAAAAAGAGGAGAAAAGTCATGATCTTGTGGGATGTCCAAGAGAGTCATATGTGTATCTCTACACTGCTATAGTTTTGTATGGAGACATTGCAGAGCTTGTATCTCCCTCATTATATATCCAAATTACATGTTTGATAGCTCATTTGAAAGCTCTTACTGTCTACTTTCATATTGTAAATTTTCATAATCATTGGATTTGTGAGCTGACAGCAGTACTCTCTGCAAGTAGTGTGTATTCTCGGGTTCACCCCCTGCTGAAGGTCTCCATTAAACCTCTAACTTGCAGAGGTCATATCACCTTGTGTATTTATCCAAATTGAGTGTTCTTTGGCTCATTCAAAATATCTTGGTCTCTAGTATATGTGGTTAAAACAGTTTTAGAAAATTCTAATCCATTAGAGAAATGTAAGCTCTACAAGCATGACTGGTTTTCTGTGATGAAGTTTGTGAGAAGTTCAACTTGTTCCTAGGGGGTTCCACCTACTTCTTGCTATATTTTGGAGGTCAATAAACTCCAACAACCCACCACCCCTAGAATGTGGGAAGGGTATTGCAATGATTGTGGCAAGGAGCATCTGTATAGAGATTGCCTGAAAAACCTCGATAAGGTTCATAATACTACCCAGATCAATGTAATAGAAGTTATCAAATTATCTGGAAGTGATAAAGAATACACAATGCCACTAAAATCCATTACTCAAGCCCAAGCTAGAGGACAAGTAGTGAAAGAAATGGACTCTGAACTTGAAACAAACAAAAGTTAGGACCTAAGATTCAGATAGTGGAGGATTCAGAGGATCCTGGAGAAACTAACCAAACAATGCAAAAGTGGAAGACTAGAAGAGAAAAACTTAGGAATAAATGGTTGAAGAAGAAAAATGAAGAGAAAGAGAAAGTTCTAAAGGAAAGTAAGAAGCCTCAGGAGCTAAAAGTGCAAGGAAATGCCCAACCGGCTGTTCAAGCATCGAGATTAGCAAAACCAAGATCAATTCTAGCTGATCTAGTGCCAAAAGACTTGGACATGTGGCTCAAAGCTTATCAATCCAAAATCTCAACTATACCAAACATAGAACATCATGAGAAACTCTACCCACTAGGAGAGCTAGAGAAGGAGACATTGGCAAAATGACGAAAACTTATAGAAATAGCTCAAACCACACTAGAACATAGTAGCCCCGTCCTTCCACAGACTAGGATACCAAAAAACCAATTCAACGAATGCCTAGAAAATAATAGTCGAAAATAAGTAAAGACACAAAAAGAGGAAAATAGTGAAAAAGACCAACAAAATAATAAGGTCGAGCAGATTTCTATAATTCCAAAACTAGAGGCCAATTGGCCATAAGAAGATATGCTACAGTTTCGGATTTAGCAATAAAGATGATGAATAAGGTATTGAGTATGATACTCATAGTTTTGAAAGTTTTCAAACATGCTCAATATACATTTTTGAACTTTATCGACATTAACCAAGGCACAAACTCTCTCATTTTTTACTTATCCATCATGCCGAGCTGACTTACTATAATGGCTATATACTCATGCTTGATGTTCTTACCAAGTCAGTATATGAAAACATTCAAAGAAGCATTTTTCATAGGATTTTTTGAAATGGACTCACAAATTTTTGTCAAATTGACTTCCAATTTAAATGCTCCATTGGTAGCCTATGAGTTAAGTTTCTTTGCAGATCACAGAAAGGAACTAGATGATGGAGTAAAGTCAGCACAATGGAAAGAACTAATGATATGTGAAGCTAATCTGCTAAATCAAAGAGAGAAGAAAGAATCACATCGCTAGAGAAAGCCTATCGGGGATGAGAGAGTTCTGGAGGAGGGATGTGTAGAGGGAGAATCAAGTAAGAGAAGAAGAAGAAGAAAATAAAAAAGAAAAACTGCTCAATAGAAAGAACCACCCTCTGCCCAAAACCCCGCAGGGGCATGCATCAAGCTACAATATGAAAGAAGGTCCCAAAGAGTGGAAACAAAGAAATACAACAAGACCTTTCAAGCACCACCCTCACCAAAAGAGATGCAACACTTACCATTGAGGCGTGTGTGGCAACACAAAGAAATACAACAAGGCCAGATGTGTGAGAATAAAGAATTATTCGAAGAACAAAAACTAGAAAGGGGTAGAGGCTGAAAAGTTGAAGAGGGTGACTAAGAATATCACATTTTTAGCCACTAGGTGCATGTGATGGAAAAGAGCTTAATAGACATCAACAATAACACAACAAACGAGATGTATGAATGTACAAAATACCAAGGGGAGGGAGGAATCACAGGACTTAGGATCAGATAAGGTAACGAATTCTCTAAAGGTCCTAACTGTCTCCTTGACCGATAGGTGTGTGTATTGAAAAGAACAATAAGAAAGGCTCGATGTTGGTGCAAATGTCCAAGCCTTCACGTTTGGCTAGGCATGGAAGAGAATATGTGCAACTACTTGATGAAGCATGTGAACCATTAGTTGTAACCATTTGATCATTTACCATTTGTAAAAGGTTAAATCATTGAGAATCTTTCAAGAGCCTTATATCTCGTGGAGGTAGAAAGCATATTAGCTACGAGATTCAATGAAGGAGTAACTCCTCAATCATAGGGATCAGTTTTTAGTTGGAGCCAAGTTTGAAATTCAAATTCAAACTTGAGAAAACGATCTCTTATAAAAGAGCTTGTAAACCTCGTGGCCTATGAGCCTTATTGATAGTCTCCTTCATCATCATTTGCAGTAGCTAAGTGTCTTACACCATAGCTCACTTAGACTACTATCATTCTGCATCATTTTAATGCCAATGATCTTGTATAATCATGTGCTATAATACATATACTTCTTTGATAATCTCTGCCTACTTCTCTACTATGACTACTTAGAACAGTGAACTTTATTTGATCATATCTTAGTGATTTCTCAACCAATTTGCATGATCTATAGCTTGTTAGAACCAGCTTGAAGTCTAGTTTACATTATCAAATCTTTTCATTTGGTTCATCCATTTGGGAGAAATTGCCATCGAACTTCTCATTGGTCATCTACTATCTAGTGCCTAAAAAGTCAAGGGTAAGCCTTGGATTGCTAAATTGATTTCTCAATGTATGGTTTATCATTATAGATGATTCCACTTGTAATATTTAGCTATCTAAGTTAATTGAGTTCCCTAAAAAGGAATTTAATGTGAGTGCTCATGAAGGTGATTTTCTTGAAGACATTGTAGGATACCAAAGCATAGTTGAAAGTCTCAACTATACAACATTAACCAGGATTGATATATGCTATAGAGTAATTGTTTTGAGTCAATTCATGCATAAACCTAGAGCACCTCACTTGAAAGCTGCTAAAAGGATTTTGAAGTATCTCAAAGGTACTCAAAACCAAGGTCTTTACTTCCCATACACATCAGATTGTTGGAAATTTAGTAGGCCCATAACTAATACCACAGGTCCAAGGTTCCATAGGTCCAGGATTTACAACATTAATTCCAACAATCTTCCAATATTGACAAACCATGAACATACCACACTTAATCATACAAATGATGAGACAAAGATAGAGAAAGATTAGACAACATGTATAAAGTGTTACGTAAGCCACTGCTTACTCACACTATCATATATATCAATCTTCAATGTTCAATGTGGGAGCCAAAATCTCAACCACTCTATGTGAACAAAATAGATGGATGAGTGAATGTACAAATATAACAAGAATATTCAGATGTATGGATAGAAATATGAATATATATGAGATGTGTGACCTGATAGGTTGTATAAGAGTGAATATGAGTGACAAAAAGAGGAAGGATCAGTCTAAAACTGATAATCAGCAAACCCTCATCTAACTTTAGGCTATGGAAGACCCTAAGTCAGACGTGTGTGAAAAGATCACATACTTACAAAAATAGCAAAGAATGCTAACAAGTTTGTCGCAAGAAATCCTCAAACTCATATGAACGTACCTTCTCGAACACCTCATCCAAATATACATAAAGCATACATGTACTGATTCTCTTGTACCTATGCCGAATAGGAATCCTCCTGATATGGATGTCAGTGCCTTCATAAACTCCAAGTAGTACCTGTGTGCATAAAGAGAATATGTACCTGAATCCTTAACATAAGATGAAAATCTTATGTTAACCACCATCCAATGTCTTTGAAGTAACCCGAAATCTTCATGTAGAAGACAATCTTCAAATACATCATGTGGATGGCCGATCCACACTACGGAGCTGCTAATAGATAAGTTTTCTCCATAGCCAAGAGTGTGAGCATACTCTTCTTCTTCAAGAAGAACTCCATAGCTGCTCCTCAACATGCTCCAAGATAGCACCATGGCTGCCCCATGTGCTAAGAAGCACCACCTCTATTGAGGGACCAAGCTTCCAAAGCTTGTGTTGAAATAGGTGAAGGATTAATACAAAGTGACCCAAGCTTGTTATTATATAGTAGTTAGTGTATCTTGAAAAGCTCCATCAAAAGCAACTAAATAAAGCTATCACTTGATAAAGAACGATCGCAAATTGTTTCTTCTAATATCCATCGAGATTTGTTTGCTGTTTATCCAAAAAACACTAAAAACTTTCTTCGCGTTTTTGTTGTCGCCGTCCGTGGGAATCGATCTCATGTGGGCTCGATAGAAGACATTAAGTCTATCCAAGGCACCCAATGTGGTTTGGTTGTAGAAGGATTAAAACCAAAACTATACATGCTGGAACTTTTGGAGAATTTTGACCATGGACAATATACTATATGACATTGTTTTCCAACATAGATTTGGACATTAAGTTATACTCAGATGCAGATTGGGCAGGATGTAAGGATGACCAAAGAAGTACTTTTGGATATCTATCTTTTGCAGGTGATAAGCCCATTTCATGGTCTTCCAAGAAGCAACCAACTATTGCTCTATCTTTTGGGATCTCACACTCATTCACCTATGATCTTTGGTGATAACACTAGTTCTTTGAATCTTGTAGCCAATCCCATTTATCATGCAAGAACCAAGCATATAGAAGTTCACTATCACTATATTAGAGAGAAACTATTGAGCAAAGAAATTCAGTTAGCATATGTATCCACAAATATGCAATGTGCAAATTTGTTAACCAAAGCACTTGATGGTACACAACCTTTCAGGTTTAAAACCATGATTGGATTGCAAGACATTCAAGAAGATTCATGAAGAAGTGCAAGCCAAGATGTTTGGCTTGAGGGGGAGCTGTTGGTGCAAATGTCCAAGCCTTCACATTTGGCTAGGCATGGAAGAGAATATGTGCAACTACTTGATGAAGCATGTGAACCATTGCTTGTAACCATTTGTAAAAGGTTAAATCATCGATAATATTTGAAGAGCCTTGTATCTCCTGGAGGTAGAAAGCATATTAGCTACGAGAGTAACTCCTCAATCATAGGGATCACTTTTTAGTTGGAGCCAAGTTTGAAATTCAAACTTGAGGAAAAGATCTCTTATAAAGGAGCTTGTAAAAATCGCAGCCTATGAGCCTTATTGATAGTCTTCTTCATCATCATTTGCAGAAGATAAGTGTCTTACACCATAGCTCACTTAGGCTACTATCATTTTGCATCATTTCAATGCCAATGATCTTGTATAATCATGTGCTATAATACATATACTTCTTTGATCATCCTTGTTTACTTCTCTACTATGACTACTCAAAACAATGAGCTTTTTTTGATCATATCTCAGTGATTTTCGCAACCATTTTGCATGATCTATAGCTTGTTAGAACCAGCTTGAAGTCTACTTTATACTTTCAAAGTTTCATTACATTTGGTTCATAGATTTGGGATAAATAGCCATCGAACTGCTCACTAGTCATCTACTATCTAGTCCCTAAAAAGTCAGCGGTAAGCCTTGGATTGCTAAATTGATTTCTCAATGTATGGTTTATCATTTTAGATGATTCCACTTGTAATCATTAGATTTCTAAGCTAATTAAGTTCCCTCAAAAGGAATTTAATCAATTGCTACTGTATCGTGAGCACTGAGCAAAAGAACCAGCAAGTGTCTAGACCAAAATAGCAAGTTTTGTGACACTAGCTATTTGTGAAGTAGTCTGTTTTGATTCAATTGGTTCAAGCATCTACTCCAAATTACATAGGTACTTTCTTGGTGTCATTTGCAAGTTGAAAGGGCCTACTATCAAACTCTGAAGTGATTTAGGGTAGGTACAAAGCAGGTTTTAGCAGTACCACCTCACTTCCTTGAGGTATTCATCCATCTCTTCCAACACTTGAACAAGAAGCAAAGACTATCAAGGGATGACAAAGATAAAGAGGGGGAGAGTGTTGCAGAGTAAAGAAGCATAGAAAATGGAGGCTCAAAATTTACCAAATTATGGACATAATTTTTCTTCTTGAAACTTTTATGAAAACCTCATGAAGCCATGTAAATGCACTAGAGGAGTCCTCTAGATGCATAAACCCCAATTATTGTAACATAATCCTTGTAACATAGTAGGAGATTAGTGTTTTTCAATAAAAGTGCCTGTCTCTTGTGTGAAAGGACCAATTTTAGGGCACATGTATATAAGTCACTTGGTGACTCTTGTAAAGGACTTTTTTCCATTGTGAGAATAGAAGCTAATTTTTGAATTCGCCTCTTTTCTACTGATTATCTTCTTCTCCAAGAGCTTTTGTGTGTGTTTGATGCTTGAAATGTGTGTCTAGGACTATTGTCTATCCTTCCCATTGCTTTTGAACTACTTTAATGCGTGTATGAGCTTTGAGAAGTTGTGGAGCACGTGTTGGTGTTTCCTGCCATTCACTATTTTGCTCATAACTTGAAGTACATTTGTTAGATTCAACTAAAAATATAGCCATTAGATGTGTATCATTGACAACTTTGAAAGGAACCCAATATTGACCATATTCGGAGTTCTGAGCTAAAAGAAAAGTTTGAATTTGCACTTACTATTGTAGCTGGTATCACGACATGCATTTTCAGAGAAATAGTGAGTTGGAGAGGTAGCTGAGACAAAACACATGCATTGTAGCATTGATACTTCACTTACCATCATGTGTGCACATGTCTTCATACACTTGGTACGTCTAATCTCTCGGATCGATAATTAAACATGTATTAATCCACCACTATATGTACTCGTGGAGCAATTGAGGTACAGTCTCATCGACACAAGTCCCTAAGGCTTATGACTTAGGTACACAAAAACCAACGAGGCAAAATGATGTGCAAACCACAACTAAATTTCTCTTTGAAAATATTTTTATTCGCTTTGGATTGCCAATAGAAATTGTGAGCAATAGGGAAACACACTTCATCAATGAAGTGATAGAATCACTGATGAATGAATTCCTTGTGATTCACAAAAAATGATCCCCTTAGCATCCCCAAGACAATGGTCAGGTGGAAAGTTCCAATCAGGTATTGTGCACGGTGTTGACCAAAATAGTCAACAATGGAAGTTTTGATTGGGACAAAGGACTACATCACGCAATTTGGGCCTTTCGAGTGGCTTACAAAACTGCCATTGGAACTACTCCATTTAATTTGGTATATAGACAGAATGGAATCTTACCAATTGATTTTTTAGTCCCTACCCTACGTATAGCACAACAGAAAAATTGGGTAGGCCATGAACTATCCAAAAAATTGGACCAAATTGAAAAATTGCACAAAACAAGATTACAAGCTGTGTACACAATGAAACAACACGCAAAGAGATTATAGCAGTGAGGGTATGGACCATTATCGATAAATTGAATCTCAACCAGCAAAGCAATAAAGTTAGCCACACTAGATGGAGATGTACTTCCCAACTACATTAGTTGCTGTAGAGTTAAAAGATATATGGAGCCATTCACGGACCAAATGTTAGCACCACTTGTGGGAGCGCAAAATCGAAAGAAAGAAGAAGAAAGGATTCAAGAAGAAGCTCGAATAGAAGCTCTAGAGCGAATCTGGAAACGAAAAGAGTGGATGAGACAAAGGGAGGAACGATATGTACAGGGAGAGGAACCTATACCCATGTCAAACTACCAAGTAGGTAATGCAAAAGACACAAACAATAGTATTTCTTGACCATGCTTAAACCTAGGAATCGGAAACATGGAGTATCAATTAGTGGATGCATTGATTGACATTGGAGCGGCACTAAGTTGCATGTGAGTTTCGTTAGCCACTCACCTCAAAATGACCATGAGTCTCACTAAAACATATATGATAGGAATCGGAGGACAAATCATGGAGTGTATAGGAGAAGTCCCAATGTCCCTTCATCTAGGAAATTCCACTATGGAGCAAAGATTCTTGGTATGCAAAGATGAAGACCTTATTGAGGACCTGATCCTAGGACAAGATTGGATTTTTGAAAATGAAGTCAGCATACACCTTACACAGGGATACATATCGACCAAAGTAGGGCATAAAGAAGTCTTTAGTCTGTTGGAAGCTAGATCTTCACAAATACTTAGCACAATCTTACCTAGGGAAGTAGACCTCAAGGAAGATAGGGAAGAAGCTTTTGACAAGGATGTATCTCATGAGTATCCTAAGCTAGAATTACGTGCTAGTAGTGAGGTGTTGCATGACTCTGTAACCAATTCTCCTATAGGACATGAGCTTGAGGGAAAAACTAAGGACATTACTTCTCAACCCATCTGCACTACAAGGAAAAAAATTACATGTATATCGACAATCAAAACACCACATAAAAAAAACACGTGAGTACAATGGGTATGCAAGGATAAGCTGCCTCAGCATGTGAGTACAACATAGGAACAAATCAACCCTCTAGCAAAAACATAGCAAAACAACCACTATTCGAAATCTTGATGGGACAAACCAAAAGTTCTTCGCGTATGGCTTCCAAAATCATTGGTGGAGGCTCAGAAATCATAGCAATGCATATGGATTCTAAAAGAAATCCGGAGAAGAGCAAATCAAGAGATTAAAAAACTCAAGGAAGTATCTTGCCAGTAGAATAAAGCAACCGAAACTGTAAAGGATCGCAAAAAACCCCAAAAGACCACAACACATAAAACCCAATCCAAGAGTAAGAATAAGTCAAAGACTACATTGAAGAGTAACGAAAGGGGAACACAATAGAAGCAAATGCCCAAAGCACAAAAGACAAGGTTAAGTTGGAGACCCAAGGAGCAACAAAGAATCGATCGAGAGGATCAAGGAATCTCTTCTTGCACTCATAAAGTATCAATTGCATCCGGAGTATGCATGATAGGGCCACATTACAAGGCCACACATTCGACACATAGCTTCTTCCAAAAGAAAGGAGTGGTGCACATTTCCATAACCGAAATAGGACTTAGCTTCTACTATCATAGGAATGACCAAACCTTGTAAATAAATAACTGCTTCGGCTATCAACTAATCTCTTGTTTTCTTTTAGGATTAAAAATTAAGAAAAAGAATGGTAAGGAACCTTACTTGTCTCTATTTTTATGCAAGGGGTATAGAGCGATAGAGAATGACGTATTAATGAAGTACACATAAACATGCGGAATTGGTTTCTCTCTTGAACTGATTCTCTAATACATTACGAGTGTAGATGGATTTTGAAGACTCTAAAGCGACAATTCAAGAAGAAGTACTTGAATTCCCAATGAAGATTGTGACCAAGGCCAAAGGACATTGGTTTTGAGAAGACCGACTAGCGAATGACCATTTGTTCTTGGTGACTATTAAGATCATGGATACGGACCATCAATTTTCGGTGATGTCCCAAGACTTCAAGATCCTACATGAGCTTCCATCAATGATGGATGTGATGAACAAGGCTGGCATCCATAAGTATTTTGAGTTGCCAATCTACAAGCCAAATTTCTAGAGATGCACTCAAGTTATGAACACCCTTCATTTAACCTTGGACAAACCATTAGTTCTAGAAGCCAAAGTTCTTGATGCAGAAAGTGAATGGGTAACAATACAATTCACACACGAGCTAGTTAAAGAAGCATTTGGATGGATCAAGGATGGGACTATGAATCTCAAGGAAGAAAGTCATGGCACTAAAACCAGAACATTAGTGGATATTAATCGTATTGATATTGAAGAAGAAGTCAAATTGGTGCATCAACATTTTTGCTTTCCCAATATGCACAGATATACAAATGGAAGTGTGGCTCTAACCAGATTGATATACCACGCCTTATGTTGGCAGTAGCCAGAGGCACAGAAGACGCGGAAGCATGTAAGACAGAGCAGGGAGTCAGTCGAATCAATTTTTCAAAGATCTATGTTTTATAAATACTTTTCAAAACCTCCAACAGTGATTTTCATCACTATTGTAACATATGTAACATAGAAAAACCCTTTTTGTAATTTATAGCTGCATTTTGTGCAAGCCGAGGAGTCCTCAAGCTTGAGGAGCTTAGGTAGAATGTGCGTACCAATTTTGGTTATTTTTAGACATCGTTTACCCTCTCAAATAGTATCTAGGACCTATTTTTTAACTATGCCAGTCACTAGATGTGAAACCGGTCAAAACTAGTCTAGAATCTATAAAAAGAGCTAGAGAGCTCATTTTTGAGGTTGGTTAATGTGAGCTTAGAGCTACTTTGAGCTTGTAATTGAGATCTTGAGCAATAGAGTTGATTTATCACCTTCCATTGTGTCTTGCTTGTCTCTTCGTAGTGTGTGTGTGTGTGCATTTCTATGCTTCTCACCTTCACTCTCACTTCATCTCACATTCACGATCTTCATATCACTCCTATCTCTTCCGCGGATTGACATTAAGGAGATGGAGCTTCTTAACATGGTTCTCACCATTGTGCTAGAGCAACACCAAATTTGGCGCCATTGCCGGGGATCGAGTCTAGGACGAATGTGTGATGGTAAGAGTATAGCAAGAAGTGGCATTGGAAGGTAAAAATTTTAGTTTTTGTTGTTGTTTTTACTTAGTTTTTTGTGTTTTTCACCTCCCCCACACTCCATCTTCATCACCGCATCATCATCTCCAACTCCAAAAAAATAAAAAAAATCACCATATCCACCCATTCTCCTCATTTCCCCTCATTTGTGCATGCGCGCGAGAGAGAGAGCTTTTGTGCTTGTGTTTACTTGTGTGTTTTTGAGTTTTCTTGCAGGTACAGAGCTCCAGTGCATCAGGAAAGCTTGGAAAAGGTAAAATTCCACTTTCTGTCAGAGATCTGCCGAGTGTGTCAGACCATCGCGATGGTCTGCCAACTTCGGTATTTTTGGTAAGCGAGTTCACCAGCATGTAGGCGACCCTTGCGCATATAGGAATCTAAACTTGCATTTGAAAAATTCACATTTTGGTGGACCATCGCGATTGGCTCAGACCATCACGATTGTGTCACACCATTGCGATTGGCTCACGCCATCGCGACGGCTCGGCCGGACCATCGCGACGGTCTCACGCCATCGCGACGGTTCACTTGAACTATCGCGATGGTCCTTGACCATCGCGATGATCCTGTCGACCCCACACCATCACGATTGGCTCATGCCATCGCGCCGACGGTGCCACGTGGCAAGCTAGACCATCGTGACGACTCAAAATTTGGACCATTGCGATTGGCTCACGCCATCGCATCTGTGACCATCGCGACGGTTCACTTTGGACCATCGCGATTGTTTGCGTTGACCGTTGACTGACGCCATCGCGATTGTCCGCCGGTCGAGCCATCGCAACGGTTCATTTTCAGACCATCGCGATTGTTCACTTTCACGCCATCGCGACAGTTCGCACCTTCGGACCATCGCGATTGTGCCACGCCATCGCGATGGTTCACCTGGACCATCGCGATTATCTCAGACCATCGCGATTGCTCACCCAAACACAAATTTTAGGGTTTCAATTTTTGGCCAAATTTGGGGCTATTTTTGGCAAAATTTTGGGTGATTAGACTCATAGGAGACACCTAAGCTCATATTTGGAGAAAAACCTGTTTGTCAGTTTTTACCCCCGAGAGCCTGAACGCTCATATCTTTTTCATCCGAAGTCCGTTTTTTGAGCTTTATAGCTCGTTAGAAAGCTCTTTACGAGTACTACGTGACCTCAACTGTTTTTTTTTATAAAGAATACGTTGATTTTTAGATAAGCTAATTTGAGGTTGACATAGTTGGGACTAGAAAGCCAGGGGGCATTGAAATTTTGGGCAAAGGGAAGGGACCTTTAAAGGTGTATATACTCAAGTGCTTGATCATCCATTTCAGAATTGGTCTAACATTGAATTTCTCCAGGTCTAGCGAGGGCAATCAAGAGCAAGGCAAAGCAAAGCAGTAAAGAACGCAGGGCTTGGGAAGCACGGCTTCTTGGGCATCAGAGCAACCAACAAAGCTGACTTGAGGTTGGAAGATTACTCAACCCCCTCAGTCAATTATTAGCTTAGGCTAAATGGTAGCATTGTGGATTAACGACGATAGGAACACCTCAAGTGCAAGAGATTTAATTTTTCAAGTCCAAGACTAAAGTAAAGGTGTGTGAGACGAAAACCTAAAGGAAAAGAACTTAAGTTTGACGGAACGAGAACTCAAAAGTACCACAGAAAGTCCAATTCCTGATGCATACATCTAGACAAGAACTTAAAGACACTTAAAAAAAAACCAAGCAATTAAAAACAAGGAACATTGACGATCAGAGAGTGCCGTGAAGTAAATTCATGAACCTTAGATCGGGCAAGTATATAGGTAAGTCAGACTGACGAAGCCTTAGAGCATCAGAAGCAAGTGTAGGCACTACTACACGATCGTGGGCTCAACAATTGAATAGTAATTACCCCTACGAGAGCTCAGATACGAGTGAATCAGAAATGGCTTTTAGCACAAAAAGACCAGAAGGAGGGTCAAATGTAGCATATTTAGAAAGGCCTGAAGGACCCTATAGAACTCAGTTAGAGTTTCTCCGAACCAACTGCTTAGGTGCTCGCATCTATGAGGATGGTTTGCGAAGGCAAGTGGTGCAAATGCACAACCCCGATCAACCCATTGGATTGGAACGTCCAGTGGTGAAATTCGAGCGAGACGCATACATAGACAAGGAAGGAACGATGTACATCTTAAGTACGCAGCCAAACAATACCAATGAGTTTGGCATAATTCAGTTAGAGACGGAAGCCAGAGCACCAGGAAAAGAACCGTTAGAAGAACCTAGAACACCTAGAGGGAAATCTGTACTGACACGAGTACTAGTTCCAGATTGGACCCCTCAGGACAACAGGAGCATAGATCTGTCTGTGAATAAAGAAACTGATGAAGCATTTTGGAGGTACAAAACAGAACAACCTAGTGAGGTAGGCTCCATCATAATCTACGAATTTAAGGACCTGGATACACCTGCAAAGGTTGTATACCTGGATGAAACTTCAGAAAGAGTATTTGTGGTACCAGACCACGCAAGAAATACTTACACATGGAGAGGTGAATTGGTATTCCCTCCATCACGAGCGAACGTAAACGCGAGTCATCAAGGGGCAGGAACATCCTCCGCCCATGCTAATCAAAGAGAGAAAAACAAAGAGAGACCCGAAGTAAGCTTCAATCATCCCATAGGAAGAGATAGAACCACCGTAGACACGGATAGAGTGGAAAGACAAAGGATACCAGGTGGTAGAGATGATTTTCCTCTACCTAGACCACGCGAACACGCAAGAATATTAAGACCCACTCAATTAGTAAAGTCCATGAAAAACTATTTTGATGGGACAGGAGATCCCTATGACCATGTTGCGGAATTCAAGCAAGTGCTTCGAGCAGAACAGGTAGAAGACATGTTCACGCAATATAACACATTTGGAATAACGTTAAAGAATACAGCTTTAACTTGTTCCAACCATTGCAACAAAGGAAATTTAGAGACATCCATCACTTTTTAGAGTCATTCATCACACGTCTTCATTGATTCATAGCTTCAAACAAACCCCTCAGGAAACAATAAGATTGGCAGGACGTAGGTTTAGAAAATATGTTGAAAGATGTCCAATGCAAGAGCTACCCTCACAAGCCAAACAAGTGTCATTTTTTTTAGATGGCTTGTTGAGCTCTAAATTACGCTCCTACGTGTACTTAAAGGAACCCAGAACGCTAGAGCAATGTGTAAGAATTTGCATAGACATTTAGGACAACCTTGGAGATGAGTTGGAACTCTCAAAGGTCTATAAGGACTCAGACTGTTCATCTCTAGCATCCACAAAATTTTCTAGCTCGATAGAGGATCTAGCAGAAAAGGTGGCCCAGAAACTAGGAGTCTCTAGTAAACAGATGCCTAGGGTAACAACAAACAAGCGTTGTTACACCTGTGGTGGCGATCACATGGCGAATGTGTGTCCCAATGCAACACAACCGCAAGCCAATCCTAGTGGCCAATACTGTACAATTGAGAGAAGGTACACAAATCATACGGCTTAGGACTGCCCATACAATAAATAGGCAGTGAGACAGAACTACCCACAAGCATATGCACAGCCAGGTAGGTATCAAGGCCAATACAATGCTCAACCTTATTACTATAGGCCTCCTCAAAACTACCCGTATCAGGCACAACAAAGACCTCAACCTGTCTTAGCTCAGCAGCCACCCCCGCCAGCTAATGTCATCTCAGTTAAATATGCTGCTGCAGAAGAGAACCTAAGTAGGGCCTTAGTGCCTTCTTCACCTTTGATCACAAAGAGTGACCCAAACTCAAACAATTTTGACTCTACTCATGTAGATAGTCCACTCGCGTACTACACAGAGTCACCAGAACATGTGGAGACATATCATTATGATAGTCCACCAGTGGAACCTAGTTGGGAGCCCGATTATGCTAACGTGATGTACACAAACCCAAATCCATGGCCCCAATTGAGACAGTAAAGACCACAGGGCCCTAGAGGACCATGCTTTAGGTGCCAAGGAGATCATTTCATAAAGGATTGCCCACATCTGCTTATATCAGGACAGTCACAGTACTATAACATACAAGGATTTTGTGCCAATTGTGGTAAAGAGCACATCATCAAAGATTGTCCTAAGAACCCAGTTAACGCTTCAAATGTGACACCGATCAACGTGATAGGTATTGTCAACAATGCAGATGGATCCCACCCTACATACATGCCTATCCAAGCTATAACAAGAGCCCAGGCGCTCTTACAGAATCAACAGCTTAATCAGGAGAAAACAGCCGAAACTAGTGAAGTTGGAGAGTCAAGCAGTAAAAAGACGAAATCTTGGAAAGATTCCAGAGAAAGGATTAAAAGAAAGTGGAGTAAGAGGATAACAGAGTTGGGAGGAAGTCTCAAGGAATCTAGAGCCAAAATCCTAGAATTGACTTCGTAAGAATTGAATCAAGAGAACCTAGCACAAAAATCAGGATCAGTTCTAGCGGAACCCCTACCAAAAAACCTAGATATGATGTTTCGTGCATATCAGGCTAGAATAAAAGAAGGACCCCAGATAGTTGAAATGAGCAAGAACTACCCTCGAGCAGACTTAGAAATCGAGAGAACTAAGCTTTGCATGAAAATGGTAGAATTAGCACAAGCAATGTTCGAAGCCTCTAGATATCTAAATTGGAATAACATGGCAAAACCTGAACTACACTTTCAAGGACTAATGGAGAGTCTAGAATACTTGATTGATAGCAAGAAGAAAAAGAATCAGCATAGGAACCCTATTGTCCCAGAGACACAGGAAAGGAATGCACCATCCCTGTCGCAAGTACCCAACACAGAAGGGGAAGACAATTTGTCTTCCATTCATAGGTATTCACATGAATTTTTAAGAGAAATCCAAGAAGAGAAATGGAGAAAAGAACAAGGAACTCATCCTCCTATTCAAGAAATAGACGACTTGTAGGAACAATTTCCCCAAGACATCCCCTCTATTTACGATGATGTAGAGGAAGAGCAACTGAGCGAACACACGACTTTTGAATCCAATTCTTTACAAGAATTACCTCAGTTCACAAGACCTTGGTAAGACAAGTCTATTAGTATGAGAGCACCCACGATAATAGTGAGGAATGAAGAAACAGTAATCCCTAGAAACACGGAAGTGATAAAGAACACCAAAGTACAGTGTAATCTCACCCTAGAGGTGTTGTTAAAGGTTAAACCAGAATTGTGGAAACATGTAGCAAATCAATTCCCTGAGCTTGCTACTACACCCTCACAGATAGGATCACATAAGAAGGTACCAGAGATACCTGTAGAAAAGATCGGAGATGTAAGTGAAGGAGAGGAAGGTAACACTTATCTTTCAATAACCCATCAGGGCTACACCACGAAAGCCATCTTAGACTCAGGAGCCGGAGTAGCCATTGCTACCACCGCTTTATGGAAACGTTGGGGTAAGCCAGCACTACGACCTACCAGGATGAAGCTACAAATGGCTGACGGACACATAGAAAAACCCTTAGGCTTACTAGAAGGCATATCTCTCACCACTTGTGGTGTGGAGTTTGAGCATACCTTTGCCATTTGTGATTTTGCGAAAAATCGTGCTTACGAGATGATATTGGGACGACCATTCATGCGTCAGTTGCAAATTTTTACAAGATTGGGGAACTAATTCTTTGTATTTGCAACATTTAGGAGTGACTACTAAAGTCAATCTTAAAGAATATTCACATCGAGATGTACCCCCAATACAATGGAATATCATCCATAAGACACAGGTAGAAACAGAATCGGTACACTCGTTGGAGTCAAACCCCTCTTGGTTGCACGAGGATACTCATTTATGGATGTGTAAGGTAGCAAAACAAGAGGAAGAACGGTTAGAAGCCAGGACCTTAGGTTCAGTACAACACCCAAGAACCCTTCAAGACCCAGCTTACGCACCTGTAGTATTTCCAGATGAAGAATTCGAGCCTCATGGTTGGGCAGAAATCCTAGCAACCATGGATGTAGCCATCAATGAAGAACAATGGACACCCCACTGTGACGAGGATGGCTATGACATCTCAGTTTTCACAATAGAGCCAATCATGTGTGATTCAGTTTTAGAAGAATGTGAACCTAGCACTGATGCATTTGAGGATGCAAGTGACTTCGATTTAGAGTCAATTATTATGGACCCACCCTTTGCATCAGAGGAAGAGTATTTCTACGAGGTAGAGACTTACCCTGCGACACACGAAGAAATTACGAATGAGGTGAGATTAACCACAGAAGTGACTGACAAGAGTGAAGGTAAGAAAAGAAAGAAGAAACAAACCATGTCAGAAGAAGAAGAATCTTTGTTTGAGGTTCCCGAGAACTTCAAGAAATATGAAATAGAAGACAGACGAATCATGGTACGAATGCCTTACAGAAGCTGACATTGGAGAAGTATATGATAATCGAGAGAAAACCAAAAAAATAATAGTTGCCATAGAAGGAGAAGAAGAAAAGTGTACCTACATAGGGCATGATTTGACGATAGAAGAAGAAGAAGAATTAGTTGCCCTATTGCGCGAATATAGAGATGTGTTCGCGTGGACTTACAAAGATTTGAAAGGAGTAGATCCGGATATATGTTCTCATAGAATCCCTATGACTCCAGATGCAAAGCCCACAAAACAGAAACCATACACGTACAATGATAACTACGCTATGAAGATTAAAGAAGAAATAGATCGCTTGATAGAAGCAGGATTCATATACGAAATTGAGCATACCGAATGGGTATCCCCCATTGTGGTTGTGCCCAAGAAGAATGGAAAATTGCATGTGTGTATTAACCTTAAAAAAGTTAATGCCGCCACGATTAGAGACAGTTATCCTCTTCCTATCACGGAACATTTATTGGAAAGAGTTGCGGGCAAGGAAGTTTACAGCTTTCTTGATGGTTTCTCAGGCTATAATCAAGTAGCCATTGCTCCAGAAGATCAACACAAGACGGCTTTTGCCACAGAATGGGGCATATTTGCATTTCGTGTGATGCCTTTTGGGCTCACAAATGCACCCGCCACTTTCCAGCGACTCATGTGTCATGTTTTTAAGGAATTCTTATGCAAGAATTTGGAAGTTTATGTCGATGACTTATGTGCTCATTCAAATATTAGGCAGACACATATCCCAGAGTTAAAACAAGTATTTGACAAATGTCGAGAATATCAGGTTTGTTTGAACCCAGAAAAATGCATTTTCATCGTTAGACAAGGCAAAATTTTAGGACACATTGTGTCAAAGAATGGAATTTCGACAGATGAAGAAAAAGTGAAAGTAATTGCAGATTTACCTAGAACAACTAATGTAAAAGAGATACAAGCCTTTATGGGTCATTGTGGTTATTATAGACGATTCATACACATGTATGCAATCATAGCCAAGCCTCTGTACTCTCTTTTGACTAATTTTGAATGGACAGATGAGTGTGAGAATTCATTCAATGAACTCAAACGACATTTGTGCTCAGCACCTATATTGACCACCCCAGATTGGAGTAAGCCATTCCATGTACATGTGGATGCATCCAACTATGCCATTGGAAGTGTGTTAGCACAACCCACGAATGAAGGTAATATAGACCTCCCCATAGCTTACGCAAGTAGACAATTGAACGCAGCAGAAAGAAATTACACCACTACGGAACGAGAAGGATTAGGAATGATCTATGCAGTAAAGAAATTCAGACATTATTTGTTGGCAAACAAGTTCAAGTTCTTTACAGATCATCAAGCATTACTGTACTTAGTCAACAAGCCTTGTAATACAGGACGATTAATACGTTGGTTTCTATTACTCATGGAGTATGATTTTGAAGTAGTAGTCAGGAAAGGGAAGACACATCTCAGAGCTGACCACCTCTCAAGATTAACCTCAGGAGAAGCTCCTCAAGGAACAGTGGATGAATTACCCGATGCATATTTGTTTAACCTTGAGATAGCACCAGAATGGGCTAAGCCTATAGTCCCTATTCTCACATGTGGACCCAAGAATCCTAGGATAAGGATCAAGGAAGGAGAAATTACCAAGTCTCAAAGATATCAAATACTAGCAGGAAGTATATATAAACAGGATAATCAAAAGATTCTTTCTTGTTGTGTGGATGAATCAGAACATGCGAATTGGTTGAAATTAGCACATGTAGGTGCACTAAAGCAACATCATTCAAAACATCGAATATTACAGACTCTGCATAGACTAGGAGTATACTGGCCCACGGTGGAAGCAGATGTCTACAAGTTGTGTAAAGAATGCCATGTTTGTTGTGAAAGACCACTTGTAGAACATGCTACATTATATCATGTGTCTCTCACACCAGACTAGAGTGAACCTTTAGTGACATACTTGAGGACGAAAACATTCCCTCAAGGAATGACTTTAGCGCGACAACGCAGTCTAGAGCAGGAAGCTCAAGACTATTCACTTATTGGCGACAATCTATACAAACGAGGATGAGACGGATATTTAAGACAGTGTGTTCATGAGAGCGATTATTTGAGCGTACTAGAGACTGCACACCAAGGTGTTGCAGGAGGTCATTTTGGACCCGATAGGATAAAAAAAGCCATCCTCTTTGCAGGATTATGGTGGCCCACTCTTCACATGGATGCACATACCTATGTAAAGAGATGTGATGTGTGCCAAAGAACTCAGTTTCCTAATCGTAGAGATGAAATGCCATTAAAACCCATGATGGGAGGACGTGCATTTTCTAAGTGGGGTATAGACTTTGTAGGACCCATTAACCCCCCTGCAAAAGGTACACATGCTGAATACATTATTGTTGCGACATATTATCTTACCAAATGGGTAGAGGCAAAAGCCACGAAAAAGAATGATGCACACACGACTGCAAAATTCTTATTTGAAAATGTCTTTACAAGATATGGATTGCCTATAGAGTTAGTGAGCGATTGAGGAACTCACTTTCTAAACCAGGTCATTGAATATTTGTTACAGGATTTTATGGTGATTCACAAGAAATCCGCACCATATCATTCTTAGGCCAACGGTCAGGCTGAAAGCACTAACAAGATCCTTTGTAATGTATTGACAAAACTCGTGAACAACAAACGTTCAGATTGGGACAAACAATTACACCACGCTGTTTGGGCATATCGAGTGGCCTACAAGATCGTACTCAATGCAACTCCCTTTCAGATGGTTTTTGGTCAGAATGCTGTGCTTCCTTTGGACTTCTTGATACCGACCCTTAAGGTTGCACAAGAACATCAGTGGACCGGCCATGAATTATCAGCAAGAATAATGGACTTGGAACGATTAGGAGAAACCAGGCTGAGAGTAGCAGCATGAATATATGCAGCAAAGAAGCGACAAAAAGCATATCAGGCTTGAAAGAAGGAGATTTAGTCCTAGTATATACGCTGAAACAACATGCACGGAAGTTAGAAAAGCGAGGTTATGGACCTATGATCATTAACAGACTCTCGACAAGTGAAGCAGTACAGTTAGGCACCTTAGAAGGAGATATAATGCCTAATTACATTAGTGGCTGTAGAGTCAGGTTATACCAAGAACCTCTTACTGAGGATATGCTTAGACGACTCACGTTGGCAAAGAAGCGTAAGGAGGAAGAAAATAGAATACGAGCTGAAGCTCAGGCAGAAGCTATAGAACGCATTAAGCGCATGAAGCTAATAAGACAAGGACTAGGGAGAGACCATTATAATCATCTGGAAACAACACCCAGATACCCCATGGCCATGTGTCAAGTAAAATCAAGCACTCATCCTAGCATAGTGGATAGGAGACCAAACATTACAGTCAAGCTGGAGCACGGTAACCCTTACCAAGAACTCAGGGCTTTAATTGACTCAGGAGCTGCGACTAGTGCGATTAGATGGTCCCACTATAAGGACTCAGGAATAGAAATGCGGCCAATTGAGGCACCCCAACCCATCCCAGGCGGACGCGTCACGGCCGAAGGCCATACTACTTTCGAACTTCCAACTCCTGCATGGATGAAGATGATCGAGGAACTCGGAACAACCCACTCAGCACGGGTAGAAGTGCAGCTTCACGCCATGGCAATGATTGAGGAAACAATTTTACAGTCGCCATACTTTGCTCATTTGGCCCCGTGCAGATACATATCAGGGCATGAGCTACAGTATACGCCATATTTTATGTTAATGGCGGAATATCAATTGGCCATAGAGAAAGAAACAAGCAAGAAACCGTCTCACGCGACACAATTTGAGCCAGAAGATTTGCCACTGGATGCACAACAAGGAGAGATCTATCAACCAGAATGGTGCAAGGATCTCTTACATAATTATCCAGAGATGATGAGTACATGGGCTAAGGCACCACTACACTTAAAATATAACCCATGTTGGGGACCCGTGCCAGGTCGCCGTTCCTAGAAGGCATTTGCCATTAAAATACAAAATAACAAGCAATGCCAGGATTGGCTAAACTACCCATACTTCAGGCCACCTACCGAACCACCTACAATCGGATACATGATGGCCACGATTCATCACTGGCTCCCTTGCTTGAAACATATGGATGATATAGTAGCGCATATGACTGTCAAGATATTTGACATGATGCAAATGGTTTTTAAAGTCTTCAGACGCGTCAAGGCACCACATGTAAACATCCCGGGCTTCGAGCATAGCAATCTAGATCTTGCATATGATATGAGTACAACACCATCGCTACGGGTGTGTTATGCCTGGCATTGCAGAATTAAATACCTACCGGCGTGCTACAAGCAAACCTTCGCAGAAATGTTCACAACCAGTTTCTGGGAATACCATTCAGAAGTGTTCATCAACAGGCCCACACATTTGCTTCAATTATTCGCCTGTGAACAAATGGTATATTCCACACATTATCGACTCCAACCATTTGATGAACCGCAACCAATTGATTGGGAGAAACTCGAGGCATATTTGGCCCGAGGCATTCGAATATCAGAACACACCCTCGCTCAGGAACTACTCCAGAATTACATCCGGCAGACCTCACAACAAGGTTCTGTCGAGGACGACATAAGCGAGAGGGAGGGGGGTGTTGGCAGTAGCGAGAGGCACAAAAGACGCGGAAGCATGTAAAGACAGAGCAAGGAGTCAGTCGAATCAATTTTTCCAAGATCTATGTTTTATAAATACTTTTCAAAACCTCCAACAGTGATTTTCATCACTATTGTAACATATGTAACATAGAAAAACCCTTTTTGTAATTTATAGCTCCATTTTGTGCAAGCCGAGGAGTCCTTGAGCTTGAGGACTGTGTACCTAAGTCATGAAGACTCAAGGACTTGTGCCAAAGAGACTATACCTCATTTGCAACACAAGTGCGTATAGTGGGAAATTAACATACATTTAAATGTCAATCCGATCGAACGACCTAACCAAGTGTATGAAGACATGTGCACACATGATGGAACATGAAGTGGGTAGACTGAAATATGTGAGAAAAAGCTAATCCACCTCTTAAACACACTGAGAGATTGAAAGTGTCTGCCGCGATACCTCCTACAACAGTTTTCAGTAAATCAAAGATTTCTCCCAGCTCTGAACTCCGAATATGGTCAATAGGATACTCGTTTCGAAGCTTTTGACGAGACGCATCTATTGGAAGTAGTTTCACTTGATTCTGACAAATCTACTTCAAGTTATGACCAAAATAGTAAATGGTGGGAAACACCCACACTCACGCCACAACTCCAATAAGCTCACACATGCACTACAGTAGCTCAAAAATAGTGGGAAGGGGTAGAAAACAGTCCTACACACACATTTCAAGCATTACACACACATACAAGATCAAAGAGAAGATAGAAATCTGCAAGAAAGAGGCAAATTCGAAATTTTGGAGAGCTCCTCCTTCACAATGGCAAAAAGTCTCTACAAAGAGTCACAAAGTGACTTATATACATGTGCCCTAAGTTTGGTCCTTTCACACAAGAGACCGGCACTTTATTACAAAAAAGGTGAATTTCCTACTAATTTACAAGGGATATTTTACAACAAATTGGGATTATGCAACTAGAGGACTCCTCTAGTGCATTTACATGGCTTGAGGGAATTCTCTAGGACTTTAAAGAAGAAAAATATGCCCACTAATTCGAAAATTTTGGGGCTCTTCTCTTTTACTCCTTTGCTCTGCAACACTCTCCCCCTCTTTGTCTCTGTCGTCCCTTGACAGGCTTTACTTCTTGTTTGTCTCTGTCATCGCACGCATCCCTTGGTCAGTTCTGCCTACTAGTTAGACTGGCATTACGTTTTAAAGGCCCTGTTCGATATTTGTCTTGACATCCTCTAGGCCTGATGCATTTGGTTTTCCTGTTAATTCTGGTTGCCACGCATGCCATTAGTAGACATATGAGGATGTAGCTCTTCAGCCTTGATCTGAACCTTCTGTGATCAAGAGGTTGAAGCACCCTCATGTGGATCTGGAACCGCCTGATATCTTCTTGCCCTTCTTCATGGATACTTGTTGGCCTTGGTTCCTCCCTCCACCTGCGTGCTTTTCCTTGGTGTGTGTGCCCTTGTGGGGCTTTATGCAGAGATGAGTGTGGTGCCCCTGCGGGGCTTCTTGCAGCAAGTGGTTCTTTTGATCTTTATTGAGCAGTTTTGGACTTTGATTTTCTTCTTCTTTTCTTTTTGCTTGATTCTCCCTCTACACGTCCCTCCTCCTGAACTCTGTCGTCCCCGACAGGCTTTTTATGGCGACGTGTGTATGTCTGTATGGCCGTTTGCTCTCGTTGATTCAACAAATTAGCGTGACAAATCATGAATTCTTTCCATTGCTCGGACTTGACTCCGTCCTCTGGCGCTTGCCGATGATCCGCAAAGAAACTCGTTTCATAAGCCACCAGACGTGCATTCAGGTTTGAAGTCATTTTTACAAAAATTTCTGAATCGATTTCAAAGAAGCCGGTGAAAAATGCTTCTTCGAAAGTTTGCATATATGTTGACGGCAAAAACATGGGTCGAGAATAATATGCCATGAGAGTTAAGCGGCTGGGTATAGTAGATAGGTAAAAAATTAGAGCTTCGGATCCTTGCGTAATGCCAATGAAATTCAAAAAAGTATATTTGGCATGCTAGAAAACTTTGATTACTGTTAGTAGCATACTGAATATTTTATTAGTCATTTTAACTGCTAAATCCGGAACTGTAGCATATCTTGCAATCCAAAATTTCATTGTTTTTACCATATAATCCTCTGTCGGTAGGTAATTGTGTGGAGGGCTAGGTAACAATGGGTATTTTAGCCACTGATTATTGATATTGCCCTGGCGCTGTCCTTCCCAAAATTGCTTCCAGGAGCGTCTGTGGGGTACAGGACAAAAAGATGGGTTGACTTGAAGCACATATGGTGATGCTTCCCACTGTACCCACAGTGTAGGATTCTTTTCCAAAATTTTCCTCCTCCAGATGGGATCCGCCTTCTCGAACTCCTCTTGAGTGTAATTGAAAGTATTTTTGTCGAACTGGAGGTTGCTATCGGGTTCTTTATTAGTGGCGGTTCTTATATAATGCCGCGTTTGTTCCTTTAGAAGACCATATGGTACATTGAAGGGCTTCAAAATTTGCTCTAGTTGTTTGTTTTCTATGTGAGCTTCCTTCATGATCTGTGTTATTTGGTCTTCAAAATCAGCAGTGAGCTGGGACACCAGTAGTGCCCTTTCTGGTCGGCTCAATTATGCAATGTCCCGATTATTATGATCAATATGGACCTCCTGAGCCTCTCTTATCGGTGAATGATATGAGGGGGGAGAGAGAGGACGTACCTCAGTCTCCACAGTAGCCTCTGTAGATTGTGGAACTACTGGTGTCCCCTCCATTGTTTTCTGCTTTAACTGCTCTTGAAGTTGTGCAATCAATGCGTATTTCTTCTTTATTTCCTCATTAGCCTGTGCAATGGTGTCCTTGTGTTTAAGAAGTTCTTGAGCCACGATATCTAAGTGATCAATGTCTTCTTTACACTGCCGGAGATAATTATTCTCAGCTTTTTTCCATTTCGTTCTGAGAGCTGCAGTGTCATCCATGTACTTCTTTTCCCATTCTGCAATGGTGAGTTGCTCCTGTCTAAGCTGATCTTCCATTTTAGTTATCTTTTCTTCCAATTCTTTGATATCCTTTACTGAGCTTTCGTTAGCTTCTATTGGCTGATCACTGAGAAGAGCTGTCATGAGCTCCTTGTTTCAGTTCCTTATGTTTTCTGCTTCCTCCATATATACTTTGAGCTGAGATTCCAATATTTTGCTCCTAGCATTCATCCTTGCCTTCTCAGTTTCACTAATTTCATATTTTCTCTTGAGTTCTTGCAGTTGTGCTTTTAAACTTCTGTTTTTGGTCATTAACTCACTACACTGCTGTTTAGCTGCTTGGACTTCTTTCTCTTTGTTTCTCATGTGCTCTCTTTCTAAGTTCAATTCTGCTGAAAGGTTCTTACTCTTTTCTTGAAGCTCATGTTTGTCATTCATTGCTTGGTTGTAATCTTCATCAGCCTCAAGCATTAGTTGTTGCATATCTAGAGCGGTTCTAATCATGTCTTGTACCACAGGCTTGAGTTGAGTAATGTCTACATTCAACCAAGTTCTTGGTACACTTGGAGTTTCGCCTGTGAGCACATCTCTTCCTTGCTCTACATGGATCGTTTCGTTGTGTGGTTGTCTGATTTGGAGATGTACATGTGGTTCATGTTCTTCTTTATCCATCTTAATCGCTTTTGTGGCACTCCCTTGAAATGTGACATCCATGGGGGAGGGTTCTGCCACTACCCTTATACATTTGTTGTTCCAATGCATTCTAGGGTTTGACCTCCAATTCCTATCAATCGGGCTTTTGTGGAATTCATACTCAATTGCAGATCTTTTACGACCCTATTTCGTATGCAACTAAGTCCTGCTCCTAAGTCTATCAAGGCGTCTATCAACTTGTACTCTGTCTTGCCAATCCCTAGGTTTAGGTAAGGTTGTGTCTTGCACGTACCCGTTGTATCAGAATTATGGACTTGGTAATTAGCCATAGGGATAGGCTCCTCTCCGTGGAGATAGCGTTCATCTCTCTGCCTAATCCATTCTTTTCGTTTCCTAATGCGTTCTAGTGCTTCTTGTCGAGCTTCCTCTCTAATTCGCTCCTCCTCTCTCTTCCTATTTTGAGCTCTTACTAGACGAGTTAGCATTTGGTCCGTTAATGGCTCCATGAATCGTTTCACTCTACATCCGCTTATGTAGTTAGGAAGAATGTCTCCATCTAGGGTGGCTAGATTGACTGCACCACCTGTCGAGATTCGATTAATGATTAAAGGTCCATATCCCCATTTTTGTAACTTCTTGGCATGTTGTTTTAAGGTGTACACCAAGCATAAGTCTCCCTCTTTAAGTCCTTTGTCTTTTATATGTGCATCATAATATGCATTTTGTCTCCTTTTAGCTGCATAGATTCCTGCTACTGCTTGTAGCCTAGTTTCATGTAGCTTTTCGATTTGGTCCAGTTGTTGGGATAATTCATGTTCGTTCCACTCATACTGTTGGGCCACTTTCAATGTTGGTACTAAAAAGTCAATTGGTAAAATTGCATGTTGCCCGTACACTAAGTTGAATGGGGTAGTTCCAATAGCCATTCTATATGCAACCCGGAAGGCCCAAATTGCATGATGCAATTGTTTGTCCCAATGAGACCTTCCATTGTTGACAATCTTTGTCAATACTGTACATAGTACCTTGTTGGAACTTTCAGCTTGTCCATTGGCTCGGGGATGGTATGGGGCTGATTTTTTATGAATCACTAAAAACTCATTCATTAGCGACTCGATTACTTCATTGAGGAAGTGCGTTCCCCGATCACTCACAATCTCGATTGGTAATCCAAAACAGGTGAAAATATGCTCAAAGAGAAACTTGGCAGTAGTTTGAGCATCATTCTTTCTAGTGGCTTTTGCTTCTAGCCATTTGTTCAAGTAATCAGTGGCGACTATGATGTACTCCGCATGTGATCCTTTGGCTGGTGGATTGATAGGTCCTACGAAGTCAATACCCCATTTTGAGAATACTCTAGCATAGACCATAGGTCTTAAAGGCATGTCATCTCTCCGAATTGGGTATTTAGCTCTTTGGCATGTCTCGCAGCTTTGTACATACATTTCAGCATCTATATGTAGAGTTGGCCACCACAAGCACGCAAAGAGAATCATTTTGACAGTTCTCTCCAGTGAAAAATGACCTCCTGCAGCACCCGCATGTGCCATCTCTAATATGGGTAGATATTCTCCTTCATGCACACATAATCGGAGTTGGTTGTCTTTTCCTCGCCTAAACAATTGCTTTCCCATGACTATATAATCCTTGCTCATTTCTTCTAGGGATCGTTTTCTTGCCAAACTAGCTCCTGCCTCATGCTCTTTTGTTTTTAAGAATTTAACCAATGTCTTACTCCAATTGGGCGCTATGGTTGAGAAAGGTAGAGACATATGATCTTCCGGGTTTGTCTCCTGGCATTCTGCACAATTACTCACATAGTCATGGACATCCTTGGGCATGTCAGGCCAGTACACTCCTAATCTTTTTAATTCTTGAATTGTTCCATGAGTCCCTTGGTGTGTTCTCCATTTGTTCACATGTGCTTGCTCGATTAGTTGCTTTTGTTCATCCTCCTCGACACATCTGAGTAATACTCCATTGGGTTCCTTATAGTACACGCTTCCAGCAATAATGTGTAAATTCCTTGATTGAAGAATTTCCTTTTTGCTATCCTTATTGATTGAGTGTTGAGGGCCATGGGTGAGTATAGGGATCAATTTCTCTGCCCACTTTGGACAAACTTCTAGATTAAACAAATATGTATCTGGCAGATCATCGGGTACTCCACTTGGTGGTTCTCTTACATGCGTGTTTCCTTTTTTTACAACCACTTCAAAGTCGAACTCCATTAGTAGTAAGAACCATCGTACTAACCTTCCCGTGTTACAAGGCTTATTGACTAAGTACAGTAAAGCCTGATGGTCTATGAAGAACTTGAACTTGTTGGCTAAGAGGTAGTGTCTGAATTTCTTCACCGCATAGACCATTCCTAACCCTTCTCGTTCAGTAGTGGTATAATTCCTTTCCGCTTGATTCAGTTGTCTACTAGCATAGGCAATTGGATGATCAAGATTCCCTTCATCAGCTGGTTGGGCTAGGATACATCCAATGGCATAGTTAGACGCATCAACATGAATATGAAAAGGCTTGTTCCAGTTGGGTGATTTCAGAATTGGGGCTGTGCTAAGCCTCTTTTTCAACTCGGTGAATGCCTTCTCGCACTCTTCTGTCCTAGTAAATTGAGTCAAGAGACCATACAAGGGTTTTGCTATTATGGCATACATGTGAATAAACCTATGGTAATATCCACAATGTCCCATAAAGGCTTGCACTTCCTTCGCATTTTTAGGTCTCGACAGTTCTAAGATGACCTTGATTTTGTCCTCATCTGTAGATATTCCATTTCTTGAAACTATGTGTCCTAAGATCTTTCCTTGCCTCACCATGAAGACACATTTCTCTGGGTTTAAACAGACTCTGTACTGTCTACATTTATTGAATATCTTCCTCAACTCGGGAATGTGATCGTGTCTTTGATTGGAGTACATGCAAAGGTCATCTACATATACTTCCATGCTTTTTTTCAAAAATTCCTTGAAAACATGACACATCAATTGTTGGAAAGTAGCAGGTGCATTAGTGAGTCCAAAAGGCATCACTCGGAAAGCATAAACTCCCCATTCAGTTGCGAATGCGGTCTTATGTTGATCCTCAGTTGCAATAGCTACTTGGTTATATCCGAGGAATCCATCCAAGAAGCTATAGACTTCCTTTCCTGCTACCCTTTCCAAGAGATGGTCCGGGATGGGTAATGGGTAGCTATCACGTATGGTGGCTGCATTCACCTTTTTCAAGTTGATGCACACTCTCAGTTTTCCATTTTTCTTAGGCACAACTACTAATGGCGATACCCATTCGGTATGTTCTATCTCATATATGAATCCTACCGCTAGTAGTTTGTCTATTTCTTCCTTAATTTTTGCTGCATAAACCTCATTATACGTATAAGGGCGTTGTTTGGATGGTTTTGCGTCTGCGGTCATTGGTATTCGATGGGAACAAATAGTGGGTTCTATGCCTGTGAGATCCTTGTAGGTCCATGCGAATACGTCTCGGTATTCTCGGATAAGTTGTATGAGTTCCTCTTCCTCCTCCTCCGGTACATCTTTACCAATATATGTGCATCACTCTTCTCCGTCTTCTACTGTTACAACAATTTTTTTGGTTTGTTCTTTGTTGTCATACGCTTCTCCGTCTCGTGCCTCTCGTCTAGGCATTTGAATGGCTACCTTTCTTTCCTCTACCTCATATCTTTTAAAATGTTCAGGGACTTCAAACAAATCCGGATCAGGTCCTATTTTACTCATGTCTTCAGCTTGCTTTTGTACCATGGGAGTAGCTTCGATTGCTAAGATCTTGGTAGGCTTCTGTTTCTCTTGATTTTGAATGGTGTCCAGGTAGCTTTCTTCGGAATCGAATTCTGGTTCCATTTCTATGCTTTCATATTCCTCTTTCCACTCCTTTTCCAAAACTTCCCCTTCTTCTACCTCTTGAAGGACAACCATATAGAGATTTACATCATAGCCTTCCTCATCTATGCACTCGTTCATCGTCAAGACTTCCTCATTCACGCACACATCTAAGGTTGCTAAAATTTCCATCCATCCATGCGGTTCGAAGATCTCATCAGGAAAGATTTGAGGCATGTAATCTGGGTCCTCTACTAATCGGTAGTTAGGATGTCCTATCGGCCATAGTTGTCTTTTACTCTCCTCTCTCTTGGATTCTTTACACATCCATAACTGGGAATCCTCATGCATCCAAGATTGATCACTTGATCCAGCACTGTGAATGGATAGGTCATCTTCTTCCCTATGTACTGGATTCCACTGTAGTGGAGGGACATCTCGATAGGCAAACGTGTGCAGATTTATCTTGGTAGTGTTTCCTTGATGTTGCAGGTATAACGAATCTCTTCCCCAATCTTGTACTACCCGCATTTGTCTCATGAAGGGTCGTCCTAATATCATTTCATAGTTGTTAGCTTTCTCAAACTTACAAATGGCTAATGTGTGTTCAAATTCTACTCCATAGGTGGTTAATTTAATTCTTTCCAATATCCCTAGGGGTTTTTCCACATGACCGTCTGCTAATTGAAGCTTCATGCATGTGGGTCGTAAGGCTGGTTTTCCCCATTTTCCCCAAATCTCCTTGGTGGCAATTCCCACCTCGGCTCCCGTATCTAGGATAGCCTTGGTCATGTACCCATTGTGGGTGACAGGTAGACACGTATTACCTTCGTCTCCTTCACTAAACTCTCCCACTTTATCAACTAGGATTTGTATTGTAGAGTTGTTTTCTTTTCCCTTTCCTTTCGTCTCTCCTTTCTCTGGCTGTGGTTCTAATTGGTTTGCTAACTGCCTCCATAATTGTGGCTTAAGTTGAAGTAACTCTTCCACCGTCAATTTGCATTGCACTTTTGTTTTCTTTAGTTCTGTTAGATTCTGTGAACTCTCTTCTGAGTTTCCTTTTCCCTTCCCATGTACTATGGGTGCTCGTATTATTATAGACTCCCTTTCATATTCTCCCATGTAATTAGGCAATGTTGAAATGCTCAGGGTTTCCTCTCTACCTCTATCTAGTCTTGATACTTCCTCATATAATTCCTCCAGGTTGGGATGGGGTTGACAATCTTCCACATCTATTTCATCAAAAGGAGGCGGACTGGCTCCATTCTTCTTCCATTGCTCTTCTCGGATTCTATTCCATAAGTCTTTTGGCCAATTTGCCTCTAGATCTGGTATTATTGACACAGGTTCATCTTGTGCTTTTATTTGTTCACCTTGGTCACCTTCCTTTCTAGGTTCCTTATCCTTGGATTTGATGCATTCTTCGTGTAGACTATGTGCAATCCTTGTCTCTGGTAGAATTGGGATAGTCTTTTCTAGGGTTGCTTGTGCTACCTCTATCAGCTTTCTGCATATCGCCAGTCTTTCCTTTTCTAATTCCCCTTGAGGGTAGAGTTTTTCATGCTGCTCTATATTTGGGCCCATTTTGATTCTAGCTTGGTAAGCTTTCAACCACATGTCTAAGTCGTCTGGCTTTGGGTCAGCTAGAATTGATCCTGACTTCTCTACCTCTTGAGTACGTGGTGGCTCAGGAATCTCCTTCCGAGTCCTTTGTTCTTTATGCTCATTCAAGTTTTTGGTTTGCTTCCTACTGTCTTGACTCTTATTTCTTGCCCATTTATCTTTGAGTTTTTCTCGTCTTTCCTTCCATTTTTGTACTTTTGTGTTCTGGGAATTCTCACATGGGTCCTCAAAACCCTCGACTACCTGAATTTTAGGGCTTACCGTTTTATTGCTCTCTTGTTCCTCTTCTGGTTGTTTTCCTTTCTGTTGCTTTGTTTGGGCTCTAGTAATGGCCTTTAGCGGCACAATGTACTCCTTATCACTTCCAGATCCTTCTATGACCTCAATCACGTTGATTGGTGCAGTATCTTGGGTTTTTGTCGGATTCTTGGGGCAGTCTCTGAAAAGATGTTCCTTTCCGCAATCACTACAATATCCTTCCCAAATCCTTGGTGGTGGTGGGTTATAAGGTCGAGGGCACTCTCTAATGAAATGGTCTCCTCCGCATCTATAGCATGGTCCTCTCTGCACAGGTGGTCTAATGGGTGGTCTCATGGTTGGTTGTGCTTTAGGAGCCGTATACATTAAGGTGGCCGTCTCTGCTCCATAAGTCTGATCATAGCCTTCATATCCATAATAAGCCGCATCATATGCAGATTCATATTCTAACATGTTGGCTTCATATGGGTGTTAATCTCCTAGTGACGGTTCATATCCAGGGTTTGTTGATTCTACGTTGGTCATTGTAGATGCTGGTACTATGGCTCTCTCCAAGTTTTCTTCCGGTTGAGCATACTTCACCGGTACTACTTGTTGAGGTTACGACAGTTGGGGTCCTAGCACTCGTTGTGCTGGTGGATATGGTGCCAGTTCATAAGGCTTTGGTGCTCCTTCTGGTGTTGGATAGGGATGGTATCTTGGTATCTCTCTGCCTGGCTCTCTAGGTGGGTATCCATATGGTCGATACTGCAGTGGTTGGAAAGGACGTGCTTGCCGGTTAAAAGGACAGTTCTCAGTAGTGTGGTTGGTGTATTTTTGCTCTATGTGGCAGTACAAAGAAGTCCCTTGTTGGTGCTGCCTGTTGTATGGATACATAGGTTGTGCACCAGTCCCTCCTCGCACACACAAGTGTGTGGGGTGATCTCCTCCACATAAGCTACATCTCCGTAGCATAGGCACTCTTTGAGCTGGGTGTTGGTAAGCTCTTTGCCCCTGAACTCCTAGTTTCTTTGCTAATAGCTCCGCTAATTCTTCCATGTTACTGGAGTTGGATGTGATGGTGCTCCTTGAATCTTCTGATTTAGTGAGGCTGGGTGTACTTTTGAGGTCCTCAGCTAGGTTATCTTCCAAATCAATGCACTCTTGAAGGCACTCACTCAAAGTTTGTAACCTCTTCACGTACACTAGCGTTCTTAGAGTTCCGTTTGTGAGTCCATCCAAAAACAATGAAATCATTTTTTGTTGAGTGGGTCTCTCAGCTATTGGGCATCTATCCACATACTGATTGAATCTTCTGGCCGCGGTCTTCACAGTTTCATTAGGGTTTTGTTTAAAGCTGTGGATTAAAGATGCAGAATTGTGTTTAATCCCTCTCTTTGTGAATTCCCCAATGAATTCTTGAAAGAATTGTTCCATGTTTCCAAATTGATTGGGATCTAAGGGTTGGAACCAAGTTAGAGCCGTCCCTGTGAGGGTGAGTCCAAAAGACTCATACTGCACAAAGAAGTCATCTACTTGCTCTACCCTTAGAACTTGTTTAAATTCTACAATGTGATCATAGGGTTCCCCCAATCCATCGTAATGATTTCTTACACACTTAGCCACTTGGATAGGTCTCAGTCTTCTCATTGGTTCAGGCGGTCTGGGCATTACAGGGAAGACTGGGATAGTTGGTCTTATTGGAGGTATTTGAGGCTGTCCTCCTACCGGTGGTCGTGGTCTTACTGGTGGTCGGTACTGATTACCTACCCCTGCGTAGGCCTGATTGTGTGTTTGCACTCCTGGAGTTGCAAATTGTACGTGAGTACGGTTGGGCACACTTCGTTGGCTAGTCTGTCCTGATGTGGTATGTTCCGTCTCTTGTTGATTTCCAAAAGGATTTTGTGAGGTAGTTGCCTGATCTCTTTGAGGAAATACAGGCACACCCATGTATCTCAGTCGAGCCCTGTCTAAGGCACTCACGGGCCAATATCTCCTTTGATCTTTGTCCAAGTATGTGAGTCTAGTTTCATCATCTGGGTCTTTTAGCTCATAAAATGTCACGGGGCTTTCTTCTCTTCCTGGAGCAGGTAAGTCTGTTTGAAGCAATAAGTATGATCCATGGATCATATAGACTTCCAATAAGTAGTCGTCTTGAGGTATCAAATCTCCTCTCAAGACTCGTGATACTTGGGACCTGCCCCTAGGGGTGGTCACTAACTCTTTAGGGTGTGTTCTTCCGAAGTTTTCTGGGTCCACAAACTCCCCCCTTTCATTGATCCTCTCAAGAAATTCAGTCACAATGTAGATATGACCAATTTTGTCTACATACGCTCCTCCCTCGTACTTGACAGCAGGTCGGGGTACGATCGTGGCATTCATGGAAGTTACCATCCTGGCCACAGATCTATTTAAGCCATCCATGTAGATGGGGATCTCTTGGGCATTGGTAGACACATACTGTAAGGAAGTACGGTAATCTTCCTCAACAGTAGACATGAAATTTCTATTTGGTGTTGGACCCTGCATGTCTTCCGAAGCCATGGGTATTTCCTCCTCGGAATCACTAGAGGTCTCTGAGTAGGCGGAGTGGTGACTAACCTAGGCAGCACTTCCCACTGAGGATATGACACTTCTTCGGCTACTTAGCACTCTCCCTGACCTCAAGTTCATTCACCCTCCTAAGTCTCTCTAAGTCTCAGAGACTCTCCTTGAGTAGCTCTTCTAATGCCTCTAGTTACTTGACAAAGTGCTTCAAACACTCTGGCCGATACCACTTCCAGGCAATATTGCACTGGGCGATACCACAATGGCCACGATACGATACTTGGTGTTTAACGATACGATACTATCAGTAGAAGGCGATACGATACTGGACTATTGCCACGATACGATACCAACAATCCTCACGATACGATACCTGAGCACCTGCTACGATACGATACTACTTTTGGTCACGACACGATACCAAACTTTTTACACGATACGATACTGGAAGCCCTACGATACGATACCAATTTGCTCAAGCGATACGATACTAAAACGTGTTCCGATACGATATTAGTTTGGTATCACGATACGATTCTCGACGAGGAGACGATACGATACTCGGACAAGTGGTGATACGATACCACCACTTGCACGATACGACACCAAGTATGGTATCGCGATACTACACTAGGAAATGCGACGATACGATACCCAGGTCCTCGTGATGCGATACCGGAGAACCAAGCGATACGATACTGAAGATGGTATCGCGATACTACTCAGGCAAGCGGACGATACGATACCTCGGTATGTGCCGATACGATACCTCGAGGCAATGCGCGATCGCGATACCAACCTGGTGACACGATACCACAATGGTATCGCGATACCAAGATTGGTACCCGACGATACGATCTCTCGGCAAGTATCGCGATACAAGGGAATTTTGGTATCGCGATACCAAAACTCAACCGATCGCGATACTCAAGCCAAAAAGCCTAAAATTTCAAAAAATTTTGCACCTCCTTGCTCTTCTCACACTCCTCTTCACTCCTAGGCCCCTGTCCCTCACAAAGAAATTACAATAACCACTAGTTTCCCCCCCGCGATACCGCGCATGCTTTTAATCACTTGTTTGTGCATTTTTATTGTGTTTTTAGCAGATAATCTTTGTGGAACCTTACCTTTGTATTGTCTTGCTTGCACCTTGAGCTCCAAAACTAGCTTGGAAGGCCTGATCTGCACGATATTATGCGCACGATATCGGTCGCTGCTCTCGAGCGATACCAGAACACCATGAAGTGTCAAATGAGTCAAGTTTTTTGGTTTTTATACTTTTTTGACAGAATTTGAACCTTGCTAATTTTAGGCGATTTTTGGGATTTTTTAGGTGGTCTTGGCCTACTCCTACTTCACCTCTCTTCACTTCTCCTCTCCGTCTAACCTAACCCTAACTCCTCCTTCTCTCCCTTCCTACTAACCCTAAACCTAAAACCTATTACACACACCTCCGGGATGTGAAGTAACAAGTGCTGAAGTGATTGACTACTTGCCACGGGACGAATTCACTTCTACAAGTACGATTCTATCACACTCAATCTATAACCATCACGAAGGCACCTTGGCTGAGTGTTCCCCGGCAACGGCGCCAAAAACGTGTGTACCTAAGTCAAGAAGACTCAAGGACTTGTGCCAAAGAGACTATACCTCATTTGCAACACAAGTGTGTATAGTGGGAAATTAACACACATTTAAATGTCAATCCGATCGAACGACCTAACCAAGTGTATGAAGACATGTGCACACATGATGGAACATGAAGTGGGTAGACTGAAATATGTGAGAAAAAGCTAATCCACCTCTTAAACACATTGAGAGACTGAAAGTGTCTGCCGCGATACCTCCAACAGCAGTTTTCAGTAAATCAAGGATTTCTCCCAGCTCTGAACTCCGAATCTGGTCAATAGGGTACTCGTTTTCGAAGCTCTCGACGACACACATCTATTGGAAGTAGCTTTACTCGATTCTGACAACTCTGCTTCAAGTTATGACCAAAATAGTAAATGGTGGGAAACACCCACACTCACGCCACAACTCCAACAAGCTCACACATGCACTACAGTAGCTCAAAAACAGTGGGAAGGGGTAGATAACAATCCTACACACACATTTCAAGCATTATACACACATACAAGATCAAAGAGAAGATAGAAATCTGCAAGAAAGAGGCAAATTCGAAATTTTGGAGAGCTCCTCCTTCACAATGGCAAAAAGTCTCTACAAAGAGTCACAAAGTGACTTATATACATGTGCCCTAAGTTTGGTCCTTTCACACAAGAGACCGGCACTTTATTACAAAAAAGGTGAATTTCCTACTAATTTACAAGGGATATTTTACAACAAATTGGGATTATGCAACTAGAGGACTCCTCTAGTGCATTTACATGGCTTGAGGGAATTCTCTAGGACTTTAAAGAAGAAAAATATGCCCACTAATTCGAAAATTTTGGGGCTCTTCTCTTTTACTCCTTTGCTCTGCAACAAGGACCTTAGGTAGAATGTGCGTACCAATTTTGGTTATTTTTAGACACCGTTTATCCTCTCAAATAGCATCTATGACCTATTTTTTAACTATGCCGGTCACTAGATGTGAGACCAGTCAAAACTAGTCTAGAATCTATAAAAAGAGCTAGAGATCTCATTTTTGAGGTTGGTTAGTGTGAGCTTAGAGCTACTTTGAGATTGTAATTGAGATCTTGAGCAATAGTGTTGATTTCTCACCTTCCATTGTGTCTTGCTTGTCTCTTCGTAGTGTGTGTGTGTGTTTGTGTGTGCATTTCTATGCTTCTCACCTTCACTCTCACTTCATCTCACATTCACGATCTTCCTATCACTCTTATCTCTTCTGCGGATTGACATTAAGGAGGTGGATCTTCTTAACATGGTTCTCACCATTGTGCTAGAGCAACACCTTAGGCATTCGAGAATACCTCCAAGAAATGCCATCATCTACTGAAATGGCTAAATATGTGAAGCCAGCAACGATTCCAAAGAAGAAGAAAGGAGTGAAGATAACAGAAGAAGCAGGCACAAGCTCAAAACTGGTAATGTAAGGAGAAAAATGGTTATGGGAAGTACTAAAGGCAGAAGAAGTAACCCCAACCTCAAAGAGGACACATGTACTCCCTAGACGACATGGAGGAAACTCACAAGTTCATGGAAGGATAGATCAATCTGCTAGTTCAAGGGCATCATTACCACCAAGCTCATATCGCATCCATGCCAGGAAAGATACTAACCAAGTTCCATCGATATAGAGAATAGGGGTTAGTCAATTCCAACTCTTCCTCGAAAATCCAAGAAACACATGAACCATCAACTATGAACATTGATATCTGGAGTGAATCAAATGATGATGGTAATTGGGGTGAAATAAATCAAGTCAAGGATTCACTTGAAGTAGACAACAAACAATTGGATCAAGTACTAGATGCTACATTCAAAGATGGACATGAAGAAAGGCCAACAAAAGAGGATGTACACATTAAAAATAAATGACACAACAAAGCTTAAAGTCACAGAAACCCACCTTGCAAGTTAGTCTACCATGAAGAATCCAAAGGAAGAACCAACACATGAAGAAATGGGGGAACAAGAATCATTTATGCCTATAAAGATAGTAGCAGAGCCTTCACCTCTGGATGTAACTTTTCAATGAAGTGCTACAAAGTCTACTACATATAAAGAAGAAGAGAATCAAATTCACTTACAAATTTGCCAATCGTATATTGAGACAATACATATTGAAAAGGGTAAGGGTGTACAAACTGGTGAAGAGCCACACATACCCACAACATGGCTCAATGTGGATGTGGTGCAATTAAAGCCAGCAGTAAAACAAATGATCCAGACAGCCATGGATGTTGGAACATAGCAATCTCGAATTGATGATTATGAAGAACTTGAAGCAAGTCAAGAATCAGAATGAAGCCAAAGAAGTCATTGAAGATAGTGAAGAGATCTCAGAATTGTAGCTTGTATACATATGTACATTACAGATGAAAATTCTTGTACTATGAGTTTAGATGATCATTAGAATGATAAAGAATAATGGAATAGACACGGGATGAGTCTATAATCATATGTATATAGGTCAATGATGTAAAGAAAAATAGAAGAGAGTCATTAGAAGCCAAGTGTTCCATGAGATAGATGTGTAGAGAGTCATCTTTAGAAGTTAGCATCGAATCTTTCTCTGATTTCTCTCAGCCTGATCATGTGGATCAGGAAATAGTTTGTACACATATAATCTAGAAGCTAATCAGGCTATGTTCAAAGTTTCATGGTCTAATTCCTTTCAGGTTGTGTGTATGATCAATAGGAACATGTGTATGGAAAGACTATAGATAGAACTCTCAGAGTCGCACACTTTTCTGTGTCAATGTTTTGCTTGGATCTCAGTGCACAGTGTAAAGGTTTTTTATGAGTGAGCATTCAAAATCTAAGTTAGAAGGTAAGGAAGTTATGGCTAAAATCATTTAGCAAAACAAGACTTGTGTTGTGAGAAATCAACCTTAGAAGTTGACTATGTCAGAGTCGCTTGTTCAAGAAGATAATTTCTGACATACCTTTGATCTTAAAGATCAAATTAAAGTTTTAATGATTCTTTTGAAGGAATAATGGTTGATATGATTGCGCAAAGGTAGTGTGGAGATATGTATATCATTAGATTGAAGAAATCTGAAGATACGTGCAGGTAATGAAGTCAATCTTTGAAACTTCTTGAAGAAGAAAAATTTTCACTCAGAGCAGTGGTAGTGGAAGACTTGATAAATTAAGGTAACATTTGTGTAAAGTTTGGTCTATAACTGATATAGAGGTGCTCTTAAATCAATATAGATCAAGCCTTTGGAGATTTAGAAGTCTCCAACAGTGGTATCAGAGCAAAAGGTATAGTACAAAGTGAAGTAAAGAGCATTGGAAGTCCCGACTATTGCAGACATTGATGTTTCTTCTAATTGAAGGTGGACAAGATTAAATTCTTGAAGACAACCTGAAGAAGTATGAAGATTGAGCTCGAAAGGATCTGAAAGACTAAAGCTTTACATTAAAGGTACAAAGCCTATTCATTTATCTTAAAATTTGCAGAAGATAAAGATCAAAGATGGGAGAAAGCTTGCAGATTGATAAGCTAGATAGGGAGAACTACCCAGCTTGGTCCATGAGGATAGAGGCACACCTCATGAGCAAAGATTTGATGGCATTCATCACAAAAGAAGAAGAAAAACTTGAGTTTGAAGATCCTAGTGTTCCAACTAGGGAAGAACTTGCAAATTTAAAGAACTGGATGAAGAAGGATGCTCAAGCAAGGAGCATCATTTACATGGCTATAAATGATTATCTTTTACCTCATATTAGAGGATTAGAAAGTGCAGCATATATATGGAATTCTTTGGAAGAACATTTCCAAAATACAACCAAGTCAAGGAAGTCTTCATTATGGGCTGAGTTCACAACCTTCAAGAAGAAGAGCTCACAATCAATTTCTGATTATGTCGCAAGAATGAAGGATATTACAAATAGCTTGGGAGCAGTAGATGAAGATATTGAAGAGGATAAGTTGCTAATAAAAATACTTACAGGTCTGAGAGGAGATGAGAAATGGAAGCCTTTCATATTGTCCATAGAATTGTCATTAGATCATTTTACTCTTGATCTTAATCAGTTGCTAGGACACATGCTAACTTTTGAGCAGGACATTAAGGGAGATAATGATAGGAGTGCAAGTCAAGCCATGTACTCCAAGAACAAGAAAAAGAATGGCAAAGGGAAGCAATCAACTGATGATGAAGGATCCTCAAGCTAAGCTAATTTCACAAGAGGAAAGATGAATTTCAGAGGTAAAGGAAGAGGAGGTAAGAATAAAGATAATGTTAGAGCTTGTTGGATTTGTGGCAGAACAAATCATTTGGCAAATGATTGTTGGTATAACAATGAAAATGGTGGAAGTCATAATCAGAGTTTCAATCAAAGAGGTAGAGGAGGTAGAAATCAAAGATGTAAATTTGGAGGAAGAGGTGGTAGGACATCATACATCATAGGCTAGAGGAGGTGGAAGAAGCTTTCAATCTCAGTCCTACAATAACAACTATTATAATTATGCATCAAATCAGAAGGATGACATGAATCTCATCTTGAATGCAACACATGAAGTAGTAGGAGAAGATCAAAGGGTGTTCTATACTGACTCATGATGTAGCAATCATCTGAGTGGCAACATATCATTGATGATTGATATGGAAGCAAAGGTGAATGGACATATAGTTCAAACAAGAGATAACACCAAGCATAACGTGGAAAGCATTGGATCAATAAAGACAAAGAGTGGAAGCACACTCTTAAGCAAGGTACTTTATGTTCCTACTATTCCTAAAAATCTAATAAGTGTAGGAAAAATTGTGGAAAAGGGATATGAAGTCAGATTCACAAATGATGGTGTTTATGTGCAAGATCCAAATCAGGGATATAGAAGCATCATTGCAGGTAAAAAAGAAGGAAGGTTTTTTACTCTTAAGGTCCAAGGTAATGTGGGACATGCATTGTTTACTTATGCAAGTCAAAAGATGTCTGAGTTAGATCTATGGCATAAAAGGCTAGGTCATTTTAATGAGAGAGCCATAAAGGAAATGTCAAAGAATGATGTAGTGTTTGGATTGCCAAATGTCGAAGGTCAACACATGGTGTACAAGTGTGAAGCTTGTCAACTAGGTAAAGCACACAAAAGTTCATACAATAAATCAGGATACAAGTATTCAAACATGCTTGAGTTGGTTCATCCAAATGTGTGGGGTCCTTCAAGGGACTATAGCATAAATGGATCCAGATATTATGTATTGTTTATTGATGATGCAACGAGATGGATTACACTTTATGTAATCAAGGACAAATCAGACATGTTCAAGACATTCAAACATTATCATGCTTATGTAGAAAGGATTACAAGACAAAAGCTCAAGAGGTTGAGATTAGATGGAGGGGGAGAATATTTTTCTAAAGAGTTTGATGATTATTTGTGGAATGCAAGTATAAAAAGAGAAGTAACTTGCAGGTACTCTGTAACATAATCCTGGTAGGAGATGGTTGAACTACACCCTAAGAGAGAGGATTAGGAAGTAATCCTCAACCATGGCTTTTGGGGCAAGTGGTTAGCCCATCGCATTCCTAACCAAGAGGTTGTGAGTTCAATTCCTTACATTGGTATCAGAGCCTAGGAAGTAGGCTTGGGCAAGGTAGAATGATCCAATGGCCTCTAAAAAAGGCGCTTGGGCACTCTATCATGTGAAAGGGAAGGAATTGTGGAAGGCGCGCGCGTCGGTTTCAAGGATGGACCTTACAATGATTGAGGTGTATCTCTCAATCCGTATGTCGGATTGAGGCGTGTAATATACCGTTGGAAAGCTCTCGGAACGAACCTTCCAATGAGCTAGCTTGGAAGTGTGAATTCCTTGGGAATCCTTGGGTGGCACTTGATTGAGTATTCAAGATACCAAGCATGGGTGAGAACAAGGTTCAACACTGAGGTTGAGAACAAGGGCTCGAGACACCAAGGTTGCGAACAAGAAGGTTCAAGACACCGAGGTTGAGAGCAAGGGTTCAAGAGACCAAGGTTGCGAACAAGGTTCAAGAAACTATGCGAGGTTGAGGGACATCAATTCAAGGGCACCTAGGGGTTCAAGGGACTGATCACCGAGGCTAGAGGGATACAAGAGTAGATCATTGACGACAATGATCGACCAAGGGGGGAAGAATGTAACATAATCCTGGTAGGAGATGGTTGAACTACACCCTAAGAGAGAGGATTAGGAAGTAATCCTCAACCATGGCTTTTGGGGCAAGTGGTTAGCCCATCACATTCCTAACCAAGAGGTTGTGAGTTCAATTCCTTACATACTCCCCTCAACAAAATGGAGTTGCAAAAAGAAGGAATAGAACTCTTGTAGAATTTGCAAGATCAATGATGAAAGAGAAAAATTGTTCAAACTACTTGTGGGCAGAAGCTATCAACACTGCAACAGACCTTGTGAATAGGTTACCCTGCAAAGCTTTGGATGGTAGAACACCTTATGAAGCATGGTGGGGTAAGAAACCTACTCTTGATCATTGTAAGGTATTTGGATGTTTGGCATATGCTTATGTTCCTTCTCAATTAAGACATAAGCTAGAACCCAAAGCAGAGAAGTATGTGTTTATTGGGTATGATGATAGATAGATGGGTTACAGATTGTGGAGTCCATCTACAAAGGAATTTCTTGTTACAAAAGATGTTACATTGGATGAGCAAAGCACATGGTATAGAGGGTCAACAAATGAGTATGCAGATGTTGAAGAAATACAAAGGAAAGGGAAGACCAAAGTAAAGGTGTATGAAGAAGATATTGATGATGATGATTGTAAAAGTAAATTGCAGGGTAATGTTGAAAATGGGCCAAGATTTGATCCAGAATCAAATGTGGCTGATACTTCAAGAAGTGCAGAGGCCAGAAGATCTTTGAGAGAAAGGAAGGAACCTATCAGGTATAGCTATGATACATCTTTCTTAACAAAAAAAGATTATGCTTATATTGTGAAGACAGAAGAAGATCCAACCACATATGAAGAAGCTAAAGGAAAGCAAAATTGGGAGAAGGAAATGCAAGAAGAGTATGATGCTCTACTTGAGAATGAGACATGGGAATTGGTGCCAAGGCCAAAGAACCAGAAGGTAACATGATGTAAGTGGGTGTATAAAACAAAGAGGTTTGCAAATGGTGAGGTGTCTAGATACAAAGCTAGACTTGTGGTTAAAGGTTATTCCCAAACTTATGGGGTAAATTATGATGAAACCTTTAGTCCAGTTGCTAAGATGTCTACAATTAGATCTCTAGTTGCTATTGCTGCTTGTAAAGGATGGAAGTTGTCACAATTAGATGTGAAGAATGCATTTCTGAATGGATATATTGCAGATGAAGTGTACATGGAGCAACTAGAGGGTTTCATGGATTCAATTGGATCAGATTATGTGTGTAAGCTCAAGAGAGCTTTGTATGGTTTAAAGCACGCCCCAAGAGCATGGAATCATAGGCTGGTTAAGTTCTTGAATGAATGTGGATATCAAGCTTCAAAGGCAGATAGTAGCTTGCTAGTGAAGGCAAGTGAAGATGGATATATATACATGTGTATTTATGTTGATGATATTATTGTCATAGGTACATATGCTCAAGGAATCAAGGAGCTTAAGAAACAAATAGAGAAGGAGTTTAAGATAAGTGATTTGGGAAACTTGTCTTATTTTCTAGGAATGCAGATTGTGTATACTCAACATGGAGTATATGTTACACAAGAGAGATACTTGAAGAATCTTTTGGTCAATTTCAGCATGGAAGATTGCAAGCCTTCAACCACACCATTGGAGGTAAATCATAAATTGAGCAGATATGGAGGTGAAGAATTTAATGACATGAAGAAGTATCAGAGTTTGGTAGGTAGTTTGACCTATGCTACCTTGACAAGACCAAACCTATCATATGTAGTTGGTGTTTTATCACAATTTATGCATTTTCCAAAGAAAACTCATTGGATTGCAGCTCAAAGGGTACTTAGATATATCAAGGGAACTCTGAGTGAAGGTTTGTATTATGGTTTTACATCTGATACAAGAATCCAAGTGTTTAGTGATGCAGATTGGGCAGGTAACTCAGATGATAGAAGGTCTACTGATGGTTACCTCTGTTATATTGGAGATAAATTAGTTTCTTGGTGCTCAAAGAAGCAACATAGAGTTGCTTTGTCATCCACAGAAGCTGAGTATAAAGGAATGGTAGAGGCTGCAAAAGAAGTGATATGGTTAGAGACCTTATTGAAGAGTTTTGGAACTAATCAGAGTACTCCAATTATTTTTGGAGACAACATGAGTTCATTATATTTGGCAGCTAATTCTGTTTTTCATGCCAAGAATAAAAACATAGAGATTCAGTATCATTTCTTGGAGAAAAGGTACTTGATAAAGAGATTGAAGTATTGTATACTTCAACAAAAGAGCAAGTTGCAGATATGTTGACAAAAAGCTTAGATGGACCTAAGCTACAAAAGTTTAAAGAGATGGTAGGAATAAAGAAGAATGGAATAATCACAATTAGTGATTGAGGGGGAGCTATTGGAACAAAGCAATCTCAAATTGATGATTATGAAGAACTTGAAGCAAATCAAGAATCAGAATGAAGCCAAAGAAGTCATTGAAGACAGTGAAGAGATCTCAGAATTATAGCTTGTATACATATGTACATTACAGATGAAAATTCTTGTACTATGAGTTTAGATGATCATTAGAATGATGAGGAATAATGTAATAGACACAAGATGAGTCTAGAATCATATGTATATAAGTCAATGATGTAAAGAAAAATAGAGGAGAGTCATAAGAAGCCAAGTGTCCATGAGATAGATGTGTAGAGAGTCATCTTCAGAAGTAAGCATCGAGTCTTTCTCTGATTTCTCTCAGCCTGATCATGTGGATCAAGAAGTTTTTTGTACACATCTAATCTAGAAGCTAATCAATCTATGTTCAAAGTTTTATGGTCTAATTCCTTTTAGGCTATGTATATGATCAATAGGAACATGTGTATGTAAAGTCTACAGATAGAACTCTCAGAGTCCAACACTTTTTCGTGTCAATGTTTTGCTTGGATCTCAGTGCACAGTGTAAAGTTTTTTATGAATGAGCATTCAAAATCTAAGTTAGAAGGTAAGGAAGTTATGGCTAAAAGCATTTAGCAAAATGGTACTTGTGCTATGAGAAATCAGCCTTAGAAGTTGACTATGTCAAAGTTGCTTGTTCAAGAAGATAGTTTCTGACATACCTTTGATCTTAAAGATCAAATTAAAGTTTTAATTATTCTTTTGAAGGACTAATGGTTGATATAATTGCGCAAAGGTAGTATGGAGATATGTATATCATTATATTGAAGAAATATGAAGATATGTGCACGTAATGAAGTCAATCTTTGAAGCAGACTTCTTGAAGAAGCATAATTTTCACTTAGAGAAGTGATAGTGGAAGACTTGATAAATTAAAGTAAGATTTGTGTAAAGTTTGGTCTACAACTGATATAGAGGTGCTCTTAAATTAGTATAGATCAAGCCTTTGGAGATTTAGAAATCTCCAACAATGGATACCCAACAATAGCTCATGGAAGCAGATAGCGATTATGACAAAGCATTAGTGGAAAGCAATCAATCCAAGATGCTCAGTGAGGAGATATCCACAAGAGTATTACATGCTCAAAAGGAACTTACCAACAAGGAAAAGGAAACGAAAGAAGCCTTAGAAAGATGTAACCTACTAACCACAAAAAATCAGAAGATGCAAGATCAGCTTAAGGAGCTTCAAGACAAATATGTAGCTAGTGAAGCTGAAAAGGTACATTTGTCAAATAGAAGCAAACTTTTAGAAGCCCAGATCAAAGTTTACATGGATGAGCCTGATAGCCTAAGAAGCAAGAATAAAGAGTTAATGAATGCAATCCTACTTAATCAACCACTTGAGGTGCCAAACGATAATCAACACCATATACAAGAGCTAGAAGCTCAGATAGCCAAGTATGTGGATCAGCTAAAGCAAGAGCAAGCATTGAGTGAAGAAAGGAAAAGAAAGTACATGTACGACACAAACGAATTAAGAAAGAAATGGAAATTGCTAAATCATGGTACATGGAACAATGCAATGAAGATGCGAACCAAATGGGCATCTTACGAGAAAGCAAGAAACAAAGTGACAAAGAGATCACAATAGAAAAAGAACAAATAAAAGAAAAAGATGAACTTATAAAAAGTCTACAAGATCAAATCGCAAAGCAAAAGAATAAGGGGACACCAATAGTCCAAGCTCTCAAGCGGCTACTATGGAGACTGAGGTACGTCCTCCTTCTCCCCCCATCCATAATTCACCAATACACATGGGAGAGGTAGAGAAGAGTGTTGATAGAAATACATGACATATTGCAGAACTAAGCCAAAATGAGTGGGCAGTACTAGTGTCCCAACTCACATGATAATTTTAAGAACAAGTAGTGAAAGTTATGAAAGAAGCAAAAATCAAAAGCAAAAATCTAGAGCAAATTTTGAAGCCCTTCAGTGTACCATATGACCTATTAAAAGAAGAAACGAGACAATACATCAAGAGGACTACAGAAAACAAACCAGATCAAAGGCTAGCAACTCAAAACAGATACATTCTCTAATACATAGGAAGAATTTGACAAAGTAGATCTGATCTAGAGAGCAAAATTTTTGGAAAAGAATTCGACTCTATGGATGCATTGGGAATCTGCACCATATTTATTAGAAGTAAATCCATCCTTTTTCCTGATACCCAGACGAAGATCCTAGATGCAATTTTGGGAAGAACAGTGCGAGGGCACACTCAATAATTAGTGGCTGAACTATCCACTATTACCGAGCCCACCTCATAACTATTTACCCACCGAAGAATATATGGTATGCACAATAGAATTTCGGCTCTCAAGATATGCTACAGTTTTGGATCTAAAAATCAAGATGACGAACAAGGTGTTGAGCATGCTACTCATAGTCTTAAAGGTTTTGAAACATGCTCAATACACCTTTTTAAAATTTACCGGCATTAATCAAGGCATAGACGCGCTCGTTTTTTATCTCTCCATCATGCCTAGTAGACTTACTATTATGGCCATATATTCCCGCTTAATGTTCCTACTGAGTACCTTTATGCAAGCATTCAAAGATGCATTTTTCATAGGATTTTTTGAAATGGGCTTGTAAATTCTTATAAAAATTACTTCCAACCTTAATGCTCGATTGGTGGCCTATGAATTAAGTTTCTTTGCAGATCATCGTTAGGCACCAAAAAAATTATACCAATGGAAAGAACTCATGTTATGTGAAGCCAATCTACTGAATCAAAGAGAGCAAACATCCATTCAGACATACTCATGTCACTAGTAAAAGCCTGTTGAGGATGATAGAGTTCAGGAGGAGGGACGTGTGGAGGGAGAATTAAGGAAGCAACTAAGAAGAAAATAAAAAAGAAAAGATGTTCAATAAAGGGAAATCACCCTCTGCCCAAAGCCCCGCAAGGGCACGCATCAGGTTGCAACGTGAAAGGAGGTCCCAAAGTGCGTGAACAAAGATTAAACACAGGGCCTTTGAAGCATCAACCGAAAGACAAAAACAGATGCAGTGCTTACCAAATGGTGCATGCAGTGAAAAGAAGTAAATAGGCTTAAACAATACAATAGGGCTAGATGTGTGAGAACAAGGATTTATTCAAAGGCCAAAAGTTAGAAAGGGCTAGAGGCTGAGAAATTGAAACGGGTCACTAAGACAATCACATTCTTAACCACTATGTGAGCTTAACATGAATCAACGATAACACAACCACCCTCAGATGTGAATGTAAGGAATACCAAGGGGAAGATGAAAGCATTGGACTTAAGATCGGATAAGATAACACGTTATCTGAAGGTCCTAGCTGCTTACTCGACCATTGGGTGCACGTATTGAAAAAACAATAAACAAGCCACAAACAAGAAGCAAAACCTATCAAGGGACGAGAGAGACAAAGAGGGGGAGAGTGTTGTAGAGAAAAGGAGCACAGAACAGGGAGCCCCAAAAATTTTCAAATTATGGGCATAAATTTTCTTCTTCTAGTTCCTATGAAAACCTCATGAAGCCATGTAAATGCACTAGAGGAGTCCTCTAGATGCATGAACCCCAAATAATGTAACATACTTCTTGTAACGTAGTAGGAATTTAGTGTTTTTCAATAAAAGTGCCAGTCTCTTGTGTGAAAGGACCAATTCTAGGGCACATGTATATAAGTCACTTGGTGACTCTTGTAAATAACGTTTTGCCATTGTGAGAACTAAAGCTGATTTTTGAATTTGCCTCTTTCTTGCTGATTATCATCTTCTCCAAGAGCTTATGTGTGTGATTGTTGCTTGAAATGTGTGTAGGACTATAAAGAAAAATCATAAGGCAAATCATCAATGTCATCAAGGATGATGACAAGTGGGAATCATTTACAACTACCATGGATGTATACATGGACATGCAAGTGCCTGGCCTCAACACTCTGATGGGCTAACCCTTCACACATGAAGCAAAGACAAACAAAAATGGTAAATCCTCAAGAGGTGATCAATCTTCTGCCTTATACTCTGGTAAAGATAAAGCTAAGGACAAGTCAAAGTCTAAGAAGAATGAAGATGAAGGTAGCTCTTTCCAAGCCAACTTCACAGGTAGAGGAAAAGCTAGAGGAAGAGGTAGAGGGGGAAAGCAAGGCAGGAGGAGACCCCAAACATCTCAACCTTGTAACATCTGTGGTTACTCCAATCATATCACTGAGGAATGTTATAGGAATCCAAGAAATTCCAGAGGAAGAGAATTCATTAGAGGTGGCTATGGATCAAATAGAGGTAGATACAATGGAGGACACAACAACAACTACTACAACAACAGTAACAACCATCAAAAGGGATACAAAGGAAGGAAAGGTTACAAAAAATACACTGAGGATCAAAGTCAAGAGGACTCACTACTCCTCATGAACCTATCATTGAAGCAGGGTAAGGATGATGACCATGTTTTCTATATTGACTCGGGGTGCTCAAATCATGTCTCAAGAAATGCAGCATTGCTCTCTAATTTAGAAGATCCCAAGAATAAACATGAAGTGAAGATAGGTGATGATACAAGACATTCAATGGAAAAAATAGGTAATGTCAAGACATCAGATGGAAACTTGAATCTTCTAACCAAAGTTTTGTATGCACCTAAAATAAACAAAAACTTAATAAGTATTGGACAAATCGTGAAGAAAGGATTGCAGGTTAGGTTTTCAAGACATGGATCATATGTGGAAGACCCCAAGCAAGGTTGTAGAAGGATTCCCAAAGGAGAAAAGACTAGAAGACTCTTCACCTTTGAAGTGGAGGACACCAAAAACATAGCATTGTTTAGCTATGGATCTCAAACACTCTCTAAATTGGAGGTATGGCATAGAAGGCTTGCTCATATTGGTGAGAGAACTTTGAAACAAATACACAAGGATCAAAATGTACTTGGATTGCCCAACATCACAAAACAACATATGATACACGTGTGGAGATTGTCAATTTGACAAAGCTCATAGACAACCTTTCAACAGGAAAGGCTATATCCAACAGGAGCTATTGGATCTTGTTCACACAAATGTGTGGGGTCCAAGAAAAGAACCCTCTATTTCAAGTTCAAAATATTATGTATCTTTTATTGATGATTGTTGTAGGTGGACAAGTTTGTACTTCATGAATCATAAAGATGAAGTCTTTAATTATTTCAAAAGATATCATGCTCTTGTGGAGAACCAAACAGGTAGATGTCTCAAGAAATTCAAATTAGATGGTGGTGGGGAATACTTCTCAACTGAATTTGATGCTTTCCTACAAGAAAGAGGCATCAAAAGAGAGGTAACAACTAGATACACACCTGAACTCAATGGAGTAGCTGAAAGAAGGAACAAAACTATAGTTGAAGTAGCCAGATCTATGCTAAATGAAAAGGGTCTTGGATTTCACTAAGTGTAGTGATAAAGGTTTCAACTTTAGAGTGTTGCTAAGCTAATGATGGTTATGGAGGAATTCTAATATCACTTTAGCTTAGTTCTTGTGGTGTTTCATACATCAACACCTATCTCATAGGGTTGGGAGGTGTGGAAACCCCTTGTTTGGGTGAGGTGGAGCTTCCCATCTACCTTCAAGATGTCCCAATGAGAGTCAAAATGCTAGTGTGTCAAGATGAGGACCTTATGGAACCTCTTGTTTTGGGACAAGATTGGATTTATGACCATGCAGTCAAATTAAACTTGAGAAGTCAACTTCTTCAAGTTTGGGTACATGAAAAATGCATTACAGTAGAATTAGATAATTGCATGATCGCAAATCCAAGTATCACACATTCTCTTAGTTCTTCTAAGAATGATCTTAGAAAAAAGATGTTGTATGTGTCCAAAGCTCTATGATGAAGAAGGATGTTGCCTCCAACAAAAGAGTCAAAGACCCATTGAAACTTCCTTCTTTTACGACGTCTTAGCCATCTCTAGCAGTTCAACTATAGAGGCAAGAGGCACAGTACAAGACAACTGCTATATCAACTAGACAAATAGATTCCAAGAAGAAAGTAGCTCCGAGGATGAAGTAGATGTAGGTAAGAAAGGGAGAGCAACCAATCACACTAGTGTAGTCAAATTCATTATTGGAGGAGCAACGGAGAAAGCCAACACAACAAGTAGAAGAACAACAAAGATATCTATCTCAACAAGCACTCCAAATTTGGGTGCCGAAACAATCAAGGAAGGCCGACCACACTAAGGTACAAATTTGGGTGCCTAAGAAATTAGCTAAAACTCAACAAAGGAGATCACACATGTGGGTATGCAAGGAACTTTTACATCCACAAAACTCTATGCTTTCCCACACAAGAAAATTCTCAACAAAGAAGCCTAGGAGAAGCAAGAGTTTGAACCAAGTACAGAGCTCAAAAGCAGATCAACTCACCTCTTCAACAATAGTAAGAAGACAATCATCAAGGGTATGGGTTTGGAAGCCAAAAGCATTAGCAGCCCCCACAGAACCAAAGAACCAACCACATGGGATACATATTTAAAAAAGCATACAAAGATGAAGAAGCCCAAGGTGATCTCTACGGAGACGAACATGGTTCTCAAATGGATCCCTACAAGGAGGAATGAGTTGTCATGTTGAGATCCAATGGATACCTCTAAGTACTGCTTGCATCAACATCTCCAAGTAACATCAGAAGCCTCGACATGTGAAAACCATGTGCTGCTTGCACAAGCCTGTCTTTTGCACCATTCAGGTCATGCATTTCCAAAGTATGTATTAATATAAGGCCACCTTGCACGGTCATGCATAGACACATTTGAGAGTTCCAGGCACAAGAGCACATTGACATCTGTCAACTATTTTTATTGATATTAACCTCTTTCTTCTTGTTTTGTGAAATTGTAAAAAAAAAGAGAGAAGAAAAAAAAGAGATAGAAAAAAAAGAAGAAAGAAAAAAGAAAAAAAGGAGAGAAGAAGGACCAAGACCGTGTGCTCGAGGAAATTCATTAGTGAATCATCAACAAGGATATCCATCAACAATGGAAGAGATGCACATGGTCAATCACCATGATGGGAGTACACCACAAAGAGATAAACATCAACCGGCCATTTACCATGGTAAGAATCCCCTACTTTGGCACCATTACACCAATGTTAGAATAGGAAACCTCTTGTCAGCATGCCCTTGAGCACTTAGCTCAAGACCCAATATTTTTTGCATGATAGGTTTTGAAATGCATTCCTCAAGTAAGCATGCATAGGGCCACATTACAAGGTTGTGCACAAGGCACATATTTTCTTCAACCCATGCACGAACACACTTATGAATGATAGGTTTTGAAATGCATTCCTCAAGTAAGCATGCATAGGGCCACATTACAAGGTTGTGCACAAGGCACATATTTTCTTCAACCCATTGTAAATATCATTTCACCTTTTTGTAGCTCCATTTTATGCAAGCAAAGGATCCAGGGAAAAGTGCGTCAGAAAACTCGTAACTATTAACTAACTTTCACACTAATATGAAATCACTTAGAAATCTCTATACAAGAGGAATTAGATCAAATCCTTTTACACAAACATGTGTTATCTATTAGAGAAAATGTGTAGAAAATGACCTGGCTTCATTCTGCTCATAGCCATGGAAAACTCTCCTACTCTGAGTAGTTCTTCCTCAACATCTCTCTCAGAAAAAACCCGATTTTTTCTCTACTCACTCAAGACTTACAAATCAAGTTCTTTTTTTTTCCTATGTCAAGAATAGATTTTAATTTTGCACTATATTACAAGTGTAAATTTGTCCCTTCACCTAGGCTTAATTTTTTGAGTGCTTTCCTTTCACTTCTCTTTGTCTTCTTCTTCCTTCATATGCCTTCATGTCTTTATGTCTAATTAGTGAGTGAAGCCCCAAAAGCTCCGCCTCAATCACTAATTAGCATTCTTTGTCTTCTTCATATGTCCTTCTTCTCTTCTATTCCTCTCTTTTCTTTGAATACCACTTCAAGCTCCTTCTCCATTACCTTTTCTCTCAAGAAATGATATTAAATCTCTATGTGCTTTGTTCTTGCATGAAATATAGGATTTGCTGAAAGATACAATGACCTCATATTATCTCCATGTATGATAGGTATACCTTGATCAATGTCCAAGCTTTTGAACAAGGTTTGCATCCATATCACTTCTTTAGCTGCTACTACAAGTCCTTTGTACTCAGCTTCAGTTGATGATAAAGCCACTGTATGTTGCTTCTTTGAACACCAACTTAAAAGTTTATCTCCTATGTATATCATATACCCATGTGTTGAACTTCTATCATCTTGACTTCCTGCCCAATCTGAGTCACTATATGCTCTCAAATTTATATCTGATGTAAAAGGATAATATAATCCTTCTTTCAAAGTTCCTTTGATGTATCTAAGAACTCTTTGACCTGCAATCCAATGTGGATCCTTTGGACAATGCATGAATTGAGAAAGAACTCCCACTGCATAACTAAGATCAGGTCTTGTTAGTGTAGCATAAATCAAGCTTCCCACTAAAGATTGATACGTCCTCATATCCTTGAACTCTGCACCATCATATTTACTAAGTTTATGATTGACCTCAAGTGGTGTTGATGCCTCTCTGCAATTCTTCATGCAAAACTTCTTTAGAAGATTCAGAAGATACCTTTCTTGTGATACATATATACCATGATCTGCATAAGTGATTTCCATTCCAAGAAAATATGACAATTTTCCTAGATCACTTATCTTAAATTCCTTCTCAAGTAATCTCTTCACCTCCTTGATTCCTTCATTTGAAGTACCTGTGATTATAATATCATCTACATAAATACAAATGTAGATCATACCTTCATCTGTTCTATTGATAAGTAAACTTGCATCTGCCTTTGAACTTTGATATCCAAGATCATTAAGATACTTCACAAGTCTATAATTCCAAGCTCTTGGAGATTTCTTTAATCCATAAAGTGCTCTTCTCAATTTGTAAACATAATTTGGATACTTGTAATCTGCAAACCCTTGAGGTTGCTCCATGTAGACTTCATCTGATATATATCCATTTAAAAATGCATTCTTTATATTCCAATTGACTCAATGTCCATCCTTTTGATGCTGCAATAGCAATGATTGTCCTTATGGTTGACATATTTGCTACAGAACTGAATGTCTCATCATAATCTATGCCATGAGTTTGAGCATAGCCTTTAACCAACAATCTAGCTTTGTATCTGGCTATTCTTCCATCTACATGCTTCTTTATTTTATAAACCCATTTATTTCCAATCACTTTCTTACCATTAGGTTTTGGAACAAGTTCCCAAATCTTGTTCTCTTCAAGCGCATCAAACTCTTCCTTCATTGCTTCTTTGCATTGTTTCTTACCCTTTGCTTCATCATAGCTTTGAGGTTCTTCATCTACTTTAACCATGTAAGCATAGTTTTCTTAAGTCAAATAAGAAGTATCATAGCACTACCTTGTTGGTTGTTTCCTTAATCTTTTTGACCTTCTTGATTCACACTCTTCATGTGTATCTGGATATACTTCTTCATCAAATCTAGGTACATCTTCATTTCTTCTATATGATCCAACCCTCGATGTGCTTGCTTGCATATGATCTTTAGCTCCATCTACCTGCATGTGTGATTTACCTCTTTCACTACCTCTTCTTCAAATGTTTCAAGATTACACTCTTTATCTGCATACCAACTCTTCTGTTCATCAAATGTCACATCTCTGGAAACAATAAATTGTTTGGTTAGAGGACTCCATAGCCTATAACCCATCTGCTTTTCATCATATCCAATAAACACATATTTTTCAGCCTTTGGTTCAAGCTTATGTCTGAGTTGTGATGGTACATAAGAATAGGCAATTGATCCAAACAACTTACAATGATCAAGTGTTGGTTTCTTAGCCCACCAAGCTTCATAAGGGGTCATTCCATTTAGAGCTGCACATGGTAATCTATTCGCAAGATATGTAGCTGTATTTACAACCTCTGCCCAAAGATAATTAGGGCAATTCTTTTCCTTTAAGATTGCTCTAGCAAACTCAACCAAAGTTCTATTCCTCCTTTCTGCCACTCTATTGTGTTGAGGTGTATACCTACAAGTTATTTCTCTCTTGATACCTGCATTCCAAAGATAATCATTGAATTCTTGGGAGAAATATTCTCCCCCTCCATCAGACCTTAGCCTCTTGAGCTTTTGACCTGTAACTCTCTCTGCATATGCATGAAAATGTTTGAAGGCTCCAAACACTTCTGATCTTTCCTTCAAAACATAAATGGTTATCCATCTTGTAGCATCATCAATAAAAAGAACATAATACCTAGAACCATTTATTGATCCTTCTTTTGCTGGACCCCATACATTTGTATGTATGAGCTTTAGCAAACCATCATGTTTAAAACCTTTCTTTTGAAATGATAATCTGTGTGCCTTTCCCATTTGAAAAGCTTCACATTTATAGATCATATGTTGGCTCTTTACATTTGGTAGCCCTATCACAGATTGATTCTCCACCATGATTTTAATTCCTTTCTCATTGAAATGTTCTAACCTCTTATGCCAGAGGTCTAACTCTGTAAGTACTTCATCACCATGTGTGATCAGGGCTTGACCAACAGTCCCTTGCAAGAGTAAAAAGTCTACCTTCCCTCTTACCATAGACAATTTGATTGTATCCATCCTCTGGATCTTCAACAAATACTCCTTCATTTTTAAATTTGACTTGAAAACCTTTCTCTACTATTTGTCCCACACTAATAAAATTCTTTGGTATTGTTGGGACATACAAGACATTTGTTAGCAAATCAACTCCACTTCTGCACTTCACTTTTCCAATTGAATGCACATTATGTTTTGTAATACCTTCTTCCAATTCTGATAACAATTCTATATTACCTGACAAGTGATTTGAACAACCAGAGTCAATATAGAATACCTTGAGATCCTCCTTCTCTGATGCACTTATTGAATTCATCATCAATGTTGTATGGTTGTCATTCTGTGTATCATTTGCATCGTTGTAATAGGTAGTGTTATAAGACTGATTCTGATCCAATTTCTTCCACGACCTCTACCAAAACTTCCTCTTAAATTTTGTCTTCCTCTTTGAAATTGATTATGAAACCTTCCACCTCTTCCTTTGCAATTATTACTTTGATTCTGATTTGATCCTTTTTTATTATGCCAACAATCATAAGCTAGATGATTGCTCAATCCACAATCCAGCATGTCTTCTTGTTATTGTTCTGATAACCTCTACCTCTTCCATTTCCTCGATTTTTACTTCTGCCAATACTTCTTCCTCTTGCAAAATTTTCTTGAGTAGTCATTTCTTCTTCATCCTTTGCTTTAACTTTCTCACTTTTCTTCTTGTTCTTTGCATACATAGCAGAGCTATGTCCTTTATCTCCATCTGACTTCAAATCTTGCTCAAATGTAAGCATCAGTCCAAGCAATTGATTTAATTTTGGTACATAATGATTTAATGAAAGTTCAGTTGAGGGTACAACATGTTTCCAACTTTCATCTCCTCTCAATCCTGCAAGCAATTGTGCTATCAATCTATGATCTTCAATATCCTCATCAATAGATCCAAGGCTATCTGCCAAGTCCTTCATCTTAGTGACATAATCACTAATGCTCTTACTTTGCTTCTTCTTAAATGTGGTAAAATCTGACCATAAGCTAGCCTTCCTAGCTTTAGTAGTGTTTTGGAAGTGATCTTCCAAAGCATTCCATATGTCTTCAACTGTTTATAAACCTCTGATATGTGGTAACAATGATCTGTGATAGTGTTGTATATATAAGCCCTTGCACTTGCATCTCTCTTCTACCATAGCTTCAAAGCTTCTAGTTCTTCTTTCCTTGGTTGAGTATCATCTTCAAATGTAGGCTTTTCTTCTTCACCTGTCACATATACCATTAGATCCTTACTCATAAGTAAGGCTTCCATTCTCATTACCCAAGCACGATAATTATCTCTGTCCAATTTGTCAATAGATACATGATCTGCCATAGTCTTCTTGCTTCTGTTGCAACCTGTGAGTATAAGGTTAAAGTATGTTACCTTTTTTAGATCTTTACCCTTGAAAATAACTTTGAAGTGCTCCTCTGATGTCTTTTGTTGCTGAACACCTCAACTTTCACCTTTTCAATGAAGAACTCTTCAACTCCTCTTGTATCTGTACCTCCTTTCACTCTTGAGGACCTTTCTGCTCTAATACCACTTGTTGATGTATCAAATACCACAAGAACTAAGCTAAAGTGATATTATAATTCCTCCATAATCATCATTAGCTTAGCAACACTCTAAATTTGAAACCTTTATCACTACACTTAGTGAAATCCAAAAATTTACTCTTCAAAAATCTGCACCTTTTCTTCTAACTTCAAATCTGATTTGTATTAACTTGATTCTTGTAAATTCTTTTAATCATTTGCTAATAGAAGCTCTTGCTAATGTTGAGCAACACATTCCAAACAAAAATTTCAAGCAATAACTTCAAAATCCTTTGAATTCACTTCAACATTTGAACTATGTCTGAAATCTGAAAAATGACTTCATCGATTTGACATACCTTCACTGTTAGACTCATTTCTCTATGTACGTGTCCTGTTTTGCAAAGATCTTTTGGTCGATTATAGTTGAAGGTAGTAGCTTCAAAATGAGCTACTCATGAAAACTGTACTATGAGATCTGACCGTTAGAAGATAAGGGAAAAGTGTGCCAGAAAACTCGTAACTATTAACTTTACACTGTACTATGAGATCTGACCGTTAGAAGATAAGGGAAAAGTGTGCCAGAAAACTCGTAACTATTAACTAGCTTTCACACTGATATGAAATCACTTAGAAATCTCTATACAAGAGTAATTAGATCAAATCCTTTTACACAAACATGTGTTATCTTTTAGAGAAGATGTGTACAAAATGACTTGGCTTCATTTTGCTCATAGCCATGGAAAACTCTCCTACTCTGAGTAGTTCTTCCTCAACATCTCTCTCAGAAAAAAATGTGACTTTTTCTCTACTCACTCAAGACTTACAAATCAAGTTCTTTTTTTTTTCTATGTCAAGACTAGACTTTAATTCTGCACTATATTACAAGTGTAAATTTGTCCCTTCACCTAGGCTGAATTTTCTTAGTGCTTTACTTTCACTTCTCTTTGTCTTTCTTCTTCCTTCATATGCCTTCATGTCTTTATGTCTAATTAGTGAGTGAAGCCCCAACAATAGGCTTCTATTGGATTGATGTTCAATTGCAGCATCTTGGCAGTAAGAAAGTCTAAGTGCACTAGTTGCTACACCCGAGTCAATCAACACCCCCATATTCCTTACATTTTGTCTTGGTCCTACCTGTATGGTCACAAAGGGATGTGGATCGATTATTTGAGAAGCCATTGCACCTGATGTTTGGCACATGGCCATGTGATATCTTGGGGCTTCGAGACTGACATCTAGGACTAGTTGCCTTAACTTATTTTGTCAAATGTGTTCTCTAGCCTCTACTTGTGCTTCTTCTCTAACCCTTAATTCTTCTTCTTTTCGCTTCTTAGCAGTGTTGAGTCTCATTAACATATCCTCTGTAAGAGGTTCTTGATACATCTTGACTCTACATCCACTAATATAGTTTGGCAAGAAGTCACCTTCTAGAGTGGCCAATTGAACCGCACCACTAGTGGAAATTCTATTAATGATCATGGGTCCATGTCCTCTCTTTTCCAATTTACAAGCATGATGTTTAGTGTATAAACCAACACTAGGTCTCCCTCTTTCAATCCTTTATCCTTGATGTGTGCATCAAAGTATGCCTTTTGTCTTTTCTTTGGAGCGTAGATGCCTGTTGCCACTCATAACCTTGTTTCACCTAAACATTCTAGATCAAAGATCCTAGAGGACAATTCATGTCCATTCCACTCGTGCTCTTGTGCTACTTTTAAAGTTGGTATTAGGAAGTCCAATGGTAGCACAACATTGTATCCAAAGGCCATCTGAATGTTGGGTGTATGTAGAAGTGTGAGAGACACACGAGAAGCTCACACAAGGAGCACAAATGCAGCAAGACACAGAGAGAAGACGATGGCTGGAATAGCTCTCTCTATTAACAATGAACTGAGCTGAAGGAAAAGCTGAATAATATCCCTAAGTACAAAGTACCACCACATATGAGAGTATCAAGTATGTGGTAACATGGGGAAAAAACCTCTAGCCAACACTAGAGTAAAAAGTGCCCATGTATAGGGAAAAGGTTCACATCAAAGCTACTCAAGGAACACATATGTGTAACAAACCCCCTTGGAGCGAATGGTGTGAACACATACAAGGAGTGAGAGATCAGCCCCCACAAGGTAATAAGCCTAAAGCTTTGCAAAAAGCTTCAAAATTTTTCCGTGGAAGAGCTTTGGTGAATATGTCTGCCACATTATCTTGTGTAGGCACATATACAAAATCAATATCTCCTGCATGAAGGCGCTCTCTCACAAAGTGATAATGCACCTCAATATGTTTGGTCCATGCATGAAACACTGGGTTTTGTGCAATAGACAAAGCACTCTGACTATCAGTGAGAATATGCTTAGCAGCATCAATCTCCATGCAAAGATCCATCAATAGGTGTCTCAACCATATACACTCCACTGTCGCTATGAAAACTACCCTCTACTCAGCCTCACAACTCGATGTTGCCACTGTAGGTTGCTTCTTACTCAACCAAGATATACATGAGTCTCCAAGGGAAAAGCAATTACCACTAGTGGACAAGTGAGTATCATAACAACTAGCCCAATCACTATCTGTAAAAGCATGCAAGCATGGCTGAATATCTCTGCCATAAAAGAGACCTAAGCTCAAAGTACCTCGGAGATATCTAAACACATGTTTCACCGCTTGCCAGTGCTTAGTGCCAGGGCTATGCATGAATCGACTCAGCTGGGAGACTACATACTGTATATCCGGCCTTATGTTGCATGCATATATAAGACATCCCATAGCTTGCTGATAAAGAGAAGTGGCAAATGCATCACTAGAATCCTCAACTGAGAACCTGAATCCTGTCTCAACTGGTGTGGAAACTGGCTTGCAATCCTCAAAGTCAAAATGCTGAAGTAGTTTTTCAACATACTTTGCTTGATGCATAACAATTCCTCCCTCAACAGATACAAACTGGATGCCAAGATAGTAGCTTTAAAGACGAAGATAAGTGACATCAAAAGTATGATGCAAATCAGCCATAAGAATGTCAAGTTGTGCATCACATGACCCAGTCAAGGGTATGTCATCGACATAAAGAACAAGCACTATAAGATCAGCCCCATTTTTGCGTACATAGAGTGTGCTTTCAATCGGACTACATGTGAAGCCAAGAGCAATCAAGTGCTTATGGATTTTGTCATACCATGCACGTGGATCTTGCTTGAGATCATACAAGGCTTTATGCAAGCGACAAACAATATATTCTTTCCCTTTCATAGCAAATCCAAGAGGTTGCTTCACATAAAACTCTTCTTGCAAATCGCCACTCAAAAAGGCTGTTTTTATGTCCAACTGATGCACTTTCCAACCTCGATGGGCAGCCAATGCAACCACGGTACGAATAGTAGTCATGTGTGAAGTAGGTGCAAATGTTTCCTCATAATCAATGCCATATTGTTGCGCATATCCTTTGGCAACCAATCTACATTTGTAGCAATCAATGCTACCATCAGATTTTCTCTTAATCTTATAAACCCACTTTGTACCAATGGCGTCCTTTCCTTTTGGCGATTCACATAATTCCCAACTACCATTCCTATGTATGGAATCCATTTCTGATTGCATAGCACTCATCCATTGTGGATCATCACATGCATCTTCAAAAGAAAGTGGCTCTTCATTACATGCTGTAGCAATAAGAGAATAATCCACAAAATTACTTGATGCATGGTGAGAGCTTGATCTTGTTCTACCAAGTAAAGGTGCACTCAATTCGCTGCCTTGCAAAGTTTGTTTTAGCCACTTTGTCATAGTTTGTGCACTCTTGATAGACATGCGTTCATTATGTAAAACATCTTCAATATGTACATCATGGATGGGCTGAATTTCATGCTCATTTTCATGAGCCATATTTGATGCAAATGTTCATCCATATGTGGCTGGAAATTGCCAGCAGTTTTGATAATTTTTGGCTAAAAATTTTCAGCCATGTTTGGCTGGAAATTCTCTACATTTTCAGCCCTATTTGGCTGGAACTTTTCAGCCCTTTGAACCTCAGTTGGCTGATCTACATGGCCATAGTTAAGCGCACCATTTTGGAACAAAGGCATGAGTGTATCGAACACATCTTGTGAGCTAACTATTGGCCGTTTTTTGCATTCAAGTAGAGGGAAAACTGAATTTTCAGCAAATACCACATCTCGACTCACAATAGTTGTGTTCATCAATGGATGGTACAAACGATATCCCTTACTTTCAACACTATAACCAACAAATATACATTTCTTTGCCTTGTCATCAAGTTTGTGATGTTGTTGTGATGGCACAAGAGCATATGCCAAACAACCAAACACACGCATATGACTAACCATAGGCTTATGAACATTCCAAGCCTCATAAGGAGTGATGACTCCCAATGCTTTTGTAGGGTAGTGATTCAACACATAGTTTGCACACATGACTGCTTCCATCCAAAACTTATCAGGAAGATGCTTTTCTTTAACCATACATCCTGCCATTTCAAGTAGAGTTCTATTTTTATGCTTGACAACACCATTTTGCTGAGGTGTATATGGCATCGTACATTGGTGCAAATGCATACATACTCTAGTTCATTGTCATCCTCTTCTTCTTCTATAACATCATTAGGATCACATTCTTCTAGTAAGGGTTCACACATGAAGACGAATATATCATAACCCTCGGCATTGCAATGAAGTGTCCATTGTTCTTCATTGACAGCAATCTCCATGGTGCATAATATTTCTGCCCAACTATGAGGCTCTAATTCCTCATCTGGAAAGATCATCGGTGTATAGGTTGGGTCTCTAACTGTTCTAGATCCTTGAGAAGTTCCTTCTTCTCTCACTTTTAAACGTCTTTTCTCTTGCTCTGCGACCTTGCACATCCATAAATGAGTGTCTTCATGCATCCACGATGAATCAAAATAACTTTCAAAATGCATAGAGATTGAATCTTCTTGTGCTTTGTGGATAGGATTCCACTGTAGGGGTGGTACACCTCTAAAGGTATAATGCTTCAAATTGACCTTACTTGTGACCCCTAAGTGTTGCAAGTACAAGGATTTGGTTCCCAAATCTTGTACTATTTGAAATTGTCGTAGGAAGGGTCTTCCTAGGATCATCTCATAGACATTATTTTGACAAAGTCACATATAGCAAAGGTGTGTTCAAACTCTACACCACAAGTGGTTAGAGTTATCCCTTCTAGCAATCCTAGAGTCTTTTAATATGGCCATTAGCCATTTGAAGCTTCATTCTAGTTGGTCTTAATGCAGGTTTGCCCCATTCCTTCCACAAGGAGGTGGTTGCAATTGCAACACCAGCACCTGAATCTAAGATAGCTTTGGTTGTATAAACTTGGTAGGTGATTGGAAGACAAGCATTACCTTCTTTACCTTCACTCATGTCTCCTATTTTGTCAAGAGCTATCTCTGGTACTTTTTGCTTAGAGCCTGCTTTCGACACATTCGAACCAAGTTCTGGAACTTGATTTGCCACATGTGTCCATAGCTCAGGTTTTACTTTGAGCAGCTCTTCTAATGTGAGATGAAACTGAACCTTATTGTTCTTCATGACTTCATTGTTTCTTGGAACCACTAAGTCTTCATTTCTTATCAGTATAGTGGGAGTTCTGATCTAAAGGGATTCAGATTCCCATGGGCCTGTGAATTGTGAAAACTCTTGTAAAGAATTAGATTCAAAATCTAATCTTTCATCTTCTTGTTGCTCTCCTTGGTCTCCATAAATGGATGGAAAGTCTTAGGGAAATTGATCATGAAGATCATAAATTTCAGGAATAGGAGGGGGATTACCCTCCTCCTTGGCCCATTTCTCTTCTTGTATTTTCCACAAGAACACTTGAGAGTACTGTTCAATTGAAAGAGGTCTTCCGTCATCCATGGAATCAGGAACATAAACTTTCATTGGTGGTGAAATTTCTCTTTCAACAACTGGTTGAGCCTGTGGAGGTAAAGAAACCTATGGCTTGTTTACCAACTGCTCCAATCTTTCTAGTAAGCCCTGGAAATGCAAATTCGATTTGAGAGAGTTTGTCTGATTGAACAATTGATTGGTCTCGAGCATAGATTGAGCTAGCTCTACCATTTTCATGCACATTTTTGTCCGTTCAATCTCTAAATCTGCTCCAGGGTAACTCTTGTCTAGGTTTGCAGCTGTTGGCCCTTCTTGAAGTCGAGCGTGGTAGGCCTTGAACATCATGTCCAAGCCTTCTGGGGTTGGATATGCAAGAATAGACCCTGGTTGTGGTCTATTTTTGGGTGCTGGGGTGGGATGAAGTGGAGTGGATGGATTTTTGGCATGTGAGGGGTTTTGAGATGCAATGTCTGCTATTTTTATTTTTTTATCTTTTAGGCTTTCTTCTAGTTTAGATAACTTTCTAGCCCACTTAAGCTTGGCTTTTTCCCTGGTATCATTCCATGTTCTTGTTTTCCTCTTACTAGGCTCTTTTGATTCACTTGACTCTGATTGTTTAGCTAGTTTAGCCTATTTTAAAGCTTGTGCCCTAGTGATTGCTTGTATAGGAGACACATTAATGCTACTTTAACTTGAATCCACCACTAAGCCTACCACATTAATGGGTGTAACCTTGGCTGCACTGGAGGGGTTCTTAGGACAATCTCTTAGAAGATGTTCTTTGCTATAGTCAAGACAAAAGCCTTGTATTTTGATGTTTTGTCCTTGTCCCAAAGCTGGTAAGTGGGGACATTCATGAATGAAATGGTCACCTTCACATCTAAAACATGGTCCTCTAGGGTCTTGTGGTCTCAATTGGAGCCTCATATTAGGATTTGTATACATGAAATTGGAGTATTTTGGCTCCCATTTTGGTTCCATAGGTGGTGCCTCATATTGATACATAGAAGTCTCACTATGCTCAGGTGACTCTCTATAATAAGCTTGTGGGCTATCCTCATGGGTGTAGTTGAAACTCTAAGCATGAGGGTCATTTTCAGAGACCAAAGGGGTCACTAGCACCAATGCTCTATTAGGGTTCTCTTCTGCCACTGCATACGTAATTGGGATCACATTGGAAGGAGGTGGCGGTTGGTTTCCTAAGACCGGTTGTGGCCTATATGGTGCCTGCTATTGTTGTTGGTATTGCTGTTGTGGCCATAATATGGTTGGTAGTATTGGTTCTGATACCTTCCCTATTGGTAAGGTTGCTGATACATTTATTTGATAGCCTGCCTATTGTACGGACAATCTTGAGCCATGTGGTTTGTGTATTTCCTCTAAAATAGTGCAATATGAAGCATTCATTTCTCTCATGTTCTATTTTTGCATTGGCCATATGTTAGCCATGTGGTTGCCTCCACATCTATACATCATTTCAATGAGGTGACCCTTGATGTTTGTCTATTTTGAACTCCTAGCTTCCTTGCAACTTGCTCAACTATCTCCTCTATCTCAATGGAGGGTCTGGAAGTATGGCTAGTAGAAGTGTTAGAAACCTTATAGAGGTCGGACAATTCTAACGCCTCACCCAAGTTGTCTTCTATGTCTATGCACATCCGCACACACGTTTCTATGGATACAGGCTCTTTCAAGTACATGTATGATCTTAACTTGGTACTTAGTAAGCCATCTGTTGTGGGTAACTCTCGAAGAGGGCATCTTTCTAAGTATTGTTTGAAATGTCTTCCTGCAAATCACACTATTTCTTGGGGTGTTTGCTTGAAGTTGTGGGTCAAGGATGATGTGTTATGCCTGATGCCACTCTTGGGAAATTCCACAATGAATGCTTCTATGAGTTGACCTATATTTTGGTACTTACAACTATTTAGAGGCAAAAACCAAGCTAAGGCAGTACCCTTGAGAGTCAACCCAAATGCCTGAAATTGGGTCTCTCTCTGCGCCTGTTTCAGAAGACATTTAGAACTTTCTACATATGAATGTTCCTATTCAAAATTCTCTCAGCATGTTCGCAATTGGACTCTCAAATTTTAACCATAGATGGATTAACTATAGACTTAGACATGTTCAAAAGGATTTCTCAAAAGATTAATCACAGAAGGAGAATCAGAGAAAAGATCGACGTGCAATTCTCTGAAGATTTTTCTTCTCATAACTTTTCATACATCTGATGGATGACATGCATAATGTTCATCTCATACTCTCCTATTCTTCTATTCTTCACTTCTATTGTCTTCTCTATCTCTTCTATATCTCTCTCTACGACTATGAACATGTATATATATATATATATATATATATATATATATATATATATATATATATATATATATATATATATATATATATATATATATATATATATATATATATATATATATATATATATATATATATACGAGTCTTACTCGTCAATTTTCCAAATACATTGAAATATTTACAAGAGTAATGTACAAAATAACTTTGTTTCTGAATCTCCTCCTTCTTGAAACTGATCTTCAATCTTCCAATCATTTTTCCACTTCTGGATTTTATGTAATCACTAATTGTTGATTGTTCTGCTCCAACAGCTCCCCCTCAATCATCAATTGTGATTACCTGCATCTTCTTTATTCCTGCCATATCTTTAACCCTCTGCAACTTTGGTCCATCCAAACTTTTTGTCATCATATCTGCAAGTTGATCTTTTGTAGGAGTATGCATGATTTCAATTTCTTTATCAATAACCTTCTCTCTCAAAAAATGATACTGAATTTCAATATGTTTAGTTCTAGCATGAAACACAGGATTTGCTACCAAATATAAAGAACTCATATTGTCTCCACAAATGATAGGAGTACTCTGAATAACATCAAAACTCTTCATAAGTATCTTTAGCCATATTACTTCCTTTGCAGCTTCCACCATGCCTTTGTATTATGCTTCTGTGGATGATAGAGCAACTGTATGTTGCTTCTTAGAACACCAAGAGATTAGCTTATCTCCCACATAACACAAATATCCATGTGTTGATCTTCTATCATCCAAATTACCTGCCCAATCTGCATCACTGTATATTTTGACTCTTGTATCTAAAGTAAACCCATAGTACAACCCTTCTTTGAGTGTACCCTTGATGTACCTAAGTACTATTTGTCATGCAATCCAATGTTCCTTTCTAGGACAATGCATGAATTGAGATAGAACTCCAACTGCATATGACAAATCAGGCCTTGTTAATGTAGCATAAATTAAGCTACCCACCAAACTTTGATAGAGCTTCATATCTTTGAATTCTTCTCCTCCATATTTAGTCAGTCCATGATTCACTTCCATTGGAGTTGGTGCTAACATGCAATCTTCCATTTTAAATTTGGTTAGCAAATTTCTCAGATACCTTTCTTGAGTTACATATACTCCATGTTGAGTATATGAAATCTCCATTCCCAAGAAGAATGAAAAATTTCCCAAATCACTGATTTTGAACTCTTTATCCATTTGTTTCTTAATCATGTGTATGCCTTTGTCATCTGTTCCTGTAAGTATTATGTCATCAACATAAATACAAACATAAATAAATCCATCTTCACTTGCTTTGACTAGCAAGCTACTATCTGCCTTTGATGCTTGAAATCCAAGTTCCTTCAAGAACTTTACAAGCCTATAATTCCATGCCCTTGGGGCCTACTTCAATCCATACAAAGCTCTCTTGAGCTTACACACATAATTTGGATACACTTGATCTTTGAACCCTTCTGGCTGCTCCATGTAAACTTCATATGAAATGTAACCATTCAAAAAAGCATTTTTAACATCTAATTGAGATAATCTCCAACCTTTGCAAGCAGCAATTGCTATGAGTGTTCTGATGGTTGTCATCTTTGCCACAGGACTATAAGTCTCATCATAGTCCACTCCATATGTCTGTGCATATCCCTTCACAACAAGTCTGGCTTTGTACCTAGACACACTTCCATCTGCAAACCTTTTTGTTTTGTAAACCCACTTACATCCAATGATTTTCTGACTATTAGGTTTAGGAACCAGATCCCATGTCTGATTTTCCATCAATGCATCATACTCCTCTTGCATAGCTTCTTCCCAATTCTTCTTCCCTTTGGCTTCATCATATGTAGATGGATCTTCATCTGCTTTTATCATGTAAGCATAATCCTTAGTAGTCAAGAATGAAGTATCATAGCTATACCTTGTAGGTTGCCATTTGTGCCTTGTAGACCTCCTGAGTTCTCCACTTCTTGAAGTTTTTGGTTCATCACATTTTGGATCAAACCTTGGCACTTCTTCACCTCCAACTTGTATTTCATTTTTCTCTTCTTCATCAAATATCTGAACCTTTGTTTTACCTTTCTTCTGATTCATAATTTCTTCAACTTCTGCATACACATTAGATGTACCTGCATACCAAGTACCTTGTTCATCAAATGTAACATCCTTGGACACAAGGAATTGTTTTGTGGATGGACTCCACAATGTATAACCCATCTGCTTGTCATCATAGCCAATGAATACATACTTCTCTGCTTTAGGCTCCAACTTATGCCTCAATTGAGATGGCACATATGCATATGCCACGCATCCAAATATTTTACAATGATCCAAGGTAGGTCTCTTACCCCACCAAGCTTCATATGGTGTCATACCCTGCAAAGCTTTACTAGGCAATCTATTAACCAAATATGTGGCTGTGTTTACAGCCTCAGCCCATGAATAATTTGGACAATTTTTCTCTTTCAACATGGATCTTGCAAATTCAACAAGTGTCCTATTTCTTCTTTCTGCTACCCCATTTTGTTGAGGAGAGTACCTGCAAGTAATTTCCCTCTGTATACCTGCATTCCACAAGTAATCACTGAACTCATTAGAGAAATACTCTCCCCCTCCATCTGACCTTAACCTCTTCAATTTTTGACCTGTAATTCTCTCTGCATATGCATGATAGTGTTTAAATGTATTAAACACTTCTGATTTGTCTTTGATCACATAGATTGTGATCCACCTGGTAGCATCATCAACATATATAAGGTAATATCTTGAACCATTTATACTAAAGTCGTTTGAAGGACCCCACACATCTGTATGTACCAATTCAAGTCTTTCTGAATACATAAAACCATGCTTATTGTATGATTGCTTATGAGCCTTACCTAACTGACATGCTTCACATCTGTATGTCATGTGTTGACCTGCAATGTTAGGCAATCCAAATATTGAACCATTGTTTATCATTTCTTTGATACCTCTCTCATTAAAATGTCCAAGTCTTTTGTGCCAAAGATCCAATTCTGACACCTTTTGCTCTCCATATGCAAACATAGCATGTCCAATGTTTCCTTGTACCTTTAATGTGAAGAGACTTCCTTCCTTCTTCCCTGTAACAATCTGTTTATACCCTTGACTAGGGTCTTCAACATAAACTCCATCATTAGTGAACCTTACCTCATATCCTTTTCCCACAATTTGTCCTACACTTATCAGATTTTTAGGAATTGTAGGAACATACAAAACCTTACTCAAGAGAGTGCTTCCATCTTTGGCTTTGACTGAACCAATTGACTTTACCTTGTGCTTTGTATTATGACCTGTTTGGACTGTATGATTAATTGCATTATAATCTAGATCAATCATCAAGGCAATGTTTCCACTCAGATGGTTGCTACATCCTGAGTCAATATAAAATACTCTCATGTCTTCATGTGAAGCTTCACAGGTAGCATTCATAATAAGAGTCGAGTCTTCTTTCTGATCTGATGCATAATTGTAGTAGGTGTTATTATATGATTGATTTTGGAAGTTTCTTCCTCCACCTCTTCCAAAAGAATACCTACCACCTCTACCTCTGAAGTTTCCTCTCTGATATCTGCCACCTCTTCCTCTTTGATTAAAATTCTGATTAAAATTACCATTGCTTTGATTATTGTGCCAACAATCATGAGATAGATGATTGGTCTTACCACATATCCAACAAGCTCTGACATTATCTTTATTATCTCTGCCTCTTCCTCTATTTCTACCACTTCCTCTTCCTCTTAGGAAGTTTGCTTGGCTTGGAGTACCTTCATCTTCAACTGATTGTTGCTTTCCTTTGCTAGCTTTCTTCTTATCTTTAGAATACATTGCATGTCCTGCACTCTTATCAATATCTCCTTTGATATCATTCTCAAAAGTTAGCATATGTCCTAACAATTGATTTAGATCAGGAGTGAAATGATCTAATGAAAGTTCTGTAGATAAAATAAAAGGCTTCCACTTCTCATCTCCTCTTAGCCCTGTGAGAATTTGCCTTACCAATTTATCTTCTTCAATATCTTCATCCATTGCACCTAAATAATCTGCAATGTCCTTCATCTTTGTCACATAATCAGATATTGATTGTGAAGCATTCTTCTTGAAGGTAGTGAATTTTGCCCATAATGAAGCTTTCCTTGATTTGGTTGTGTTCTAAAAATGCTCTTCCAAAGCATTCCAAATGTCACTTGCACTTTCAAGTCCTCTAATATGAGGAAGCAAATAATCATTCACTGCCATGTAGATTATGCTCCTTGCTTGAGCATCCTTCTTCATCCAAATCTTTACATCTGCTAGCTTCTCCCTAGTTGGAACACTAGGATCTCTGAACTCTGGCTTTTCTTCCTCTTTTGTGATATATCCCATCAGATCTTTGCTCATAAGATGAGCTTCCATTCTCATAGACCAAGCTGGATAATTTTCTCTATCCAACTTTTCAATTTGGAGACTATCTCCCATCCTTGCTTCACCTGTAGTCTCAAATCTTTAGTCCTTATAAACAATGAATGTACCTTAGCTTCGAATGTTGCTCCTTCTGATCCTTTGGACAACCTTTATGTGTCTTCCTTCAATCTTTCTTCACACTTTATCCTTTTGATCCTTCGAGATGTAAAGTTTGTATGTCTGCAGCAGTCGGAGTCTTCCTTTCCTCAATTTTGATATAACCTGCTCTGATACCACTGATGGAGAGTGTTAATCTCCAAAAGAACAATCTATCCTTGATGTTAGACCACCTCTATATCAAGAATAACTTCAGACTCCACTTAATTTTAAAGAACAATCACCAAACTATCAAGAAATTGATCAACTATGAAAAATCACTTCTCAGAAAAAGTCTGCTGCACATTAACCATTCATTGATTGATCATTCGTGTAAAGTTTTTCATAAAACTTTGTAGAATGTGTCGTCTAGAGGTTGCGCATCTTCTCTAAGTTCAAAATCCTCAAATGCTTGAGTAGATTGTGAGAAATGACTCAGACAATGTACCTATGTCTGAAACTGTCTCTCTATAATGACGACTTTGACACCTGTAACTTCTAAGCTATGGTTCTCCCAAACTACAGCCCGTTTAATAAAATGATTTTAGCCATAGATGGCTTACCTCTCAACTTAAATTTCGAATCCTCATTTGTGTAAAACTTAACACTATTCACTAAGCACTGTCCATTTCTTTGACCATCGAATCTGTGCCTGTTTCAGAAGACATTCAGAACTTTCTACATATGAATGTACCTATTCAAAATTCTCTCAGCCTGTTCGCAATTGGACTCTCAAATTTTAACCATAGATGGATTAACTATAGACTTAAACATGTTCAAAATGATTTCTCAAAAGATTAACCACAGAAGGAGAATCAGAGAAAAGATCGACGCGCAATTCTCTGAAGATTTTTCTTCTCATAACTTTTCATACATCTGATGGATGACATGCATAATGTTCATCTCATACTCTCCTATTCTTCTATTCTTCACTTCTATTGTCTTCTCTATCTCTTCTATATCTCTCTCTATGACTATGAACATGTATCTATATATATATATACGAGTCTTACTCGTCAATTTTCTAAATACATTGAAATATTTACAAGAGTAATGTACAAAATAACTTTGTTTCTCAATCTCCTCTTTCTTGAAACTGATCTTCAATCTTCCAATCATTTTTCCACTTCTAGATTTTATGTAATCACTAATTGTTGATTGTTCTGCTCCAACAGTCTTGAACACTTGAGAAGGTCTAAGGGTTCTTGGGTACTCTCGCAGTCTAGGTAATGGAAAATTATGTTCCTCTCCTTGATGCCTATCTGCTCTATGTCTCTCTCTTTCTGGTCTTTCACTTTCAAATCTTGACCTTTCTCGACCTGCAGTGTGTGCAAAGCTTACCTCAGGTCTCTCTCTGGCTCTTGCCCTTTGGTTTTCATGAGCCTGTGAAATCGTGCTCCTTGGAGGCCATGGGAAACACTGGTGGAGGGAAAATCAATTGACCTTGCCAAGTGTATGCATGAATGCCATGCTCTGTTACCAGGAACAATCTCTCCGATGTGTTATCCAAATAGACAAGCTTTCCTAGTATCTCACGATCTTTGAACTTGTTGTGTTTACAAACTTGTAAACATCAAAGTACACAACGGAACATGATGAGACCTCCAAAGATCGTTAAAACACCAACCAAATATTTCCAAACTTCAAAAACAAACTTTCCACCAAACTTTCCAAAAAACAAAAATAGGTCACTGTAGCAAAATGATCACCAGAAACTCTCTGAGCAAAATTTCACAAAACAAATCATATGTTCTGAACGTAGACTCTCATTAGTATGCTTTAGAAACAAAAAACGTCAAAAAAAGTGGAGTATAGCTCCCAAACCAACAACTTGAAGTCAAGGTAAGAAGAAGCCTGCAACAGCAAGGTATGACTAACTATCTAAATTGGAAAATGGTGTAGAGCAGCAAGAAAACTTCAAGGTCTATGAGAAATTTTGATATGGATAGAAAGTGTGAGAGCTAAGGAAACTCCTCCAAGTAAAATCACTCAAAAAGACCTCATAACGACTGAGATATGAAAGTTTGAAGAGAGGTATGTCACTGATGAGGCACCGGATAGACACAAGAAACAAGATATGCAAAAATGCCTACTTGCGCGGAGTTTTCTCATTGTAAATTGTACAAAAACTGATCTACTTATATAGTACAAGTTGTAAGCTTTGCAACGCAACAGGAATCACTCAATTTGGACACCTACACTAAGAGAACCACTCTTTTTATTGAGAGGCTATCAACAGAAGCACCTTCCTTGTCTAAAAATAGACACCTCTCCTTTCCTTCTACTTTTATCTACTTTTATCTACTTTTGCTCTAACTTTGGAGATGTGAAGGCCTCCACATGTTATTTTTCATAACTAATAAGATCCACAAGCTTCCATATACCCTTTTTAATAATTAATAAAATCCACAAGACTACTTTAGAGCTTGTTTTTATGTAACATTGCCCCCCTCAAGCTCTAAATCCAAAGCTTTGACTCCAAGTAGTACTTTGATTCGCTTAAGCTTCTGAGCATCCACTGCTTTTGTGAGTATGTCTTCTAATTGATCTTTCGTTCCAACATGTTGAATATCAATATCTTCATTCACCACCTTCTCTCGGATAAAGTGATAGTGCACTTCAATGTGTTTTGTTCTTGCATGGTACACTGGATTAGATGCGAGCTGTAATGAACTTATATTATCTCCAAAGAGTAGTGGACGTGTTGTAGATAGATTCATATCTTCATAAAGCTTCAAATACCACATAATCTCACATGTTGCATTTGTAAGACTTCTATATTCAGCTTCTATGCTTGAAAGTGCTATTGTAGGCTGTTTTTTAGAACTCCATGAAACCAAATTATTACCTGCAAATATCAGATATCCACGTGTACTCCTTCTATCATCCTTATTTCCAGCCCAATCTGCATCACTGTATGCTTTCAAATCCAAACCTTCATGATATTTATAGCCCAAACCTTCATTTAATGTACCATTCAAATATCTCAAGACCCTTTTTGCTGCTTGCATAAGAACATCTGTGGGTTTGTTCATGAATTGAGACAATGTACTTACACTAGATGTAATATCCGGCCTTGTTAAAGTTGCATATATAAGAGAACCAATCAAAGACTTTTAGATAACTGGATCTTCTAAAGGTTCACCATCTTCAGCACTATACTTCACATTGGGTTCCATCGGATTACTGATACTCTTGCAATGCTCCATGCCACATTTCTTTAACAAATCTGAAATATACTTTCTTTGTAGAAGATATACACCATCTTCCTTCTTCATAACTTCGATTCCAAGAATGTACGTCAGTTCTCCTAAATCTGAAATTTTAAATTCAGATCCAAGCTCTGCTTTGATCCTGGCTATCTCACCTTCATTGTTTCCTGTTATAATCAATTCATCCACGTAAATTGAGATATAAACAATCAATGATCCTTCAACCTTAACATACAAAGAAGTATCTGCATTTGAACACCTATATCTCTGCTTTTCAAGAAACTTTACCAATCTAAAATTCCAAGCCCTTGGAGCTTGCTTAAGACCATATAATGCTTTCAAGAGTTTACATACATGAGTAGGCTTCTTGGAATCTTCATAACCTACTGGTTGCTCCATGTACACATCTTCTTTTAAATCACCATTGAGAAATGCATTTTTTATATCTAATTGATAAAGATTCCATACCTTGCTTGTAGCAACACTTATTAATGTCCTTATTGTTGATATCTTGGCAACAGGAGAAAATGTCTCCTCATAATCCATGCCATAACTCTGTGCATAACCTTTACAAACAAGCCTTGCCTTATATCTACTTACTGAACCATCACTATTTCTCTTTATCCTGTACACCCATTTGTTACCAATTACCTTCATGTTAGGTTGCCTTGGAACTAAACTCCATGTATTGTTCTCATATAAAGTTGTCATTTCTTCATCCATTGCTTTAACCCATTTCTTTACCTTTGACGCTTCTTTAAAAGTTGTTGGTTCCTGCTCCTCAAGAAGTTTTGCAATATAAGCTTCATGAGAAAATCTTTGTGGTTGCCTTTCTTTCTCTTACTGGATACCTTGATTGGCTTCTTGTCCTACCATGCTTTTCTTGCCTTTGAGTTTGAGTTCTTCTTGATGTAGAACCTTCACTTTCTTCTTCCTGTGACTCAACTTCCTTTGAAATCAAATCGAGAATTTTCTTCAACTTCTCATTGGGGGGAGTTGCCTCTTCATGTGTAATTTGACTCTCTGGTGAACTTGGAGAACTTGGCTCTTCTTCGTGACTTCTTGTAGTTTCTTCTTCATCTACCTGCACTTCATGTTTATACCAAGATTTATCTTCATGAAAAATAACATCTCTCGAAACAATTACCTCTCTCGTATCTAGGTTCACACATCTATATCCTGGTTGCCCTTCTACCATACCAATGAAAACCATTTTTTGTGACCTTGGATCCAACTTTGACCTTAACTATTGTGGAACATGAACAAAACATATGCTTCCAAAAATTCTACAATTAGCAATATCTGGTTTTGATCCATAAAACAATTCATAAGGTGCTTGTTGTACATGACTTTGAATAGGTGGTAACCTGTTCATCACATAAACTGCCATATTGCATGCTTCAGCCTAAAAAATAATTGGTAAGTCCTTTTCATTTAACATGCACCTACCCATCTCCAAGATAGACCTGTTTCTTCTTTCGGCCACACCATTTTGTTGAGGTGTGTATCTGTTTGTAGTGTCCTTTTTAATTCCTTCTTCTTCCAAAAATGCAAGAAATTGATTAGAAAAATATTCACCTCCTCCATCTGATCTCAACCTTCTTATGCTTCGACCTGTTTGCTTTTCAACCAATGATTTAAACTTTTTGAATATGTCAAACACTTCGGATTTGTATTTCATAAAATAAATGAATGTAAACTTTGAGAATTCATCAATAAATGTGACAAAGTACTTGCTACCTGCCATGGAATCTTCTTGAGATGGACCCCATATATCAGTATGAATCAAGTCCAAAATACCTATGCTTTGCAATCCTGCTTTTGAAAAAGAACTTCGTACCTGTTTTCCAAACTGACATGCCTCGCAAACAAAATCCAAATCTTGCTTAGGTAATTGTGGTAAACCTTCAACCAATGATTTCTTTGCAATATCTTTTAACCTACCAACACTGATGTGTCCTAATCTTTTATGCCATAAATCCAATTGACTTACTTGAGTCCCATTAACCATTGTATAACCTGCATAATCTGGAACTTCAACTTCATAAGTATATAATCTGTTTACCTTTTGTCCTTTTATAACAAAATTTCCATCCTTCTTCTGATAAGCCTGCCACTGATTATTGTCAAAATCGACCTTTACTCCATTGTCCTCCATCTGTCCAACTGAAATCAAAGTTCTTGTAATGGTAGGAACAAACAAAACATCTCTAAGAGTGACATGTTCATTAAGTGGACAATCACCAATGTAAACTACTTCATGCTCAGTACTATCTCTTGTAGCAACTGTGACTCTTGAATCAGGTTTGTGTAAGTTCACAAACATATTCATGTTGTGACTCATGTGGTTTGAGCAACCACTATCTACATACCAAGTTTTGTTGTTTACCTTCCTCTTATGTGTCTCTGTATGCATAGCCATAAGAATGTTTTCCTTCTGTGTTTAAGCCTCCTCTTGTACTATGTTGTTGTTGTGATGCATGTGATCTTGACCTCTTCCTCTTTGTCGCCCTCTAAAACCACCTCTTCTATTCGGATTGGAGAAACAATCCCTAGCATAATGACCAAATTTACCACAATAATGGCAGGTAAAGTTACCTTGCTGATTTGATTGAGTTTGTTGACTTTGTTGTATTGTTCTTCCTCCTCTAGTCGCATTAAAGCTTCCTCTTCCTCTTGCATTGTTGTTGAATCTTCCTCCTCCTCTCCAATTTCCTCTACCTCTTGATCTATTTGATGAAGTATAAAGAGCTTGTCCTTGACTACCTCTTTGTGAATGATAAGAGTTCCCACCTTCTATGTTGATTTCTTCAGTCATCACGAGTGTCTGTAAATCTTCAAAGGATGGTAGATTCTCTCGAGTCATGATAGACGTAATGAAAGACTTCCATCTTTCATCTTCTCTCAAGCCATTTAACATGCTATTAAGCTTTATATCCTCACTAGGAGATGCATCAATAGAGGCTAATGCTTCAATAAGAGATTTTACCTCAAGAATATAATCATTAACTGATTGTCGTGGCTTCTTTTTTACTCTTGTCAGCTCACCTATAAGTTGTGTTTGCCTCGCTCTGTTGGTAGTTGCAAATAATCTTTCTAGAGACTCCCAAGCCTCTCTACTAGTATTCAAACCTCTTATATGCCCAAGCATAGTATTAGAAACGGTTTGTGATATAATAAACAGAACTCTTCTGTCTCTTTCGATCCATTCTTGCTCTCTTGCTCGATCCGCTTTGTGTAGGAGCTTCTGGTAATATCGGCTTCACTTCTGTACCTGTTATCAATCCCCAAAGACCTTTAGACATGAGATAAGATTCCATTCTAAATTGCCACATGGGATAATTTCTCCCATCAGATAACTTCTCAATCGATGCACTCAAATCTGCCATATTGAATTGTTGTAAACAAAGAAGATAATGCAATAAGTTGTCTGAAAGATATGATAAAAAAAACAAAAGCTCTGATACCACAATGTTATGTTTACAAACTTGTAAACATCAAAGTACACAACACAACATGATGAGACCTCCAAAGATCGTTAAAACACCAACCAAATATTTCCAAACTTCAAAAACAAACTTTCCACCAAACTTTCCAAAAAACAGAAATAGGTCACTGTATCAGAATGATCACCAGAAACTCTTTGCGAAAACTTTCACAAAACTAATCATATATTCTGAAAGTAGACTCTGAGTAGTATGCTTTAGAAACAAAAAACATCAAAAAAGGTTGATTATAGCTCCCAAACCAACAACTTGAAGTCAAGGTAAGAAGAAGCCTGCAATAGCAAGGTATGACTAACTGTCTGAATTAGAAAATGATGTAAAACAACAAGAAAACTTCAAGATCTATGAGAAATTTTGATATGGATAGAAATTATCAGAGCTAAGGAAACTCCTCCAAGTGAAATCACTCAAAAAAACATCATAACAACTGAGATATGAAAGTTTGAAGAGAGGTATGTCATTGATGAGGCACCGGATAGACACAAGAAACAAGATCTGCAAAAATGCCTACTTGCGCAGAGTTTTCTCATTGTAAATTGTACAAAAACTAATCTACTTATATAGTACAAGTTGTAAGCTTTGCAACGCAACAAGAGTCACTCAATTTGGACACCTACACTAAGAGAACCACTCTTTTTATTGCTATCAACAGAAGCGCCTTCCTTGTCTAAAAATAGACACCTCTCCTTTCCTTCTACTTTTATCTACTTTTGCTCTAACTTTGGAGATGTGAACGCCTCCACATGTTTTTTTTCATAACTAATAAGATCCACAAGCTTCCATATTCCATTTTTAATAATTAATAAAATCCACAAGAGTACTTTAGAGCTTGTTTTTATGTAACAGAACTCGTAGATGGTGGCTCCACCTATTTTGCAAGGTTGATCTGGCTTGAATCTCCAAAAGGCTTCCTCTACTTCTCTATCCAAGAATAGGTCTATGCTTTTGTTGTCTTGGGGAATCCACTCTAGAGTAGTTACCCTGGTCAAGACAGATTTGCCTCGAGGAGTCTTGGGTTCTCGTCCTAGGTCTCCTTGCTCTAAGTCCCCTATCTCATTCTTGGGAATGATGTTTCCAAACTCATCAGTCCTGTCTGATAAGTTGGTGACCACATACATGCTTGCTTGCTTATCAATATATGAACCGTCTTCAAACTTGACCACCAGGTGTTCAAGTCCGAAGGATTGATCGGGATTTTTGAGTTGAACAACTGATCTCCTCAGACCATCCTCATAGATGTGTGCACCTAATTGGTTGGTCCTAATATACTCCAATTGCATCTTATAGGGACCTTGTAGAGTTTGTAAATAGGTAGTACATGAGCTACATGCATGTCTCTCCATGCTAAAAGACATTTCTGAATCACTTGTATTCGAACTTAGCACATAGGGATAATTACTAAGTTGTTGTGCCCACGACTTAGTTGTGTGATTGATAATAGCTTTAGAGGATTCGATACTTTGTCTATCTCTTCTTAGGTGTCTACCAGATCTAAGGTTCACATGCCTTGGTTAAGAGTCCTAAATTTCCCTTTTATATTGCTCAAAATCCTTTGGAGCCCCCTTGGCTTCCTAATTCCACTTGAGGGTCAACTTCAAATTACCATATCTAAAAATCAATGCATTATTCTCAAGAAAAACAATTAAGGCCATGTGGGATTTGAAACGAGCTTTCCAACGAGCTATAGATCTCAAAAAATAGACTTTTGATGAAGAAATTATGTAAAATCAGGCTCTTGGGGGTCAAAACATGGAAATAGGATGCTATGAGAAAATCACGATTTTGATTGAAGATCGTGATCCTGAACAACCTTGAATACCATAATTTTCACTCAGGATCGCGATCTTGAACAAACCCAAAAAATGTGATCCTGACAAAGAATCATGAAAAATGGGATCCTAACAGAGAATCGTGAAAAATGCGATCTTGATAGAGAATCGTGAAAAACATGATCCTGCCAGAGAATCGTGAAAAACATGATCCTGAGAAAGAATCATGAAAAATGCAATCATGTCAAAGAATTGTCACAAAAAATACGATCTTGACAAAGAATCATGAAAAATGCAATCCTGACAGAGAATCGTGGACAACGCAATCTTGTTAGAGAATCGTGTTTTTAAGACACCCTAAAAATCGTGATCTTCAGAATGACCTCAAAATCGCGATTTTGAGTAAGGATCATGTGTTTTGAAAATGGCATGAAAATTTTGATCTTGAGAGTGACCTCAACGTCGTGTGTTTTGAGAATCATGTTTTTCTTGAGAATCATGTTTTTAACTTGAAAATCGTGATTTTGAGCACAACCTGACAATCATGATTTTGAGAATGACTTCAAACTCGTGTTTCTTGAGAATACTTCTAGGTGGGAAATTCCAATAGCAAGAGAATCACGATTTTCAAAAAATTTGAATTTTTCATAGAATCATGATTTTCACCATAGAATCACGATTTTTTGAGATTTTTGATAGGAACTCCGAACTTCAGCACCGAGGCCTGTGTCTGGCGCAGAGGTCACAAAAATCGCAGAAACTTGCACACATTAATAATTTACCTTTGTCTCTCTCTCTCTCTCCCTCTTACACACTCACAAATGAGAAATGATGTGAAATGTGGAATATATAGTGAAAAACAAAAAATTTCTATGAAGATGAAGATGGAAGAAGATGGTGATGATGATGATGATGATGATGATGAAGGTAGAGAAAAAAAATCAAAAATAACAAGAAATGAATATTTTTTACCTTCCAACATTGCAAATCTACGATCTTACTGTCACAACGCTCGTCCTCGAGCAACGCTCCCCTGACAATGGCGTCAAAATTTGGTGTAGCTCAAGCATGAGTATCACCTCCTTTACTTGTCAATCTGTGGAGATGTGAGGAGGAAATGAAGATAGTGGGTGATTGTGATGAGAAAATGTGAGTGACAAGCACATACATGCACGCGTGCACACAGACACACACACACACACACAAGGCAAGATCAAAGAGAGGAACAATGGAAGCTTCTGTTAGCTAGCTCAAAGAAAGTTTAAAATGCTCAAAAATAAGTTCTTTCTCCCACTAGTTAACCCCAAAAATGAGCTCTCTAGCTCTTCTTATAATTTTTTGATTAGTTTTGGTCCTGTCCAGACTTAGTGTCTGACCTAGTTAAAAATTAGGTTCCAAGGCTTATTTGGGGGCCCAAATGGAGTCTAAAAATTGTGAAAATTGGTAGGTAGCTACTTCTAATATTCCTCAAGCTCAAGGACTCCTTGGATTGAACAAAATGGAGTTAGAAAAATGTGAAATGGTATTTACAATGCTTTTTAGTGACAAAAATCACTATTTTTATAGGGATTTCTTCTAAAAATTTGACATGTACTTCTTGGAGCTGCCTACATGCTTCCTGTTCTTGTGTGTCCACTTCTTTAATGTGTTCCCCTGCCTTGTGCTTGACCTTGAGTTCCAACACTCGCCCCCCTCTCAAGTCTATCATCCCTGACAGACCCTTGTTGGAGTGGTTGTTCCATGTAGTAATTTGCAAGGTAGTGTCCATTGCATATCAACAAGAGCGGTCCATCTTCGAAATGTAGCTTGGTCGATTGTCTGGTTCTTCAATTTGGCATGGCTGGCCTTATGCAAGTTTTAGTCTCTTTGTATTTACTTTTGTCTTGGATTCTAGCATGATGTTATAGTTGGGAGGTTTTGCAAATTGCTAGGTGCTCAAAAGAGGTTGTCACTGTTGATTTTGAGCAGCTGTCGACTGTGCATTGCTTCATAGGTGTTGATGTTGTAACCTTGATTTATTCTAGATCTTACAAACATGGGTTTTCACAGTTTTCATGCAAGTACTCATGACCCCGCATGAATAATGGGTAAGTGCATTAGTGCATGGGTTGAAAAATAGGCCTAGTTAAAAATTAGGTTCCAAGGCTTATTTGGGAGCTCAAACGAAGTCTAAAAGTTATGAAAATTTATACATAGATGCTTCTAATGCTCCTCAAGATCAAGGACTCCTTGGCTTGCAAACATAGAGCTACAAAAAGGTGAAATGATATTTACAATGGTTTTAGCTATCAAAATCACTCTTTTTGTAGGGGTTTCTTCTGAAAATTTGACATACACTTCTTGGAGCTTCCTACTTGCTCCTTCTTGTGTGTCCACTTCTTCGACAGTTCTTGCACCTCGTTCTTGACCTTGAGTGCTAACATATGGATTGTATTTTGCATGGTCGTTTTGGCCACATATCTTATAGTCGAATGGGAAATCTTTCTTGTTCTACCTATTTACCTATGTCATTTTTTTGCAATTTTTCATATAGTGAGCATTGTCATTATGGATGGAAAACTAGGAATGTGCATAAGACACACATTGAATCTTCAATTCAGACTTTAGATGTCATTCATAGATGTGTGTGGTCCTATGCCCACAAGTTCATTAGGTGGTTCTCTTTACTTTTTCACTTTCATAGATGATGCTACTAGAAAATTCCTAGTATATCCTATCAAATAAAAGGATGAGGTATTCCCTACCTTCAAAAAATGGTTTGCTTTAGTTGAGACCAAAAAAGGAAGAAAGCTCAAGGATTTATGTTCAGATAATGGGGGTGAGTTTACCTCACATGAATTCAACCTTTTCTATTAGTCTAGAGGAATTCGTAGAGATTTTATAGCTCCTTATTGATTAACCTTTCACCTAGTATTGCCAAAGGTTTGAAAGTGGCACAAGAGTTATGGACAGGGAAGCCACCATATTATGACCATATTCAAGTTTTTGGGTGTTAAGTGTATGCTCATATACCCAAGAATCTTAGACAAAATGTGGTCCATAAGTCAAAGAAATGCATTTTTCTTGGATATGGTCAAGAAAGCCAATTTAGATATTGCTTATAGGATCTTGAATCGTGGTTAGTGATCAAAAGTAGTGATGTCATTTTCAATGAGTCTAAGATGCATAAACAACCAATCAAGGGCATTGAAGTGAGAAGAGTGGTGTTTGAGGATAATAGTTCTCTAGTTAACATGCATAAAAATGCTACACATAGGGATGTTCAAGAGAATGTCCAATCAGATTAGTCTATAAATGTTCATGTTCAACAACCATTGAGACGTTCTGCATGTGTCTTGCATCAAGTTGATAGATATGTTCCAGGTTTGGATTTTGTTATGCTAAGAGATGCTGGTGAGCTTTCTTGCTACAAAGAGGCTATGGAGACACGGGCAAGAAAGATTTACCATGTAAATGGGTAAATAAGTTGAAATTCACATCAGATAGTGCTTCTCCAAAGTATAAATCATGAGTTGTTGCAAATGATTTTAAGAAACAACATGGCAATAATTTCAAGGAAATCTTCTCTCCAATGGTCAAGATGACTACCTTGCACATGTTGCGTGGATTGGTTGCAATGGAGGACTTAGAGCTAGTCCAAATGGATGTGAAAACTGCTTTCTTACATGGAGACCTTACACATGAGATGTATATGGAAGAACTAGAGGGTTATCTAGTTCTTGGGAAATAAAGTCTAGTTGGTAAGCTGAAGAAGAGCTAATATGGAGTTGAAAAATCCCCTAGACAATGGTACCAAAATTTTTATGCTTTTATGAAGTCTCAAGGCTATCCTCGAAGCAATGAGGATCATTGTCTCTACAGAAAGAGATGCTCATATGACATCTTGATATGTTTTATACTTTATGTCAATGATATGTTAATTGCTGTGAAGTCCTCTTATGAGTTGTTGATTCTCAAAAAGAAGTTGAGTGAGACATTTGATATGAAGGATTTCACGGATGCCAAATATAATTTAGGCATGGGCATTGCTTGTGATAGGAGTAAAAGATGCATCTACTTGTCTCAAAGTGAGTACATATCCAAAGTACTTCATAAGTTCAATATGCAGGGTGGAAAAGCACTGAGTACACCTTTACCCACGTATGTGAAATTGAGCAAGGATTATTGCCCCAAATGAGATGAGGAAAAGGAATTCATCACCATAATTCCTTATAAATATGTTTTTGGTAGTCTCATGTATGCTGTGGTAGCTATGAGATGAGGCATTGCATTTGCAGTGGGAGTTGTGAGCAAATATATGTATAATCCTAAGAAGAAGCATTGGGAAGTGGTTGAGATGATTTTGAGATATTTGAGTGGCACTAAGGACAAGTGTCTATGCTTGGGTAGAGGAAGGCATCCATTATTGGTTACACAAATTTTGATTATGCTGGTTGTGTAGACAATTGGAACTCTACATAAGGGTACATTTTTCATTTTGTTGAAGTTGGAGATCTTATCTTCAAGAATGTACAACTGCTTCCACTACAAAAGCAGAGTTTATTGTAGCAAGTGAGGCATGTAAAGAAGCATTGTGGCTTTCTCATCTTGCATGTGATATGGGTCTACCTAAGCATAAACCTTTTTTGCTCAATGATAGTTAGAAAGCATTGCATTGGCTAGGAATTCAATCTATCATGCAAAGACCAAGCACATTGAGGTGAGGTATCACTTCATTAGAGACTCATTAGCCACTGAGTGCATTATTCTTGAGAAGATTCATACTCGAGATAATGTTGCAAATGCTTTGACTAAATCTCTACCACAACATGGCTTTTGACACTCTTGTCA
>CM035441.1:112188781-112343781 GCA_020310875.1 Ceratopteris richardii | reverse complement strand
CCCATCATCTCGTGCATGTCTATGATCTGCAAAGAAACGCAGCTCCTAGGCCATCAGTCTTGCATTTAAGTTGGAAGAGATTTTGAAAAATATTTTTGAGTCCATCTCAAAAAACCCTGTGAAGAAAGCTTCTTCGAACGTTTGCATGTATGGGCTCGGTAGAAACATAAGCCGCGAGTAGATTGCCATGATGACTAGGTGACTTGGAGTAGTAGATAAATAATAAAATAATGTATCTGCACCCTGATTAATGCCGATAAAATTTAAAAATGTGTACTACGCATGTTGAAAGTCCTTTAGAACTGTAAGTAGCATACTCAATATTTTATTCGTCATTTTGATGGCTGAATCTAGTATTGATGCATATCTGGATAACCAAAATTCTATCGTCTGCACCATGTATTCTTCTGTGGGTAAGTAGTTGCATGGCGGACTAGGTAGTAGTGGATAACTTGGCCATTGGTTATTCAAGCTGCCCTGGCACTGTGCTTCCCAAAATAACGTCCAAGAGCGTCTTCTAGGGACTGGGCAAAAAGATGGATTGACTTGGAGCATGTATGGTGCTGACTCCCAGTGTACCCTTAGTGTTGGATTCTTCTCTAAAAATTTCCACCTCCACACAAGATCACCTTGGTCGAACTCTTCTTGTGTGTATGTAAATGTTTGCTGGTTGAACTGTAGATCATGATCAGGGTCTCTATTGGCAGTCTTCCTTATATACTGTCATGTCTCTTCTTTTAGCAATCCATAAGGTATATTGAACGGTTTCAAAATTTGCTCCAGGCTCTTACTTTTGATCTTCGCCTCTTTCATTACCTTTACCACTTGATCTTCAAACTGTTTAGTAAGCTGGGACACCAATAGTGCCCTCTCATGTCGGCTTGTCTCCTCAGTAGCCGCTTTGGAGCTAAAATCATGAAAAAACATGATTCTAAGTGAAAATCGTTGAAAAACACGATTTTCATTCAAAATCATAAAAAACACGATTCTGACACCAGAATCGTGAAAATCACGATTGCGTCCAAAAAATTGTGAAAAAAACACGATTTTGGATCACAAAAGGTGATATCACTTAAATTAAATACCAAAGTAAAATATCTTGGTGCAAATCAAATAAAATTACTTTGAATAAAATCACATTTTGATCAGAATCGTGAAAAAACACGATTCTTACCAAAGAATCATGGAAACTACGATTTTGAACTGAAACTGTTATTTAGCATAAATTTTAAGGAAAATCAAAATCATGAATATATAGAGTCCTATAAAATTGTGATTTCTAAGGTTTAACTTAGAAAATACATTTTTGGGCTTAAAATCATAATTTTTAGCTAAAAATTGTGAATTTCTTTAACAATAGTATCCTTGACTAAAAATTATCAAAAAAACTTGTAGGGGTCTAGAAAACACCATAAACTCTTAGAACATAAAACTAAGAGTTTTATTACTTCAAAAAATCATCAAAATCGTGGTTTTTGGAGAAAACATGATTTTGGTAAAAGTAAGAGGAAAATTCATACTCTAAGTGTGGATTTTCGACCCACTATATAGGCTTTGTTCTAAAAACCTTATTCTTATAAGAATATAGGATTTTTACCTAAGGAACGATTTAAAAAGCATCAGAATCATGGTTCTTGCCAGATCACGATTTTGGTCAATTCAAAGAGTTTATAACACTAGATTTGATAAACTCTTAGACTTAGTTGTTATAGGTGTAAAAGATTAATAGCCTTGGTGAAAAAAGTTAGAAAATTGTTCCAAGGTTGTGGAAAAATCATCAAAACCATGTTGTTCAAAGAAAAACACGATATTGGCCAAAATTGGAGTACAAAAGTCTTATAGAAAGAGACTTAATTACTCAAATTGGATCATATTCTTAAAAACAAATAGATTCTTAGTGTTTTTTATTTCCAAATAAGGAGTATAACAAAATCAGCAGAATCGTGGTTTTTGGACCAAACACGATTTTGAGAGTTTTTGTGATAAATCAAGTGGGAACTGTTGAGAAAATCAAAACATAGAAAAATTTGAAAGAAAACTCATAAAAAACACAGAAAAGAGCAAATTAGGGTTTGACATGGAAAACATAAGCAAGAGCAGTTTTCAGAGAAAATTCTAAGCAAGTGGATGATTTTGAGATTAGGCACCAAGCTCTCTACACTTAAGACACAAGCGTCATCAGGAGGGAATATACATATGAGTGATTCTCAGGAAGGAGAATTGGAACACAGAGTCAACATGGAAAACCTAAATGAGACAAATGAAACTCAAGATACAAATGACTTTAGAAACATCCTCAAATATATGTATACAAATAGGTTTGGAGCCTATGTGTATCAAGATGTCATGCATAAGTTCCTTATTAGACTGAGAAACTTAGAAATTCCTTTGAATTTGATGCCAGTGGCAGAATTCAGAGATGGCAAGTATGAGTATAGACAAGGTTGTGTCTATATATTCTCACATGACCCTGAAAATTCAAATGACCTTGGTCAATGTGCAGATAAGAGACCTTTGGGATCAAGAATTAGGGCAAACAAACATGCCAGGACCAAGTGGAAATCAGACTCCTATTGAAACACAAAAGGGAAGGAGGTCATACACTTCTCCAAACCCTTTTGAAAGAGAAGGAGATGAGATACCTAATTTTCCCATTAGAAGGAGACAACCATGGCAAAACCAAGGGAGAATGCTTAGACCCTATCAGGTGGCAAAAAACATGAAAAATCAGTATGAAGGGTACTCAGACCCTCATGCTCATGCAGCCGAGTTCAGACAGTTGATTAGGGCTGAAGAAGTAGATGACTATAAAGTTCAATTTGAAGCCTTTGGTCTAACTCTTACTGGACCTGCATTATCTTGGTTCATACCCTTGAGAAAGGAAATGTACCCAGATATGGAGTCATTCCTTGAAGCCTTCATAGGTGAATTTTCAAAAACTAGTATCAAACATAGCATAGCCACACTAAAACATAGTTTTAAACAACAAAAGGATGAGAATGTGAGAGAAGTTGCTAGGAGGTTCAAACAGTATATTGACAGTTGTCCCAAAGATGAGGTACCTTCAATGGCTAGACAAGTGTCTCTGTGCATAGAAGGATTGAGGAGTGCACAGTTGAGAACCCTAGTGTACTATAAGAGATGTTCTAACTTAGGGGCCTGTGTCAAGGAGGCAATAGATTTAGAAGACAATAGATGGCATGACTTGTTGGCATTTGATCAACCAAGGTCTGATGAAGATAGAATTCCACCAACTGAGGAGTTAGCAAAAGCCATTGCAAAAGCCCTAGAGGTTAGCACAAAAGCAAATTTGGTAAATACAAGACAGACACTAAATAAGAAGTGCTACAATTGTGGAGAGAATCATTAGGCATATCAGTTTCCATATCATAAACCTCAACATTTGCAAGATAGGAAAACACTCAAGTATTGCACTTTAGACAAAAAATGGACAAACCATACTAGAGAGGACTGCTTTTACAATAAACAACCAGTCAGAGAGAGATAGAATATATGAACCAAAACAATCCGCAAAGAGAAATTGGCTTTGCTAAAAAACCTAGACTTATATTGGGACAACAACCACCATTGCCTATAAATGTGGTACAGTGAAATACACTCCTTTAGAAGAGGAAAGTCCAAGATCTAGACCATCTTTCAGGGAGTATTATCATTCTTTTGAGGGATACCAGGAAGATTGGGAGGAAAATGAAATGAGAGAGCCAGAATTCTTTTAAGGGATACTAGGAAGATTGGGAGGAAATGAAAGATCCCAATTCAAAGGAAGTAAGAAGGTAACATGTTATAAATGTGGGGGAGAGCATTTCATTAGGGATTGCCCACAACCTCGAACACTAAGAGTAGAAGCAGCCTTTTGTAAGGATTGTGGCAGGGAGCACTTAATAAGAGATTTCCCAAGAAACCCTCAAAAACAACAAAACACATCTAGTAACATACCATTGAAAGTAGTAAACATAGTAGAACAGGAAGAACTTAGTGAAAATGAACCAGTGACATTAAATGCCATAATTAGAATCAAGGCAAGGAACAAGACATTAGAGTAGAAACGCACACTATGGATAACAAGAAAAATCTATCCTCAAAAGAGAAGAAAAATAGACAAAAAGGTAGATGGGAGAAAAAGATAAGAGCTGGTAAAACCCTAGCCCTAGAAGAGGAAACAGACAGTAACTCAAACCCTAGGCAACAACAAAGTACACAGAAACAAGGAGGGATGAAAAACTCAAAGTGCTTGGATACACTGATAGAAGCCTATAAAGGTAGAATTCAAGATGGACCAAACCCTACAGATCATGTTCTAGCTTATCCAATGCCAGATATTGAGAATGAGAAAATGTAGAGGTGTAAACAGATCATTAGAGAAGCACAAAACAATTTAGAAGAGGTAGAAAACCATAAAAAGATATTTGAGGAGTCAAATTCAGCAAAATTCAGGGAACATTTAGTTGGGAAAGAGCACTCAAGAAAGGAGGAAAAACAAATAACTCTTCAATTCAATTTAGATAAACACTGTACAATTCTATGTCAAACCACATGGGAAGAGTTAGTAAAACAAAATCCTCATTTACACCATAACATGAAGAGCTGGGAACCAAATTCACATTGCCAAGATACACAATTTTAGGAAACAAAAGAATTGTTGTATATACCTATTGACAAGATAGGAGGCTACTGCGAGGGGGAAGAAGGGAACTCAACTTTGAGAGTACAATTTGGTGACCATTATGCCAAAGAAATATTGGATAGTGGATCTGGAGTGGCAATTATGACCAAACAAACCTAGAAGGAATGGGGGGAAAATGAACTGATACCTACCAAGATGAGATTACAACTTGTAGATGGACATATAGAGGTACCTCTAGGAATATGGGAGAAGGTGATTGTGGAGATATGTGGGATAGAAATAGAGCATACCTTTGCCATAGTTGAATTTCCATAGCCTACCTCTTATGAAATCATCCTAGGCAGACCATTCATGAGAAAAATGCAGATTGTGCAAGATTGGGGTAGAGATTGTTTATATCTTTAGAGCCAAGGAAAAGTAGTCAAGGTAAACCTAAGAAATTGGAAGTATTGTGATATATCCCCTCAATATTGGTTTAGAGTGCATCAGAATCAAGAGTCAAGTGAAGAGTCTGGAAGTGATGATTAGAGTGAAAAGGAATCACCAATTTGGGGGTGCAATGCCATAAGGAACAAGAAACATAATAGAATTTTGCTGGGAAAAGAAGATTGTCAAAAGGAAAGGAAATTAGAGGATGAGAACTACATTCCATAGAAATTTGATGATGAGGAATTTGAGCCCTATGGCTATAGTCAGATATTATCTACAGTGGATGTGGCCAATGATGAATATGTGGGAGTCAAATTTCAAGATGAAGAAGGATATGATGTTTTCCATGTAGGTGTACAAATGATAAGTGTGACAAATTCAGAAGAGAGTATGAAGGAATCTATACTTTTAAGTACTAACAAAACACAATTTCTAGAAGAAGTACATGCTCAGGATGCTATAAAAGACAAAATCTCAAGAACTTATAAAAAATGTGTACACAAAGAGATAAGTGAAGATCCAAAGCCTGAAATGAGTAAAAAAATGAAGGAACAGAAGGCACTTAAGGAAGAGGAGAAAAAGTTTGATGTACCTTCAAATTTCAAGACTTATGAGGTGGAGGATAGATTACTTTTGAGAATGAAACCAAAAAGGGATAAGAAAAAGGGGTAATCATATGACAATGAGGAACAAACCAAGAAAGTGGTGATTGCTCAAGAAGAAGGGGAGCATAGACACATTGTCATAGCTGATGATATGTCAGAACAGGAGGAGGAAGCACTAACAAAATTGGCTAAGGAATATAGGGATGTGTTTACATACAATTACAAGGATTTGAAAGGAATTGACCCTAAAATTTGTGAACACAAAATTCTTATTACTCTTGATGCAAAACCTAGCAAACAGAGACACTACACATTTAATGACAAATACTGTGCCAAAATCAAGGAGGAGATTGATAAATTGCTTGTTGCCAATTTCATTTATGAGATTGAGTACACTGAGTGGATATCTCCTATAGTTGTGGTACCTAAGAAAAATGGAAAGCTCAGGGTGTGTATTAACTTGAAAAAGGTTAATGCAAAAACTATAAGAGATAGCTATCCATTACCTATAATTGATCATCTCTTGGAAAGAGTTGTAGGAAAAGAGGTTTATAGTTTTTTGGATGGTTTTTTTTGGATATAACCAAGTACCTATTGCCTTGGAAGATCAACTTAAAACTGCATTCTCCACTGAATGGGGAATATATGCATTTAGGGTTATGCCCTTTCGACTAACCAATGCACCAGCAACCTTTCAAAGGTTGATGTGTCATGTGTTCAAAGAGTTTCTTAGAACCATGATGGAAATTTATGTTGATGATCTCTGTACCTTTTCATTGAAAAGACAAAATCACTTGAAGGACTTGGAAAACATATTCAAGAAGTGTAGAACTTACAGAGTATGTTTGAATCCTGAGAAATGTGTTTTCTTTGTTAGGCAGGGGACAATGTTAGGTCACATAGTCTCTAGAAATGGAATATCCATTGATGAGAGAAAGATTAAAGCTATTGTGGACCTACCAAAGCCAACCAATGTAAAAGAACTCCAAAATTTTATGGGATACTGTGGATATTATAGAAAATTTGTGCATAAGTTTGCAGATATTGCAAAACCTCTTTATGCACTAATTACAAAATATGAGTGGACCCAAGAGTGTGACCAAGCCTTTGAAACCCTAAAAACTTGTTTGGTGATAACACCTATTTTGAAAAGCACCTATTTTGAAAACCCCATAGTGGGATCAAATAATCCATGTTCATGTTGATGCTTCGAATTTTGCCTAAAAAAGAAATGATATGCCATTGACACCACTCATTTCAGCAAGAGCATTTAACAAATGGGGATTTGACTTCATCGGACCCATTCATCCTCCTGCTAAACACTCTCAAGCAGAATATATAATTGTAGCCACTGATTACCTCACCAAGTGGGAAGAAGCTAAGGCTACAAGAAGAAATGATGCTCATACTACGACAAGATTTCTTTATGAGAATATTATCACCACATTTGGTGTACCAATTGAGTTGGTAAGTGATGAGGGAGCTCATTTCCTAAATCATGTAATTGAGAACATAACTGATCACTTCATGATTAGTCATAGAAAATCAGCCCCCTATTATCCTCAAGCAAATGGATTAGCAGAAAGTACTAACAAAGTACTCTGCATTGTCTTGTCCAAACTGGTGAATACAAGCATGACTGACTGGGATTTTCAACTTAACCATGTTCTATGGGCATATAGAGTGGCATATATGACTACTATTGGTACAAAACCATTTAACTTGGTGTATGGACAAAATGCAGTTTTTCCATTAGAATTTCTCATACCTACATTGAAGGTGGGAAATCAATTACAACGGACTGGACATGAACTATGTGAAAGAATGTAGGAGTTAGAGAAACTTGGAGCTTCAAGAATTTAAGCTGTCATGAGCATCTATGCAGATAAAAAGAGGCAAAAAGCATATCATGATATTCATATCAAGGATAAGGACTTGCATTTCGGAGACTTAGTCTTAGCATACACCTTGAAAGAACACTAGAAGAAACTGCAAAAAAAAGGACATGGACCTTACATTATCAATCAGATAAGTAACAGTGGAGCTGTCTAATTAGCCAATATAGATGGAGAAATCATGCCAAATTTCATAAGTGGATGTAGAATACAGAGATATAATCTCCCATTGACAGCTCAAGAATAGAGAATAATACATCAAGCTCAAAATAGAAAGAAAGAAGAGGAAAAAATTAGGTATGAATCTCAACAAGAAGCTAGGGAAAGAATGAAGAAGTCCAAAGAAATAACGGAAGTTATCATGTGTGAGAAACCTTCAGGTAAAGTAAGAGAACACTTACTTGTGATTACAATGAATTTCCATAATGAACAAATTAGGGTTTTGATAGATTCTGGTGCACAAGTCAATTTGATCAGTACTGAATTGCTAGATAGACTGAATGCCAAAAGGAAAATAAGTAAAAACCTAATCAAAACACTAGATGGAAAGTTAGTTCAAACTTTGTCTTCACAATCAATCACAGTTAGGTTTAATCAAGAATAGATGAAAATAGATTGTGAGGAATGGCCTGATCACATGATGACTGAGAAGATGATTCTAGGACAACCCTGGATGAAACAAGGTAAAGTAATTATGAATTTTGAAAAGATGACTTCAATTGAAATTGAATGCCGAGAAACTTTTAATGCCTTTTCTGAGTACTAATGAAGAGCAAGGAGTTCAAAAAGAAATTCATAACTCGTAAATGGAAAGATAAAATTGGAAAGATTTATCTTTCCATTAGAAGACAAGGTGGATCTGCAGAAAAATCTCTTCCATGCCAAAAAAGAATTCAATGGTAAGCAGAAGGAAGTTGAGAGAAAGTAATCTTGCTGGAAACAAGCTTGGGTATGGAGACCTAAAACCATCCAAAAAAGCTCAAACTTAAGGACAAAGTGGATATGGAGACCCCAAAGTATCAAAACACTACTCAATGGAAGAAGTCTCTTTGAACCAAAGAAAAAAAAAATCACTACAAAGAACTTGCTGGATGAAGAAAACATATATGTTACAAGTGACAAACAACAAAGACAAAGACATCATAAAATTGCAAAAACATGAAGATTCATAGATTAGGGATAGGAAAGCCTCATCCTCAGATAACCACTTGGGTTTTTTATCTAAGATCTTAGATTTGCATTTTGTTCAAAATTGCATTTCTAGAGTATGCATCAATAGGGCAACATTACAATGTCGTGTATTCACTAGGCACCTGAGTTTATTCCCATGCACTTTGCACAACTCTTTTTCTAGGAAAAAGAGTAGGAGGGGAAGAGAGTTCCCTCAAGTAATTGACTATGCAATACAATGGCCTATGCAACAGAAACAAAAGACAAAGGATCCTGGAACATTGGATCCAGGAATAGGAATTAACAGATGTCTATAGGTAGAAGAAAATTAGAAAAATAAAAAAAACATAAGAAAAAAGGAAGAAAAAAATCAGTAAAAAATATGGAAAAGATATAGAAAAAAATGAAAAAAATATTCAAAGGAACAATGATGAAAAAAATAAAAATTAATTAAAAAAAAGAGAAAATAATAGCTAGAAAAATCATAAAAAATTAATCCTGGTTGGTCTAGTTTCTGGGTGTGGGATTTAGGTGGTGTATTATTGCAATTCTAGTTCCTGTAGTTTCCTACTATCTTTTACATCCTTCCTATCCTCCTTATTTTATTTTACGTCCATTTATTTCTAATTTTTTCCCTTCTGGTCTTCCAACTTTGCGTCTTCTTCGTTTGGTTACTCTCACATGGATCTTTTCAATCTTCCACTACCTGTATCTTTGGCTCTAGATCCTTCTTCATCTCTTGTTTGGAGTCCAATTTCTTTCTCTCTTGTCCTTTGGCTTGTGCTCCTGTAATGGTTTTTAATGGTACTATGTACTCCTTATCACTTCCCGATGATTTGATCACTTCGATCACATTAATTTGTGTTGTGTTATGAGTCTTATTGGGATTTTTTGGGCAATCTCTAAGTAGATGTTCCTTTCCACACTCATTGCAGTACCCTTCCCAAGTCCTAGGAGGTGTTGGGTTGTATGGTAGAGTGCATTCTCTTATGAAGTGATCTCCTCCGCACCTATAGTAGGGTCCTTTTAGTACAAGCGATTTAATGGGTGGTTTCATTGGTGTTGGTGCCTTAGGGGTAGTGTACATTAGGTTTGCATATTCTGGTCCATAGGGATTGTCATATCTTTCATAACCATAGTATTGTTGATCATAAGTTTGGTCATACTCCATTAGAATCGCATCACATGGATAGGATTCTCTTTGAGTTTGCTCATATCCCCGATTCGTTGTTTCCGTACTAGCTAAAGGCATAGCGGGGTTGAAAGGGTAGTTTTCAGTAGGATGGTTAGTGTATTTCTACTCAATATGGCAGTACAAGTTGGGTCCTTGGGGTGGCTGCCTATTGTATGGATAAGCTTGAGGCATGCCTATTCCTCCTCTTGCACACATGTGAGATGGGTGGTCTCCACCACATAAGCTGCATCTCCGTAACATTTTCATTCTCATTGGTGGGTTCTGGTAATTCCTCTATCCATGGACTCCTAACTTCTTGGCTACTAGTTCTGCTAGCTCCTCCACATTACTAGAACTAGTTATCACTGTACTCCTAGTGTCCTCTGATTTAATAGAACTTGGTGTACTTTTGAGGTCATCAGCTAGGTTGTCTTCTAGGTCAATGCATTCCTGAAGACACTCACTCAATGTCTGGAGCCGTTTTATGTAAACTAGGGTTTTCAATGTTCCATTAGTCAATCCGTCTAAGAATAATGATATCCTTTTTTGTTGGGAGGGTCTTTCAGTTGCAAGACATCTATCGACATATTGATTAAATCTTTTGGCAGCTGTTTTTATGGTCTCATTTGGGTTTTGTTTGAAACTATGATTCAAGGATGACGAGTTGTGTTTAATCCCTCTTTTGGTAAATTCTCCAATGAACTCTTGAAAAAATTGCTCAATATTTCCAAATTGATTTGGATCCAATGATTGGAACCATGTCAAGGCCGTTCATGTGATGGTTAATCCAAATAACTCATACTGCACAAAGAAGTCATGCACTTATTCAGCTCATAATACTTGCTTAAACTCTATTATGTGGTCGTATGGTTCTCACGTTACATCATAGTGATTTCTCATGCATTTAGCAACTTGAATAGGTCTCAACCTTCTTAGAGGTTCTCGTGGTTTGGGTATTGCAAGAATTACTGGTCTAATTGGATTTATTCCTGGTTGCACACCTTGTTGTGGCCTTGGTCTAACCAGTACTCGAGTCATGTTACCTATTCTTGGGTTGTCTTGGTTGTGTGATTGTACTCCTGGCATTGTGAATTCCACATGAGTTTGGTTGGGAACACTTCGCTAGCTCGTTTTTCCTGACATTGTATTCTCCGATTCTTGATGAGTTCCAAAAGGGTTGTGGGAGGTGGTTGCCTGATCTCGAGAAGGGAATATGGGCAACCCCATATATTTCAATTGAGACCTATTAACTGCATCTACTAACCAATATCTTCTCTGGTTTTGGTCTAGGTATGTGACTATTGACTCATCTTCTAGATCCTTTAACTCATAAATGGTAAGTCATAATCTATCTATAACAGTAGCTCCGATCCCTGAATCCGATATACGTCCAATAGGTAATCATCTTGAGGTATCAAATCCCCTCTCAAGACTTGAGTTACAATAGACTTACCCCTTGGGGTCGTCACAAGTTCCTCCGGGTTAGATCTCCCCGAGTTTCCTTGTCCTTCTAGTTCTCCTCTCTTGTTCATCTGATCTTTGTTTTTCGTAGCTACATAGATTTGACCTAACTTGTCCATGTACACTCCTCCTTTGTACTTAATTGTGGGTCTCGACACTATTTCTGACTCAGTAGAGTTTACCATCCTTGCAATAGATATATTTAAACCATCATGGTAAATACGGATTCCTTGCCGATTGGTGGACACATATTTCACAGAGGTACGACATTCACCCTTCACGATTGACATAAACTTCTCCCTGGGAACAAAACCATGCATGTCCTCTAAGGCCATGGGTAGTTCTTCCTCTGATTCACTAGAGGTGTCTATGTAGATCGAGCGATGGCTCACTTGGGTTGCACTTCTTATCGATGAAATGAAACTTCTGCAGCTACTTAGCACCTATCCTGATCTTAAGTTCATTCACCCCTTTGGGTCTCTATCTGATCTCTAGTTCCCCTGTATTCTCTACTCAATTACTTCAAATTTTGCTCCCAAATAGCTTGAGTAGTTCTGGACGTTACCACTCTTGGCGATACTACACATGTGATACGATACTAGACTTGGCACGATACGATACCAGAAGTCTTTGATGATACAATAACATTAAGTGGCATGATACAATACTGGAATGCTCACGGTATGATACTTGTCCAATACACGATAGCAGAAATCACACGATACAATGCAGAGGTAACTCACGGTACGATACTGGAATGCTCACAATACGATACCAGAGTAAGGGATGATAGGACACCAAAGTCCTTGGTGATACGATACCATCTTACACAATACTAAAAGAAAAGATGATACAATACTGAGTTGGCGATATGATACCAACTTTGCTCGTGATACGATACTGTGACCGATACGATACTAGGTGGACCTTGATAGGATACCACTGTGTGACCATGATCGTGATACCAATACTTGACGATATGATACTATGACGGTATTGCGATACCTCAGTGGGTATGCATGATATGATACCAGGCGAGTATCGCAATACTAGGGCATTTTGGTATCGCGATACCAAAACTCTACCGATCACGATACTTCAGCCAAATATGACCAAACTCAAAATATTTTTGTGCAAAATGTTTATTTCTCTCACCTCTTCACTGTTGGCCCCCTATATCACTCAAAAACTTCCAAAAAACTCTCTATCCTACCCCAAGATACCGAATAAGATGTCAGTCACGTGTGTGCATGTTTGGTTATATTTTTGAGAAAAAAACTTTGTATAACTCACCTTCAAGGATGTCTTGCCTAAGCTTTGGGCTCACTAGATCTTTTTCTTGCTTGCTAGGCATGATACCTCTGCTACGATATGGGTCGCTGCTCTCCTCATGATACTGGATCTCACAAATGACCAATTGAACAGATTCTAACCATCACGAAGGCACCTTGGTTAGGTTTCTTCCCCGACAACGGTGTCAAAAATGTGTGTACCTAAGTTGTGAAGCCTTAGGAACTGGTGTCGATGAGACTAGACCTCAATCATCCCACAAGTGCATATAGTGGTGGATTAATACACGTTTAATTATCAATCCGAGGAACCACAAGAACCAAGTTTATGAAGACATGTGCACACATGATGGTAAGTGAAGTGATCAAGCTACAATGCACGTGATTAGGCTTAACTACCTCTCCAACTCACTAATCCTCTGAAAATGCATGTCGGGATACCATTTACAGCAGTAAGCACAAATTTCAACTTTTCTCTCAACTTCGAACTCTGAATATGGTCAATAGCGGGTTCTTTTTGAAGCTCTCGATGAGACGCACCTATTGCTACTACTTCAGTCATTTGACAAACGTGCTTCAAGTTATGGGCAAAATAGTGAATGGTAGGAAACACCAACACTCGCTCCATAACTCGTAATGGCACACACACACTACAATAGTTCAAAAGAAATGGGAAGAGATAGATAACAGTCCTACACACACATTTCAAGCATTGCACACACACAAAAGATCATGAAGAAGGAGGAAATCAATAGGAAAGAAGAAAATTCGAAATTCTTCCTCAATTCTTCACAAATGGCAAAAAGTTATTTACAAGAGTCACAAAGTGACTTATATACATGTGCCCAAAAAATGTTCCTTTCACACAAGAGACCAGAACTTTATTGAATAACTCTAATTTCCTACTATTTTACAAGAGTTATGTTACAATGATTTGGGCTTATGCATCTAGAGGACTCCTCTAGTGCATTTACATGGCTTCAAGGGAATTTCATAGGTTTTCGAAGAAGAAAAATTATGCTTATAATTTGAAAATTTTTTGGGCTCCTCTTTTGTGTGTCTTTTATCTGCAACACTCTCCCCTTCTTTGTCTCTGTCATCCCTTGACAAGCTTTGCTTCATATCTGAGTTTGTTGTGTTAATTCAGGTTACCACGCATGCATCCTATGGCTAAGAATGTGATATTCTTAGTCACTCTCTTCAACTTTTCAACCTCTCCCCTTTCTAACTTTTGGTCTTCGGATATGTCTTTGTTCTCACACATCTGACCCTATTGTATTTCTCCAGCTTGTTTACTTCTTTTCATCGCACGCATTTGTGGAGGCCTCAAAGGTTCAAGTGCAATGTCCATTACTCGAGACCTAGTGCTTTTCTTCAACCTATTGATTTCTTTCCACCGCACGCACCTCGTGGATGAGGAAGCTGTGTGCAACCTCCCATGAAAAGTCCTGGTTGTTATATTTCTTCGTTTCCACTCTTCGAGACGTGTTCCTTTTGCATTGTAGCCTAGTGCATGCCCCTGCTGGGCTTTGAGCAGAGGGTAGTTCTTTCTTATTGAGCCGTTTTGTTCTTTGATCTTCTTCTTCTTCTCTTTTTGCTTGACTCTCCCTCCACATATATGTATTCATGCATGCATGCATGCATGTGAGTTTAATGTATGTTAATATGCATGCATGCATGCATGTATGTGTGCATGCATGTGTACACATGTATGGGTATTTGCATGCATGTATGTAGATGTGAATGTATTAACATATACTTGCATGCATGTATGTACATACAGACACAAGTATGCATGTATGAATTTACATGTGGAAGTGAATCATTGAAGTAGATGTGGTTGTTAAATTGTTGCTGGATGATATTGTGTACCTCTATATCTTTATAGCCGATATTCTCATTATCAAACACTTGAAAACACGAAGGACATGTATAACCGTTAATTATAGACACTTTCTTTCAACACTAAAGCTTTTATAGGCACCATTGATGGAGTGAACGATACTAGAATGAAAAGTTCGTTAAACTATAGTAGGAAGTTACTAGGAGGAGTTACAAAAAAAATTAAGATATTCTATTTTATTTTATATTAAGTAAAAATGCAAAATATTAGATACCATATGCAAGGTATTAGTGATTAGGGATAAACCATTACAATTGAAAGATTAGAAATGAGTGATTGTAAGTGCATATACTATTGAAAATTGTCATTGGGCTCCACACATGTTTGAACTCTAGTTATATATCCAACATAAAGTATACCAGATATTACAAAGTGTAATAGAGGGTAAATAGCATTCTATGTCTATGCATTGATGAAGGTGTTGATGTGTGTGTGTGTGTGTATATATATATATATATATATAGATAGATAGATAGATAGATATAGAGAGAGATCTATGTGTGTGTGTATGTATGTATGTATGTATGTATATAAGTGTATACACACACACGCGCACACACACACATATATATATATATACACACACACACACACACACACACACATATATATATATATATATATATAGTGTATGTGTGTCTGTGTATGTATGTAAGTATGTATCTTGGTATGTATGTATGTATGTATGTATATATGTGTGTGTATATGTATGTGTGTATGTATATATATGTGCATATATGTATGTATCTATGTATGAATTTATGTATGCATATATGATGTATGTATGCATGCATGCATACTTCTATGTATATATGTATGTATGTATGTGTTTGTGTATGTATGTAGATGTGTGTGTACATACATACATGTACATATACATGTTTGTTTATGCATACATACATACATATCTATGTGTTTGTGTGTATGTATGTATGTATGTATGAGTGTATGTATGTATGGACGTAGGTCTCTATGTATGGATGTATGTGTGTATATATATAAACATAAATAAATTAACAAAGGTATATATATATATATATATATATATATATATATATATATATATATATATATATATATATATATATATATATATATATATAGTTGGGGGATTCTTGGACAAGAAGGGATTTGAGTGTTTGTAGGAGAAAAGGGATAGACAATAAGAAAGATACACACTGGAAGTGTAACAAGTCTCCTAAACTTGAGTCACAATCTCACACAGAATAATGGGTTTCGACACCACAAGATATAAAGAAGGCAAACAGAGTATACGCAGAACAAGAAGAGAGAGAATTTTATTATCTGTGTAGATTTACAAGTAGTTCTGATCTGCGTTACAAAATCTATCAGATTGCTTCAATGTGAAGCCTCATCCACCCGACCACCCCCGAGCTGATCTCAATCCCAATCTCAATCACAATCACAATCTCAATCCCAATCTCAATCACAATCACAATCTCAATGACAATCACAATCTCAATCTCAATCTCAATCGCAATTCCAGAAGCCGAAAAACAATCGTAATGACTGTACGACCATCATCCTTTTCTATCTCTCAGTCTTCGTCTTTTTTTGGGATCTCCGCCTTTCGCCAGCGCACGTCCAATCACGCCTTCCTAGACTCGGACTTTTAGAATCTGCATGCTCCAAGATAGCGTCTTTTCGCATGTCTCATGCAAGACTTCCGGACCACCCATGCATCTACTTTCATGTGCACCATCAAGAATCGTACTTGCAAAAATAGAGGTAATCCCTGCAACGCACTCACACACACGTCAATCACCCAAAAATAACCCATATACCCATGTGCGTTTTCTAAATCCGTGAACATGAATAAGATGAATGAATGAAGGCTTCTTTTTTTTTTTTATTTAAGTGTTGGAAAACGACACTTTTCAAAACCCTGTAACTCAAAAACAATGAGGAATCAGCTTGAGCTTGTGAGATACAAAAATATTCAGTTCTTAAATCTGTACAATAATGTTAGAGACGCTTCAGGTCGAAATCTGCTTCCAGATATCACTTTTGGGCCCTGCAAAATCGAAAATTCTAGAGAGAGATGAAAAAACATGAAAAATCTCTTCATTAACCTATGTGCATGGAACCAAATGAGACATAAAACATAGGAACTACAAAAAATTCAATCAGGTAAAGTTTTTCTACTAAGAATACTCTACCTTTCTCTCATACAACACTTTTTCATATTCCTTCATCTTCATGCTCGAAATTAACATACAAATTTCATGCGACAACTTTCTAGAGAGAGAATGTAAAAACTTATTGCTACAAAATTTTGCAGACATGATCAAAATATCCTAAACATAAAATCTCATTATTACCTACACATCTTTTTTTTTTCTTTTCCAGGTGGAAAATCAACGTGGCATCTTACAATTCTCCCCCTCTTTAAAGAACTCTATCCTCAGAGTTGGAAAGAAGGATAATGTTCCATAAACTCATCTAAACCAACCCATGTTGAATCTTCAATAGGATATGCAAACCACTTTACTAAAATTTCCACTATTTCACGATTCCTAAGATGTCTAACTCTCCTATCCAATATAACTTCTGGTTCAAGTTCAAAAGTGGCATCTTCCTTCAACTTAGATTTGTCGTGCAAAACATGATCAGCATTAGGAACATACTTTTTAAGTAATCCAACATGGAAGACTGGATGAATTTTCAAAGTATTAGGTAGGTCAAGTAAATATGCAACAGAACCAATTTTCTTTAAGATTTTGAAAGGACCAGCATAACGAGGAGACAATCGACGATCTTTGCCTAAAACCAGATTTGATTTAGAAGGACTCACTTTCAAAAAAAACCAGATCATTTGTTCTAAATTCCAAGGGCCTCTTTTTGATATCATGATATAATTTCTGACGTTTCTGTGCATCTTTCATGTTTTTCCTTACCTTATTTAGCTCTAAATCCATGTTTTCAAGCATCCTTTCGATATTTCAACCTGATTCTGTGAATTAAAAAGTGAATGCGGCAGCAAGCAATTATAACCATACATTGCTTCAAAAGGTGTCATCTTAATAGAGGAATGCCATGCACTATTATATACATACTCAACCAAGGGCAAATATTCAGTCCAATTGTTTTGCTTATCATTCACATACATGCGTAACATATCCTCAAGCACCCTGTTAACCCTCTTGGTCTCACCATCGGTTTGAGGATGAAATGCAGTACTCATGCGTAATTCTATTCCTATGGATTGAAATGTTGCTTTCCAAAAATTAGATGTGAACCTTGCATCCCTATGAGAAATTATACTTTTGGGTATACCATGTAACCTAAAAATTTCTTTTATGAAAAGTTTAGCAACATGCAAAGCTGTATCAGTTTTCCTCATGGAAGAAAATGTGCCATCTTTGTAAGACGGTCCACGACAACAAAGATGGTATCATGCCCACTTCTGGTCACAAGCAACTTTGTTATGAAATCCATAGAGATGGATTCCCATTTTTTGATCAGGCACATCTAATGGTTGTAACATGTCAGGACTCCTTTTAAATTCGGCCTTAACCTGTTGACATTTCAGACATTCTTCGACATACCTCTTAATATCATATTTCATACGTGGCCAGTAATATGAAGCTTTCACTTTTGCATAAGTTCTAGAAAAACCAGGGTGTGCAGAGAAAGGTGCATCATGACAGTCATGCAGGATCTTTTCTTTCAAAACAGATTCTGAAGAAATACATAAACGAGAATTACAATACAAATCATTATTTCTCAAATGAAATTTTCCCTGAAACATAGAACGTGGATTCATACCCAAAAATTCCAAGATTGCTGCATAAAATAAATCTTCTTTTAATTCTTTTCCAATATCAAAATCAGAGGATAAAATAGAAATTGAACTGCATAGGGGTTTACGACTCAAAGCATCGGCCACCTTGTTTTCTTTTCCTGCTAAGTATTTAATATCAAAATCATATTCACTTAGCAATTGGATCCATCGTTTTTGTCTATTGTTAAGTAAAGATTGAGTAAATATGTATTTAAGGCTCTGATGATCTGTTCTTAATTCAAACTTTACTCCTAGCAATAAGTGTCTCCAATGTTTAAGTGCATGAACAACTGCAAGCATTTCTAAGTCATGTGTTGTATAAGTTAGTTCATGTTTCCTTAATTTCCTTGACTCATAAGCCACTACCCTACCTTCTTGTGAAAGAACGCATCCGATTTGGCTTCCACTAGCATCACATGCAACAATAAAAGGCTTTCCTAACTCAGGTATCTTTAGCACACAATTTTCGATAACTTTCTGTTTTAATTCGTCAAATGCCTTTTGACACTCATCGTTCCATGTGAACTCTCTATTTTTCTTTGTCAATTCTGTAAGAGGATTTGCAATACGAGAAAACTCCCTAATGTGTGCCCTCTCATATTGTGCCAAACCAAGGAAGCTTCTCACATCCCTCACACATTTGGGTGTAGGCCAGTCAACTATGCTTTTAACTTTCTCAGGATCTATATGAATCCCTTCCTTAGAAACAACTCTCCCCAAATAAGTCACTTCCCCTTTTGCAAAAAAACATTTACTCATCTTACCATATAGTTTATGCTCTCTTAGTTTTTGTAAAGTCTTCCTGAGATGCAATGCATGTTCATCATCATCCTTAGAATACACAAAAATATCTTCAAGAAAAACTAATATAAATTCATCGAGATATTCATGAAACACATTATTCATCAAACACATAAATGTTGGAGGAGCATTTGTTAATCCAAAAGGCAAAACTGTGAACTTGTAATGACCATATCGTGTTCTAAAAGCGGTTTTGGGTATGTCCTCATACTTTACTCTAATTTGATGATATCCCGATCTTAAGTCAATTTTAGTGAATATTGTGGCACCACTCAATTGACTCAGTAGTTCATCTATGTGTGGAAGTGGATACTTGTTCTTAATGGTTTTCTTGTTCAGTCCCCTATAGTCAATACAAAGTCTGTATGAACCATCTTTCTTTTTCTGAAACAAAACAGGTGCTCCCCAAGGTGAAAGACTAGGTCTTATCAACTCCTTCTTCAATAGATCATCCAATTGGAGCTTCAACTCTTTCAATTCATCAATATTGAACCTATAAGGTGCTCTAGAATAAGGCTCACTTCTTGGATAAAGGTCTATAGCATGGTCAATTTTCCTAGGAGGAGGCATGCCTGATAGATCATCAAGAAATACATCTGCGTACTCATCTAAAAGTTTTTTAACATATTCTGGTATTTCCTCTTCTTTCTTCTTCTCCTGAAGGTCATGCACATAAACCAAATATGTCTCACAACCCTGTCGAATACCCCTAATCAACTTTATTGCAGAAATAGGAGAAAAACTTGAATTACACTTGCCTGCAAGACGATGTTCCTTCCCTTCTATTTTCATAGTAAGGATCCCGCTTTTACAATCAATTACGAAACTGTTATGAACTAACGAGTCCATTCGGATGATTACATCACATTCTCTCATTTCAATTACATGGAAGGTACCCAAAAACTTATGTTCTCCTAACATAAAATCAAGATTCTCAATGCAGCCTCGAGTATAGTGTATCCTACCATTAGCCATCTGTACAGGTCTTTTAGTCTGCATCTCAATATGCAACCCTAAAGCTTCTGCCATCTTAAGTGAAAGGAAACAATTTGTACTACCCGAATCAATCAAGAAACTAACCTTACGTGAGGATATGTCCCCCATAATCCTAATCACTGTTGCACTTGAATGATAAGAAGTTTTCATGCATTGAAGTCTAGGGCTAGAACACTTACCTTGATCATCCGCTTCCTCAATTGTCATGTTTTCTTCTTGTAGATGAGCTATATTCGCTTGCATAGAACAATTGATGGCCTTGTTTGGACATTCAAAAGTGCGATGTCCTTGTTCTCCACATCGAAAACAAAGTCCCAGCCTCTTAGCCCGCTCCAGGAAATCAGAATCACGTTGCTAGTGCATAACTTCTTGCTTTTTAGGTGTATCCGTTTGCTTCGGCTTTGGCCTTCCTCCTTGACCGTTAATAGAGTTAGTCGATCTCTGTCCATTTTGATTTATTAAAATAGGTCTTGGGGGTCAATGTCCTGTTGAGATAAACCTTGATTTGAATGCTTTTTTTGTGGTAAACTTCTCCATCTTCTCCAAGTTTTCTGCTTTTGCAACCGCATCAAGAAAATCTACACATCCGGACCCCTTTACTTGATAGCGAAGCTCTTCCCGCAAACCCTCAATAAACTTGCTTTTCAGCGCATCTCCAGAAACTTCTAGTGCATACTTATGTAAACACAAAAATTTCTCCTTATATTCTTCAACAGACAAGTTATATCTATCATCCTCATGCTGCTTGAAAGAGTAGAATTCCATTTTCTTTTCCATCCGATAATGTGGAGAACAATAACAATTCTCTACTTCCTCTCGAAATCCTTTCCAGAGGATCGGACCTTCACGTGTTCTTGTCTGTATATAAGATTTCCACCACGGTTTTGCGACTCCTCGTAGATGCAGAATTGCCACCTTTGCTTTTGATTCCTCACTAAATACGCGCAGGTCAAAGAAATCTTAAAGTTCCTCAATCCATGCTTCAAGATCCTCTCTAGTTTTCTTCTCACCATCAAATTCATTTAATTTTGCTCTTTTGAACACTTGCTTGAGTGCAGATTCACCTGCATCATCGTCCTCTTCAGGTACACGTTGCCCTCTAGCTCTACGTGCATTTGATGTGCCCGCACCATTACCACCTTCAGCATTGAGGTCCATGAAAGCATTTGCAGTAGCCTCTTTTTGTTTGTTGGATCTTTCTTTATGTAATTTTGCATTCAATCTACAGATAAGCTCCTCTTGTTCTTCTATCTTCTTCTTCAAAGCCTGCATCTTGTCCCGGAATCCAACTCTGCTCTAATACCACTTGTAACAAGTCTCCTAAAATTGAGTCACAATCTCACACAGAATAATGGGTTTTGACACCACAAGGTATAAAGAAGGCAAACAGAGTATACGTAGAACAAGAAGAGAGAGAATTTTATTATCTGTGCAGATTTACAAGTAGTTCTGATCTGCGTTACAAAATCTATCAGATTGCTTCAATGTGAAGCCTCATCCACCCGACCACCCCCGAGCTGATCTCAATCCCAATCTCAATCACAATCACAAAATCAATCCCAATCTCAATCACAATCACAATCTCAATCACAATCACAATCTCAATCTCAATCTCAATCTCAATCTCAATCGCAATTCCAGAAGCGGAAAAACGATCGTAATGACTGTACGAACTGTTGGAGTTAGACGTCTACAGAAGCACGCGAACAGCACAAGGAAGAAGAAGAAGCTTGGAGCACAACACACAAGACTGAATGTATTACTAGAGAATGTACAAAAGATAAGTAGCCCATTAGGGCAATAGGCGTATATACAAGCCGGGGGAAAAAAACCTCCTAAAGAGGGAAAAAGGTGCCCCGGCGGTCCTAGAGTGTTCACACACATCACTACCTAAATATATCAACAAATCCCCCCTGGAAGTGATGCGGTGAACAAGGAGCTGGCACTCATGTATAAGGAAGTGCCGAGCTATGTGGAAATCACTCCACAAAAGGAAGTAAGCCCAAAGCTTTGCGGAAAGCTTCAAACTTCTCCCTAGGCAGAGCCTTCGTGAAAAGGTCTGCAATGTTCTCCTGCGTGGGCACATATGCCAAGCTGATCTCCCCAGCAGAGAACCTCTCCCTGACATAGTGATAATGCACCTCAATGTGCTTAGTGCGAGCATGGAACACAGGGTTCCTCGCAACTGCCAATGCGCTCTGACTGTCAGTGAAGATGGTGGTGGCAGAAGACTGGCCAACACCCAAATCAGCCATAAGGCGTCTGAGCCACACACACTCAACAGTCGCTGTGAAAGCTGCCCTATACTCAGCCTCACAAATGGAAGTGGCCACAGTAGGCTGCTTCTTGCTCAACCAAGATATACATGAGCTACCAAGCATGAAGCAAAAACCACTGGTGGACACACGAGCGTCATAGCAACCAGCCCAATCTGAGTCAGAAAAATCATGCAAATCTGGCGGTAGTGATCCCCCCTTGGGATAAAACAACCCAAGTAGCCGAGTACCACTCAAGTAGCGAAAGATGCGCTTAACCGCTTTCCAATGCGTGACTCCTGGGCAATGCATAAACCTGCTCATCTGTGAGACAGCAAACTGAATATCTGGCCGAGTAATGCATAAGTAAATCAAGCATCCAACGGCCTGCTGATAGAGAACAGCATCAAATGCATCTCCAGCATCATGAAGACTCAATCGTAAACCTGTCTCCATAGGAGTGGCAATAGGCTTACAGTCTTCAAGGCCAAAACGCTGCAATAATGTGTCAATATATTTCGTTTGACACAAAGCCATTCCACCATCAACTTGCATAAACTGAATGCCCAAATAGTGATGCAAATGCCCCAAATCAGACATCTCAAATGAGGCATGCAAATCAGCCTTGAAATCAGCAATATGCTTCTCAAGAGGACCAGTGAGCAGCATGTCGTCTACATAGACAACAATGATCAGAAGCACATCATTAGCACGCTTAACATATAAGGTGCTTTCAGTTGGACTATTCTCAAAACCATGTGCAATCAGATAGGCATGTATTTTCTCATACCAAGCACGTGGTGCTTGCTTTAAACCATATAACGCCTTCTTTAACCTGCACACCTGGTTTTCATGCCCTTTCTGCACAAAGCCACGGGGCTGAAAAACATACACTTCTTCATGCAAGTCACCATTCAGAAATGCTGTTTTAATGTCCAACTGATGTACATTCCAACCATGATGGGCTGCAAGTGCACAAATGCTCCGAACAGTAGTCATACGGCATGTAGGTGCAAAGGTCTCATCAAAATCAATGCCTCTTTCCTGCGCATAACCCTTTGCAACAAGCCTAGCCTTATACCTGTCAACTGTACCATTAGGTTTACGCTTCAGCTTGTATACCCACTTAGTGCCAATGGCCTTCTTGCCAGGAGGCAAGTCACATAACGACCATGTACCATTCTTCATTATAGCATCATATTCAGATTGCATAGCAGCCATCCAATTTTCTGAATTTTGTGCTTCATCAAAAGAAACAGGCTCATTCTCATCACAGAGACTAGATGCAGCCATAGCATAGCAATCTGATGCAAAGGAGGTACTATGAGAGCCTGAACGAGTACGATATGACAAAGGTGCATCTAATTTGCTGTCACGCAAAGTCTGCACCAGCCATTTTGGCATAGTTTTTGCCTGTTCAATATCAGCTCTCTCATCAACAAGTGCATCATGTAAATCTGCATCAGAAATGGAATGATCTGCATCATCATATGAAACCTGCAAAGGCTGAGAAGTTGCCTCATTAGGACCAGCGCTAGCCTGTCCACCTGTAAAAAGAGGCATCAAAGTATCATACATGTCTTTGGAGCTAACAGATGTCTCCTTAGTACATGAAAGCAATGGCTGAATAGCATCTTCCACAAAGACAACATCACGGCTAACCAGAATGCGTTTAGTCTGTGGATGATACAGACGATAACCTTTACTTTCAGAACTGTACCCAACAAAAATACATTTTACTGCCTTATCATCCAATTTTCTGCGATGTTGTTCAGGCACTAATGCATATGCCAAACAACCAAAAACACGCAAATGAGCAACAGATGGCTTGCGGTCATGCCAAGCCTCATATGGAGTGATGGACTGCAACGCTTTGGTGGGACACCTGTTCAGTACATATGCTGCACACATGACAGCCTCAAGCCAGAAACTATGTGGTAAAGCCTGACTTTTGACCATGCACCTCGCCATCTCCATGAGTGACCTGTTCTTTCGTTCAGCAACTCCATTCTGTTGAGGTGTATACGGCACTGTACACTGGTGTTTTATCCCACGTTCAGCCAGAAATGCATTAAAATCTGAAGACATATATTCCCCCCCTCGATCAGAACGGAGGGTGCCCATTTTACATGCTGACAGATTTTCAGCCAAAACCAAAAACTGTTTGAAGCACATGAACACTTCGGACTTTGCTTTGAGTGGATATACCCATGCATGCCTGGAAAAATCATCAATGAAAGTCACGAAGTAAAGGTAATTTCCAAAAGAGGGTGTCTGCATAGGACCACAGACATCACTATGTACAAGCTGCAATTTCTGCATAGCCCGAACTGAACCATCTTTTGGAAAGGAAGAACGCTGCATTTTGCCCAAAATACAGCCTTCACAAACATGTTTTCCAGGTGCCTCAAGTTTGGGCAAGGAGGACACCATTTCAGATTTCTGCAGGTGTAACAAACTAGCAAAATTCAGATGACCAAAGCGTGCATGCCAAAGCTTTGCATCTGACATAGCCTGAGAATCATGAACTGCACATGCCGAATCATTCATAGATCTTTCATAGTCTATGAGCTTATACAGCCCACGACATAAAATGCCAGAAGCAATAATCACATCGCCATTTGAGAGATCATGGACTGTACACCTGTCATCAACGAATTTCACAACCAAGCCAATCTTGGCTAATGCAGAAACGGATAACATGTTCTTTTTGATCCCTGGCACAAATAAAGCATCTGACAAAGTGAAAGAACTACCATCAGCAGTAGTCAGAATGATCTTACCAACTCCCATAACAGGATAAGAGGAGTTATTGGCGCATGTGACAGTATTCCCTGTAGGGGCAGGCTCGAGTGAAGAGAAGAAACTGCGCTGCGAGGTAATATGTTTGGTCGCCCCACTGTCAAAGTACCAAACATCTGAGTCTACTGCAGACATGCACTGATCATGAGAAGATGGGTCAAAACTGCAGACAGTAGTAAACGCCCATTCTTCTTCCTGCACAAGATTTGCAGACTCTGTTTTTGGTGTAGAGGCCTCTGCAACAACCATTCCAGCCTCTTTCTTCTTTGCGTCTTTAGCAGCCAGTTTTGGACAGTTCTTTATAATATGATCATTTCCTTTACAGTACTTGCAGAACAATTTCTGCTTTTCTGATTTCTTCTCATCTTTATCCTGGTTCTTCGATTGTGCAGCATTTGCAGATTTCTGCTTACTAGTAGAAGAGCTCCATTTTCCTTTGCCCTTCTGACTAGCCAGGAAAGCTTGATCTGCAACACGCATAATGGACCTGTTCTGCCTGGACTGATCTTCCTGCAACAAAACAGAGACTAATTCCTCAAATGACAAGGCATTCGGATTGCCTTTCATCATCAACCGAAGAGTAGAGGCAAAACTCTGATATGAATCAGGAAGGCCATTCAGAACGGTCTGCACAAGTGAGCTATCTGGTATAACCTCATCAGTAGAAATCAATTGTTCCTTCAGGTCTTTGATCTTTGTAAGAAAACTGTCCATCGAATCACCTTCATTCATGTGCTCACTCTCCAACTGTTTTCGGAGGTAAGCAACACGAGCCTCATTCCTAGCCTGGTACAAAGTGGTAAGTGTATCCCAAGCATCCTTTGCTGTTCTGCAAGAGCGAATATGAGGAATAATGGCACGTTTGACAGACAAAGCTATCAATGCATGTGCCTGGGCATCTCTGCCATCCCAACGAATCTGCTCTGCAGTAGGTGCAACAGAAACAGCAACACGAACAGGAATCTGTGGAATATCATCTTCGACACCATCTTCATCAGCTCCAACACCTGTATTTGCAGTACCTGTCGTTACAGGTGTAACAGGACGTCTTTCAACACCCTGCACAATGTTCCACAATCCTTTTGCAACCAGTACATGTCGCATCATATAAGCCCATAATGGGTAGTTGGTACCATCCAACTTATCCTCAACAGCCAACATACAGAATACATCACTGCTTTCAGCCATGGCCGGTGACTAAAATACCTTGATGCAGAAAATTGACTGTATCTCAAAAAGTTGAACAGAACTGCCCAGACGAGTTCTGCTAGACCTGTAGCAGACTTCAAGACGCTTAAACTGGCGAACAGAAACTGGTATATACCTTTGGCACAAAAGGACGAAATAGCCTGCACAAGCACTGCGATAGTGCGTTCGGAGGCCCTGAGTATGCTCACCAAATTTTGTGCGAATCTGAGACTGCAAACGGAGGAGTGTCGACGGCGCCCTAGAAGAAGCAACGACCTGCTCTGATACCAATTGTTGGAGTTAGACGTCTGCAGAAGCACGCGAACAACACAAGGAAGAAGAAGAAGCTTGGAGCACAACACACAAGACTGAATGTATTACTAGAGAATGTACAAAAGATAAGTAGCCCATTAGGGCAATAGGCGTATATACAAGCCGGGGGAAAAAAACCTCCTAAAGAGGGAAAAAAGTGCCCCGGCGGTCCTAGAGTGTTCACACACATCACTACCTAAATATATCAACACGAACATCATCCTTTTCTATCTCTCAGTCTTCGTCTTCTTTTGGGATCTCCGCCTTTCGCCAGCGCACGACCAATCACGCCTTCCTAGACCCGCACTTTTAGAATCTGCATGCTCCAAGATAGCGTCTTTTCGCATGTCTCATGCAAGACTTCCGGACCACCCATGCATCTACTTTTCATGTCCACCATCAAGAATCGTACCTGCAAAAATAGAGGTAATCCTTGCAACGCACTCACACACGTCAATCACCCAAAAATAACCCATATACCCATGTGCGTTTTCTAAATCCACGAACATGAATAAGATGAATGAATGAAGGCTTTTTTTTTTTTTTTTCTTTTTAAGTGTTGGAAAACGGCACTTTTCAAAACCCTGTAACTCAAAAAATAGTGAGGAATCAGCTTGAGCTTGTGAGAGACAAAAATATTCACTTCTTAAATCTGTACAATAATGTTAGAGACGCCTCAGGTCCAAATCTGCTTCCAGATATCACTTTTGGGCCCTGCAAAATCAAAAATTCTAGAGAGAGATGAAAAAACATGAAAAATCTCTTCACTAACCTATGTTCATGGAACCAAATGAGACATAAGACATAGGAACTACAGAAAATTCAATCACGTAAAGTTTTTCTACTAAGAATACTCTACCTTTCTTTCATACAACACTCTTTCATATTCCTTCATCTTCATGCTCGAAATTAACATACAAATTTCATGCGACAACTTTCTAAAGAGAGAATGTAAAAACTTATTGCTACAAAATTTTGCAGACATGATCAAAATATCCTAAACATAAAATTTCATTATTACCTACACATCTTTTTTTTTTTTCCAGGTGGAAAATCAACGTGGCATCTTACAATTCTCCCCCTCTTTAAAGAACTCTGTCCTCAGAGTTGGAAAGAAGGATAATGTTCCATAAACTCATCTAAACCAACCCATGTTGAATCTTCAATAGGATATGCAAACCACTTTACTAAAATTTCCACTATTTCACGATTCCTAAGATGTCTAACTCTCCTATCCAATATAACTTCTGGTTCAAGTTCAAAAGTGGCATCTTCCTTCAACTTAGATTTGTCCTACAAAACATGATCAGCATTAGGAACATACTTTTTAAGTAATCCAACATGGAAGACTGGATGAATTTTCAAAGTATTAGGTAGGTCATATAAATATGCAACAGAACCAATTTTCTTTAAGATTTTGAAAGGACCAGCATAACGAGGAGACAATCGACGATCTTTGCCTAAAACCAGATTTGATTTAGAAGGACTCACTTTCAAAAAAACCAGATCATTTGTTCTAAATTCCAAGGGCCTCTTTTTGAGATCATGATATAATTTCTTACGTTTCTGTGCATCTTTCATGTTTTTCCTTACCTTATTTAGCTCCAAATCCATGTTTTCAAGCATCTGTTTGGATATTTCAACCTGATTCTGTGAATTAAAAAGTGAATGCGGCAGCAAGCAATTATAACCATACATTGCTTCAAAATGTGTCATCTTAATAGAGGAATGCCATGCACTATTATATGCATACTCAACCAAGGGCAAATATTCAGTCCAATTGTTTTATTCACATACATGCGTAACATATCCTCAACAACCTTGTTAACCCTCTCGGTCTCACCATTGGTTTGAGGATGAAATGCAGTACTCATGCGTAATTTTGTTCCTATGGATTGAAATGTTGCTTTCCAAAAATTAGATGTGAACCTTGCATCCCTATGAGAAATTATACTTTTGGGTATACCATGTAACCTAAAAATTTCTTTTATGAAAAGTTTAGCAACATGCAAAGCTGTATCAGTTTTCCTCATGGGAAGAAAATGTGCCATTTTTGTAAGACGGTCCACGACAACAAAGATGGTATCATGCCCACTTCTGGTCACAGGCAACTTTGTTATGAAATCCATAGAGATGGATTCCCATTTTTTGATCACACACATCTAATGGTTGTAACATGCCAGGACTCCTTTTAAATTCGGCCTTAACTTGTTGACATTTCAGACATTCTTCGACATACCTGTTAATATCATATTTCATACGTGGCCAGTAATATGAAGCTTTCACTTTTGCATAAGTTCTAGAAAAACCAAGGTGTTGAGATAAACCTTGATTTGAATGCCTTTTTCGTGGTAAACTTCTCCATCTTCTCCAAGTTTTCTGCTTTTGCAACCGCATCAAGAAAATCTACACATCCGGACCCCTTTACTTGATAGCGAAGCTCTTCCCGCAAACCCTCAATAAACTTGCTTTTCAGCGCATCTCCAGAAACTTCTAGTGCATACTTATGTAAACGCAAAAATTTCTCCTTATATTCTTCAATAGACAAGTTATATCTATCATCCTCATGCTGCTTGAAAGAGTAAAATTCCATTTTCTTTTCCATCCGATAGTGTGGAGAACAATAACGATTCTCTGCTTGCTCTCAAAATTCTTTCCCGAGGATCGGACCTTCACGTGTTCTTGTCTGTATATTAGATTTCCACCACAGTTTTGCGACTCCTCGCAGATGCAGAATTGCCACCTTTGCTTTTGATTCCTCACTAAATACGCGCAGGTCAAAGAAATCTTCAAGTTCCTCAATCCATGCTTCAAGATCCTCTCCAGTTTTCTTCTCACCATCAAATTCATTTAATTTTGCTCTTTTGAACACTTGCTTGAGTGCAGATTCACCTGCATCATCATCTTCTTCAGGTTCACGTTGCCGTCTAGCTCTACGTGTGTTTGATGTGCCCGCACCATTACCCCCTTCAGCATTGAGGTCCATGAAAGCATTTGCAGTAGCCTCTTTTTGTTTGTTGGATCTTTCTTTATGTAATTCTGCATTCAATCTACGGATAAGCTCCTCTTGTTCTTCTATCTTCTTCTTCAAAGCCTGCATCTTGTCCCGGAATCCAACTCTGCTCTAATACCACTTGTAACAAGTCTCCTAAACTTGAGTCACAATCTCACACAGAATAATGGGTTTCGACACCACAAGATATAAAGAAGGCAAACAGAGTATACGCAGAACAAGAAGAGAGAGAATTTTATTATCTGTGCAGATTTACAAGTAGTTCTGATCTGTGTTACAAAATCTATCAGATTGCTTCAATGTGAAGCCTCATCCATTCGACCACCCCCGTGCTGATCTCAATCCCAATCTCAATCACAATCACAATCTCAATCCCAATCTCAATCACAATCACAATCTCAATCACAATCACAATCTCAATCTCAATCTCAATCTCAATCTCAATCGCAATTCCAGAAGCCAAAAAACGATCGTAATGATTGTACGACCATCATCCTTTTCTATCTCTCAGTCTTCGTCTTTTTTTGGGATCTCCACCTTTCGCCAGCGCACGACCAATCACGCCTTCCTAGACCCGCACTTTTAGAATCTGCATGCTCCAAGATAGCGTCTTTTCGCATGTCTCATGCAAGACTTCCAGACCACCCATGCATCCACTTTTCATGTCCACCATCAAGAATCGTACCTGCAAAAATAGAGGTAATCCCTGCAACGCACTCACACACACGTCAATCACCTAAAAATAACCCATATACCCATGTGCGTTTTCTAAATCCGTGAACATGAATAAGATGAATGAATGAAGGCTTCTTTTTTTTTTTCTTTTTAAGTGTTGGAAAACGGCACTTTTCAAAACCCTGTAACTCAAAAACAGTGAGGAATCAGCTTGAGCTTGTGAGAGACAAAAATATTCAGTTCTTAAATCTGTACAATAATGTTAGAGGCGCCTCAGGTCCAAATCTGCTTCCAGATATCACTTTTGGGCCCTGCAAAATCAAAAATTCTAGAGAGAGATGAAAAAACATGAAAAATCTCTTCATTAACCTATGTTCATGGAACCAAATGAGACATAAAACATAGGAACTACAAAAAATTCAATCAAGTAAAGTTTTTCTACTAAGAATACTTTACCTTTCTCTCATACAACACTTTTTCATATTCCTTCATCTTCATGCTCGAAATTAACATACAAATTTCATGCGACAACTTTCTAGAGAGAGAATATAAAAACTTATTGCTACAAAATTTTGCAGACATGATCAAAATATCCTAAACATAAAATTTCATTATTACTAAAATTTCCACTATTTCACGATTCCTAAGACTTCCAGACCACCCATGCATCTACTTTTCATGTCCACCATCAAGAATCGTACCTGCAAAAATAGAGGTAATCCCTGCAACGCACTCACACACACGTCAATCACCCGAAAATAACCCATATACCCATGTGCGTTTTCTAAATCCGCGAACATGAATAAGATGAATGAATGAAGGCTTCTTTTTTTTTTTCTTTTTAAGTGTTGGAAAACGGCACTTTTCAAAACCTTGTAACTCAAAAACAGTGAGGAATCAGCTTGAGCTTGTGAGAGACAAAAATATTCAGTTCTTAAATCTGTACAATAATGTTAGAGACGCCTTAGGTCCAAATCTGCTTCCAGATATCACTTTTGGGCCCTGCAAAATAAAAAATTCTAGAGAGAGATGAAAAAACATGAAAAATCTCTTCATTAACCTATGTTCATGGAACCAAATGAGACATAAAACATAGGAACTACAAAAAATTCAATCAAGTAACGTTTTTCTACTGAGAATACTTTACCTTTCTCTCATACAACACTTTTTCATATTCCTTCATCTTCATGCTCGAAATTAACATACAAATTTCATGCGACAACTTTCTAGAGAGAGAATGTAAAAACTTATTGCTACAAAATTTTGCAGACATGATCAAAATATCCTAAACATAAAATTTCATTATTACTAAAATTTCCACTATTTCACGATTCCTAAGACTTCCGGACCACCCATGCATCTACTTTTCATGTCCACCATCAAGAATCGTACCTGCAAAAATAGAGGTAATCCCTGCAACGCACTCACACACACATCAATCACCCAAAAATAACCCATATACCCATGTGCGTTTTCTAAATCCGCGAACATGAATAAGATGAATGAATGAAGGCTTCTTTTTTTTTTTCTTTTTAAGTGTTTGAAAACGGCACTTTTCAAAACCCTGTAACTCAAAAACAGTGAGGAATCAGCTTGAGCTTGTGAGAGATAAAAATATTCAGTTCTTAAATCTGTACAATAATGTTAGAGACGCCTCAGGTCCAAATCTGCTTCCAGATATCACTTTTGGGCCCTGCAAAATCGAAAATTCTAGAGAGAGATGAAAAAACATGAAAAATCTCTTCATTAACCTATGTTCATGGAACCAAATGAGACATAAAACATAGGAACTACAAAAAATTCAATCAAGTAAAGTTTTTCTACTAAGAATACTTTTCCTTTCTCTCATACAACACTTTTTCATATTCCTTCATCTTCATGCTCAAAATTAACATACAAATTTCATGCGACAACTTTCTAGAGAGAGAATGTAGAAACTTATTGCTACAAAATTTTACAGACATGATCAAAATATCCTAAACGTAAAATTTCATTATTACTAAAATTTCCACTATTTCACGATTCCTAAGACTTCCGGACCACCCATGCATATACTTTTCATGTCCACCATCAAGAATCGTACCTGCAAAAATAGAGGTAATCCCTGCAACGCACTCACACACATGTCAATCACCCAAAAATAACCCATATACCCATGTGCGTTTTCTAAATCCGCGAACATGAATAAGATGAATGAATGAAGGCTTCTTATTTTTTTTTTTTAAGTGTTGGAAAACGTCACTTTTCAAAACCCTGTAACTCAAAAACCGTGAGGAATCGGCTTGAGCTTGTGAGATACAAAAATATTCACTTCTTAAATCTGTACAATAATGTTAGAGACGCCTCACGTCCAAATCTGCTTCCAGATATCACTTTCGGGCCCTGCAAAATCGAAAATTCTAGAGAGAGATGAAAAAACATGAAAAATCTCTTCATTAACCTATGTTCATGGAACCAAATGAGACTTAAAACATAGGAACTACAAAAAATTCAATCAGGTAAAGTTTTTCTACTAAGAGTACTCTACCTTTCTCTCATACAACACTTTTTCATATTCCTTCATCTTCATGCTCGAAATTAACATACAAATTTCATGCGACAACTTTCTAGAGAGAGAATGTAAAAACTTATTGCTACAAAATTTTGCAGACATGATCAAAATATCCTAAACATAAAATTTCATTATTACCTACACATCTTTTTTTCTTTTTCCAGGTGGAAAATCAATGTGGTATCTTACAATTCTCCCCCTCTTTAAAGAACTCTGTCCTCAGAGTTGGAAAGAAGGATAATGTTCCATAAACTCATCTAAACCAACCCATGTTGAACCTTCAATAGTATATGCAAACCACTTTACTAAAATTTCCACTATTTCACGATTCCTAAGATGTCTAACTCTCCTATCCAATATAACTTCTGGTTCAAGTTCAAAAGTGGCATCTTCCTTCAACTTAGATTTGTCCTGCAAAACATGATCAGCATTAGGAACATACTTTTTAAGTAATCCAACATGGAAGACTAGATGAATTTTCAAAGTATTAGGTAGGTCAAGTAAATATGCAACAGAACCAATTTTCTTTGAGATTTTGAAAGGACCAGCATAACGAGGAGACAATCGACGATCTTTGCCTAAAACCAGATTTGATTTAGAAGGACTCACTTTCAAAAAAACCAGATCATTTGTTCTAAATTCCAAGGGCCTCTTTTTGAGATCATGATATAATTTCTGACGTTTCTGTGCATCTTTCATGTTTTTCCTTACCTTATTTAGCTCCAAATCCATGTTTTCAAGCATCTGTTTGGATATTTCAACCTGATTCTGTGAATTAAAACGTGAATGCGACAGCAAGCAATTATAACCATACATTGCTTCAAAAGGTGTCATCTTAATAGAGGAATGCCATGCACTATTATATGCATACTCAACCAAGGGCAAATATTCAGTCCAATTGTTTTGCTTATCATTCACATACATGCGTAACATATCCTCAAGCACCTTGTTAACCCTCTCGGTCTCACCATCGGTTTGAGGATGAAATGCAGTACTCATGCGTAATTCTGTTCCTATGGATTGAAATGTTGCTTTCCAAAAATTAGATGTGAACCTTGCATCCCTATGAGAAATTATACGTTTCGGTATACCATGTAACCTAAAAATTTCTTTTATGAAAAGTTTAGCAACATGCAAAGCTGTATCAGTTTTCCTCATGGGAAGAAAATGTGCCATTTTCGTAAGACCGTCCACGACAACAAAGATGGTATCATGCCCACTTCTGGTCACAAGCAACTTTGTTATGAAATCCATAGAGATGGATTCCCATTTTTTGATCAGGCACATCTAATGGTTGTAACATGCCAGGACTCCTTTTAAATTTGGCCTTAACTTGTTGACATTTCAGACATTCTTCGACATACCTCTTAATATCATATTTCATACATGGCCAGTAATATGAAGCTTTCACTTTTGCATAAGTTCTAGAAAAACCAGGGTGTGCAGAGAAAGGTGCATCATGACAGTCATGCAGGATCTTTTCTTTCAAAACAGATTCTGAAGAAATACATAAACGAGAATTACAATACAAATCATTATTTCTCAAATGAAATTTTCCCTGAAACATAGAACCTGGATTCATACCCAAAAATTCCAAGATTGCTGCATAAAATAAATCTTCTTTTAATTCTTTTCCAATATCAAAATCAGAGGATAAAATAGAAATTGAACTGCATAGGGGTTTACGACTCAAAGCATCGGCCACCTTGTTTTCTTTTCCTGCTAAGTATTTAATATCAAAATCATATTCACTTAGCAATTGGATCCATCGTTTTTGTCTATTGTTAAGTAAAGATTGAGTAAATATGTATTTAAGGCTCTGATGATCTGTTCTTAATTCAAACTTTACTCCTAGCGATAAGTGTCTCCAATGTTTAAGTGCATGAACAACTGCAAGCATTTTTAAGTCATGTGTTGTATAATTTAGTTCATGTTTCCTTAATTTCCTTGACCCATAAGCCACTACCCTCCCTTCTTGTGAAAGAACGCATCCGATTTGGCTTCCACTAGCATCACATGCAACAATAAAAGGCTTTCCTAACTCAGGTATCTTTAGCACACAATTTTCGATAACTTTCTGTTTTAATTCGTCAAACGCCTTTTGACACTCATCGTTCCATGTGAACTCTCTATTTTTCTTTGTCCATTCTGTAAGAGGATTTGCAATTCGAGAAAACTCCCTAATGTGTGCCCTCTCATATTGTGCCAAACCAAGGAAGCTCCTCACATCCCTCACACATTTGGGTGTAGGACAGTCAACTATGCTTTTAACTTTCTCAGGATCTATATGAATCCGTTCCTTAGAAACAACTCTCCCCAAATAAGTCACTTCCCCTTTTGCAAAAAAAAATTTACTCATCTTACCATATACTTTATGCTCTCTTAGTTTTTGTAAAGTCTTCTTGAGATGCAATGCATGTTCATCATCATCCTTAGAATACACAAAAATATCGTCAAGAAAAACTAATATAAATTCATCGAGATATTCATGAAACACATTATTCATCAAACACATAAATGTTGCAGGAGCATTTGTTAATCCAAAAGGCAAAACTGTGAACTCGTAATGACCATATCGTGTTCTAAAAGCGGTTTTGGGTATGTCCTCAGACTTTACTCTAATTTGATGATATCCCGATCTTAAGTCAAATTTAGTGAATACTGTGGCACCACTCAATTGACTCAGCAGTTCATCTATGTGTGGCAGTGGATACTTGTTCTTAATGGTTTTCTTGTTCAGTCCCTTATAGTCAATACAAAGTCTGTATGAACCATCTTTCTTTTTTTGAAACAAAACAAGTGCTCCCCAAGGTGAAACACTAGGTCTTATCAACTCCTTCTTCAATAGATCATCCAATTGGAGCTTCAACTCTTTCAATTCATCAATATTGAACCTATAAGGTGCTCTAGAATAAGGCTCACTTCTTGGATAAAGGTCTATAGCATGGTCAATTTTCCTAGGAGGAGGCATGCGCGGTAGATCATCAGGAAATACATCTGCGTACTCATCTAAAAGTTTTTTAACATATTCCGGTATTTCCTCTTCTTTCTTCTTCTCCTGAAGGTCATGCACATAAACCAAATATGTATCACAACCCTGTCGAATACCTCTAATCAACTTTATTGCAGAAATAGGAGAATAACTTGAATCACACTTGCCTGCAAGACGATGTTCCTTCCCTTCTATTTTCAAAGTAAGGATCCCATTTTCACAATCAATCACGACACTGTTATGAACTAACCAGTCCATTCCGATGATTACATCACATTCCCTCATTTCAATTACATGGAAGGTACCCAAAAACTTATGTTCTCCTAACATAAAATCAATATTCTCACTACAGCCTCGAGTATAGTGTATCCTACCATTAGCCATCTGTACAGGTCTTTTAGTTTGCATCTCAATATGCAACCCTAAAGCTTCTGCCATCTTAAGTGAAAGGAAACAATTTGTACTACCCGAATCAATCAAGAAACTAACCTTACATGAGGATATGTCCCCCATAATCCTAATCACCGATGCCCTTGAATGAGAAGAAGTTTTCATGCATTGAAGTCTAGGGCTAAAACACTTACCTTGATCATCCGCTTCCTCAATTGTCATGTTTTCTTCTTGTAGATGAGCTATCTTCGCTTGCATAGAACAGTTGATGGCCTTGTGTTGAAGCTCAAAGTCAAGGACAAAGCATGGAAGCACATCAAAAGGTGGACACACAAGGAAAGGGAGCAAGTGGGGAGCTCCAAGAAGTGTATGTCAAATTTTCAGAAGAATTCCCTACAAAAATAGTGATTTTCATCACTAAAAACCATTGTAGATACCATTATCTATTTTTAGTAACTCCATTTTGTTCAAGCCGAGGAGTCCTCGAGCTTGAGGAGTATTAGAAGTACCATCGTACCAATTTTCGTAATTTTTAGACTTCGTTTGAGCCCTCAAATAAGCCCTGGAACCTAATTCTTAACTAGGCCGGACACTAGGTCTGGACAGGGCCAAAACTAGTCAAAAACTATAAAAAGAGCTAGAGAGCTCATTTTTGGGTTTGGCTTGTTAGAGAGTAGAACTTTTCTAAGAGAAATCTTTTGCAATCTAAGCTTTCCATTGTTCCTCTCTTTGATCTTACTTTGTGCGCGTGTGTGTGTATGTATGTGTGTGCATGTTTGTGTGCTTTCACTCACGCACTTGTGCCTTCACTTGCTCGTGGTCTTCATACCGGTCCTCACGTCTCCGCGGATTGACAAGTAAAGGAGGTGGTGCTTACGCTTGAGCTACACCAAATTTTGGCGCCGTTGCCGGGGAGAGAGCTTCGAGGACGAGCGTTGTGATGGTAAGATCGTAGATTTGCGACGTTGGAAGGTAAAAAAACTGTCATTTCAGTTCATTTTCTGTTTTTTCCTCTTCATCTTCTTCATCATCATCATCTCCACCTTCTTCCATCTTCTTCGTCATAGAAATTTCTTGTTTTTTAGTGCATTCTCACCATTTTCATACCATTTTTCATGCATTATTGTGTGGGAAGTAGTTAGGAGAAGCAAGGGAGAGCAAGCGCTGTGTTTTTTTCATGATTTTCTGCTCATACGGAGCTCGCCATAGCCGGCGCTCAGAAATTTGAATTTCCCGCCAAAAAACACGATTCTGTGATGAAAATCGCGATTCTGTGAAAATTCAAAATTTTTTGAAAAATCACGATTTTCTGTTTTCCCGCCTAAAAGTTGGCTGAAAAAATCACGATTCTGTGATTGTGCTCAAAATCGCGATTCTCACAAATCACGATTTTCAGTCAAAAAACACGAATTTGAGAAAACACGATTCCCTACTCAAAATCGCGATTCTCAAAAAATCACGATTTTCAGTAAAAAACACGATTTTGTGAAAAAAGGCGATTCTGTGTAATCACGATTTTTTGCTCAAAATCGCGATTTTCTAAAAACACGATTTTGTGCTCAACATCGCGATTTTCATGCCAAAAACACGATTCTGAGAAAATACGATTTTCAGTGGGCTCAAAATCGCGATTCTCACAAATCCCGATTTTCAGCCAAAAACACGATTTTGTGAAAAAAAGGCGATTCTGTGTAATCACGATTTTTTGCTCAAAATCGCGATTTTCTAAAAACACGATTTTGTGCTCAACATCGCGATTTTTATGCCAAAAACACGATTCTGAGAAAATACGATTTTCAGTGGGCTCAAAATCACGATTCTCACAAATCCCGATTTTCAGCCAAAAACACGATTTTGTGAAAAAAAGGCGATTCTGTGTAATCACGATTTTTTGCTCAAAATCGCGATTTTCTAAAAACACGATTTTGTGCTCAACATCGCGATTTTCATGCCAAAAACACGATTCTGAGAAAATACGATTTTCAGTGGGCTCAAAATCGCGATTCTCAAAAAATCACGATTTTCAGTAAAAAACACGATTTTGTGAAAAAAGGCAATTCTGTGTAATCACGAATTTTTGCTCAAAATCGCGATTTTCTAAAAACACGATTTTGTGCTCAACATCGCGATTTCGATTCTGAGAAAATACGATTTTCAGCGGGCTCAAAATCGCGATTCTCACAAATCACGATTTTCAGCAAAAAACACGATTTTGTGAACCACGATTCTCTGAGTCAAAATCGCGATTTTCAAAAACACGATTTTGTGCTCAACATCGCGATTTTCAGAAACACGATTTTGTGCTCAACATCGCAATTTTCAGAAACACGAATTTTTGCTCAACATCGTGATTTTCAAAAACACGATTTTGTGCTCAACATCGCGATTTTCAGAAACACGATTTTGTGCTCAACATCGCGATTTTCTGAGTTCACAAAATCGCAATTCTCTGGAAGTTCACAAAATCGCGTTTTTCTCCAAAGGTCCTGTTTGCCTGTTTTGACCCCCAGGAGCCTGGATTGGCATAACTTTTTCATCCAAAGTCCATTTTTTGAGCTCTATAGCTCGTTGGAAAGCTCGTTTCAAATCCTACACGACCTCAACTGTTTTTTTCAAGAATAACGCGTTGATTTTGAGATAAGATAATTTGAAGTTGACCCTCAAGTGGGACTAGGGAACCAAGGGGACTCCAAAGAATTTTGAACCATACCAAGGGGAAAATTTGGACTCTTGACTAAAGCTTATGAACCTGAGATCTGGTAGACACTTAGGCAAGGATAAACAAAGCATTAGATCTTCTGAGGCTAGTGTCAACCATACATCCAAGTCTTGGGCACAACAACTAAGTGGTCATCTTTTACTAAGTTCAGACACAAGTGATTCAGAAATGTCTTTTAGTATGGGAAAACCTGCAGGTGGCTCAGGGACTGCCCATCTACAAACACCAGAAGGTCCCTATAAAACACAGTTGGAATATATTCGGACCAACCAATTAGGTGCTCGCATCTATGAGGATGGTCTGAGGCGATCAGTGGTCCAACTCAAAAATCTAGATCAATCCTTTGGACTTGAACACCCGGTGGTCAAGTTCAAAGAGGGTTCATACATTGATAAGGAAGGAACCATGTATGTGGTCACCAACCTACCAGATAGGACTGATGAGTTTGGAAATGTCGTTCCTGAGAATGAAATAGGAGACCTAGAACAAGGAAATGTAGGACAAGGACCCCAGACTCCTAGAGGAAAGTCAGTTTTGACCCGAGTGATCACTCCAGACTGGATCCCTCAAGATAACAAAAGCATAGAACTATTTTTGAATAGAGAAACAGAGGAAGCCTTTTGGAGATTCAAGCCAGATCAACCTAGCCAATTGGGCATAGTCATCATCTACGAGTTCAAGGATCCAGAGATGCCAGGCAAAGTTGTTTACCTGGATAACACATCAGAGAAAATTTTCTTGGTAACAGAACATGATAGACATGCATATACTTGGAAGAATGAATTGATCTTCCCCCCACCAAGATCCAATGTTTCCCATGGCCTCCAAGGAGTAGGATCATCCCACGCTCATGAAGCCCAGAGAGAAAGAACTAGAGAGAGACCTGAGGTAAGTTTTGCACACACCGTGGGCAGGAATAGATCACGATTTGAAAATGAAAGACCTGAAAGAGAAAGACATCAAGCACATAGGCAGAAAAGAGATGAACATGATTTTCCATTGCCTAGACCCCGAGAGCACCCAAGAACCCTTAGACCCACTCAAGTGATCAAGGCAATGAAGAATTATTTTGACGGGTCAAGAGATCCTTATGATCATGTGGCCGAGTTCAAACAAGTGTTAAGAGCTGAACAGGTTGAGGATTTATTCACCCAATACGAGGCATTTGGTTTGACTCTTAAGGGCACTGCCTTGGCTTGGTTTCAACCATTGAGTAGTCGCAACTATCGCGATATAGGTCAACTGCTAGACGAATTCATTGTAGAATTTTCCAAGAGTGGTATTAGGCATAACACATCATCCTTGATCCACAGTTTCAAGCAGACACCCCAAGAAACAGTGCGACTAGCAGGTAGAAGGTTCAGACAGTACCTAGAAAGATGCCCTGCTCCCGAGTTACCCACACCAGCCAAACAAGTGGCTTTGTTCTTAGATGGCTTACTGAGCACAAAGTTAAGATCATATGTATATTTGAAAGAGCCTAGATCCATAGAAGAGTGCGTGCGGACATGCATTGACATAGAAGATAACTTGGGTGAGGAGTTAGGATTGTCCAAACTCTACAAAGATTCAGATAGTTCTACTAGTCATACTTCAAAGATCTCCACAGAAATAGAAGAGATAGCTGAGCAAGTTGCCAAGAAGCTGGGAGTCCAAAATAAACAAACACAGAGAGTCACTCCAGTGAATCGGTGTTATACTTGTGGGGGCGACCACATGGCTAATGTATGCCCAATGCAAAACCAAAACATTAGAGAAAGGAATGCTCCATATTGCACTATTGAGAGAAAATACACAAACCACACGGCTCAAGATTGTCCCTACAATAGGCAGGCTGTTAGACAGAATTATCAGCAACCTTACCCACAAGGTAGGTATCAGAACCAATACCAACAGCCATATTATAGACCACAACAGCAATATCAGGTACCATATAGGCCACAACCTGTCTTGGGAAACCAACCACCAGCTCCAGCCAACGTGATTCCAGTCAAATATGCTGGGGGAGAAGAAAATCCAAATAGAGCATTGGTGCCACTAACCCCATTGATACCAGATAATGACTCTCATGCTCATTGTTCAGACTACTCCCATGAAGGTAGTCCACATGCTTATTACACAGAGTCACCTGAACATAGTGAGATTTACTCGTATCAATATGAGGTACCACCTATGGAGCAAAATTGGGAGCCAGAATACTCCAATGTCATGTACACAAATCCTAACCCTAGGCCCCAGTTGAGACAAATGAGACCACAAGCCCCTAGAGGATCTTGTTTCAGATGTCAAGGTGACCATTTCATTCGTGACTGTCCCCATCCACCATCTCCGAGTCAAGGACAGGCTATCACAATACAGGCTTTTTGTCCTGATTGCGGCAAAGACCATCTCCCCAGAGATTGTCCAAGAAATCCCTCCAGTGCACCCAAGATTACACCCATTAATGTGGTAGGCTTAGTGGCAGATTCAAGTTCAAGTAGTAGCAATGTGGCTCCTATACAAGCTGTCACTAGAGCACAAGCCTTAAAACAGGATAAACCAGTAGAACAATCAGAGTCGAGTGAATCGGGAGAGCCTAGTAAGAGGAAAACAAGAACATGGAAGGATACCAGAGAGAAGGCCAATCGCAAGTGGAATAAAAAGTTATCGGAACTAGAAGAAAGCTTAAAAGAAGCGAAAACAAGAATAGAAGACATTGCATCTCAAAGCCCCTCGCATGCCGAAACTCCATCCACTCCACCTCATCCCACCCCACCACCCATTGTAAATAGACCACAACCAGGGTCTGTTCTTGCATATCCAACCCCAGAAGGCTTGGACATGATGTTCAAAGCCTACGAGGCTCGACTTCAAGAAGGGCCTACAGCTGCAAATCTAGACAAGAGTTACCCTAGTGCGGATTTAGAGATTGAACGAATGAAAATGTGCATGAAAATGGTAGAACAAGCTCAAGCTATACTTGAGACTAGTCAAAAGTTCAATCAGACAAACTCTGTCAAACCAGATTTGCATTTCCAAGGGTTACTAGAAAGATTGGAGCAGTTGGTAAACAAACCACAAGTCTCTTTACCTCCACAAGCTCAACCAGTTATTGAAAGAGGAAGCTCACCACCAATGGGAGCTTATGTTCCTAATTCCACAGATGTTGGAATACCTCCTTCAATTCAACAGTACTCTCAAGAGTTCTTGCGGGAAATACAAGAAGAGAAATGGGCCAAGGAGAAGGGTAATTCCCCTCCTATTCCTGAGATTGATGATCTTCATGATCAATTTCCCAAGACATTCCATCTATTTACGGAGATGAAGCAGAACAACAAGAAGACGAAAGGTTAGATTTTGAATCTAATACCCTAGAAGAACTGCCTCAATTTCCAGGCCCATGGGAATCTGAATCTCTCCAGATTAGAGCTCCCACAATACTAGTAAGAAATGAAGACTCAGTGGTTCCAAGGAACACGGATGTCGTGAAGAACACTAAGGTTCAGTGTCATCTCACTGTAGAAGAGCTGCTCAAAGCAAAACCTGAGCTTTGGAATCATGTGAAGGATCAGGTTCCAGAACTTGATTCCAACATGCCAAAAGCAGGCTCCAAGCAAAGGGTACCAGAGATACCTCTAGACAAAATAGGGGACATGTGTGAGGGTGAAGAAGGTAATACTTATCTTCCAATCACCTACCAAGGTTACACAACCAAAGCAATCATAGATTCAGGTGCTGGTGTTGCTATTGCGACCACCTCCTTGTGGAAGCAATGGGGCAAGCCCACATTAAGACCAACTAGAATGAAGCTTCAAATGGCTGATGGTCATTTTGAAAGACCTCTAGGATTGCTAGAAGGGATCACTCTAACCACTTGTGGTGTAGAGTTTGAGCACACATTTGCTATATGTGACTTTGAGAAAAATAATGTCTATGAGATGATCCTAGGAAGACCCTTCCTACGACAATTGCAAATAGTACAGGATTGGGGAACTAACTCCTTGTACTTACAGCACTTAGGGGTCACCACCAAGGTCAATTTGAAGGATTACACCTTCAGAGATGTACCACCCCTATAGTGGAATTCTATCCACAAACCGAAAGAAGATTCCATCTCTGTGCATTCTGAAAGTTCACCTGATCCATCATGGCTGCATGAAGATACTCATTTGTGGATGTGCAAGGTCGCAAAGGAAGAGGAAAAACGTTTAAAGGCAAGAGAAGAAGGAACTTCGCTAGGAGATAGACCAGTTAGAGACCCAGCCTACACACCGATGATCTTTCCAGATGAGGAGTTTGAGCCTCATGGCTGGCCAGAAATCTTAGCCACCATGGACATTGCTGTCAATGAGGAACAGTGGACACCTCATTGTGATGAGGAGGGTTATGATATCTCAGTGTTCATGTGTCAACCCTTGCTAGAAGTATGTGACCCTAGTGATGTCATAGAAGAAGAAGAGAATGACGATGATCTGGAGTCTACTGTGATGGATAGTTGCTTTAACTCAGAGCAGCACTATCTAGAAGATATAGGAGTGTTCACCCAGAAAGAAGAAGAACCTCTCACAAGTATTAAAACAGTAAACTCAAAGGATGGAAGTGAGAGTAGTCAAAAGAAAAAGAAAAGAAAAGTAGTGAAACAAGAAGAGGAGGAATCATTGTTTGAAGTACCAGAAAACTTCAAGAAATATGAAGTTGACGACCGCAAAATTTTGGTACGAATGCCTAAGAGAGAGGCCATCATAGGAGAATCATATGATAATAAAGAAAAGACCAAGAAGATTGTAGTGACCTTTGAAGAGAACGAAGAGAGATGCACATACATAGGAGATGACCTAAGTGCAAGAGAAGAAATGGAGCTCATAGCTCTATTAAGGGAATATAGGGATGTGTTTGCATGGCACTATAGAGACTTGAAAGGGGTAGATCCAAGAATTTGCTCTCATACTATTCCCATGACTGCTGATGCTAAGCCCACCAAACAGAAGCCCTACACATATAATGATACCTATGCAGCCAAAATAAAAGAAGAAATTGATAGGTTGATTGAAGCTGGATTCATCTATGAGATTGAGCATACCGAATGGGTGTCCCCCATTGTTGTGGTACCCAAGAAGAACGGGAAGTTGCGAGTGTGTATTAAACTTAAAAAAGTTAATGCCGCCACGATTAGAGATAGTTATCCACTTCCAATCACAGAACACCTATTGGAGCGTGTTGCAGGCAAGGAAGTTTATAGCTTCCTTGATGGATTTTCAGGTTACAATCAAGTAGCCATTGCCCCAGAAGATCAACACAAAACAGCTTTTGCTACAGAGTGGGGAATCTTTGCATTTCGTGTGATGCCATTTGGGCTCACCAATGCACCTGCAACATTCCAAAGGCTCATGTGTCATGTCTTCAAAGAGTTCTTGCGAAAGAGCTTAGAAGTGTATGTGGATGATTTATGTGCTCATTCCCAAGAAAGAAGGTTTCACATCCCTGAGCTCAGACAAATCTTCAACAAGTGTAGAGAATATCGAGTGTGTTTGAACCCAGAAAAGTGTGTGTTTATGGTGCGTCAAGGTAAAATCTTAGGTCATATTGTTTCTAAGAATGGAATCTCAAACGATGAAGATAAGGTACGAGCCATAGCGGAGCTACCAAGGCCAAGGAATATTAAAGAGGTACAAGCCTTTATGGGCCATTGTGGATACTACCGTAGGTTTATCCACATGTACGCGATCATTGCTAGACCCCTTTATGCCTTGTTGTCTAATTTTGAGTGGAACGACGAATGCGAGAATTCTTTCAACGAACTGAAGAAACGTTTGTGCACGGCACCAATACTCACCACTCCTGATTGGAATAAACCATTCCATGTCCATGTGGATGCATCCAATCATGCCATAGGATGTGTGCTAGCACAACCCACAAGTGAAGGAAACTTAGATTTGCCCATAGCATATGCTAGTAGACAGCTCACTGCAGCTGAACGGAACTATACCACAACTGAGCGAGAGGGCTTAGGCATGGTATATGCTGTGAAGAAGTTTAGACACTATTTATTGGCCAACAAGTTCAAGTTTTTTACTGATCATCAAGCTTTGTTATATTTGGTCAATAAACCTTGCAATACTGGACGCTTAATAAGATGGTTCCTCTTACTAATGGAATATGACTTTGAAGTTGTTGTCAGGAAAGGTAGAACCCACCTTCGGGCAGATCACCTTTCTCGCATCACTTCAGGAGAGTCACCGCAAGGAGTGTCTGACGAATTACCCGATGATTATCTGTTCAATTTAGAATTTGTTCCTAAATGGGCAAATAAGTTGGTACCAGTCCTAACCTTTGGCCCTGCAAATAAGAATGTGAAAACATCACAAGAAGAAATTGTAAAATCACAAAAATATCACATATTAGCAGGAAGCATGTACAAACAAGATACTGAGGGTGTATTAGCTTGTTGTGTGGAGGATGATGAACATAGTAGTTGGTTGCAACAAGCCCATGAAGGAATGCTAGGAAATCACTATTCTAAACAACGAACATTGCAGAATCTAAAGCGTTTAGGAGTGTATTGGCCTAGCCTGGACAAAGAAATACATGAGTGGATTAAGAATTGTCCAAGGTGCAGAGAGAGACCCCCAGTGGAGCATGCGACCCTTTATCAAGTGTCATTAATTCCAGATTGGAGTGCTCCATTGGTAGAGTTTATGAGATCGGGAAGATTACCCAAAGAGGCTAGTCTAGCAAGAAGACGAAGCATGGAGCAAGAGGCTCAAGGCTATGCCTTAGTAGGGGACAACCTATACCGAAGAGGCAAAGATGGTTACTTAAGACTATGCGTTCATGAATCAGACTATTTAAAGGTCTTAGAGACCGCACACAGCGGTGTTGCAGGTGGACATTTTGGTCCTGACCGAGTGATCAAGACCATTCTATTCTCAGGACTTTGGTGGCCCACTCTTCATATGGACGCACATACCTATGTGAAGAAATGTGACACATGCCAACGTGCACAATATCCAGTGAGAAAAGACGAGATGCCCTTGAGGCCAATGATGGGAGGACGTGCATTTTCAAAGTGGGGCATAGACTTCATAGGTCCTATTAACCCCCCAGCTAGAAACTCCCATGCAGAGTACATCATTGTAGCCACAGATTACCTTACAAAGTGGGTAGAAGTCAAAGCCACAACAAAGAATGATGCTCAGACTACGGCTAAGTTCTTATTCGAGAATGTGTTCACGAGATATGGACTACCAATAGAGTTGGTGAGCGATAGAGGCACACACTTCTTGAATGAAGTCATTGAAAATCTTCTCCAAGAATTCTTGGTGATACATAAGAAATCTGCCCCCTATCACCCACAAGCCAACGGACAAGCCGAGAGTACCAATAAGATCCTCTGTAACGTATTGACAAAACTGGTAAATAATAAACGCTCTGATTGGGACAAACAACTTCATCATGCTGTTTGGGCTTATCGAGTTGCCTACAAAACGGTACTCAACGCCACCCCATTTCAGATGGTCTTCGGACAGAACGCTGTGCTACCATTAGATTTCTTAATCCCTGCCTTAAAAGTAGCACAAGAGTATGAGTGGAATGGGCATGAATTGTCCTCTAGGATCTTTGATCTCGAACGCTTGGGTGAGACGAGGCTACGAGCGGCAGCAGGCATCTACGCTGCAAAGAAGAGGCAAAAGGCTTACTTTGATGCACACATCAAGGATAAGGAATTGAAAGAGGGAGATCTAGTGTTGGTATACACACTAAAACAACATGCCCGTAAGTTGGAAAAAAGAGGATACGGACCCATGATCATTAATAGAATTTCCACTAGTGGTGCAGTTCAGTTGGCCACTCTAGAAGGAGATATCCTGCCAAACTACATTAGTGGCTGTAGAGTCAAGCTATATCAAGAACCTCTTACTGAGGATATGCTAATGAGACTCAACACTGCTAAGAAGCGAAAAGATGAAGAGTTAAGAGTGAGAGAAGAAGCACAGGTAGAGGCCAGAGAGCGTATTAGGCGAAATAAGTTAAGGCGATTAGGCCTAGAAGTCAACTCAAAAGCCCCAAAATATCACATGGATATGTGTCAAAAGTCAGGCATAGCGACTTCTCAGGTCATTGACCGAAGACCCTTTGTGACCATAGAGATAGGACAAGGGAAGGGTGCAAGGACGGTGAAAGCATTGATTGACTCAGGTGCAGCAAGTAGTGCAGTTAGACTTTCCTACTGCCAAGACTTGGGGTTGAACATCAATCCCATAGAAGCTTATCTCATAGGATTGGGAGGTGTGGAAACCCCTTGTTTGGGCGAGGTGGAACTTCCCATCTACCTTCAAGATGTTCCAATGAAAGTCAAAGCGCTAGTATGTCAAGATGAGAACCTTACAGAACCACTTGTCTTGGGTCAAGATTGGATCTATGACCATGCAGTTAACTTAAACCTAAGAAGTCAAATTCTTCAAGTTTGGGTACATGAACAATGCATTACATTAGAATTAGAGAACTGCATGCTCCTAAATCATGGCACCACACACTCTCTTAGTTCTTCCAAGACTAATCATATGAAAGAAGATGTTGTATGTGTCAAAAGCTCTATGATGCAGAAGGAGTCAATCGTGGAAGACCAGGTTCGAAGGCGGGTGGATCTTTCTTCTTCTCCAAAGAATCAAGTAGCCACAATAGTGAGTCCACCACACAAGCAAACACAACCATTCATGACAACTGCTACATCAAATAGAAAGACACCATTCGTTAAAAAAGCAGTTCCGAGCATGAAGCAGATATGGGTACGCAGAGGAGAGCAACCACCAACCTTGCCCCCACAAATTCCATCCATGCAAACCACCCAGGCCAGAAGACGAAGGAAGCAGCTCAGACAAGCTCAATCACAAGGTATCCAACAAGTTTGGGTGCCTAAGAAGTTAGCTGCAGCTCAACAAGGGCAATTACATATGTGGGTACCTAAGAAGCTCCTACATCCACAACAACCTTTGTTCTCCCACATGCAAAAGGTTTCAACAAAGAAGCCAAAAAGAGAAAAGGGTAAGAACCACGTACAGAGACCAAAGGAAGATCAAATCAGCTCTTCAACATTAGTAGGAAGACATGCAAAAAGGATATGGGTTTGGAAGCCAAAAGTGCAAGTAGCCTCCACCGAACCAAAGCGTCAACCACACTGGATACCATAGTTCAGAAAGTATCCAAAGAGAAAGACGCCTGAAGTGACCTCTACAGTGCCAAATGATGTTCTAAAATGGACTCCAATAAGGAGGATTACATCAGTTCGAGACTCAATGGATACCTCCACCAAGGTCGGCATCAACCTCCACAAATAACACCGAAAGCCTCGAACGAGCAACAACCATGTGCTCCTTGCACAACCCTGTCTTTTGCACCATTCAGGTCATGCATTTCCAAAGTATGCATTAATATAGGGCCACATTACACGGCCGTGCATAGACACACTTGAGAATCCCACGCACAAGAGCACAGTGACATATGTCAAATATTTCTATTGATACTAACTTTTGTGTTCTTGTTTTGTGATATCCTTTTCCTCAAAAAAAAAAAAAAAAAAGGGAGGGGAGAAAGAAAAGCAGGAGAGAGCTTGTTCCCAGGTTTGGCTTATGAAACATGAATGAGTCATGCTTAGTTGAAGGTGGAACTGTTGATTACTAGGCATTTAGCAATTTGGATAGAAGTGTGTCTCGGCCAGCAGTGAGATTATTGCTGCCTTATCTGGTAGATGACAAGCATTTGGCATGAACATGGCATCTACAACTATGATTTTCTCTTACCATGGTAGGAATGAAGAGCTTGAAGGTCCACAACTTGAGAGATGCTTAACTACTTCATGTACCAGAGCATCCAAGGAGATATCTGCAAAGGGTAGTTCTAGAGGAGAAGACTCCTGCATATGGTGAGCTAAAGAGAAATATGTGAAACTCAGCTTGGTGTAGTTACCCGATGTTGCTTGCCAAGGAATATAAAGAAATTCAATTCTCAGTATTTGACAAATGTTGCTTTGAAAAGAGGAGAGGAGATCCACCACTCAAAAGATCTCATCAGTGGACAATCAACATGGACATTCATCAACAATGTTCCATCCCAAAGGCCGAGTGTACAACACGAAGAGACAAACATCCATCAACCTTCTCCATGGTAGGTATCTTTACTGTGGAAACACCATAACCATGATAGTTTAGGAAACCTCTTCGTCAGCATACCCTTGAGCACTTAGCTCAAGACCCGCAATTTTTGCACCATGCTTCTTCCAATGCATTTTCCAAGTAAGCATTCGTAGGGCTACATTACAAGGCCGTGCACAAGGCACATACTTTTTTCAACCCAGGCACGAACACACTTACCCATCATTCATTATGGGTTATGAGTAGTTGGCATGACTGCTCTCAACATCATCTTTGGAAGAGCCAGCGGACGTTATGGGAACAACATACATATCTCGGAAGCAGATTGAAGCCAGTAGTTGCTCCAAATCACTCTTGACAACCTCTTTTGAGCAACTTGCAGTTTTGAAAGCTCACAACGACACATTCTTGCTGGAATCCAAGGAACCAGCTCATACAACGGATGGACACCACCTCTCAAAGCACTACATGGAACAACCCTTCCAACAAGGGTCTGTCAGGGACGACAGACTCAAGAGGGGGGGGAGTGTTGAAGCTCAAAGTCAAGGACAAAGCATGGAAGCACATCAAAAGGTGGACACACAAGGAAAGGGAGCAAGTGGGGAGCTCCAAGAAGTGTATGTCAAATTTTCAGAAGAATCCCCTACAAAAATAGTGATTTTCATCACTAAAAACCATTGTAAATACCATTATCTATTTTTAGTAACTCCATTTTGTTCAAGCTGAGGAGTCCTCGAGCTTGAGGAGTATTAGAAGTACCATCGTACCAATTTTCGTAATTTTTAGACTTCGTTTGAGCCCTCAAATAAGCCCTGGAACCTAATTCTTAACTAGGTCGGACACTAGGTCTGGACAGGGCCAAAACTAGTCAAAAACTATAAAAAGAGCTAGAGAGCTCATTTTTGGGTTTGGCTTGTTAGAGAGTAGAACTTTTCTAAGAGAAATCTTTTGCAATCTAAGCTTTCCATTGTTCCTCTCTTTGATCTTACTTTGTGCGCGTGTGTGTGTATGTATGTGTGTGCATGTTTGTGTGCTTTCACTCACGCACTTGTGCCTTCACTTGCTCGTGGTCTTCATACCGGTCCTCACGTCTCCGCGGATTGACAAGTAAAGGAGGTGGTGCTTACGCTTGAGCTACACCTTGTTTGGACATTCAAAAGTGCGATGTCCTTGTTCTCCACATCGAAAACAAAGTCCCAGCCTCTTAGCCCGCTCCAGGAAATCAGAATCACGTTGCCAGTGCATAACTTCTTGCTTCTTAGGTGTATCCGTTTGCTTCGGCTTTGGTCTTCCTCCTTGACCGTTAATAGAGTTAGTCGATCTCTGTCCATTTTGATTTATTGAAATAGGTCTTGGGGGTCGATGTCCTGTTGAGATAAACCTTGATTTGAATGCCTTTTTGGTGGTTAACTTCTCCATCTTCTCAAAGTCTTCTGCTTTTGCAACCGCATCAAGAAAATCTACACATCCGGACCCCTTTACTTGATAGCGAAGGTCTTCCCACAAACCCTCAATAAACTTGCTTTTCAGCGCATCTCCAGAATTTTCTAGTGCATACTTATGTAAACGAAAAAATTTCTCCTTATATTCTTCAACAGACAAGTTATATCTATCATCCTCATGCTGCTTGAAAGAGTAGAATTCCATTTTCTTTTCCATCCGATAATGTGGAGAACAATAACAATTCTCTGCTTGCTCTCGAAATTCTTTCTCGAGGATCGGACCTTCACGTGTTCTTGTCTGTATATAAGATTTCCACCACAGTTTTGCGACTCCTCGCAGATGCAGAATTGCCACCTTTGCTTTTGATTCTTCACTAAATACGTGCACGTCAAAGAAATCTTCAAGTTCCTCAATCCATGCTTCAAGATCCTCTCCAGTTTTCTTCTCACCATCAAATTCATTTAATTTTGCTCTTTTGAACACTTGCTTGAGTGCAGATTCACCTGCATCATCGTCGTCTTCAGGTTCACGTTGTCGTCTAGCTCTACGTGCGTTTGATGTGCTGGCACCATTACCACCTTCAGCATTGAGGTCCATGAAAGCATTTGCAGTAGCCTCTTTTTGTTTGTTGGATCTTTCTTTATGTAATTCTACATTCAATCTACGGATAAGCTCCTCTTGTTCTTCTATCTTCTTCCTCAAAGCCTGCATCTCGTCCCGGAATCCAACTCTGCTCTGATACCACTTGTAACAAGTCTCCTAAACTTGAGCCACAATCTCACACAGAATAATGGGTTTCGACACCACAAGATATAAAGAAGGCAAACAGAGTATACGCAGAACAAGAAGAGAGAGAATTTTATTATCTGTGCAGATTTACAAGTAGTTCTGATCTGCGTTACAAAATCTATCAGATTGCTTCAATGTGAAGCCTCATCCACCCGACCACCCTTGAGCTGATCTCAATCCCAATCTCAATCACAATCACAATCTCAATCCCAATCTCAATCACAATCACAATCTCAATCACAATCTCAATCTCAATCTCAATCTCAATCTCAATCTCAATCGCAATTCCAAAAGCCGAAAAACGATCGTAATGACTGTATGACCATCATCCTTTTCTATCTCTCAGTCTTCGTCTTTTTTTGGGATCTCCGTCTTTCGCCAGCGCACGACCAATCACGCCTTCCTAGACCCGCACTTTTAGAATCTGCATGCTCCAAGATAGCGTCTTTTCGCATGTCTTATGCAAGACTTCTGAACCACCCATGCATCTACTTTTCATGTCCACCATCAAGAATCGTACCTGCAAAAATAGAGGTAATCCCTGCAACGCACTCACACACACGTCAATCACCCAAAAATAACCCATATACCCATGTGCGTTTTCTAAATCCGCGAACATGAATAAGATGAATGAATGAAGGCTTCTTTTTTTTTTTTTTAAAGTGTTGGAAAACGACACTTTTCAAAACCCTGTAACTCAAAAACAGTGAGGAATCAGCTTGAGCTTGTGAGAGACAAAAATATTCACTTCTTAAATCTGTACAATAATGTTAGAGACGCCTCAGGTCCAAATCTGCTTCCAGATATCACTTTTGGGCCCTGCAAAATCAAAAATTCTACAAAGAGATGTAAAAACATGAAAAATCTCTTCATTAACCTATGTTCATGGAACCAAATGAGACATTAAACATAGGAACTACGAAAAATTCAATCACGTAAAGTTTTTCTGCTAACAATAATCTACCTTTCTCTCATACAACACTTTTTCATATTCCTTCATCTTCATGCTCGAAATTAACATACAAATTTCATGCGACAACTTTCTAGAGAGAGAATGTAAAAACTTATTGCTACAAATTTTTGCAGACATGATCAAAATATCCTAAACATAAAATTTCATTATTACCTACACATCTTTTTTTTTTTCCAGGTGGAAAATCAACGTGGCATCTTACAATTCTCCCCCTCTTTAAAGAACTCTGTCCTCAGAGTTGGAAAGAAGGATAATGTTCCATAAACTCATCTAAACCAACCCATGTTGAATCTGTTGGTGCATGCCAATCATCAATTGAAGGTTTATGAAGAAATGAAGTCAAGAAATTAAGAAGAGAACAAATTCAGAAGTTTGAAGGAAGGACATACTCAGAAATCCAAAGCTATGTACACATATGTACATTAGTTAAGCTATAAAGCTATGTACACATATGTACATTAGTTAAGATATAGCTGACTCACACTTTTGATTAGTCATAACTTTGTACATAGTTGTCTATAAATGTTTTTGAAAAAGTCGAGGCATGTAGAATAGAGAATAGGAAGAGAAAAATCAGTTGTAGAAAGTGTCATTGGACACATGAAAGTTAGTTGAAGTTATATCTTCAATGTAGTTGTAACTTTTCTGAGAAAAATCAAGAAAATATTGCGCCCGATGTTTTGTTGTCTGCTACTTCTGTAGCTAATCTTTTGAGAAATCCTTCTGAACATATCTAAGTCCATAGTTAATCAATCTATGGCTAGAATTTGAGAGTCTAATTGTCATCAGGTTAAGAGAATTTTGCATAGGAACATTCATATGTGATGATGTTCTGAGAGTCGACAAAACTGGCGCAGATTTCATGTTCAGAGAAATGAACATTGCTCAGTGTATGGTGTAAAGTTTTACACAAGTGAGGGCTCAAAATCTAAGTTGGAAGGTAAGCCATCTATGGCTAAAAGATCTTGATCAAACGGGTTCGACATTGGGAGAACTATAGCTAAGAAGTTGCAGGTGTCAAAGTCGTTACTGCAGAGAAGGTGTTTTACACATAGGTAAATTGTTTGTGTGATTTCTCAGAGTATACTGAATCATTTGTAGAGATTTAAGTTGGAGAAGATGCGCAATCTTAGGGAGAAGCATTGTGCAAAGTTTTATCAAAAACTTTACAGGATTGATTAGTCAATGAGTGATTAATCTGTAGCAGACTTTTCAGAGAAGTGATTTCTTCACAGTTAGTCAACTTCTTGGTAATGTGTTAGTGGATTTCCAAAATTATGTGGAGTCTAAAGTTATTCTTGGTCTAGAGGTGGTCTAATACCAAGGATAGCTTGTTCTTTTGGAGATTAACACTCTCCATCAGAATCTTCAATAGGATATGCAAACCACTTTACTAAAATTTCCACTATTTCACGATTCCTAAGATGTCTAACTCTCCTATCCAATATAACTTCTGGTTCAAGTTCAAAAGTGGCATCTTCCTTCAACTTAGATTTGTCCTGCAAAACATGATCAGCATTAGGAACATACTTTTTAAGTAATCCAACATGGACTGTATCAGTTTTCCTCATGGGAAGAAAATGTGCCATTTTTGTAAGACGGTCCACGACAACAAAGATGGTATCATGCCCACTTCTGGTCACATGCAACTTTGTTATGAAATCCAATAGAGATGGATTCCCATTTTTTGATCAGGCACATCTAATGGTTGTAACATGCCAGGACTCCTTTTAAATTCGGCCTTAACCTGTTGACATTTCAGACATTCTTCGACATACCTCTTAATATCATATTTCATACGTGGCCAGTAATATGAAGCTTTCACTTTTGCATAAGTTCTAGAAAAACCAGGGTGTGCAGAGAAAGGTGCATCATGACAGTCATGCAGGATCTTTTCTTTCAAAACAGATTCTGAAGAAATACATAAACGAGAATTACAATACAAATCATCATTTCTCAAATGAAATTTTCCCTGAAACATAGAACTTCGATTCATACCCAAAAACTCCAAGATTGCTGCATAAAATAAATCTTCTTTTAATTCTTTTCCAATATCAAAATCAGAGGATAAAATAGAAATTGAACTGCATAGGGGTTTACGACTCAAAGCATCGGCCACCTTGTTTTCTTTTCCTGCTAAGTATTTAATATCAAAATCATATTCACTTAGCAATTGGATCCATCGTTTTTGTCTATTGTTAAGTAAAGATTGAGTAAATATGTATTTAAGGCTCTGATGATCTGTTCTTAATTCAAACTTTACTCCTAGCAATAAGTGTCTCCAATGTTTAAGTGCATGAACAACTGCAAGCATTTCTAAGTCATGTGTTGTATAATTTATTTCATGTTTCCTTAATTTCCTTGACTCATAAGCCACTACCCTCCCTTCTTGTGAAAGAACGCATCCGATTTGGCTTCCACTAGCATCACATGCAACAATAAAAGGCTTTCCTAACTCAGGTATCTTTAGCACACAATTTTCGATAACTTTCTGCTTTAATTCATCAAACGCCTTTTGACACTCATCGTTCCATGTGAACTCTCTATTTTTCTTTGTCAATTCTGTAAGAGGATTTGCAATTCGAGAAAACTCCCTAATGTGTGCCCTCTCATATTGTGCCAAACGAAGGAAGCTTCTCACATCCCTCACACATTTGGGTGTAGGCCAGTCAACTATGCTTTTAACTTTCTCAGGATCTATATGAATCCCTTCCTTAGAAACAACTCTCCCCAAATAAGTCACTTCCCCTTTTGCAAAAAAACATTTACTCATCTTACCATATAGTTTATGCTCTCTTAGTTTTTGTAAAGTCTTCCTGAGATGCAATGCATGTTCATCATCATCCTTAGAATACACAAAAATATCGTCAAGAAAAACTAATATAAATTCATCGAGATATTCATGAAACACATTATTCATCAAACACATAAATGTTGTAGGAGCATTTGTTAATCCAAAAGGCAAAACTGTGAACTCGTAATGACCGTATCGTGTTCTAAAAGCGGTTTTGGGTATGTCCTCAGACTTTACTCTAATTTGATGATATCCCGATCTTAAGTCAAATTTAGTGAATACTGTGGCACCACTCAATTCACTCAGCAGTTCATCTATGTGTGGCAGTGGATACTTGTTCTTAATGGTTTTCTTGTTCAGTCCCCTATAGTCAATACAAAGTCTGTATGAACCATCTTTCTTTTTCTGAAACAAAAGAGGTGCTCCCCAAGGTGAAACACTAGGTCTTATCAACTCCTTCTTCAATAGATCATCCAATTGGAGCTTCAACTCTTTCAATTCATCAATATTGAACCTATAAGGTGCTCTAGAATAAGGCTCACTTCCTGGATAAAGGTCTATAGCATGGTCAATTTTCCTAGGAAGAGGCATGCCCGGTAGATCATCAGGAAATACATCTGCGTACTCATCTAAAAGTTTTTTAACATATTCTGGTATTTCCTCTTCTTTCTTCTTCTCCTGAAGGTCATGCACATAAACCAAATATGTCTCACAACCCTGTCGAATACCCCTAATCAACTTTATTGCAGAAATAGGAGAAAAACTTGAATTACACTTGCCTCCAAGACGATGTTCCTTCCCTTCTATTTTCAAAGTAAGGATCCCGCTTTCACAATCAATCACGACACTGTTATGAACTAACCAGTCCATTCCGATGATTACATCACATTCTCTCATTTCAATTACATGGAAGGTACCCAAAAACTTATGTTCTCCTAACATAAAATCAAGATTCTCAATACAGCCTCGAGTATAGTGTATCCTACCATTATCCATCTGTACAGGTCTTTTAGTCTGCATCTCAATATGCAACCCTAAAGCTTCTGCCATCTTAAGTGAAAGGAAACAATTTGTACTACCCGAATCAATCAAGAAGCTAACCTTACGTGAGGATATGTCCCCCATAATCCTAATCACCGATGCCCTTGAATGAGAATAAGTTTTCATGCATAAGTCTAGTGCTAGAACACTTACCTTGATCATCCGCTTCCTCAATTGTCATGTTTTCTTCTTGTAGATGAGCTATCTTCGCTTGCATAGAACGATTGATGGCCTTGTTTGGACATTCAAAAGTGCGATGTCCTTGTTCTCCACATCGAAAACAAAGTCCCAGCCTCTTAGCCTGCTCCAAGAAATTAGAATCACGTTGCAAGTGCATAACTTCTTGCTTCTTAGGTGTATCCGTTTGCTTCGGCTTTGGTCTTCCTCCTTGACCGTTAATAGAGTTAGTCGATCTCTGTCCATTTTGATTTATTGAAATAGGTCTTGGGGGTCGATGTCCTTTTGAGATAAACCTTGATTTGAATGTCTTTTTCGTGGTAAACTTCTCCATCTTCTCAAAGTTTTCTGCTTTTGCAACCGCATGAAGAAAATCTACACATCCGGACCTCTTTACTTGATAGCGAAGCTCTTCCCGCAAACCCTCAATAAACTTGCTTTTCAGCGCATCTCCAGAAATTTCTAGTGCATACTTATGTAAACGCAAAAAATTTTCCTTATATTCTTCAACAGACAAGTTATATCTATCATCCTCATGCTGCTGAAAGAGTAGAATTGCATTTTCTTTTCCATCCGATAATGTGGAGAACAATAACGATTCCCTACTTGCTCTCAAAATTCTTTCCAGAGGATCGGACCTTCACGTGTTCTTGTCTGTATATAAGATTTCCACCACAGTTTTGCGACTCCTCGCAGATGCAGAATTGCCACCTTTGCTTTTGATTCCTCACTAAATACGCGCAGGTCAAAGAAATCTTCAAGTTCCTCAATCCATGCTTCAAGATTGTCACTCTAGCACAATGGTGAGTACCAACGTGAGAAGATTCACCTCATAATTGTCAATCCGTGGAGACGTGAGGACTAGTATGAAGACTATGAGCAAGTGAAGGCACAAGTGTGTGAGTGAGAAGCATACAAGCATGCACACACATACACACGCACGCGCACACAAGGCAAGAACAAGGAGAGGAACAATGGAGTTCTTTGCATTAGTCAAAAAGTCTCTTACATAAGCTCAATTCACAAACAATCCAACCACCAAAATGAGCTGTCTAGCTCTTTTTATAGTTTCTAACTAGCTTTGGCCTTGTCCAGACCTAGTGTCCGGCCTAGTTAAAAATTAGGTTCTAGAGCCTATTTGAGGGCTCAAACAGAGTCTAAAAATTATGAAAATTATATGTAGCCAATTCTAATACTCCTCAAGCTCGAGGACTCCTCGGCTTGAACAAAATGGAGTATATTCTACCAAAAACGGAATTTACAGTGTTTGTGTAGTGATTAGAATCACTTGAGTTGTAAATGGTCCATGGAAAAAATGATTAGGCCTTGTTGCCGTATTGTGCATGACTGCTTTGTTGTGCTAGTATGCTCTTCGTCTGACTTGTAGGCCAACACTCCCCCCTTCCTAGCGTCTGTCGCCCCTGACAGACCTCTGTTCTATAGGGTGGTCGATATAGTATTGTATGACATTGGTGGCTAATTCGTGTTCTCCTATTCTTAAGCCTCGTGCTAGATCAGCTTCCAATGCATCCCAATTTATTGCACCCGGGGCATCTGGTTGCGGTGTTGTGTAGTACTCAGAGTACATGGCTTGTTCACAAGCAAAGAGATGGAGCAGGTGTGTTGGCTTCGGTGCGAAGACCTCCGAGTGATACTCCCAGAAACCTGATCTGAACATTTCTTCGAATGTCTGTTTGTAGCATGCGGGAAGATACTTTATCTGTGCATGCCAGGCATAAGCTACTCGAATGATGGGGGTGGTGCTCATGTCGTACACCAAATCATAGTTTCCATTAGTAAACCCCGGTAGCCGTGTCTGTGGTGCTGCTACATTTCGGAAGGTTTTGAGTACTACCTGCATCATATCTAGAATCTTAAGCATCATTTGGGCCGCCACATCTGGCATGGGCTTCAATCGCGGCATCCAATGTCGAATTGTTCCCATCATGTACGCTACTGACGGTGGTCCCTGTGGTGGCGCAATGTATGGATAATTGAGCCATTCCTTGCATTGGGCATTATTCTGGACCTTTATGTTGAATGCTTTCCATGAGCGGCATTGTGGTGGGCGCCTCTGGAGGGGAAGGTGGTCTCTCATATTGTAGTAGACGTACAAATTCCACAGGAATTTGTACTATTTCTTCGTCGGTGGGCGCCTCTGGAGGGGAAGGTGGTCTCTCATATTGTAGTAGACGTGCTTGCAATTCGGTGACCTGTTTCTGGAGATCTTTTAAGGCCTCTGAGTCTGTGAGAAGTGAAGCCGCGGAGGAGGTGGTTTGAGGGGCAGTCATTGTGTCTTTTTGTTGTTTCTGCTTCAGTTGACTCAGGTCCTCTGAGAGCTGGTCATGTGCTTCAAGCAGCATGGCATAGTCTTCCAATATGATCTTGATATTGTCGGGGGTCACTGCTTGAAACTTTGATGGGCTGATGGGTGCCCCTGGTGTGCTTTCGATGGGTGCTTCTAAGTTCTCTTGGTTCTGTTGCTGTAGGCGTCAATTCTCCTCGTGAGCAGCTGCAAGGTGTCTTCTAAGAAGTGCCATATTTCGTTGAAGTCTTGAATTGCATTCTAGTTGTGTTTTTAGATGGCCTTCTACCACTTGTATTGCTTCTTGGTCTGTATTCTGTAACTGTACTTCCAATACACTATGAGCCTCTTGTAGAGTATGGAATTGTGTATGGATGCGAGCATTCTCCTCTTCTACTGCAGCAAGACGATTTTGTAGCACCTCCGAGTGCTCTTGCAGTCGTGTGTTATGTTGCTGGAGCTGATTGTACTCTGTCCTTAACTGTGATATACATGTGAGCATGGTGTCCAATGCATTTCCTATGGATGATGGTGTGTTTGTACAATGGAGGATGCACGGGAAGGGGATTGGGAAAGGGGAAGAGTGAATGATGTGTCTAATGGAGATGTGTGTGTCGGTGAAATTGGTGGGGGGGGAATGGGAGAAGGTGGAAGTGTGGGGGGTGGGGGAGGTGCCGTGGGTGGTGAAATGTCCATACTTTCAGGAGTGGGTGCGAGTGTGGGGTCTACCATATACATTGGAATGGTAGGTGGTGTGTGTGTGAAAGTGGTGAATAGATGAGAAGTGGGGTGGGGAGCTGAAAATAAAGGGAATGGTTGAGACCTGGATTGAAAAGTTCTAGCAAGGAAGGCATGGAGGGATTGGAGAAGTGGAGAGATGGTGGTTGGGGGTTGAGGTCGTAGAGGCGGGGAGGTCATGAAAGGTTGCGTGGTAGCAGGGAATCCCATGAATATGGACCTAGCGTCAGGATGACCTATGGCTGAGGGTATGGGGGATGGTTGTCCTAGGGCAGGCTCTATGAGCGATTCGGTGGATTGTGTAGTGATGGTGGTTGCTTCATAGATTGGGTTATCAGAGGTGGAGAATAGGGTTGAACTAGAGATGGGAGTACGGAAGATGAAGGTTTGTTCGGTGGGTTGAGGGGTCGAGGTGATCTCCAGGGCTTCTGTTCTAGGAGGCGATGGTGGGGGTGTGGGTGGTAGTGGCTCGGTTGATTCCTCATGGGTGACTAGGTGTTCTTGGCCAGCGGTTTCTGCTGCTTGGGAGGTTGTCCCAATGGGCTCGGATGTAATAATCGGCCCTTTTGCCGTTGTAATGGGGATCTGGATGTTTTTACCTGACCGTGGTCGTGTTTGGAATCTTCGTGGATCATATTGAACTGGCGATCTCCTAATGGCGATCCGAACTGCTTCTACTACCCCATATGTTTCTGCCATTAATAAGAGACCTTCACTATATTCTGAGTCAACTCCTACTTCTTCCAACAGCTGAGTCATGAGTACTCTACTACTCTGTTCGGTGAGCAGTTGTTGCGATCGCACTCGTTCCATGATTTGATACAGCCTTCGGAGTTTTGCTGTATAAGCTGGGGCTTCAGTGGTCTCCTCTTCGTATGCTCCTTCTTCTTCTAGGTGTCCTTGTTGTTGACCTTGCTGAGCGTCACTCCAATGTACATGGTGACCGTCTGTAGATTTTCTTCTTCTTTGTGAAGATGTGCCTTGTTCTTTTGCATCTGAATAAAACTCTACATCAGAGAGTTGTGTACTTTGTAAGAATGCTTCGAAGTCCTGGGGATCCATTCCTTCAGCATCTCCAGTTGTAGCAAATTCAAATTCAGATGGAGCAGGAGGAGTTGAAGGGGCAGCTTGTGTCGTAGTTTCATATCCAGACCTGGGTATTCTAATGGTAAAGGGAGGTACAGTGGCCTCCCCTCGTGGCGATACTTCAGGGGTAGTCAGAACTTCACGTGTCTGGACACAAGGGATTGAACCCCTCATGCGCTTGGTTTGATGTGTGGACGTCTTGAGCCTCTTAAACATTTGTAATTGTGCCCAAGTTAAGGCATGTTCAATGGGTACATCGTATGCTAAGCACCGGTAGATAATGCGTGTGATAGCACAACAACCGTTCACCACTAATTTCCTAGAAGACCTTTTATTTGCTTCATACAATTGATCTATAATCCATACAGGAAGCTTAATTGGTAACGCACCTGTTTCCGCTAAGTAGAGAGCGAACCAAATTCTCTTGAGCGGTTGTGTGAAGCGGTCTTGGCCGGGGAAAGCAAAATGTTGCATGCACATACGGAGAGGGATGGACACGTTTGGTGTGAGTGCTGCCATGTCTTTAAGCTTCAGTAGTTTCCTATCCTTCATGTTAGTAGGAACAAGAGCATCCTTCTTAGAAGGTACATGTGTGCCATGCATATTCAAAACAGAGCTCACCAACTCCAAGGTAAGTTCAAACCTCTTTAACTCGTTGTTGCCCAGCAAGGAAGGAAGAACAAATGATCCTGGTTTGTCCTTTTCTTCATTAGCTTGTAATGTGGAGACCAAATAATAGCATCGGAGGAGATCCGGTTTAGGTAGTGGTGCTTCAAAGTATTCTGCTAGCCCTGCACGTTGCCATATGGTCTGGAGATCCTCCGTGTTCTGTAGAGTCTCAAAATCCTTGGGAAGAATTGGAATCTGACCCAAGATCTATCATACTCGCACTTAGACTCCCATATATACTTGGCCTCTCCTAATGGGCCTGGCATGCCATTGAACCAGTGAGAATTGGCGTGGACTCTTTCTGTGATCCCTGTGGGTGGATCCGGTACCGGGATCTGCTGAAGGTGTTGCAGCTCCACAGGTCGTTCAGTTGGAGGCACATCAACAGGTAGACTATCCACATCAATTCCTGCAGTAATTATTCCTGCCTGTGAGCTCGGACCTGTTGCTTCTGCCATGAGAGTGCTTGTAGTTGCTGATGCTTATCTCCTAGAAGAAGAGAGAGGCACATTAGCATTGCATTGGAAACAGGATGTTATGGTGTTCCCTCCACAATACCAACATGACATTCCGAGTGGTTAAAGGTTAGTGTGTGAAGTGTTCGTGATGTGTGTACAAGTGGGTTAGTAGGTTAGGTTTCACCCTAGATGCATACTTTGGTTGTGCAATGTTCTCAGAATGCACCTACATCAGAGGGGAAGGATTTACCAAGGTGGGTCAGGGGGTTTGACATGGGGTTTAGGTCTCCAAACTTTGATGCTGGAATCATTGCTTTTATTGGCGATGATGTGTGAGGGTTTGCGGACTGGAGTGTGTTGGGTTTGGGACTTTTTGGGTACCCATTTCCAAACATTCCGAGGCGTGACCGAGAATGTGGTGGTGTGGAGTGTAGATGGTTGCCTTTGGATGGGAGCCACTAGGACTCGTGAGTGTTGGTTGGATCTTGTGATTGGAGGTGAAGTTATTTGAGCTAGTAAGCAGGTCTTGGGCACCCATATTTGTCTAGCCTTTGGGAAAGCCTTCATTGACTGCTTTGGAACCCAAATAGAAATGGTTTGTCTAGATTGATGCCTAGGGTACTCCTTCGTTGTAGTCCTCGACACTGTAGCTTGCTTGATGCCTCTTTGGAATCCTGTCTCCAAAGACGAGGGTTGTTCACCTTTGCGTATCCAGATCTGCTTCATGCCATGGGGTATTCTGTATTGTACTGGTTGGTGTTCATTCTTCTTGGTCCTCGGGCTCCTCTGTATCTTGTATTTTCCGGCTTGCTTTCCTTGAATTCTCTTTGGAAAAGAAGGGAGCTCCTTGTTGACTTCTGTACCTTTGTCAGGAGTGGCAATCCTTTGCACCATAGAACTTTGGTCAAGAGTAGCATGGTTCATTTCAGGTGGACTCCTGGAAGGACCAGGATTCGGTGCCTCTTTTAGCGGCCTATGTGCTTGATTTTCTAATTCAATCGTGATGTGGTTTTGGCCTACCCATGCCTGAAGAAGTCCACTTCTTAGGTTGAGGCTGACTGCATGATCATAGATCCAGTCTTGGCCCAGGACAAGAGGTTCGGTAAGATCCTCGTCTTCACACACTAGCACTTTGACTGCCATTAGCACCTCTTGAATGTAGAGGGGAAGTTCCACCTCACCAATGCAAGGGGTTTCCACACCTCCCAATCCTATGAGATATGCCTCTATAGGATTGATTTGTAATTGCAGCTCTTGGCAGTAAGACAGTCGAACTGCACTAGTGGCTACCCCTGAGTCAATTAAAGCTCTCACTATCCTTACACGCTCTCCTTGTCCTACTGCTAGGGTTATAAAAGGCCGTTGGTCGATTATTCTATGGGAATGTCCACTTGAAGCCTCGCACATGGCCATAGGATAGCCTACATATTCTTGAGTGTCAGGCATAGGTGGGTCTCTGCCTTGTCTCCTTAATTTCATTCGTCATGCGTTCTAAAGCTTCTGCCTGTGCTTCCTCTCTAATCCGTTTCTCTTCTTCTTTACGTTTCTTGGCAGTGTTGAGTCGATTTAGCATCTCTGCAGTGAGGGGTTCTTGATATAACTTGACTCTGCATCCACTTATGTAACTTGGTAGAATATCACCCTCTAGAGTGGCTAGTTGAACTGCTCGGCTTGTGGAGATTCTATTGATAATCATTGGCCCGTAACCTCTCTTCTCTAACTTCCGTGCATGTTGCTTCAAGGTGTAGACTAGGACTAGGTCTCCTATTTTCAAGCTTTTATCCTTCACGTGTGCATCAAAATATGCCTTTTGCCTCTTCTTGGCTGCATAAATTCCTGCTGCAGCCCTCAATCGAGTTTCACCTAATCGTTCAAGATCGAAGATTCTAGAGGACAACTCATGGCCTGTCCAATCATGCTCTTGTGCTACTTTCAAGGTTGGTATCAAAAAATCTAATGGTAGCACTGCATTCTGGCCGAAAACCATCTGAAAGGGAGTGGCTTGGAGTACCGTTTTATAGGCCACTCTGTATGCCCAAACAGCATGGTGTAGCTGTTTGTCCCAATCCGAGCGTTTGTTATTCACTAATTTGGTTAGCACATTGCATAGAATCTTATTTGTGCTTTCGGCTTGTCCATTAGCTTGTGGGTGATAGGGGGCAGACTTCTTGTGTATCACCAAGAACTCTTGAAGAAGATTTTCAATGACTTCATTCAAGAACTGAGTCCCTCTATCACTTACTAGCTCTATGGGTAGCCCGTATCGAGTGAACACATTCTCAAATAAGAATTTAGCGGTCGTTTGGGCATCATTCTTCGATGTGGCTTTCACTTCTACCCACTTGGTTAGATAATCTGTGGCCACAATGATATACTCAGCATGTGAACCCTTAGTTGGGGGATTAATAGGACCAACAAAGTCTATTCCCCACTTAGAAAATGCACGTCCACCCATCATAGGTTTTAGTGGCATCTCATCCTTACATATAGGATACTGAGTTCTCTGACAAACATCACACCGTTTCACATAGGTATGTGCATCCATGTGAAGGGTCGGCCACTAGAATCCCGGAAATAGTATTGCCTTGATCACCTGATCCGGTCCAAAGTGTCCTCCTGCTACACCTTGGTGAGCAGTTTCCAAGATCTTGAGATATTCACTCTCATGGACACATAATCTCAGGTAACCATCTTTACCACGCTTGTATAGATTATCACCAATGAGTGAGTAATCCTGGGCTTCTTGTTCTAAACTCCTTTTCCTAGCCAGAGTCATGTCTAGAGGGAATGTTTTCGTCCTCAGGAAGGATACTAGTGGTTCACTCCAATCTGGCGCTATGGACACTTGATAAAGAGTGGCATGTTCCATAGGTGGTTTAGTGCAACAGATTGGGCATTCTTTACACATCTTATGTACATCAGCTTCCATAGTAGGCCCATGCACTCCGAGTCTCCTTAGTGTCTGTAGGGTTCGTTGTTTTGAGTAGTGTTGCTCTAATGCACCTACGTGTGCCGACTGCAACCATTTAGCGTACTCATCCTCTTCCACAAAGCAAGCCAATATCCCTTGATCTGTCTCTTTGTACATACTTCCTGCCATGATATGGTATTTCTGGGCTTTTACTACCTCTCTATCTTGAGTGTTTATGACTGGGTGATTAGGCCCGTATGTCAATACTGGCACTAATGGCTTGGCCCACTGAGGTACAACTTCCAAATTAAACAAGTAAGCGTCAGGAAGGTCATCTGATACTCCTTGTGGGGCTTCTCCGAATGTGAGCCTAGAGAGATTATCTGCTCTCAAATGAGTCTTGCCTTTTCTCACCACTACCTCAAAGTCATATTCCATTAGTAAGAGGAACCATCTCACCAATCTACCTGTGTTGCATGGCTTGTTCACCAAGTAAAGTAGAGCTTGATGATCAGTAAAAAATTTAAACTTATTTGCAAGCAAGTAATGTCTAAACTTTTTAACCGCATACACCATGCCCAATCCCTCTTGTTCGGTAGTGGTATAGTTTCGCTCAGCTGCGTTCAACTGTCTACTCGCATAGGCAATTGGAAGATCCATATTACCTTCACCGGTAGGCTGCGCGAGTACACACCCAATGGCATAATTGGATGCATCCACATGCACATGGAAGGGCTTATTCCAATCTGGTGTAGTCAAGATTGGTGCTGAGCATAATCGCCGTTTGAGCTCATTGAAAGAGTTCTCACATTCCTCAGTCCACTCAAAGTTTGTCAGAAGTCCGTACAGAGGCTTTGCAATGATGGCATACATGTGAATGAAGCGTCGGTAATAACCACAATGCCCCATGAAAGCTTGCACTTCCTTGACGTTCTTTGGCCTGGGTAGTTCTGCAATAGCTCTCACCTTCTCTTCGTCAGTGGAGATGCCGTTCTTTGACACTGTGTCCTAAAATCTTGCCTTGCCTGACCATGGAAACACACTTTTCTGGGTTCAGGCAGACTTGATATTCTCTACATTTGTCAAAGATTTGCCTGAGTTCAGGTATATGTGTTTGTCTAATGTTGGAATGAGCACAAAGATCATCAACATAGACTTCCAAATTCTTTCTCAGGAACTCTTTAAACACATGGCACATCAATCTCTGGAAGGTTGCGGGAGCATTGGTAAGCCCGAATGGCATTACCCTAAAAGCGAATATGCCCCACTCTGTGGCAAAAGCCATCTTATGCTGATCTTCTGGTGCAATGGCTACTTGATTGTAGCTAGAGAACCCATCTAGGAAGCTGTACACTTCCTTGCCGGCTACCCTTTCTAATAAATGCTCTGTGATAGGAAGCGGATAACTATCCCTGATAGTGGCTGCGTTAACCTTCTTCAAGTTAATGCATACACGTAATTTACCATTCTTTTTGGGCACCACTACAATGGGGGACACCCATTCAGTGTGCTCAATTTCATAGATAAATCCAGCTTCAACCAAGCGGTCTATCTCTTCTTTGATCTTGGCAGCATAGTTGTCATTGTATGTGCACGGCTTTTGTTTAGAAGGTCTGGCCTTTGTGGTCATGGGAATCGTATGGGCGCATATGTCAGGGTCTACACCTTTCAAATCTTTGTAGCTCCAAGCGAATACATCTCTGTACTCTCTTAGCAAAGCTATCAGCTCATGTGCAACAGCGTAGCGACTGGAAATGCTCATGAATGAATGACTCTCCTCCCAACCAAATGCCTCTATATATAGCTCTCTCCAGGGGACTACCTTCTTGGGCAGGTGAATGCTAATCATCCAAGTGTCAGCCATGTAACTACATGTGCGCCAAGTGTCTCAGTGGATGCTTCTAGAAGGTTCTAGAGCTCTTTGGGCAAAATACTCTTCCCATGTACCCCATGGGGATTGAACCCAAGACCTCGTCCTTCACACCCTTGAGTCTTAACCATTAGGCTAAGTGGATCACTTGGTTACAAGAGTAAATGACCTACTAGTAAGTCTAGACTCGAGATCTTTGGTCACACAAACGAATAACCAAACGGAATCCGATTTCAGATCTGTCTGAACCAATCGGATCCCTAGATCACCAACTTACTTTATTACATTCTTCCCCTCTTGGAAAATATTTTCGTCCTCGAAAATTAGAGCTATATGTACTGTAGGCAACCCCCGAGCCTCATGTTCTAAAACTTGAAGAACATGCATTCATTCAAACAGGTTATTTACTTAGAACTTGAAAGTAAAAAACCTTATCATATTCTAGATCTTGAAGAACATGATTGGTTTATTTACTTAAAACTTGAAAGTAGAAAACCTTCTTTATTTGGGACCAACTTAAAACTTGAAAGCTGGAAAACGTCGTTGGATTGTGGAAACTTTTTCCCATGTTGAATTTTCTTCAGTTCCATCCTTCCATTTTACTAAGCACTCTTCATACAAGTGGCTTCTTGTATGTTTATCTCGGGTGCGAAGTACCCTTTCAGGTTCATGAGGAACTGTTTCATTTACGGGAATAGGAAGTATGACCTGATGTCCAACTAGGTTATCTGAATCTGTTAGACTCTTCCTAAGTCGACTAACATGGAACACTGGATGAATCCAACTATCATCTGGAAGTTGTAATTCATAAGCCCACAAACCAACTTTCTTGGTGATTGGAAAAGGACCGCAATATCTAGGCGACAACTTGGCGCATTGACCAGTCTTGAACTTTTCCGATCTTTCAGGAATACGAAGATAAACTTGATCGCCAACCTGAAAAGTAACATCTCTTCACTTTGGATCGGCATAAGCCTTTGCACGATCTTGAGCTTTCTTTAAATTTTCTTTAGCTAATTTAAGTTTAAAGTTCATGTCTTGAAGGAACTCTTGAGCTGCTTGAACTCGTTCATTATGAAGTCCCACTGCATAAGGAGACCTAGGCTGGAAACCGTACATCAACATGAATGGAGTAAATTCAGTTGATGAATTCTTGGCACTGTTATAGGCAAACTCAGCTAAAGGAAGATAATCTTCCCAATCAGTCTGTTTCAAGTCTACTAAAGACTGCTCGCCAAAAATGACTTGTAAATCGAGCATCTCTATCAGAAACTATGTCTACTGGAAGACCATAGAGTCTATAAAGTTGATTTACAAATATTTTTGCAAGTTCTGGAGTCTTATAAGTAGTCTTGACAGGTATAAACTGAGCAAGTTTAGTCAATCGATCAACTACAACCCAGACTGAATCAAAGCCCTTCTGAGTGCGGGGTAATCCAGAAATGAAATCCATGGAAATGCTTTCCCACTTTCCTTTGGGAATTTCCAAAGGATGCAGCAATCCTCCAACTTTAAGTCGTTCAAATTTATTTACTTGACATTTATGGCACTTAGACACATAGTTTTGGACATCTCGATGCAAACTAGGCCAGTAAAAATGTCTTTTCACTAACTCATAGGTTCGGTTAATACTAGGATGTCCTGCACTTGGAGCATCATGGCATTCGAAAAGTACTTGATTTCGTATGTCCACTATACTTGGGACACAAACCTTACCTTTATAAAGCAAATATTCATCTTGGAGAGAATAGTGTTTAAACTTTCTCTCAGAAGTACTTACTTCAGTTTGTTTATCTTGTTCAGCTGCTTTCCATGCTTGACTGAAGCTTGGATCCTCTTTGCAGCTTCCTTTCAAAGTTGAAATAAATTCACTTTGAATTTGTACAAAACTTAGATTGTTCAACATAGGCATTCGACTTAGGGCGTCTGCCACTGCATTGAACTTTCCTTTTCTGTACCTGAGCTCATAATCGAACTCTTGCAACTGTTCGGCCCATCTTGCTTTTCTACCTCTAAGATCAGGTCGGTTTGCAAACCACTTTATGCTCTCTTGATAAAAAACTATGGTCAGCTTTGATCCATATAGATAATGGCGCCATTTCTTTAGAGCATTTATAATAGCAAACATCTCTCGCTCATAGGTAGAGTAGTTTTGCTGAGCAGGACTTAGCTTTCTACTCTCGAAAGCTATTGGTCGACCATCTTGGCTTAGTACTGCTCCTACTGCAGATGAACTTGCATCTGTCTCTAATTGGAAAGGCTTGTTCGGATCTATGATCTGTAGAACCGGGGCCGATGCTAAAGCAAGTTTAAGTTCTTGAAAACTCTTTGCTTGCTCTTCTTTCCAATTTAACTTTTGATGCTTCCCTTTGAGTTGATCCGTCAAAGGTACTGCAATCTTGGCATATCTAGCCACAAACTTCCGATAATATCCTGCCAATCCGAGAAAACTTTGTAGTTCTCGAACCGTCTTGGGCTCAGGCCATTCAAAAATCGCTTGGACCTTTTCCGGGTCAACTTTGATTCCTTCCGCGGAAATAATATGACCTAAATACTTTACTTCTGGGGTAAAGAATTCACATTTTGACTCTTTACCGTAAAGTTTATTATCGCGAAGAAGTTGAAAAACTTTTTTCAAGTGCTCTAAGTGATTTTCATGATCTTTACTGTAGATCAGAATATCATCGAGAAAATCTACAACAAATTTTCCCAAATACGGCTTAAGCACTTGATTCATCAAAGTCATAAATGTTGCGGGTGCGTTTGTCAACCCGAACGGCATCACTAAAAACTCGTAGTGACCAAACTTTGTTCGAAAGGCTGTTTTAGGAATATCATCATCTTTGATTCTGATCTGATGATAACCTTGGCGTAAATCAATCTTAGAAAAGACTGTAGCCCCCTTTAAACTATCGAAAAGATCTTCGACTAGTGGCATGGGATACTTGTTCTTTATCATAAGATTGTTTAACGCCCTATAATCTACACACAGCCTCATAGTTCCATCTTTCTTTTTCACTAGAAGGATGGGTGCTGCCCATGGAGACTGGCTTGGGCGGATAAATCCTTTATCCAAATACTCTTGGATTTGATTTTCCACCTCCTGATTTTGGACATAGGGGAGGCGGTATGGGTTTTGAGATTTTGGCTTGGTACCCGGAAACAGATCTATACTGTGATCGATGTTTCCACGAGAGGGTGGCAAGCCGTAGGGGAGTTCCTTAGGGAACACATCTTTAAATTCCTTCATTAGATTGTTAAATTTAACATAAACTTCTCGAGGAATAAAGGACGAGACATAAGAAACTTGATTTATATTATCAGAATTGATTACATCGGTGCCAAGGACAAGAAAAGCTTGAGTCCTGGCTTCTTTATTGACAAGTTTCTGAAGTTCAGTGTATGATATCAAAGGGATACTTGGAACATCATGCTCACCCTTGATTTTATACACTACACCGTCACGCTGGAATTCCAAAGTATTTGTAAAATAACACCTGGTCAATGAAGGTCCTAGACTCCATAGCCACTCTCTCCCTAAAACGAGATCTACCCGATCCATATTCATTATTTGGAAGTCCAAGGTGTCTTTAAATCCTTGGATTTCTAGTTCCAAATTACATATCATTGTGTCCCAAACACGGGTGTCTTGACCGTGCATCATGGAGACAATGTATTTATGAGGAGATGGTTCCTGAGGAAGAGCCAGTTTTTTTACTAACGCATAATTGATAAAATTATGCGTAGCAGAGTCATCCACCATTATCCGGATGGTGTGCCCTTTTACTGATCCATGCAACTTGACCAAATCATGTGGACCAAACTCTTGAGGTTGCCACATGTTTTTGGAAATTTGACATGAATGGGTACTATCGCAGTGCATAATCTGAACCTTCTTTGCACTTGAATTTGCATCCAAGTTCAAAGATTGAATCAGATGGATTTGCTGCTTACCCTTTCCCTTACTTTCTCTTCCGACTGGACAGGCACGGCTTCGATGTCCAGGCTTGAGACATTTAAAGCACAAGTTTTCTTTTTGCGCTTTATCATGATCTTCTGGAGAAAGGATGTGTCTAAAAACACGAGGTTTCTTAGACACTCTTTCATTAGATCTAGTCCCTTTGCCCTTACGCTTAAAGTTATTCTTCTGGGAATAACTGCTTTCCTGCGGGACATCCAAACGTGAATTGTCCTCATAAATCTGTGCGACCTTAATCGCCTCTTCAAGGGATTTAGGCGCATGCCTCTTAACTTCATTACGAATTCGCTGGTTAAGTCCTCTGACAAAACCGCGAAGTCGATGGAAGTCATCTAAATTCTTCAACTTCAGAATTACATCTCTGTATTCTGAAATATACACCAATAGCGGTCTACCCTTCTGCTGAATTTTATCCCATGCTTCCCAATTGCGTTCCTCCTCATTCTCGGGGAGAAACTCTTTTTTGAAAAGTTGGGAAAATTCATTCCAAGTGGTAGGTTTCTTGTGAGTCTCAGAGAGACTCATCCACCATGTATAAGCTTTCGGTCCTAGCGACAAACTTGCTTCTACTACCCTTACATGATCGGGGGTATGTTTGAGTTCATGGACATCTTTCCATTTCTCTAAGAAAGTCAAAACCGCGTCCTTATTCCTATCCTTATCCTCTCTAGAGAAATAAGGAGGACGGATCTCTTTTCCCAAAGAGAGATCCACAAGGCGGTTATGAGTTTCTAACATCCCTACCGAAGCAACACACAAGGGAGTAGAAGATGCTAGACTAAGACGGCTCATACTTCCCGCTAAAGGAAACATATCTGTATGGGGAGAGGATAATCCCTTATCCTTTTCCATCCTAACAGACATCGGTGAAGTTGCGATCGTATCTGTGTGACTACCTAAAATAGTCTTACTGATATCCTTGGGCGTCTGAAGTAAGTTCAGAATGGCCTTAAGGTGATCCTGGATTCCATCAACAGATTGACGGAGTACTGCAACCTCATCCGGAATACTGGACAACTGTCCAAGCTTGTGCTCAACTAGCAACATCCTACTTTCCATATCTTTCCTCTCGTTTAAAGTAGTGTTTGTTTCCCCTTTTTTCGTAGAATCCTCAACGTCTAATGCTATAGTCGCTGATTCTATTTTAGATGCATCAGACACATGACTAGTATTTGAAACCATAGGTGCAGATGAATGCAATGCACGTGCAACTATTGGTGGTCTAGTCATGAATGAGGATGTTACTAACATAGGAATGGAAACATACATGGACGCACTAGTAGTACTTGTAAGCGAGAGGTGGCTAGAAGTCCCCTCCATTGCACACAAAGCGTTATTAAACTTACTAAGTATTCCTAACGCAGGTAGTGTGTGCAACAAAATCAAAAGAGCTATGCAAGAATATCACAAGAAATCGTCCCTGATGATTTGGTCCGTTGAAGTCGACTTGATTCTAGCCGAGAGTGCTAGAATTATGACAAAGATAGGCCTCCGGATCTTCACTCCACAGCTCCCGCTTTCTTCCAACTTTGCTAGAACTTTTAGCTTTCTACAGCTTGGACCACCGCAGAAATGTACTCGGGTTCGGTTGGGGTAAGAAGCAAACAAAAAGCTCTACTTTAGTGGATAAGGTACTGTAGTCTCTCTGCAAGGTCGCGGGGTCGATTCCCGATGCCAGCTCCTTTTGTATCTCTGCGCAGAAATCAGATCAAAGAGGTGTCTTATCTGCCGACTACAGAGTTTGATCTTTTCTTCGTGGATAGACGAGCGCTTCCCAAGGGAGAGATTCCAAGTTCGAATCCTCGGCTCACAGTAGAGGTTGAAACTGCTTTTGCTCCTTCATAAGGCCTTCTTCTGCGCCAAAAGCATGTACAGAGCTGGTACCGCTCCAAATTCTGAGACACAAACAAGAATTTGCTCTGTGGTTAAGAGAGCTTCTTCTCACGGGGAGGTACAGAGATCGAATCCGCCGATCGCACAGCAGATTTGTTCTTCTTGTCTCTTCTTTTGCTCCTTATTGAAGTTGTATTTAGCACAAATTGATTCCACGCGGATCCAAGGTCACGATCGCCTGTGTACTTCGCGGATAGGCGACTCCGCTTCAAACCAGAGGGTCTGTGTTCGATCACCCACGGGCACACAGTAAAAAGGATCAACCTTTTTGGCCCCTGTTTGTGATCTTCTTCAGGACTAGTCTCAATAATTCTGCTATATCTTCACGCGGACGGTGATGCTCTTCTAGATAGAGTAGCGCACTCTCAACAGAGGGGCGAGAGTTCGAATCCCTCGCCAAACACAGCAGCGATTACTTTTTTTTTAGTACTCTTTTGCTCTAAGCTAAAGCATAAGAATGATGGTGACACACATCTCAATGTGGGCGGGAGCAGAATTCGCACGCCAAAAGTCACGAGCAAGAAGATGAAGAAGAAAGCTATGGAGTGAAAGCTCTGATACCAATGCAACAGTGTAGCGACTGGAAATGCTCATGAATGAATGACTCTCCTCCCAACCAAATGCCTCTATATATAGCTCTCTCCAGGGGACTACCTTCTTGGGCAGGTGAATGCTAATCATCCAAGTGTCAGCCATGTAACTACATGTGCGCCAAGTGTCTCAGTGGATGCTTCTAGAAGGTTCTAGAGCTCTTTGGGCAAAATACTCTTCCCATGTACCCCATGGGGATTGAACCCAAGACCTCGTCCTTCACACCCTTGAGTCTTAACCATTAGGCTAAGTGGATCACTTGGTTACAAGAGTAAATGACCTACCAGTAAGTCTAGACTCGAGATCTTTGGTCACACAAATGAATAACCAAACGGAATCCGATTTCAGATCTGTCTGAACCAATCGGATCCCTAGATCACCAACTTACTTTATTACATCATGCTCCTCTTCCTCAGTGAGGTCATGTCCTATGTAAGTGCACCTCTCTTCTCCTTCTTCTATGGATACCACTACCTTCTTGGTGGTTTCTTTGTTATCATAGGCCTCTCCTGCTTATGCATTGCGTTTTGGCATTCTTATCATGACTCTCCTATCTTCTATTGCATACTTCTTGAAATTTTCAGGGACCTCAAACAGGGATTCTTCCTCCTCTGGTTCGGCTTCTCTCTTCTTCCTTTTCTTTCCTTCACTCTTAGTGGTCACTCGTGTGGTTAATCTCACATCATTAGTGAGCTCTTCATGTCTTTGAGGGTAAACTTCTACTTCATAGAAATATTCTTCATCTGATGCAAAGGGTGGATCCATGATGATTGACTCAAGATCGGAGTCACTTGCATCTTCAAAGGCATTAGGGCTAGGTTCGCATTCTTCTAAAACTGCATCTCCCATGATTGGCTCTATGGAGAAGACAGAAATGTCATAGCCATCCTCATCACTGTGAGGTGTCCATTGTTCTTCATTGATGGCTACATCCATTGTTGCTAGGATTTCTGCCGAGCCGTGAGGTTCAAATTCTTCGTCCAGAAATACTACAAGTGCATAGGCTGGGTCTTGAACTGATCTATGTGTTTCCTTCGCACCTACCTCTCTGGCTTTTTCTCTTTTTTCCTCTTCCACTGCCACTTTACACATCCATAAGTGAGTGTCTTCATGCATCCATGAGGATCCTGATCCTATGGAATGTACCGATTCCGTATCATCTTTGGCTCTATGGATGGGGTTCCACTGGATAGGAGGGACATCTCTATGAGAGTAATCCTTGAGATTGACTTTGGTTGTAACACCTAAGTGCTGCAAATACAAGGAATTGGTTCCCCAATCCTGTACCACTTGCAACTGTCGCATAAATGGTCTCCCCAAAATCATCTCGTAGGCTTGGTTTTTGCTAAAGTCACATATAGCAAAAGTATGCTCGAACTCAACACCACATGTAGTGAGAGTTATTCCTTCTAGCAATCCTAAAGGCCTCTCAATATGACCATCGGCCATCTGCAATTTCATTCTCGTTGGCCTGAGTGCTGGCTTGCCCCAACGTTTCCATAAGGAAGTGGTAGCAATTGAAACTCCTGCACCTGAGTCCAAAATGGCCTTGGTTGTGTAGCCCTGATGAGTGATGGGTAGATAGGTGTTTCCTTCTTCTCCCTCACTCATGTCTCCTATCTTATCCAATGGTATTTCTGGTATTGTTCTTTGAGATCCTACCTCGGAATGCGGTTTTGCTACTTCGGGCACTTGATTGGCTACATGTTTCCACACTTCTGGTCTAACCTTAAGCAGCTCTTCCAAAGTGAGATTGCACTGCACCTTAGTGTTCTTCACTACCTCCGTGTTCCTAGGTATGACTGAATCTTCGTTTCTTACCATGACCGTGGGTGCTCTCATACAGGTGGACTTAGCTTCCCATGGGCCTGTGAAGTGGGGTAATCCTTGCAGAGAGTTAGACTCAAGGTCTAATCTTTCCTGAGATTGGGTGCTCTCCTGCTCCTCATAAATGGATGGGATGTCTTGTGGGAATTGGTCCTGTGCATCATCCACAAGTTCAATAGGAGGAGGGACTTCACTTTCTTTAGCCCATTTGTCTTCTTGAATCTCTCGTAGGAATTCGGGTGTGAACCGATTCATAGAAGATGATGTGTCTGGCTCCGTAGAGTTAGGCACATAGGCTTCCTGGGGAGGAATGCTTATTCTATCACTTGCCTTCTCCTTAGCCTAAGAGTTGGCTCCTTTTCTAGACTTTGCCATTAACATCTCCAATCTGTCTAACAGACCATCAAAATGCAATGGTGTTCTAGTGGAGCTAGAGCAAGTGAAAAGGCGACTGGTGTCAAACATGGCTTGAGCCAATTCCACCATCTTGGCACACAACTTAGTTCGTTCAAGCTCTAGGTCAGCTCTAGGGTAACATTTCTCATGATCTGTTACATTGGGCCCTTCTTGGATTCTGGCCTGATATGCTTTAAGCATCATGTCTAGATCTTCAGGAGTGGGATCGGCTAAGACTGATCCTACTCGGGGTGGTGGGTGGGTTACGTGTGGTGGATTGGTGGGTGGAGGAATGGAGGGTGAAGGGGATGGTATTGGCGGGGATGTGTGAGAGTGCGTTTGAGATGTGATTTCTATGATTTTGGCTTTGGTTTCTCGTAGGCTTTCCTCAAGTTCGCTCATCTTTCTTGCCCATTGCCTTTTCATACGTTCACGGCTATCTCTCCAAGCCCTTGTCCTCTTCTTATTCTGGCTCTCAGTCTCGCTAACCTCCGCATTCTTTTCCTGGCCTAAGTCTTGGTTTTGCTTAAGTGCTTGAGCTCTCGTGATGACTTGTACTGGAGCTATGGAAGTCACACTTCCTGTGCAGTCTACCACTAAGCCAATAACATTGATAGGAGCAATTTTTGGCATATTGGCGGGGTTCTTGGGACACTCTCGTAACAAATGCTCCTTTCCACAATCAGGACAAAAGCCTTGAATTATCACAGATTGGGTTTGTGTCGCTGCAGGTAGAGGGCAATCACGAATGAGGTGATCTCCCTGACAATGATAGCATGGCCCTCTAGGAAATGGAGGTCTCATCGGCCTAGGTTGGGATCTCGAGTTGGGGTTGGCATACATGACGTTTGCATATTCTGGCTCCCCACTAGATTCATTCCGTTCTTCATAATAATATGACTCACTATGCTCCAGTGATTGCATGTAGTAGGCCTGGGGGCTCTCAACATGGGTGGAGTCAAAACTATGATCACTTGGATCACTTTCTGAAAGCGAGGACGTCACTGGCACTAAAGCTCTATTTAGGTTTTCTTCTGCCGCTGCATACTTTACTGGAATCACATTGGTGGGGGCAAGAGGTTGCTACGCTAGGACTGGTTGCGATCTTTATTGCCCTTGATAAGGTGGTTGATAGATTTGCTGGGGCCTAGCATACTGTTGTTGTGGGTACTGATTAGGGTACTTTCCTTGTTGTGGATATGGCTGAGAATAAATTTGTCTAACAGCTTGTTTGTTGTATGGACAGTCTTGTGCTGTGTGATTGGGTACCTCCTTTCTATGGTGCAGTACTGGTTGTTAGGGTTCACTTGGGGTTGAGCCATGATGGGGCACACATTAGCCATATGGTCTCCTCCACAGGTATAACATCGTTTTCCGGGGGCAAATCTAGGAATCTGCTTGCTAGAGACACCTAACTTTAGAGCTACCTTTTCTGCTAGATCCTCAATTGATGTGGATTGTGAGGAAATGAGGCTACTAGAACTATCCGAATCTTTATAGATTTTTGAGAGTTCTAATTCCTCCCCTAGATTATCCTCAATGTCTATGCACATGCGTACACATTCTTCTATGGATCTAGGGTCCTTCAAGTACACATATGATCTTAGTTTGGTGCTTAACAATCCATCTAAAAATAAGGCCACTTGCTTGGCTGGAGTGGGTAACTCTGGGGTCGGGCATCTCTCTAGATATTTCCTAAATCTTCTGCCTGCGAGCCTCACTGTCTCTTGAGATGTTTGTTTGAAGTTGTATATCAAGGAGGATGTGTTATGTCTTATGCCACTTTTAGAGAATTCGATAATGAATGCCTCTAGAAGTTGATCTATGCTCCTAAACTACCTCTCGTTTAGTGGTTGAAACCATGTCAGGGCGGTGTTCCTAAGGGTTAGACCAAAGGCATTGTACTGCGTGAACAGATCTTCAACTTGTTCAGCTCTCAAGACTTGCCTAAACTCAGCTACATGATCGTAGGGGTCTCCACTGCCATCGAAGTAGTTTTTCATGGATTTAACTAGTTGGGTCAGTCTCAAGGTCCTCGTGTGCTCTCTCGGTCTTGGCAAAAGGAAATCATCAGCATTTCTTTGGTTCCCTGGGGCTCTATGTCCCTCAGGTTCCACTCTATTTGTTTCCGTTCTCGTTCTTTCTCTTCCCCAAGAGTTGGCCAAGCTTACCTCAGGTCTCTCTCTATTCCTTTCTCTTTGATTCCCATGAGCTTGAGATGTTCCAGCTCCTTGGTGACCATAAGACACATTGGATCGAGGTTGGGGAAAAACAAATTCTCCCTTCCAAGTGTATGCGTGTCTTCCATGCTCAGAGATCACAAAGATTCTCTCAGAAGCATCATCTAAGTAGGTCACCTTGCCTGGGCTATCAGGATCTTTGAATTCATAGATGGCAGGAGCTCCCACTTCATTGGACTTTTCAAGCTTGTACCTCCAAAAAGCCTAATCCGTTTCTTGGTTCCAGAGCAATTCTATGCTCCTATTATCCTGGGGAACTAACTCTGGAGTGATTATCCTTGTTAGGACCGATTTGCCTCGAGGGGTTTTCGGCTCCTTTCCTAAGTTCCCTTGCTCTATGTCACCTAATTCAGGTTCAGGGATTATGTTGCCAAACTCATATGTCCTTTCAGGTTGGCTGGTGACCACATACATTGTTCCTTCTTTATCTATGTATGAACCATTTTCAAACTTGACTACAGGGTGTTCTAGTCCAATGGGCTGATTCGGATTTTTAATTAGGACAACAGATCTTTGCAGACCATCCTCATAGATGCGTGCACCTAGGCGGTTGGTCTGGATGTATTCCAATTGAGTCTTGTAGGGACCTTCAGGTCTTTCTAGGTATGCCATTCCTGAGCTACCTATAGGTCTTTCCATGCTATATGACATGTCAGAGTCACTAGTTTCTGAGTCTAGCACGTAGGGGTAATCACTCAATTGTTGGGCCCAAGATCTCGCTGTATGGTTGACGCTAGCCTCGGATGATCTAACGCTTTGACGGTCTCTCCCTAGGTGCCTTCCCGATCTCAGGTTCATATGCCCCTTTGTACGTTGATGATTCTTTGGTACCAATCACTTATTCCTTTTAAGTTCCTTTGGATGTGTTTTCTTGTTTTTAATTAAGCGTCGTCAGGAGCACTTTAGTGTGTCGTACTTGATGTTCTGAGTCCACTTAGTTTAAGTTCTTTTCCTTTAAGTTATCCCTTGACTGCAATTTAGCCTATCCTTGCACTTGAGAAATTAAAGGTTCTTCTATCTTGAGTGTTCCTATCGTACCCCTAGTCACTCAGGACAACTACTCGCACTTAGCCTATGCTAAGAATGGACAGAGGGGGTTAAGAGATGTTCCAACCTCAAGTAGCTCCTCCTGGTGATGCTCGTCTACCCAGGAAGCACGTTCCCAAGCTTGTTCGCCTTGGCACTTACTTTGCTTTCTCCAAAAGTTCTCGATGATCCTGTAAGAACCTCAAGTTTAGCTTCAATTTGATCCTTCAATTGACAGGCAATTTATTTCAGACACTTTTTAATGACCCTTGTTCCCCCTTTTGTATTGCTAAAAAATTTCCTCTAGAGCTCCCTTGGTGTACCTACCCCTCAGTGTGTCAACTTCAAAATATCATATCTGAAAATCAACGCATTATTCTTATAGAAAACAAGCTTTCTGACAAGCCCTAGAGCTCAAAAAATGGATTTCGTATGAAAAAGTTATGACCGTTCAAGGTTTAGGGGGTTAAACTGACAAACAGAAACTTTCAGGAGTTTTAATGCATTTTCTAAGGCCTTTGTAAGTATATGAGTACTTGAGTATGCAAATATGCCCAAAATTTGGCCTAAACTTCCAAAAAAATTACCCCTTTATTTTTTGCCGAAAATGTCTGTCTGTCGCGATAGACTGTGTCTGTCGCGATAGATGGGTTTGTCGCGATAGACTGTGTCTGTCGCGATAGACTGTGTCTGTCACGATAGATGGGTATGTTGCGATAGGCGGTGTCTGTCATGATAGACTGTGTCTGTTGCGATAGACGGTGTCTGTCACGATAGAGTGGTCTGTCGCGATAGACGGTGTCTATCGCGATAGACGGTGTCTATCGTCTGTCGTGGTTTTGGTCTGTCGCGATAGACGGTGTCTGTCGCGATAGACGGTGTCTGTCGTGATAGATGGGTCTATCGCAATAGACGGTGTCTATCGTCTTTCGTGGTTTTGGTTTGTCGCGATAGACGGTGTCTGTCGCGATAGAGTGGTCTGTAGCGATAGACGGTGTCTGTCGCGATAGACGGTGTCTGTCGTGGGTCTCTGTTTGTCGCGATAGACGGTGTTCGTCGCGATAGACGGTGTCTGTCGCGATAGACAGTGTCTGTCGCGATAGACGGTGTCTGTCGCGATAGACGGTGTCTGTCGCGATAGACTGAAAAAACGCAAATTTTTGAGAAACTTCTAGTGATTTGGAGTGCTCTAATGGTGTAGGTTACCGTGCCAAACACGCATTCACAAAATATTAAGTTTTTCTGTCTGTCGCGACAGACAGAGGTCGTCGTCCCGGGACCTGTGCAGAGTCTGTCGTACCTGCGCACACTGCTAGAGAAGGTGGTACAGCTACTTCCTACAACAAAAGCTCAAAAAAACACACAAAAGCAGATTGCATGCAAGCTCTCTCTCGCTCTCTCTCTCACAATGGGATGAGGGAAATGAGGTGGGGAGTGGAATATGACCAAAAAACTGAAATTTTTATGGAGATGGAGATGGAGGTGGGAGATGGTGGGGATGATGATGGTGATGATGGGGATGCAAAAATAAGAAAAAAAGAAGAAAAATAAGGAAAAGAAAGGATATTACCTATAACTCCAATGTCTCAACTCGACGTCTTACCATCACACGCTCGTCCTCGAAGCTCTCTCCTCGGCAACGGCGCCAAATTTGGTGTCACTCTAGCACAATGGTGAGTACCAACGTGAGAAGATTCACCTCATAATTGTCAATCCGTGGAGACGTGAGGACTAGTATGAAGACTATGAGCAAGTGAAGGCACAAGTGTGTGAGTGAGAAGCATACAAGCATGCACACACATACACACGCACACGCACACAAGGCAAGAACAAGGAGAGGAACAATGGAGTTCTTTGCATTAGTCAAAAAGTCTCTTACATAAGCTCAATTCACAAACAATCCAACCACCAAAATGAGCTCTCTAGCTCTTTTTATAGTTTTCTAACTAGCTTTGGCCTTGTCCAGACCTAGTGTCCGGCCTAGTTAAAAATTAGGTTCTAGAGCCTATTTGAGGGCTCAAACGGAGTCTAAAAATTATGAAAATTTATATGTAGCCAATTCTAATACTCCTCAAGCTCGAGGACTCCTCGGCTTGAAAAAAATGGAGTCTATTCTACCAAAAACGGAATTTACAGTGTTTGTGTAGTGATTAGAATCACTTGAGTTGTAAATGGTCCATGGAAAAAATGATTAGGCCTTGTTGCCGTATTGTGCATGACTGCTCCGTTGTGCTAGTATGCTCTTCGTCTGACTTGTATGCCAGCAAAGATCCTCTCCAGTTTTCTTCTCACCATCAAATTCATTTAATTTTGCTCTTTTGAACACTTGCTTGAGTGCAGATTCACCTGCATCATCGTCCTCTTCAGGTTCACGTTGCCATCTAGCTCTACGTGCGTTTGATGTGCCCGCACCATTACCACCTTCAGCATTGAGGTCCATGAAAACATTTGCAGTAGCCTCTTTTTGTTTGTTGGATCTTTCTTTATGTAATTCTACATTCAATCTACGGATAAGCTCCTCTTATTCTTCTATCTTCTTCTTCAAAGCCTACATCTTGTCCCGGAATCCAACTCTGCTCTGATACCACTTGTAACAAGTCTCCTAAACTTGAGTCACAATCTCACACAGAATAATGGGTTTCGACACCACAAGATATAAAGAAGGCAAACAGAGTATACGCAGAACAAGAAGAGAGAGAATTTTATTATCTGTGCAGATTTACAAGTAGTTATGATCTGCATTACAAAATCTATCAGATTGCTTCAATGTGAAGTCTCATCCACCCGACCACCCCCGAGCTGATCTCAATCCCAATCTCAATCACAATCACAATCACAATCTCAATCCCAATCTCAATCACAATCACAATCTCAATCACAATCACAATCTCAATCTCAATCTCAATCTCAATCTCAATCGCAATTCGAGAAGCCGAAAAACGATCGTAATGACTGTACGACCATCATCCCTTTCTATCTCTCTGTCTTCGTCTTTTTTTGGGATCTCCGCCTTTCGCCAGCGCATGACAAATCAGGCCTTCCTAGACCCGCACTTTTAGAATCTGCATGCTCCAAGATAGCGTCTTTTCGCATGTCTCATGCAAGACTTCCGGACCACCCATGCATCTACTTTTCATGTCCACCATCAAGAATCGTACCTGCAAAAATAGAGGTAATCCCTGCAACGCACTCACACACACGTCAATCACCCAAAAATAACCCATATACCCATGTGCGTTTTCTAAATCCGCAAACATGAATAAGATCAATGAATGAAGGCTTCTTTTTTTTTTTTAAGTGTTGGAAAACAGCACTTTTCAAAACCCTATAACTCAAAAATAGTGGAGAATCAGCTTGAGCTTGTGAGAGACAAAAATATTCAGTTCTTAAATCTATACAATAATGTTAGAGATGCCTCAGGTCCAAATCTGCTTCAAGATATCACTTTTGGGCCCTGCAAAATCGAAAATTCTAGAGAGAGATGAAAAAACATGAAAAATCTCTTCATTAACCTATGTTCATGGAACCAAATGAGACATAAAACATAGGAACTACAAAAAATTCAATCAGGTAAGGTTTTTCTACTAAGAATACTCTACCTTTCTCTCATACAACACTTTTTCATATTCCTTCATCTTCATGCTCGAAATTAACATACAAATTTCATGCGATAACTTTCTAGAGAGAGAATGTAAAAACTTATTGCTACAAAATTTTGCAGACATGATCAAAATACCCTAAACATAAAATTTCATTATTACCTACACATCTTTTTTTTTTGCAAGTGGAAAATCAACGTGGCATCTTATAATTCTCCTCCTCTTTAAAGAACTCTGTCCTCAGAGTTGAAAAGAAGGATAATGTTCCATAAACTCATCTAAACCAACCCATGTTGAATCTTCAATAGGATATGCAAACCACTTTACTAAAATTTCCACTATTTCACGATTCCTAAGATGTCTAACTCTCCTATCCAATATAACTTCTGGTTCAAGTTCAAAAGTGGCATCTTCCTTCAACTTAGATTTGTCCTGCAAAACATGATCAGCATTAGGAACATACTTTTTAAGTAATCCAACATGGAAGACTGGATGAATTTTCAAAGTATTAGGTAGGTCAAGTAAATATGCAACAGAACCAACTTTCTTTAAGATTTTGAAAGGACCAGCATAACGAGGAGACAATCGACGATCTTTGCCTAAAACCAGATTTGATTTAGAAGGACTCACTTTCAAAAAAAACCAGATGATTTGTTCTAAATTCCAAGGGCCTCTTTTTGAGATCATGATATAATTTCTGACGTTTATGTGCATCTTTCATGTTTTTCCTTACCTTATTTAGCTCCAAATCCATGTTTTCAAGCATCTGTTTGGATATTTCAACCTGATTCTGTGAATTAAAAAGTGAATGTGGCAGCAAGCAATTATAAACATACATTGCTTCAAAAGGTGTCATCTTAATAGAGGAATGCCATGCACTATTATATGCATACTCAACCAAGGGCAAATATTCAGTCCAATTGTTTTGCTTATAATTCACATACATGCGTAACATATCCTCAAGCACCCTGTTAACCCTCTCGGTCTCACCATCGGTTTGAGGATGAAATGCAGTACTCATGCGTAATTCTGTTCCTATGGATTGAAATGTTGCTTTCCAAAAATTAGATGTGAACCTTGCATCCCTATCAGAACTTATACTTTTGGGTATACCATGTAACCTAAAAATTTCTTTTATGAAAAGTTTAGCAACATGCAAAGCTGTATCAGTTTTCCTCATGGGAAGAAAATGTGCCATTTTTGTAAGACGGTCCACGACAACAAAGATGGTATCATGCCCACTTCTGGTCACAGGCAACTTTGTTATGAAATCCATAGAGATGGATTCCCATTTTTTGATCAGGCACATCTAATGGTTGTAACATGCCAGGACTCCTTTTAAATTCGGCCTTAACCTGTTGACATTTCAGACATTCTTCGACATACCTGTTAATATCATATTTCATACGTGGCCAGTAATATGAAGCTTTCACTTTTGCATAAGTTCTAGAAAAACCAGGGTGTGCAGAGAAAGGTGCATCATGACAGTCATGCAGGATCTTTTCTTTCAAAATAGATTCTGAAGAAATACATAAACGAGAATTACAATACAAATCATTATTTCTCAAATGAAATTTTCCCTGAAACATAGAACCTGGATTCATACCCAAAAATTCCAAGATTGCTGCATAAAATAAATCTTCTTTTAATTCTTTTCCAATATCAAAATCAGAGGATAAAATAGAAATTGAACTGCATAGGGGTTTACGACTCAAAGCATCGGCCACCTTGTTTTCTTTTCCTGCTAGGTATTTAATATCAAAATCATATTCACTTAGCAATTGGATCCATCGTTTTTGTCTATTGTTAAGTAAAGATTGAGTAAATATTTATTTAAGGCTCTGATGATCTGTTCTTAATTCAAACTTTACTCCTAGCAATAAGTGTCTCCAATGTTTAAGTGCATGAACAACTGCAAGCATTTCTAAGTCATGTGTTGTATAATTTAGTTCATGTTTCCTTAATTTCCTTGACTCATAAGCCACTACCCTCCCTTCTTGTGAAAGAACGCATCCGATTTGGCTTCCACTAGCATCACATGCAACAATAAAAGGCGTTCCTAACTCAGGTATCTTTAGCACACAATTTTCGATAACTTTATGTTTTAATTCGTCAAATGCCTTTTGACACTCATCGTTCCATGTGAACTCTGTATTTTCTTTGTCAATTCTCTAAGAGGATTTGCAATTCGAGAAAACTCCCTAATGTGTGCCCTCTCATATTGTGCCAAACCAAGGAAGCTTCTCACATCCCTCACACATTTGGGTGTAGGCCAGTCAACTATGCTTTTAACTTTCTCAGAATCTATATGAATCCCTTCCTTAGAAACAACTCTCCCCAAATAAGTCACTTCCCCTTTTGCAAAAAAACATTTACTCATCTTACCATATAGTTTATGCTCTCTTAGTTTTTGTAAAGTCTTCCTGAGATGCAATGCATGTTCATCATCATCCTTAGAATACACAAAAATATCGTCAAGAAAAACTAATATAAATTCATCGAGATATTCATGAAACACATTATTCATCAAACACATAAATGTTGCAGGAGCATTTATTAATCCAAAAGGCAAAACTGTGAACTCGTAATGACCATATCGTGTTCTAAAAGCGGTTTTGGGTATGTCCTCAGACTTTACTCTAATTTGATGATATCCCGATCTTAAGTCAATTTTAGTAAATACTGTGGCACCACTCAATTGACTCAGCACTTCATCTATGTGTGGCAATGGATACTTGTTCTTAATGGTTTTCTTGTTCAGTCCCCTATAGTCAATACAAAGTCTGTATGAACCATCTTTCTTTTTCTGAAACAAAACAGGTGCTCCCCAAGGTGAAACACTAGGTCTTATCAACTCCTTCTTCAATAGACCATCCAATTGGAGCTTCAACTCTTTCAATTCATCAATATTGAACCTATAAGGTGCTCTAGAATAAGGCTCACTTCCTGGATAAAGGTCTATAGCATTGTCAATTTTCCTAGGAGGAGGCATGCCCGGTAGATCATCAGGAAATACATATGCGTACTCATCTAAAAGTTTTTTAACATATTCCGGTATTTCCTCTTCTTTCTTCTTCTCCTGAAGGTCATGCACATAAACCAAATATGTCTCACAACCCTGTCGAATACCCCTAATCAACTTTATTGCAGAAATAGGAGAAAAACTTGAATTACACTTGCCTGCAAGAGGATGTTCCTTCCCTTCTATTTTCAAAGTAAGGATCCCGCTTTCACAATCAATCACGACACTGTTATGAACTAACCAGTCCATTCCGATGATTAAATCACATTCTCTCATTTCAATTACATGGAAGGTACCCAAAAAATTATGTTCTCCTAACATAAAATCAAGATTCTGAATACAGCCGCGAGTATAGTGTAGCCTACCATTAGCCATCTATACAGGTCTTTTAGTCTGCATCTCAATATGCAACCCTAACGCTTCTGCCATCTTAAGTGAAAGGAAACAATTTGTACTACCTGAATCAATCAAGAAACTAACCTTACGTGAGGATATGTCCCCCATAATCCTAATCACCGATGCCCTTGAATGAGAAGAAGTTTTCATGCATTGAAGTCTAGGGCTAGAACACTTACCTTGATCATCCGCTTCCTCAATTGTCATGTTTTCTTCTTGTAGATGAGCTATCTTTGCTTGCATAGAACGGTTGATGGCCTTGTTTGGACATTCAAAAGTGCGATGTCCTTGTTCTCCACATCGAAAACAAAGTCCCAGCCTCTTAGCCCGCTCCAAGAAATCAGAATCACGCTGCCAGTGCATAACTTCTTGCTTCTTAGGTGTATCCGTTTGCTTCGGCTTTGGTCTTCCTCCTTGACCGTTAATAGAGTTAGTCGATCTCTGTCCATTTTGATTTATTGAAATAGGTCTTGGGGGTCAATGTCCTGTTGAGATAAACCTTGATTTGAATGCCTTTTTCGTGGTAAACTTCTCCATCTTCTCAAAGTTTTTTGCTTTTGCAACCACATCAAGAAAATCTACACATCCGGACCCCTTTACTTGATAGCGATGCTCTTCCCGCAAACCCTCAATAAACTTGCTTTTCAGTGCATCTCCAGAAACTTCTAGTGCATACTTATGTAAACGCAAAAATTTCTCCTTATATTCTTCAACAGACAAGTTATATCTATCATCCTCATGCTGCTTGAAAGAGTAGAATTCCATTTTCTTTTCCATCCGATAATGTGGATAACAATAACGATACTCTGCTTGCTCCCAAAATTCTTTCCAGAGGATCGGACCTTCACGTGTTCTTGTCTGTATATAAGATTTTCACCACAGTTTTGTGACTCCTCGCAGATGCAGAATTGCCACCTTTGCTTTTGATTCCTCACTAAATACGCGGAGGTCAAAGAAATCTTCAAGTTCCTCAATCCATGCTTCAAGATCCTCTCCAATTTTCTTCTCACCATCAAATTCATTTAATTTTGCCCTTTTGAACACTTGCTTGAGTGCAGATTCACCTGCATCATCGTCCTCTTCAGGTTCACGTTGCCGTCTAGCTCTACATGCGTTTGATGTGCCCGCACCATTACCACCTTCAGCATTGAGGTCCATGAAAGCATTTGCAGTAGCCTCTTTTTGTTTGTTGGACTTTCTTTATGTAATTCTGCATTCAATCTACGGATAAGCTCCTCTTGTTCTTCTATCTTCTTCTTCAAAGCCTACATCTTGTCCCAGAATCCAACTCTGCTCTGATACCACTTGTAACAAGTCTCCTAAACTTGAGTCACAATCTCACACAGAATAATGGGTTTCGACACCACAAGATATAAAGAAGGAAAACAGAGTATACGCAGAACAAGAAGCGAGAGAATTTTATTATCTGTGCAGATTTACATGGAAGACTGGATGAATTTTCAAAGTCTTAGCTAGGTCAAGTAAATATGCAACATAACCAATTTTCTTTAAGATTTTGAAAGGACCAGCATAACGAGGAGACAATCGACGATCTTTGCCTAAAACGAGATTTGATTTAGAAGGACTCACTTTCAAAAAAACCAGATCATTTGTTCTAAATTCCAAGGACCTCTGTTTGAGATCATGATATAATTTGTGACGTTTCGGTGCATCTTTCATGTTTTTCCTTACCTTATTTAGCTCCAAATCCATGTTTTCAAGCATCTGTTTGGATATTTCAACCTGATTCTGTGAATTAAAAAGTGAATGAAGCATCAAGCAATTATAACCATACATTGCTTCAAAAGGTGTCATCTTAATAGAGGAATGCCATGCACTATTATATGCATACTCAACCAAGGGCAAATATTCAGTCCAATTGTTTTGCTTATCATTCACATACATGCGTAACATATCCTCAAGCACCCTGTTAACCCTCTCGGTCTCACCATCGGTTGAGGATGAAATGCAATACTCATGCGTAATTCTGTTCCTATGGATTGAAATGTTGCTTTCCAAAAATTAGATGTGAACCTTGCATCCCTATCAGAAATTATACTTTTGGGTATACCATGTAACCTAAAAATTTCTTTTATGAAAAGTTTAGCAACATGCAAAGCTGTATCAGTTTTCCTCATGGGAAGAAAATGTGCCATTTTTGTAAGACGGTCCACGACAAAAAAGATGGTATCATGCCCACTTCTGGTCACAAGCAACTTTGTTATGAAATCCATAGAGATGGATTCCCATTTTTTGATCAGGCACATCTAATGGTTGTAACATGCCAGGACTCCTTTTAAATTCGGCCTTAACCTGTTGACATTTCAGAAATTCTTCGACATACCTCTTAATATCATATTTCATACGTGGCCAGTAATATGAAGCTTTCACTTTTGCATAAGTTCTAGAAAAACCAGGGTGTGCAGAGAAAGGTGCATCATGACAGTCATGTAAGATCTTTTCTTTCAAAACAGATTCTGAAGAAATACATAAACGAGAATTACAATACAAATCTTTATTTTTCAAATGAAATTTTCCCTGAAACATAGAACCTGGATTCATACCCAAAAATTCCAAGATTGCTGCATAAAATAAATCTTCTTTTAATTCTTTTCCAATATCAAAATCACAGGATAAAATAGAAATTGAACTGCATAGGGGTTTACGACTCAAAGCATCGGCCACCTTGTTTTCTTTTCCTGCTAAGTATTTAATATCAAAATCATATTCACTTAGCAATTGGATCCATCGTTTTTGTCTATTGTTAAGTAAAGATTGAGTAAATATGTATTTAAGGCTCTGATGATCTGTTCTTAATTCAAACTTTACTCCTAGCAATAAGTGTCTCCAATGTTTAAGTGCATGAATAACTGCAAGCATTTCTAAGTCATGTGTTGTATAATTTAGTTCATGTTTCCTTAATTTCCTTGACTCATAAGCCACTACCCTCCCTTCTTGTGAAAGAACGCATCCGATTTGGCTTCCACTAGCATCACATGCAACAATAAAAGGCTTTCCTAACTCAGGTATCTTTAGCACACAATTTTCGATAACTTTATGTTTTAATTCGTCAAATGCCTTTTGACACTCATCGTTCCATGTGAACTCTCTATTTTTCTTTGTCAATTCTGTAAGAGGATTTGCAATTCGAGAAAACTCCCTAATGTGTGCCCTCTCATATTGTGCCAAACCAAGGAAGCTTCTCACATCCCTCACACATTTGGGTGTAGGCCAGTCAACTATGCTTTTAACTTTCTCAGAATCTATATGAATCCCTTCCTTAGAAACAACTCTCCCCAAATAAGTCACTTCCCCTTTTGCAAAAAAACATTTACTCATCTTACCATATAGTTTATGCTCTCTTAGTTTTTGTAAAGTCTTCCTGAGATGCAATGCATGTTCATCATCATCCTTAGAATACACAAAAATATCGTCAAGGAAAACTAATATAAATTCATCGAGATATTCATGAAACACATTATTCATCAAACACATAAATGTTGCAGGAGCATTTGTTAATCCAAAAGGCAAAACTGTGAACTCGTAATGACCATATCGTGTTCTAAAAGCAGTTTTGGGTATGTCCTCAGACTTTACTCTAATTTGATGATATCCCGATCTTAAGTCAATTTTAGTGAATACTGTGGCACCACTTAATTGACTCAGCAGTTCATCTATGTGTGGCAGTGGATACTTGTTCTTAATGGTTTTCTTGTTCAGTCCCCTATAGTCAATACAAAGTCTGTATGAACCATCTTTCTTTTCTGAAACAAAAGAGGTGCTCCCCAAGGTGAAACACTAGGTCTTATCAACTCCTTCTTCAATAGATCATCCAATTGGAGCTTCAACTCTTTCAATTCATCAATATTGAACCTATAAGGTGCTCTAGAATAAGGCTCACTTCCTGGATAAAGGTCTATAGCATGGTCAATTTTCCTAGGAGGAGGCATGCCCGGTAGATCATCAGGAAATACATCTGCGTACTCATCTAAAAGTTTTTTAACATATTCCGATATTTCCTCTTCTTTATTCTTCTCCTGAAGGTCGTGCACATAAACCAAATATGTCTCACAACCCTGTCGAATACCCCTAATCAACTTTATTGCAGAAATAGGAGAAAAACTTGAATTACACTTTCCTGCAAGACGATGTTCCTTCCCTTCTATTTTCAAAGTAAGGATCCCGCTTTCACAATCAATCACGACACTGTTATGAACTAACCAGTCCATTCCGATGATTACATCACATTCTCTCATTTCAATTACATGGAAGGTACCCAAAAACTTATGTTCTCCTAACATAAAATCAAGATTCTCAATATAGCCTCGAGTATAGTGTATCCTACCATTAGCCATCTATACAGGTCTTTTAGTCTGCATCTCAATATGCAACCCTAAAGCTTCTGCCATCTTAAGTGAAAGGAAAAAAATTGTACTACCTGAATCAATCAAGAAACTAACCTTACGTGAGGATATATCCCCCATAATCCTAATCACCGATGCCCTTGAATGAGAAGAAGTTTTCATGCATTGAAGTCTAGGGCTAGAACACTTACCTTGATCATCCGCTTCCTCAATTGTCATGTTTTCTTCTTGTAGATGAGCTATCTTCGCTTGCATAGAACGGTTGATGGCCTTGTTTGTGTTGGAGTTTATTGATCTCCAAAGTACAGCTAGAAGTAGGTGAAACCCAACAGGACCTAGTTGACTTTTTCACAAACTTGTATGCACATACCAATTTTCTTGCAGAGCAAATTTCTCTTTACTCACTTGGAATTTTCCAAAACTGTTTCACACACATAAACTAGACTCTAAGAGCTTTCCAACAAGATATAGAACACCTCAAATGGATAAATACACAATGAGCTATGACCTTTGCAATATGCAGCTTTAATGGAGACCTTGAAACAGAGATGAACCTGAGGACACACATCACTTGCAGAGACTACTGCTCTTAACTCACAACTCCAATGACTTTGAAACTTTCCAGAATACAAGTAGACTTAAAGAGCTTTCTAACAAGCCAAAGAACACATGATTTGGATACATACACAAGGATATATGACCTCTGCAAGTTTGAATTTTAATGGAGACCTTCAGCAGGGATAAAAAACAGAGAACACACACGACTTGCAGAGAGTATTGCTCTCAGCTCACACATCCAATGATTATGAAAATTTCCAGGAAGAAAGTAGACAGTAAGAGCTTTCCAATGAGCTATCAAACATGTAATTTGGATATATAATGAGGGAGATACAAGCTCTGCAATCTCTGCATACAAAACTACAGCAGTGTAGAGATACACATATGACTCTCTTGGACATCCCACAAGATCACGACTTTTCTCCTCTTTTTATAGCATGGGAAACTAATCTAAAACCTTCCTAATACATCTAAATTCGTGGTAGACACTTGGATGGAGGTATTACATGACTCAAGTGCTCAAATAAGCAAAGTATTGATGGACTTTGAGAACTAGCCACATCGACCTTCCATTAGGACACCACTGAAGCTCCCTTGTGACTCACTAATTTGACTCACCATGTTCTAGAACTCACGTGGTATTTTTGCTACATTTTATGAATAATATGAGCCTTCTTGAAGTATTTGAAGACTTCCCAAAGGTATTTACATAATTTGAAACTTGTACCCTACATAAAACAAATGTTCGCAACATTCTCCCGCTCAAGTTTCAAAGGGTATTTCCTTCATGCCAAGAATATAGTTGAATCTTTGAAGCTTTGGTCCATCCAAGGATTTGGTGAAGATATCTGCACCTTGATCCTTTGTTCCAACAAAAGAAACCTGCACTTCATTGTTCATGGCCTTCTCTCGAACATAATGATAGTGAACCTCTATATGCTTTGTTCTAGCATGAAAAATAGGATTTGAGGTCATATGAATGCTGCTCAAGTTATCCCCATATATAAGTGGTACATCAACCTGCACATTCAAGTCATGAAACAACTTTTTAAACCACATAACCTCAGTAGTAGCCAATGCTAAACCTCTATACTCAGCCTCTGTAGAAGATAAAGCAACTGTAGGCTGTTTCTTTGAACTCCATGTTAATGTCTTGTTTCCTGCTATTACCACATATCCACTTGTGGATCTTCTATCATCTTTGCTTCCAGCCCAATCTGCATCACTAAAGACTTTAAGAGTTAGATCAGCATCATGACTATAAAATAATCCTTCGTTCATGGTACCTTTCAAATACCTAAGCACTCTTTTCGCTGCATGCATATGAGGTACTCTAGGTTCATGCATAAACTGTGACAATACTCCCACTGCATAACATATATCAGGTCTAGTTTTTGTTGCATAAATCAAAGATCCTACCATGGATCTATATACATTCATATCATGCAACTCATCACCTTCCTTTGCGCTTAGCTTTACATTACATTCCATTGGAGTAGAAACAAATTTACATTCCTGCATACCAAACCTTTTCAGCATATCACATATATACTTTCTTTGTATCAACCACATACCTTCATCGCTATACACAATTTCAATCCCAAGAAAGTATCTGAGCAAACCAAGATCTGAAATTTTAAATTCTTTTCCCAAATTACCTTTTATCTCATCAATTGCTTTTGCATCATTCCCTGTAATCAACAAGTCATCCACATAAATGCATACATAGACACACATGCCATCTACATGTTTTACATAAAGTGAAGGATCAGCATGACTCGCTGTGTATCCTTGCAGCATAAGATACTTTACCAACCTTGCATTCCATGCTCTTGGTACCTGCTTAAGACCATACAATGCCTTCTTTAACCTGCATACATGATTAGGACATTTTGCATCCACATAACCATCTGGTTGTGACATATACACTTCTTCATTTAACTCACCATTAAGAAAGGCATTCTTTATATCGAGTTGATATATATTCCACCTCTTACTTGCAGCTAAAGCCAACAAAGTTCTCACCGTTGCCATATTTGCTACTGGACTAAATGTTTCCTCATAGTCCACACCTTGAGTTTGATTATATCCTTTTGCTACAAGTCTAGCCTTATATCTAGACACACTACCATCACTATTTCTTTTAATCTTAAAAACCCACTTACAACCAATTACCTTTTGCTTTGGTGTACTTGGAACTAAATTCCAAGTCTCGTTATCATGTAGTGCTTCCATTTCTTCTCTCATTGCTTTCTCCCACTTTTCATCTCCTTTGGCCTCATCATAACATGTGGGTTCATTTTCCTGCTCAACTTTTGTCATAAAAGCATAATGAGTATTCATGAAAGATTCATAAGTATACCTTTGAGGTTGCTTACTTACTCTTGAAGTTCTTCTTACCTCCAATGTAGATGCTCTTCCTTTCTTATTAGGAACCTTTGATGATTCTCCATACTCACATACATCACTAATTTCCTCTCCTTCATCATTAACTTCAACAAGTTTGAGTTTACCTTTACTTTTAACACTTGGAGGTGACTCTTGCCTTAATCTTCCATTGAAAGGTGATCCTCTTTCTTCATCTAAACCACTCCTTTCATCATTTAAACTTCCTGATGGCTGAACTATGCATTCATCTCCTTCAACCACACCTTCTTCATTTTCATCCATGACCTGCAAACAATTCTTATCTGCATACCATGAAAGTGATTCATCAAAGTTTACATCTCTTGACACAACAACCTTATTGGTATGAGGATTATAGCATCTATATCCTCTTTGAGTATCTGCATAACCAATGAATATACATTTTTCTGATTTTGCATCAAGTTTAGATCTCACCTCACTAGGTACATGTACATAACATACACAGCCAAATACTTTCAAATGACTTACACTTGGTTTCCTTCCATGCCATACCTCATATGGTGTCAAATGATGAACTCCAGCAGTCGGAACTCTATTCATAATGTAAACACTTGTGCTAACAGCTTCAGCCCAAAAATAATTAGGCAAACACATATCATTAAGCATGCTTCTAGATGCTTCTGCTATGATTCTGTTTCTTCTTTCTACGACTCCATTTTGTTGTGGAGTATACCTGCATGTAACTTCTCTTTTGATACCTTCATCATACAAAAAATCAGTAAAAGCTTGAGAGAAATACTCTCCTCCTCCATCGGATCTTAGCTTCTTAATATACCTTCCTGTTTGCTTTTCGACATATGATTTGAACTTCTTGAAACAATCAAAGACCTCACTCTTATGTTTAATAAAATACACAAATGTCATTCTACTATGATCGTCAATGAATGATACATAGTACTTATTACCAACCAAGGATGCCTCTTTAGTAGGTCCCCACACATCTGTGTGTATGAGATCTAGCAAACCATCACTTACATAGCTTGAATGCTTGAAAGGTTGTCTACTCTGCTTACCCATTTGACATGCTTCACAAAGATGCACCATATGTTGCTTAGTAAGATCAGGTAATCCTTCAACAATCCTCTTCTTTGATAGCTCCTTTAACCTGTGTACATTCATGTGTCCAATCCTTTTGTGCCATAGATCAAGCTCTGCTATTCGATGCATACCATAAGAGAAATAGTTTGTATGATTTGGGTTTACCTTGAATGTAAACAATCTACCTTGTTTTTGACCTCTAGCAATTAACCTCCTTTGCTTTGGATCCTCAATGAAGCAACCTGCATGATTAAATCTCACTTGTAGACCTTTTTCTACCATTTGACCAACCGACATCAAATTCTTAGTGATCGTTGGCACATAAAGTACATCCTTCAAGCAATTTTTCTTGCTCTTATCCTGCATAACAACATCTCCAACCTGCATAATCTTATGTGTTGTATCATCTCCTGTTTCAACATGACCTTTACATGACGGATTATGCATATTAGAAAACCATGAAGCATCATGAGACATGTGATTAGAACAACCACTATCTACATACCATACATCGCTATTGCAATTCATCTTAGTTTCTACATTCATCATAAGAAGAGAATCATAATCATCACTTTTACCTTCAACTGCATAATTTCCTTGTTGTTTACCTCTTCTTGAATAGCCTCCTCTTCGATTACCACCTTGATTATTTTCATTTTGATAACAATCTTTGGCATAGTGTCCATACCTTCCACATATATAGCAATTGTTCTTATTATCTTCACTCCTTTGTCTTTGGTTGTAGTTGTAGTAGCCTCTCGTACCACTAGCGCTTGATCTTCCTCTTCCTCTTGTGTTGAAGAAGCCACTTGAAGTCCTTTGATCATCGCTCCTTCTTCCTCGACCTCTATTTGAACCTCTTCCACCTCTGTTTCCACCTCTTGATGATCCTACATAAAGAGCTTGTCCTTGAGATCCTTTTTGATTTGAAGTAGAACCATTTAGATTCATCTCCTCCGTGACCATGAGGGCAATAAGTTGATCAAAATCTGGTAATTCTCCTCTGACATAAACTGAAGTAATGAAGGGTTTCCATCTCTCATCATCTTTGAGTCCGTTGAGAGTATGTGCAACCAAGTCGTCGTCCTCCACATGAGCTTGAATTGATCCTAGTTGATCTGCAATCTCTTTAACTTTCAATATGTAATCATTGACCGATGTCCTTGTATCTTTCTTTATGTTATTCAACTCATTTTTGAGTTGAATCTTCCTTGCTCTTGTACCTGTAGCATACAACCTTTCCAATGCAAGCCAAACATCTCTACTTGTGTCTAGATCTTGTATGTGTCCTACCATTGAATCTTGAATATTTTGTGATAAAATGAATATAACCCTTTTGTCTCTCTCATTCCAAAGTCTAAACTCCCTCAATTGTTGCTGATTTGGGTCCTCTGGTAATGTGGGTTTGATATCTGTGCCGTCAATCAAACCATACAAGCCTCTACCTTGCAAGTATGCTGTGATTCTAAACTTCCATGCTTGATAATTGGTCTTATCAAGCTTCTCTATTTGTGCATGTTGGTCTCCCATAATACAAATGCTAAGATTCCTCCTTTAAGCCTCCTTTCCAATGTGTGTGATGAGAAGAAATATAATATTTACCTTGTAAATGAGGTATGTGCACCTTTCTTTGCTTGGATGTTGCTTCAGATGCTTCCTTGCAATCTTCTTCTACCTTTGTGTAGTATTGATGATGAACTGCTTCTTTGATAGCTTCAAATTCTTCGTCAAGGTATGATAACCTTCTCCAAGCCTCCAAGTACTTGCTCTGATACCAATGTTGGAGTTTATTGATCTCCAAAGTACAGCTAGAAGTAGGTGAAACCCAACAGGACCTAGTTGACTTTTTCACAAACTTGTATGCACATACCAATTTTCTTGCAGAGCAAATTTCTCTTTACTCACTTGGAATTTTCCAAAACTGTTTCACACACATAAACTAGACTCTAAGAGCTTTCCAACAAGATATAGAACACCTCAAATGGATAAATACACAATGAGCTATGACCTTTGCAATATGCAGCTTTAATGGAGACCTTGAAACAGAGATAAACCTGAGGACACACATCACTTGCAGAGACTACTGCTCTTAACTCACAACTCCAATGACTTTGAAACTTTCCAGAATACAAGTAGACTTAAAGAGCTTTCTAACAAGCCAAAGAACACATGATTTGGATACATACACAAGGATATATGACCTCTGCAAGTTTGAGGTTTAATGGAGACCTTCAGCAGGGATAAAAAACAGAGAACACACACTACTTGTAGAGAGTATTGCTCTCAGCTCACACATCCAATGATTATGAAAATTTCCAGGAAGAAAGTAGACAGTAAGAGCTTTCCAATGAGCTATCAAACATGTAATTTTGATATATAATGAGGGAGATACAAGCTCTGCAATCTCTGCATACAAAACTACAGCAGTGTAGAGATACACATATGACTCTCTTGGACATCCCACAAGATCACGACTTTTCTCCTCTTTTTATAGCATGGGAAACTAATCTAAAACCTTCCTAATACATCTAAATTCATGGTAGACACTTGGATGGAGGTATTACATGACTCAAGTGCTCAAATAAGCAAAGTATTGATGGACTTTGAGAACTAGCCACATCGACCTTCCACTAGGACACCACTGAAGCTCCCTTGTGACTCACTAATTTGACTCACCATGTTCTAGAACTCACGTGGTATTTTTGCTACATTTTATGAATAATATGAGCCTTCTTGAAGTATTTGAAGACTTCCCAAAGGTATTTACATAATTTGAAACTTGTACCCTACATAAAACAAATGTTCGCAACAGTTTGGACATTCAAAAGTGCGATGTCCTTGTTCTCCACATCGAAAACAAAGTCCCAGCCTCTTAGCCCGCTCCAAGAAATTAGAATCACGTTGCCAGTGCATAACTTCTTGCTTCTTAGGTGTATCCGTTTGCTTCGGCTTTGGTCTTCCTCCTTGACCGTTAATAGAGTTAGTCGATCTCTGTCCATTTTGATTTATTGAAATAGGTCTTGGGGGTCAATGTCCTGTTGAGATAAACCTTGATTTGAATGCCTTCTTCGTGGTAAACTTCTCCATCTTCTCAAAGTTTTTTGCTTTTGCAACCACATCAAGAAAATCTACACATCCGGACCCCTTTACTTGATAGCGATGCTCTTCCCAGAAACCCTCAATAAACTTGCTTTTCAGCGCATCTCCAGAAACTTCTAGTGCATACTTATGTAAACGCAAAAATTTCTCCTTATATTCTTCAACAGACAAGTTATATCTATCATCCTCATGCTGCTTGAAAGAGTAGAATTCCATTTTCTTTTCCATCCGATAATGTGGAGAACAATAACGATACTCTGCTTGCTCCCAAAATTCTTTCCAGAGGATCGGACCTTCACGTGTTTTTGTCTGTATATAAGATTTTCACCACAGTTTTGTGACTCCTCGCAGATGTAGAATTGCCACCTTTGCTTTTGATTCCTCACTAAATACGCGGAGGTCAAAGAAATCTTCAAGTTCCTCAATCCATGCTTCAAGATCCTCTCCAATTTTCTTCTCACCATCAAATTCATTTAATTTTGCTCTTTTGAACACTTGCTTGAGTGCAGATTCACCTGCATCATCGTCCTCTTCAGGTTCACGTTGCCGTCTAGCTCTACGTGCGTTTGATGTGCCCGCACCATTACCACCTTCAGCATTGAGGTCCATGAAAGCATTTGTAGTAACCTCTTTTTATTTGTTGGACTTTCTTTATGTAATTCTGCATTCAATCTACGGATAAGCTCCTCTTGTTCTTCTATCTTCTTCTTCAAAGCCTGCATCTTGTCCCGGAATCCAACTCTGCTCTGATACCACTTGTAACAAGTCTCCTAAACTTGAGTCACAATCTCACACAGAATAATGGGTTTCGACACCACAAGATATAAAGAAGGCAAACAGAGTATACGCAGAACAAGAAGCGAGAGAATTTTATTATCTGTGCAGATTTACAAGTAGTTCTGATCTGCGTTACAAAATCTATCAGATTGCTTCAATGTGAAGCCTCATCCACCTGACCACCCTTGAGCTGATCTCAATCCCAATCTCAATCACAATCACAATCTCAATCCCAATCTCAATCACAATCACAATCTCAATCACAATCACAATCTCAATCTCAATCTCAATCGCAATTCCAGAAGCCAAAAAATGATCGTAATGACTGTACGACCATCATCCCTTTCTATCTCTCAGTCTTCGTCTTTTTTTGGAATCTCCGCCTTTCGCCAGCGCACGACAAATCACGCCTTCCTAGACCCGCACTTTTAGAATCTGCATGCTCCAAGATAGTGTCTTTTCGCATGTCTCATGCAAGACTTCCGGACCACCCATGCATCTACTTTTCATGTCCACCATCAAGAATCGTACCTGCAAAAATAGAGGTAATCCCTGCAACGCACTCACACACATGTCAATCACCCAAAAATAACCCATATACCCATGTGCGTTTTCTAAATCCGCGAACATGAATAAGATGAATGAATGAAGGCTTCTCTTTTTTTTTTTTTTTTAAGTGTTGGAAAACGGCACTTTTCAAAACCCTGTAACTCAAAAACAGTGAGGAATCAGCTTGAGCTTGTGAGAGACAAAAATATTCAGTTCTTAAATCTGTACAATAATGTTAGAGACGCCTCAGGTCCAAATCTGCTTCCAGATATCACTTTTGGGCCCTGCAAAATCGAAAATTCTAGAGAGATGAAAAAACATGAAAAATCTCTTCATTAACCTATCTTCATGGAACCAAATGAGACATAAAACATAGGAACTACAAAAAATTCAATCAGGTAAAGTTTTTCTACTAAGAATACTCTACCTTTCTCTCATACAACACTTTCCCCCTCTTTAAAGAACTCTGTCCTCAGAGTTGGAAAGAAGGATAATGTTCCATAAACTCATCTAAACCAACCCATGTTGAATCTTCAATAGGATATGCAAACCACTTTACTAAAATTTCCACTATTTCACGATTCCTAAGATGTCTAACTCTCCTATCCAATATAACTTCTGGTTCAAGTTCAAAAGTGGCATCTTCCTTCAACTTAGATTTGTCCTGCAAAACATGATCAGCATTCGGAACATACTTCTTAAGTAATCCAACATGGAAGACTGGATGAATTTTCAAAGTATTAGGTAGGTCAAGTAAATATGCAACATAACCAATTTTCTTTAAGATTTTGAAAGGACCAACATAACGAGGAGACAATCGACGATCTTTGCCTAAAACCAGATTTGATTTAGAAGGACTCACTTTCAAAAAAACCAGATCATTTGTTCTAAATTCCAAGGACCTCTGTTTGAGATCATGATATAATTTGTGACGTTTCGGTGCATCTTTCATGTTTTTCCTTACCTTATTTAGCTCCAAATCCATGTTTTCAAGCATCTGTTTGGATATTTCAACCTGATTCTGTGAATTAAAAAGTGAATGCAGCATCAAGCAATTATAACCATACATTGCTTCAAAAGGTGTCATCTTAATAGAGGAATGCCATGCACTATTATATGCATACTCAACCAAGGGCAAATATTCAGTCCAATTGTTTTGCTTATCATTCACATACATGCGTAACATATCCTCAAGCACCCTGTTAACCCTCTCGGTCTCACCATCGGTTGAGGATGAAATGCAATACTCATGCATAATTCTGTTCCTATGGATTGAAATATTGCTTTCCAAAAATTAGATGTGAACCTTGCATCCCTATCAGAAATTATACTTTTGGGTGTACCATGTAACCTAAAAATTTCTTTTATGAAAAGTTTAGCAACATGCAAAGCTGTATCAGTTTTGCTCATGGGAAGAAAATGTGCCATTTTTGTAAGACGGTCCACGACAAAAAAGATGGTATCATGCCCACTTCTGGTCACAAGCAACTTTGTTATGAAATCCATAGAGATGGATTCCCATTTTTTGATCAGGCACATCTAATGGTTGTAACATGCCAGGACTCCTTTTAAATTCGGCCTTAACCTGTTGACATTTCAGAAATTCTTCGACATACCTCTTAATATCATATTTCATACGTGGCCAGTAATATGAAGCTTTCACTTTTGCATAAGTTCTAGAAAAACCAGGGTGTGCAGAGAAAGGTGCATCATGACAGTCATGTAAGATCTTTTCTTTCAAAACAGATTCTGAAGAAATACATAAACGAGAATTACAATACAAATCTTTATTTTTCAAATGAAATTTTCCCTGAAACATAGAACCTGGATTCATACCCAAAAATTCCAAGATTGCTGCATAAAATAAATCTTCTTTTAATTCTTTTCCAGTATCAAAATCACAGGATAAAATAGAAATTGAACTGCATAGGGGTTTACGACTCAAAGCATCGGCCACCTTGTTTTCTTTTCCTGCTAAGTATTTAATATCAAAATCATATTCACTTAGCAATTGGATCCATCGTTTTTGTCTATTGTTAGGTAAAGATTGAGTAAATATGTATTTAAGGCTCTGATGATCTGTTCTTAATTCAAACTTTACTCCTAGCAATAAGTGTCTCCAATGTTTAAGTGCATGAATAACTGCAAGCATTTCTAAGTCATGTGTTGTATAATTTAGTTCATGTTTCCTTAATTTCCTTGACTCATAAGCCACTACCCTCCCTTCTTGTGAAAGAACGCATCCGATTTGGCTTCCACTAGCATCACATGCAACAATAAAAGGCTTTCCTAACTCAGGTATCTTTAGCACACAATTTTCGATAACTTTATGTTTTAATTCGTCAAATGCCTTTTGACACTCATCGTTCCATGTGAGCTCTCTATTTTTCTTTGTCAATTCTATAAGAGGATTTGCAATTCGAGAAAACTCCCTAATGTGTGCCCTCTCATATTGTGCCAAACCAAGGAAGCTTCTCACATCCCTCACACATTTGGGTGTAGGCCAGTCAACTATGCTTTTAACTTTCTCAGGATCTATATGAATTTCTTCCTTAGAAACAACTCTCCCCAAATAAGTCACTTCCCCTTTTGCAAAAAAACATTTACTCATCTTACCATATAGTTTATGCTCTCTTAGTTTTTGTAAAGTCTTCCTGAGATGCAATGCATGTTCATCATCATCCTTAGAATACACAAAAATATCGTCAAGGAAAACTAATATAAATTCATCGAGATATTCATGAAACACATTATTCATCAAACACATAAATGTTGCAGGAGCATTTGTTAATCCAAAAGGCAAAACTGTGAACTCGTAATGACCATATCGTGTTCTAAAAGCAGTTTTGGGTATGTCCTCACACTTTACTCTAATTTGATGATATCCCGATCTTAAGTCAATTTTAGTGAATACTGTGGCACCACTCAATTGACTCAGCAGTTCATCTATGTGTGGCAGTGGATACTTGTTCTTAATGGTTTTCTTGTTCAGTCCCCTATAGTCAATACAAAGTCTGTATGAACCATCTTTCTTTTCTGAAACAAAAGAGGTGCTCCCCAAGGTGAAACACTAGGTCGTATCAACTCCTTCTTCAATAGATCATCCAATTGGAGCTTCAACTCTTTCAATTCATCAATATTGAACCTATAAGGTGCTCTAGAATAAGGCTCACTTCCTGGATAAAGGTCTATAGCATGGTCAATTTTCCTAGGAGGAGGCATGCCCGGTAGATCATCAGGAAATACATCTGCGTACTCATCTAAAAGTTTTTTAACATATTCCAATATTTCCTCTTCTGTCTTCTTCTCCTGAAGGTCGTGCACATAAACCAAATATGTCTCACAACCCTATCGAATACCCCTAATCAACTTTATTGCAGAAATAGGAGAAAAACTTGAATTACACTTGCCTGCAAGACGATGTTCCTTCCCTTCTATTTTCAAAGTAAGGATCCCGCTTTCACAATCAATCACGACACTGTTATGAACTAACCAGTCCATTCCGATGATTAAATCACATTCTCTCATTTCAATTACATGGAAGGTACCCAAAAAATTATGTTCTCCTAACATAAAATCAAGATTCTGAATACAGCCGCGAGTATAGTGTAGCCTACCATTAGCCATCTATACAGGTCTTTTAGTCTGCATCTCAATATGCAACCCTAACGCTTCTGCCATCTTAAGTGAAAGGAAACAATTTGTACTACCTGAATCAATCAAGAAACTAACCTTACGTGAGGATATGTCCCCCATAATCCTAATCACCGATGCCCTTGAATGAGAAGAAGTTTTCATGCATTGAAGTCTAGGGCTAGAACACTTACCTTGATCATCCGCTTCCTCAATTGTCATGTTTTCTTCTTGTAGATGAGCTATCTTTGCTTGCATAGAACGGTTGATGGCCTTGTTTGGACATTCAAAAGTGCGATGTCCTTGTTCTCCACATCGAAAACAAAGTCCCAGCCTCTTAGCCCGCTCCAAGAAATCAGAATCACGCTGCCAGTGCATAACTTCTTGCTTCTTAGGTGTATCCGTTTGCTTCGGCTTTGGTCTTCCTCCTTGACCGTTAATAGAGTTAGTCGATCTCTGTCCATTTTGATTTATTGAAATAGGTCTTGGGGGTCAATGTCCTGTTGAGATAAACCTTGATTTGAATGCCTTTTTCGTGGTAAACTTCTCCATCTTCTCAAAGTTTTTTGCTTTTGCAACCACATCAAGAAAATCTACACATCCGGACCCCTTTACTTGATAGCGATGCTCTTCCCGCAAACCCTCAATAAACTTGCTTTTTAGTGCATCTCCAGAAACTTCTAGTGCATACTTATGTAAACGCAAAAATTTCTCCTTATATTCTTCAACAGACAAGTTATATCTATCATCCTCATGCTGCTTGAAAGAGTAGAATTCCATTTTCTTTTCCATCCGATAATGTGGATAACAATAACGATACTCTGCTTGCTCCCAAAATTCTTTCCAGAGGATCGGACCTTCACGTGTTCTTGTCTGTATATAAGATTTTCACCACAGTTTTGTGACTCCTCGCAGATGCAGAATTGCCACCTTTGCTTTTGATTCCTCACTAAATACGCGGAGGTCAAAGAAATCTTCAAGTTCCTCAATCCATGCTTCAAGATCCTCTCCAATTTTCTTCTCACCATCAAATTCATTTAATTTTGCTCTTTTGAACACTTGCTTGAGTGCAGATTCACCTGCATCATCGTCCTCTTCAGGTTCACGTTGCCGTCTAGCTCTACATGCGTTTGATGTGCCCGCACCATTACCACCTTCAGCATTGAGGTCCATGAAAGCATTTGCAGTAGCCTCTTTTTGTTTGTTGGACTCTCTTTATGTAATTCTGCATTCAATCTACGGATAAGCTCCTCTTGTTCTTCTATCTTCTTCTTCAAAGCCTACATCTTGTCCCAGAATCCAACTCTGCTCTGATACCACTTGTAACAAGTCTCCTAAACTTGAGTCACAATCTCACACAGAATAATGGGTTTCGACACCACAAGATATAAAGAAGGAAAACAGAGTATACGCAGAACAAGAAGCGAGAGAATTTTATTATCTGTGCAGATTTACATGGAAGACTGGATGAATTTTCAAAGTCTTAGCTAGGTCAAGTAAATATGCAACATAACCAATTTTCTTTAAGATTTTGAAAGGACCAACATAACGAGGAGACAATCGACGATCTTTGCCTAAAACGAGATTTGATTTAGAAGGACTCACTTTCAAAAAAACCAGATCATTTGTTCTAAATTCCAAGGACCTCTGTTTGAGATCATGATATAATTTGTGACGTTTCGGTGCATCTTTCATGTTTTTCCTTACCTTATTTAGCTCCAAATCCATGTTTTCAAGCATCTGTTTGGATATTTCAACCTGATTCTGTGAATTAAAAAGTGAATGAAGCATCAAGCAATTATAACCATACATTGCTTCAAAAGGTGTCATCTTAATAGAGGAATGCCATGCACTATTATATGCATACTCAACCAAGGGCAAATATTCAGTCCAATTGTTTTGCTTATCATTCACATACATGCGTAACATATCCTCAAGCACCCTGTTAACCCTCTCGGTCTCACCATCGGTTGAGGATGAAATGCAATACTCATGCGTAATTCTGTTCCTATGGATTGAAATGTTGCTTTCCAAAAATTAGATGTGAACCTTGCATCCCTATCAGAAATTATACTTTTGGGTATACCATGTAACCTAAAAATTTCTTTTATGAAAAGTTTAGCAACATGCAAAGCTGTATCAGTTTTCCTCATGGGAAGAAAATGTGCCATTTTTGTAAGACGGTCCACGACAAAAAAGATGGTATCATGCCCACTTCTGGTCACAAGCAACTTTGTTATGAAATCCATAGAGATGGATTCCCATTTTTTGATCAGGCACATCTAATGGTTGTAACATGCCAGGACTCCTTTTAAATTCGGCCTTAACCTGTTGACATTTCAGAAATTCTTCGACATACCTCTTAATATCATATTTCATACGTGGCCAGTAATATGAAGCTTTCACTTTTGCATAAGTTCTAGAAAAACCAGGGTGTGCAGAGAAAGGTGCATCATGACAGTCATGTAAGATCTTTTCTTTCAAAACAGATTCTGAAGAAATACATAAACGAGAATTACAATACAAATCTTTATTTTTCAAATGAAATTTTCCCTGAAACATAGAACCTGGATTCATACCCAAAAATTCCAAGATTGCTGCATAAAATAAATCTTCTTTTAATTCTTTTCCAATATCAAAATCACAGGATAAAATAGAAATTGAACTGCATAGGGGTTTACGACTCAAAGCATCGGCCACCTTGTTTTCTTTTCCTGCTAAGTATTTAATATCAAAATCATATTCACTTAGCAATTGGATCCATCGTTTTTGTCTATTGTTAAGTAAAGATTGAGTAAATATGTATTTAAGGCTCTGATGATCTGTTCTTAATTCAAACTTTACTCCTAGCAATAAGTGTCTCCAATGTTTAAGTGCATGAATAACTGCAAGCATTTCTAAGTCATGTGTTGTATAATTTAGTTCATGTTTCCTTAATTTCCTTGACTCATAAGCCACTACCCTCCCTTCTTGTGAAAGAACGCATCCGATTTGGCTTCCACTAGCATCACATGCAACAATAAAAGGCTTTCCTAACTCAGGTATCTTTAGCACACAATTTTCGATAACTTTATGTTTTAATTCGTCAAATGCCTTTTGACACTCATCGTTCCATGTGAACTCTCTATTTTTCTTTGTCAATTCTGTAAGAGGATTTGCAATTCGAGAAAACTCCCTAATGTGTGCCCTCTCATATTGTGCCAAACCAAGGAAGCTTCTCACATCCCTCACACATTTGGGTGTAGGCCAGTCAACTATGCTTTTAACTTTCTCAGAATCTATATGAATCCCTTCCTTAGAAACAACTCTCCCCAAATAAGTCACTTCCCCTTTTGCAAAAAAACATTTACTCATCTTACCATATAGTTTATGCTCTCTTAGTTTTTGTAAAGTCTTCCTGAGATGCAATGCATGTTCATCATCATCCTTAGAATACACAAAAATATCGTCAAGGAAAACTAATATAAATTCATCGAGATATTCATGAAACACATTATTCATCAAACACATAAATGTTGCAGGAGCATTTGTTAATCCAAAAGGCAAAACTGTGAACTCGTAATGACCATATCGTGTTCTAAAAGCAGTTTTGGGTATGTCCTCAGACTTTACTCTAATTTGATGATATCCCGATCTTAAGTCAATTTTAGTGAATACTGTGGCACCACTTAATTGACTCAGCAGTTCATCTATGTGTGGCAGTGGATACTTGTTCTTAATGGTTTTCTTGTTCAGTCCCCTATAGTCAATACAAAGTCTGTATGAACCATCTTTCTTTTCTGAAACAAAAGAGGTGCTCCCCAAGGTGAAACACTAGGTCTTATCAACTCCTTCTTCAATAGATCATCCAATTGGAGCTTCAACTCTTTCAATTCATCAATATTGAACCTATAAGGTGCTCTAGAATAAGGCTCACTTCCTGGATAAAGGTCTATAGCATGGTCAATTTTCCTAGGAGGAGGCATGCCCGGTAGATCATCAGGAAATACATCTGCGTACTCATCTAAAAGTTTTTTAACATATTCCGATATTTCCTCTTCTTTATTCTTCTCCTGAAGGTCGTGCACATAAACCAAATATGTCTCACAACCCTGTCGAATACCCCTAATCAACTTTATTGCAGAAATAGGAGAAAAACTTGAATTACACTTTCCTGCAAGACGATGTTCCTTCCCTTCTATTTTCAAAGTAAGGATCCCGCTTTCACAATCAATCACGACACTGTTATGAACTAACCAGTCCATTCCGATGATTACATCACATTCTCTCATTTCAATTACATGGAAGGTACCCAAAAACTTATGTTCTCCTAACATAAAATCAAGATTCTCAATATAGCCTCGAGTATAGTGTATCCTACCATTAGCCATCTATACAGGTCTTTTAGTCTGCATCTCAATATGCAACCCTAAAGCTTCTGCCATCTTAAGTGAAAGGAAAAAAATTGTACTACCTGAATCAATCAAGAAACTAACCTTACGTGAGGATATATCCCCCATAATCCTAATCACCGATGCCCTTGAATGAGAAGAAGTTTTCATGCATTGAAGTCTAGGGCTAGAACACTTACCTTGATCATCCGCTTCCTCAATTGTCATGTTTTCTTCTTGTAGATGAGCTATCTTCGCTTGCATAGAACGGTTGATGGCCTTGTTTGTGTTGGAGTTTATTGATCTCCAAAGTACAGCTAGAAGTAGGTGAAACCCAACAGGACCTAGTTGACTTTTTCACAAACTTGTATGCACATACCAATTTTCTTGCAGAGCAAATTTCTCTTTACTCACTTGGAATTTTCCAAAACTGTTTCACACACATAAACTAGACTCTAAGAGCTTTCCAACAAGATATAGAACACCTCAAATGGATAAATACACAATGAGCTATGACCTTTGCAATATGCAGCTTTAATGGAGACCTTGAAACAGAGATGAACCTGAGGACACACATCACTTGCAGAGACTACTGCTCTTAACTCACAACTCCAATGACTTTGAAACTTTCCAGAATACAAGTAGACTTAAAGAGCTTTCTAACAAGCCAAAGAACACATGATTTGGATACATACACAAGGATATATGACCTCTGCAAGTTTGAGGTTTAATGGAGACCTTCAGCAGGGATAAAAAACAGAGAACACACACTACTTGCAGAGAGTATTGCTCTCAGCTCACACATCCAATGATTATGAAAATTTCCAGGAAGAAAGTAGACAGTAAGAGCTTTCCAATGAGCTATCAAACATGTAATTTGGATATATAATGAGGGAGATACAAGCTCTGCAATCTCTGCATACAAAACTACAGCAGTGTAGAGATACACATATGACTCTCTTGGACATCCCACAAGATCACGACTTTTCTCCTCTTTTTATAGCATGGGAAACTAATCTAAAACCTTCCTAATACATCTAAATTCGTGGTAGACACTTGGATGGAGGTATTACATGACTCAAGTGCTCAAATAAGCAAAGTATTGATGGACTTTGAGAACTAGCCACATCGACCTTCCATTAGGACACCACTGAAGCTCCCTTGTGACTCACTAATTTGACTCACCATGTTCTAGAACTCACGTGGTATTTTTGCTACATTTTATGAATAATATGAGCCTTCTTGAAGTATTTGAAGACTTCCCAAAGGTATTTACATAATTTGAAACTTGTACCCTACATAAAACAAATGTTCGCAACATTCTCCCGCTCAAGTTTCAAAGGGTATTTCCTTCATGCCAAGAATATAGTTGAATCTTTGAAGCTTTGGTCCATCCAAGGATTTGGTGAAGATATCTGCAACTTGATCCTTTGTTCCAACAAAAGAAACCTGCACTTCATTGTTCATGGCCTTCTCTCGAACATAATGATAGTGAACCTCTATATGCTTTGTTCTAGCATGAAAAATAGGATTTGAGGTCATATGAATGCTGCTCAAGTTATCCCCATATATAAGTGGTACATCAACCTGCACATTCAAGTCATGAAACAACTTTTTAAACCACATAACCTCAGTAGTAGCCAATGCTAAACCTCTATACTCAGCCTCTGTAGAAGATAAAGCAACTGTAGGCTGTTTCTTTGAACTCCATGTTAATGTCTTGTTTCCTGCTATTACCACATATCCACTTGTGGATCTTCTATCATCTTTGCTTCCAGCCCAATCTGCATCACTAAAGACTTTAAGAGTTAGATCAGCATCATGACTATAAAATAATCCTTCGTTCATGGTACCTTTCAAATACCTAAGCACTCTTTTCGCTGCATGCATATGAGGTACTCTAGGTTCATGCATAAACTGTGACAATACTCCCACTGCATAACATATATCAGGTCTAGTTTTTGTTGCATAAATCAAAGATCCTACCATGGATCTATATACATTCATATCATGCAACTCATCACCTTCCTTTGCGCTTAGCTTTACATTACATTCCATTGGAGTAGAAACAAATTTACATTCCTGCATACCAAACCTTTTCAGCATATCACATATATACTTTCTTTGTATCAACCACATACCTTCATCGCTATACACAATTTCAATCCCAAGAAAGTATCTGAGCAAACCAAGATCTGAAATTTTAAATTCTTTTCCCAAATTACCTTTTATCTCATCAATTGCTTTTGCATCATTCCCTGTAATCAACAAGTCATCCACATAAATGCATACATAGACACACATGCCATCTACATGTTTTACATAAAGTGAAGGATCAGCATGACTCGCTGTGTATCCTTGCAGCATAAGATACTTTACCAACCTTGCATTCCATGCTCTTGGTACCTGCTTAAGACCATACAATGCCTTCTTTAACCTGCATACATGATTAGGACATTTTGCATCCACATAACCATCTGGTTGTGACATATACACTTCTTCATTTAACTCACCATTAAGAAAGGCATTCTTTATATCGAGTTGATATATATTCCACCTCTTACTTGCAGCTAAAGCCAACAAAGTTCTCACCGTTGCCATATTTGCTACTGGACTAAATGTTTCCTCATAGTCCACACCTTGAGTTTGATTATATCCTTTTGCTACAAGTCTAGCCTTATATCTAGACACACTACCATCACTATTTCTTTTAATCTTAAAAACCCACTTACAACCAATTACCTTTTGCTTTGGTGTACTTGGAACTAAATTCCAAGTCTCGTTATCATGTAGTGCTTCCATTTCTTCTCTCATTGCTTTCTCCCACTTTTCATCTCCTTTGGCCTCATCATAACATGTGGGTTCATTTTCCTGCTCAACTTTTGTCATAAAAGCATAATGAGTATTCATGAAAGATTCATAAGTATACCTTTGAGGTTGCTTACTTACTCTTGAAGTTCTTCTTACCTCCAATGTAGATGCTCTTCCTTTCTTATTAGGAACCTTTGATGATTCTCCATACTCACATACATCACTAATTTCCTCTCCTTCATCATTAACTTCAACAAGTTTGAGTTTACCTTTACTTTTAACACTTGGAGGTGACTCTTGCCTTAATCTTCCATTGAAAGGTGATCCTCTTTCTTCATCTAAACCACTCCTTTCATCATTTAAACTTCCTGATGGCTGAACTATGCATTCATCTCCTTCAACCACACCTTCTTCATTTTCATCCATGACCTGCAAACAATTCTTATCTGCATACCATGAAAGTGATTCATCAAAGTTTACATCTCTTGACACAACAACCTTATTGGTATGAGGATTATAGCATCTATATCCTCTTTGAGTATCTGCATAACCAATGAATATACATTTTTCTGATTTTGCATCAAGTTTAGATCTCACCTCACTAGGTACATGTACATAACATACACAGCCAAATACTTTCAAATGACTTACACTTGGTTTCCTTCCATGCCATACCTCATATGGTGTCAAATGATGAACTCCAGCAGTCGGAACTCTATTCATAATGTAAACACTTGTGCTAACAGCTTCAGCCCAAAAATAATTAGGCAAACACATATCATTAAGCATGCTTCTAGATGCTTCTGCTATGATTCTGTTTCTTCTTTCTGCGACTCCATTTTGTTGTGGAGTATACCTGCATGTAACTTCTCTTTTGATACCTTCATCATACAAAAAATCAGTAAAAGCTTGAGAGAAATACTCTCCTCCTCCATCGGATCTTAGCTTCTTAATATACCTTCCTGTTTGCTTTTCGACATATGATTTGAACTTCTTGAAACAATCAAAGACCTCACTCTTATGTTTAATAAAATACACAAATGTCATTCTACTATGATCGTCAATGAATGATACATAGTACTTATTACCAACCAAGGATGCCTCTTTAGTAGGTCCCCACACATCTGTGTGTATGAGATCTAGCAAACCATCACTTACATAGCTTGAATGCTTGAAAGGTTGTCTACTCTGCTTACCCATTTGACATGCTTCACAAAGATGCACCATATGTTGCTTAGTAAGATCAGGTAATCCTTCAACAATCCTCTTCTTTGATAGCTCCTTTAACCTGTGTACATTCATGTGTCCAATCCTTTTGTGCCATAGATCAAGCTCTGCTATTCGATGCATACCATAAGAGAAATAGTTTGTATGATTTGGGTTTACCTTGAATGTAAACAATCTACCTTGTTTTTGACCTCTAGCAATTAACCTCCTTTGCTTTGGATCCTCAATGAAGCAACCTGCATGATTAAATCTCACTTGTAGACCTTTTTCTACCATTTGACCAACCGACATCAAATTCTTAGTGATCGTTGGCACATAAAGTACATCCTTCAAGCAATTTTTCTTGCTCTTATCCTGCATAACAACATCTCCAACCTGCATAATCTTATGTGTTGTATCATCTCCTGTTTCAACATGACCTTTACATGACGGATTATGCATATTAGAAAACCATGAAGCATCATGAGACATGTGATTAGAACAACCACTATCTACATACCATACATCGCTATTGCAATTCATCTTAGTTTCTACATTCATCATAAGAAGAGAATCATAATCATCACTTTTACCTTCAACTGCATAATTTCCTTGTTGTTTACCTCTTCTTGAATAGCCTCCTCTTCGATTACCACCTTGATTATTTTCATTTTGATAACAATCTTTGGCATAGTGTCCATACCTTCCACATATATAGCAATTGTTCTTATTATCTTCACTCCTTTGTCTTTGGTTGTAGTTGTAGTAGCCTCTCGTACCACTAGCGCTTGATCTTCCTCTTCCTCTTGTGTTGAAGAAGCCACTTGAAGTCCTTTGATCATCGCTCCTTCTTCCTCGACCTCTATTTGAACCTCTTCCACCTCTGTTTCCACCTCTTGATGATCCTACATAAAGAGCTTGTCCTTGAGATCCTTTTTGATTTGAAGTAGAACCATTTAGATTCATCTCCTCCGTGACCATGAGGGCAATAAGTTGATCAAAATCTGGTAATTCTCCTCTGACATAAACTGAAGTAATGAAGGGTTTCCATCTCTCATCATCTTTGAGTCCGTTGAGAGTATGTGCAACCAAGTCGTCGTCCTCCACATGAGCTTGAATTGATCCTAGTTGATCTGCAATCTCTTTAACTTTCAATATGTAATCATTGACCGATGTTCTTGTATCTTTCTTTATGTTATTCAACTCATTTTTGAGTTGAATCTTCCTTGCTCTTGTACCTGTAGCATACAACCTTTCCAATGCAAGCCAAACATCTCTACTTGTGTCTAGATCTTGTATGTGTCCTACCATTGAATCTTGAATATTTTGTGATAAAATGAATATAACCCTTTTGTCTCTCTCATTCCAAAGTCTAAACTCCCTCAATTGTTGCTGATTTGGGTCCTCTGGTAATGTGGGTTTGATATCTGTGCCGTCAATCAAACCATACAAGCCTCTACCTTGCAAGTATGCTGTGATTCTAAACTTCCATGCTTGATAATTGGTCTTATCAAGCTTCTCTATTTGTGCATGTTGGTCTCCCATAATACAAATGCTAAGATTCCTCCTTTAAGCCTCCTTTCCAATGTGTGTGATGAGAAGAAATATAATATTTACCTTGTAAATGAGGTATGTGCACCTTTCTTTGCTTGGATGTTGCTTCAGATGCTTCCTTGCAATCTTCTTCTACCTTTGTGTAGTATTGATGATGAACTGCTTCTTTGATAGCTTCAAATTCTTCGTCAAGGTATGATAACCTTCTCCAAGCCTCCAAGTACTTGCTCTGATACCAATGTTGGAGTTTATTGATCTCCAAAGTACAGCTAGAAGTAGGTGAAACCCAACAGGACCTAGTTGACTTTTTCACAAACTTGTATGCACATACCAATTTTCTTGCAGAGCAAATTTCTCTTTACTCACTTGGAATTTTCCAAAACTGTTTCACACACATAAACTAGACTCTAAGAGCTTTCCAACAAGATATAGAACACCTCAAATGGATAAATACACAATGAGCTATGACCTTTGCAATATGCAGCTTTAATGGAGACCTTGAAACAGAGATAAACCTGAGGACACACATCACTTGCAGAGACTACTGCTCTTAACTCACAACTCCAATGACTTTGAAACTTTCCAGAATACAAGTAGACTTAAAGAGCTTTCTAACAAGCCAAAGAACACATGATTTGGATACATACACAAGGATATATGACCTCTGCAAGTTTGAGGTTTAATGGAGACCTTCAGCAGGGATAAAAAACAGAGAACACACACTACTTGCAGAGAGTATTGCTCTCAGCTCACACATCCAATGATTATGAAAATTTCCAGGAAGAAAGTAGACAGTAAGAGCTTTCCAATGAGCTATCAAACATGTAATTTTGATATATAATGAGGGAGATACAAGCTCTGCAATCTCTGCATACAAAACTACAGCAGTGTAGAGATACACATATGACTCTCTTGGACATCCCACAAGATCACGACTTTTCTCCTCTTTTTATAGCATGGGAAACTAATCTAAAACCTTCCTAATACATCTAAATTCATGGTAGACACTTGGATGGAGGTATTACATGACTCAAGTGCTCAAATAAGCAAAGTATTGATGGACTTTGAGAACTAGCCACATCGACCTTCCACTAGGACACCACTGAAGCTCCCTTGTGACTCACTAATTTGACTCACCATGTTCTAGAACTCACGTGGTATTTTTGCTACATTTTATGAATAATATGAGCCTTCTTGAAGTATTTGAAGACTTCCCAAAGGTATTTACATAATTTGAAACTTGTACCCTACATAAAACAAATGTTCGCAACAGTTTGGACATTCAAAAGTGCGATGTCCTTGTTCTCCACATCGAAAACAAAGTCCCAGCCTCTTAGCCCGCTCCAAGAAATTAGAATCACGTTGCCAGTGCATAACTTCTTGCTTCTTAGGTGTATCCGTTTGCTTCGGCTTTGGTCTTCCTCCTTGACCGTTAATAGAGTTAGTCGATCTCTGTCCATTTTGATTTATTGAAATAGGTCTTGGGGGTCAATGTCCTGTTGAGATAAACCTTGATTTGAATGCCTTCTTCGTGGTAAACTTCTCCATCTTCTCAAAGTTTTTTGCTTTTGCAACCACATCAAGAAAATCTACACATCCGGACCCCTTTACTTGATAGCGATGCTCTTCCCGGAAACCCTCAATAAACTTGCTTTTCAGCGCATCTCCAGAAACTTCTAGTGCATACTTATGTAAACGCAAAAATTTCTCCTTATATTCTTCAACAGACAAGTTATATCTATCATCCTCATGCTGCTTGAAAGAGTAGAATTCCATTTTCTTTTCCATCCGATAATGTGGAGAACAATAACGATACTCTGCTTGCTCCCAAAATTCTTTCCAGAGGATCGGACCTTCACGTGTTTTTGTCTGTATATAAGATTTTCACCACAGTTTTGTGACTCCTCGCAGATGTAGAATTGCCACCTTTGCTTTTGATTCCTCACTAAATACGCGGAGGTCAAAGAAATCTTCAAGTTCCTCAATCCATGCTTCAAGATCCTCTCCAATTTTCTTCTCACCATCAAATTCATTTAATTTTGCTCTTTTGAACACTTGCTTGAGTGCAGATTCACCTGCATCATCGTCCTCTTCAGGTTCACGTTGCCGTCTAGCTCTACGTGCGTTTGATGTGCCCGCACCATTACCACCTTCAGCATTGAGGTCCATGAAAGCATTTGTAGTAACCTCTTTTTATTTGTTGGACTTTCTTTATGTAATTCTGCATTCAATCTACGGATAAGCTCCTCTTGTTCTTCTATCTTCTTCTTCAAAGCCTGCATCTTGTCCCGGAATCCAACTCTGCTCTGATACCACTTGTAACAAGTCTCCTAAACTTGAGTCACAATCTCACACAGAATAATGGGTTTCGACACCACAAGATATAAAGAAGGCAAACAGAGTATACGCAGAACAAGAAGCGAGAGAATTTTATTATCTGTGCAGATTTACAAGTAGTTCTGATCTGCGTTACAAAATCTATCAGATTGCTTCAATGTGAAGCCTCATCCACCTGACCACCCTTGAGCTGATCTCAATCCCAATCTCAATCACAATCACAATCTCAATCCCAATCTCAATCACAATCACAATCTCAATCACAATCACAATCTCAATCTCAATCTCAATCGCAATTCCAGAAGCCGAAAAATGATCGTAATGACTGTACGACCATCATCCCTTTCTATCTCTCAGTCTTCGTCTTTTTTTGGAATCTCCGCCTTTCGCCAGCGCACGACAAATCACGCCTTCCTAGACCCGCACTTTTAGAATCTGCATGCTCCAAGATAGTGTCTTTTCGCATGTCTCATGCAAGACTTCCGGACCACCCATGCATCTACTTTTCATGTCCACCATCAAGAATCGTACCTGCAAAAATAGAGGTAATCCCTGCAACGTACTCACACACATGTCAATCACCCAAAAATAACCCATATACCCATGTGCGTTTTCTAAATCCGCGAACATGAATAAGATGAATGAATGAAGGCTTCTCTTTTTTTTTTTTTTTTAAGTGTTGGAAAACGGCACTTTTCAAAACCCTGTAACTCAAAAACAGTGAGGAATCAGCTTGAGCTTGTGAGAGACAAAAATATTCAGTTCTTAAATCTGTACAATAATGTTAGAGACGCCTCAGGTCCAAATCTGCTTCCAGATATCACTTTTGGGCCCTGCAAAATCGAAAATTCTAGAGAGATGAAAAAACATGAAAAATCTCTTCATTAACCTATCTTCATGGAACCAAATGAGACATAAAACATAGGAACTACAAAAAATTCAATCAGGTAAAGTTTTTCTACTAAGAATACTCTACCTTTCTCTCATACAACACTTTCCCCCTCTTTAAAGAACTCTGTCCTCAGAGTTGGAAAGAAGGATAATGTTCCATAAACTCATCTAAACCAACCCATGTTGAATCTTCAATAGGATATGCAAACCACTTTACTAAAATTTCCACTATTTCACGATTCCTAAGATGTCTAACTCTCCTATCCAATATAACTTCTGGTTCAAGTTCAAAAGTGGCATCTTCCTTCAACTTAGATTTGTCCTGCAAAACATGATCAGCATTCGGAACATACTTCTTAAGTAATCCAACATGGAAGACTGGATGAATTTTCAAAGTATTAGGTAGGTCAAGTAAATATGCAACATAACCAATTTTCTTTAAGATTTTGAAAGGACCAACATAACGAGGAGACAATCGACGATCTTTGCCTAAAACCAGATTTGATTTAGAAGGACTCACTTTCAAAAAAACCAGATCATTTGTTCTAAATTCCAAGGACCTCTGTTTGAGATCATGATATAATTTGTGACGTTTCGGTGCATCTTTCATGTTTTTCCTTACCTTATTTAGCTCCAAATCCATGTTTTCAAGCATCTGTTTGGATATTTCAACCTGATTCTGTGAATTAAAAAGTGAATGCAGCATCAAGCAATTATAACCATACATTGCTTCAAAAGGTGTCATCTTAATAGAGGAATGCCATGCACTATTATATGCATACTCAACCAAGGGCAAATATTCAGTCCAATTGTTTTGCTTATCATTCACATACATGCGTAACATATCCTCAAGCACCCTGTTAACCCTCTCGGTCTCACCATCGGTTGAGGATGAAATGCAATACTCATGCATAATTCTGTTCCTATGGATTGAAATATTGCTTTCCAAAAATTAGATGTGAACCTTGCATCCCTATCAGAAATTATACTTTTGGGTGTACCATGTAACCTAAAAATTTCTTTTATGAAAAGTTTAGCAACATGCAAAGCTGTATCAGTTTTGCTCATGGGAAGAAAATGTGCCATTTTTGTAAGACGGTCCACGACAAAAAAGATGGTATCATGCCCACTTCTGGTCACAAGCAACTTTGTTATGAAATCCATAGAGATGGATTCCCATTTTTTGATCAGGCACATCTAATGGTTGTAACATGCCAGGACTCCTTTTAAATTCGGCCTTAACCTGTTGACATTTCAGAAATTCTTCGACATACCTCTTAATATCATATTTCATACGTGGCCAGTAATATGAAGCTTTCACTTTTGCATAAGTTCTAGAAAAACCAGGGTGTGCAGAGAAAGGTGCATCATGACAGTCATGTAAGATCTTTTCTTTCAAAACAGATTCTGAAGAAATACATAAACGAGAATTACAATACAAATCTTTATTTTTCAAATGAAATTTTCCCTGAAACATAGAACCTGGATTCATACCCAAAAATTCCAAGATTGCTGCATAAAATAAATCTTCTTTTAATTCTTTTCCAATATCAAAATCACAGGATAAAATAGAAATTGAACTGCATAGGGGTTTACGACTCAAAGCATCGGCCACCTTGTTTTCTTTTCCTGCTAAGTATTTAATATCAAAATCATATTCACTTAGCAATTGGATCCATCGTTTTTGTCTATTGTTAGGTAAAGATTGAGTAAATATGTATTTAAGGCTCTGATGATCTGTTCTTAATTCAAACTTTACTCCTAGCAATAAGTGTCTCCAATGTTTAAGTGCATGAATAACTGCAAGCATTTCTAAGTCATGTGTTGTATAATTTAGTTCATGTTTCCTTAATTTCCTTGACTCATAAGCCACTACCCTCCCTTCTTGTGAAAGAACGCATCCGATTTGGCTTCCACTAGCATCACATGCAACAATAAAAGGCTTTCCTAACTCAGGTATCTTTAGCACACAATTTTCGATAACTTTATGTTTTAATTCGTCAAATGCCTTTTGACACTCATCGTTCCATGTGAGCTCTCTATTTTTCTTTGTCAATTCTGTAAGAGGATTTGCAATTCGAGAAAACTCCCTAATGTGTGCCCTCTCATATTGTGCCAAACCAAGGAAGCTTCTCACATCCCTCACACATTTGGGTGTAGGCCAGTCAACTATGCTTTTAACTTTCTCAGGATCTATATGAATTTCTTCCTTAGAAACAACTCTCCCCAAATAAGTCACTTCCCCTTTTGCAAAAAAACATTTACTCATCTTACCATATAGTTTATGCTCTCTTAGTTTTTGTAAAGTCTTCCTGAGATGCAATGCATGTTCATCATCATCCTTAGAATACACAAAAATATCGTCAAGGAAAACTAATATAAATTCATCGAGATATTCATGAAACACATTATTCATCAAACACATAAATGTTGCAGGAGCATTTGTTAATCCAAAAGGCAAAACTGTGAACTCGTAATGACCATATCGTGTTCTAAAAGCAGTTTTGGGTATGTCCTCACACTTTACTCTAATTTGATGATATCCCGATCTTAAGTCAATTTTAGTGAATACTGTGGCACCACTCAATTGACTCAGCAGTTCATCTATGTGTGGCAGTGGATACTTGTTCTTAATGGTTTTCTTGTTCAGTCCCCTATAGTCAATACAAAGTCTGTATGAACCATCTTTCTTTTCTGAAACAAAAGAGGTGCTCCCCAAGGTGAAACACTAGGTCGTATCAACTCCTTCTTCAATAGATCATCCAATTGGAGCTTCAACTCTTTCAATTCATCAATATTGAACCTATAAGGTGCTCTAGAATAAGGCTCACTTCCTGGATAAAGGTCTATAGCATGGTCAATTTTCCTAGGAGGAGGCATGCCCGGTAGATCATCAGGAAATACATCTGCGTACTCATCTAAAAGTTTTTTAACATATTCCAATATTTCCTCTTCTGTCTTCTTCTCCTGAAGGTCGTGCACATAAACCAAATATGTCTCACAACCCTATCGAATACCCCTAATCAACTTTATTGCAGAAATAGGAGAAAAACTTGAATTACACTTGCCTGCAAGACGATGTTCCTTCCCTTCTATTTTCAAAGTAAGGATCCCGCTTTCACAATCAATCACGACACTGTTATGAACTAACCAGTCCATTCCGATGATTACATCACATTCTCTCATTTCAATTACATGGAAGGTACCCAAAAACTTATGTTCTCCAAACATAAAATCAAGATTCTCAATACAGCCTCGAGTATAGTGTATCCTACCATTAGCCATCTGTACAGGTCTTTTAGTCTGCATCTCAATATGCAACCCTAAAGCTTCTGCCATCTTAAGTGAAAGGAAAAAATTTGTACTACCCGAATCAATCAAGAAACTAACCTTACGTGAGGATATATCCCCCATAATCCTAATCACCGATGCCCTTGAATGAGAAGAAGTTTTCATGCATTGAAGTCTAGGGCTAGAACACTTACCTTGATCATCCGCTTCCTCAATTGTCATGTTTTCTTCTTGTAGATGAGCTATCTTCGCTTGCATAGAACGGTTGATGGCCTTGTTTGGACATTCAAAAGTGCGATGTCCTTGTTCTCCACATCGAAAACAAAGTCCCAGCCTCTTAGCCCTCTCTAGGAAATCAGAATCACGTTGCCAGTGCATAATTTCTTGCTTCTTAGGTGTATCCGTTTGCTTCGGCTTTGGTCTTCCTCCTTGACCGTTAATAGAGTTAGTCGATCTCTGTCCATTTTGATTTATTGAGATAGGTCTTGGGGGTCGATGTCCTGTTGAGATAAACCTTGATTTGAATGCCTTTTTCATGGTAAACTTCTCCATCTTCTCAAAGTTTTCTGCTTTTGCAACCGCATCAAGAAAATCTACACATCCGGACCCCTTTACTTGATCACGAAGCTCTTCCCGCAAACCCTCAATAAACTTTCTTTTCACTGCATCTCTAGAAACTTCTAGTGCATACTTATGTAAACGCAAAAATTTCTCCTTATATTCTTCAACAAAAAAGTTATATCTATCATCCTCATGCTGCTTGAAAGAGTAGAACTCCATTTTCTTTTCCATCCGATAATGTGGAGAACAACAACGATTCTCTGCTTGCTCTCGAAATTCTTTCCAGAGGATCCGACCTTCACGTGTTCTTGTCTGTATATAAGATTTCCACCATAGTTTTGCGACTCCTCGCAGATGCAGAATTGCCACCTTTGCTTTTGATTCCTCACTAAATACGTGCAGGTCAAAGAAATCTTCAAGTTCCTCAATCCATGCTTCAAGATCCTCTCTAGTTTTCTTCTCACCATCAAATTCATTTAATTTTGCTCTTTTGAACACTTGCTTGAGTGCAGATTCACCTGCATCATCGTCCTCTTCAGGTTCACGTTCCCGTCTAGCTCTATGTGCGTTTGATATGCCCGCACCATTACCACCTTCAGCATTGAGGTCCATGAAAGCATTTGCAGTAGCCTCTTTTTGTTTGTTGGATCTTTCTTTATGTAATTCTGCATTCAATCTACCGATAAGATCCTCTTGTTCTTCTATCTTCTTCTTCAAAGCCTGCATCTTGTCGTGGAATCCAACTCTGCTCTGATACCACATGTAACAAGTCTCCTAAACTTGAGTCACAATCTCACACAGAATAATGGGTTTCGACACCACAAGATATAAAGAAGGCAAACAGAGTATACGTAGAACAAGAAGAGAGAGAATTTTATTATCTGTGCAGATTTACAAGTAGTTCTGATCTGCGTTACAAAATCTATCAGATTGCTTCAATGTGAAGCCTCATCCACCCGACCACCCCCGAGCTGATCTCAATCCCAATCTCAATCACAATCACAATCTCAATCCCATTCTCAATCACAATCACAATCTCAATCACAATCACAATCTCAATCTCAATCTCAATCTCAATCTCAATCACAATTCCAGAAGCCGAAAAATGATCGTAATGATTGTACGACCATCATCCCTTTCTATCTCTCAGTCTTCGTCTTTTTTTTGGATCTCCGCCTTTCGCCAGCGCATGACAAATCACGCCTTCCTAGACCTGCACTTTTAGAATCTGCATGCCGTTGCACTCACCCACACGTCAATAACCCAAAAATAACCCATATACCCATGTGCGTTTTCTAAATCCCCGAACATGAATAAGATGAATGAGTGAAGGCTTCTTTTTTTTTTTTAAGTGTTGGAAAACGGCACTTTTCAAAACCCTGTAACTCAAAAACAGTGAGGAATCAGCTTGAGCTTGTGAGAGACAAAAAGATTCACTTCTTAAATCTGTACAATAATGTTAGAGACGCCTCAGGTCCAAATCTGCTTCCAGATATCACTTTTGGGCCCTACAAAATCAAAAATTCTAGAGAGATGAAAAAACATGAAAAATCTCTTCATTAACCTATGTTCATGGAACCAAATGAGACATAAAACATAGGAACTACAAAAAATTCAATTAGGTAAAGTTTTTCTACTAAGAATACTCTACCTTTCTCTCATACAACACTTTTTCATATTCCTTCATCTTCATGCTCGAAATTAACATACAAATTTCATGCAACAACTTTCTAGAGAGAGAATTTAAAAACTTATTGCTACAAAATTTTGCAGACATAATCAAAATATCCTAAACATAAAATTTCATTATTACTTACACATCTTTTTTTTTTTTCCAGGTGGAAAATCAACGTGGCATCTTACTATTCTCCCCCTCTTTAAAGAACTCTGTCCTCAGAGTTGGAAAGAAGGATAATGTTCCATAAACTAATCTAAACCAACCCATGTTGAATCTTCAATAGGATATGCAAACCACTTTACTAAAATTTCCACTATTTCACGATTCCTAAGATGTCTAACTCTCCTATTCAATATAACTTCTGGTTCAAGTTCAAAAGTGGCATCTTCCTTCAACTTAGATTTGTCCTGCAAAACATGATCAGCATTAGGAACATACTTTTTAAGTAATCCAACATGGAAGACTGGATGAATTTTCAAAGTATTAGCTAGGTCAAGTAAATATGCAACAGAACCAATTCTCTTTAAGATTTTGAAAGGACCAGCATAACAAGGAGACAATCGACGATCTTTGCCTAAAACCAGTTTGATTTAGAAGGACTCACTTTCAAAAAAACCAGATCATTTGTTCTAAATTCCAAGGACCTCTTTTTGAGATCATTATATAGTTTCTGACGTTTTTGTGCATCTTTCATGTTTTTCCTTACCTTATTTAGCTCCAAATCCATATTTTCAAGCATCTGTTTGGATATTTCAACTTGATTCTCTGAATTAGAAAGTGAATGCGACAGCAAGAAATTATAACCATACATTGCTTCAAAAGGTGTCATCTTAATAGAGGAGTGCCATGCACTATTATATGCATACTCAACCAAGGGCAAATATTTAGTCCAATTGTTTTGCTTATCATTCACATACATGCGTAACATATCCTCAAGCACCATGTTAACCCTCTCGGTCTCACCATCGGTTTGAGGATGAAATGCAGTACTCATGCGTAATTGTGTTCCTATGGATTGAAATGTTTCTTTCCCAAATTTAGATGTGAACCTTGCATCCCTATCAGAAATTGTACTTTTGGGTATACCATGTAACCTAAAAATTTCTTTTATGAAAAGTTTAGCAACATGCAAAGCTGTATCAGTTTTCCTCATGGGAAGAAAATGTGCCATTTTTGTAAGACGGTCCACGACAACAAAGATGGTATCATGCCCACTTCTGGTCACAGGCAACTTTGTTATGAAATCCATAGAGATGGATTCCCATTTTTTGATCAGGCACATCTAATGGTTGTAACATGCCAGGACTCCTTTTAAATTCGGCCTTAACCTGTTGACATTTCAGACATTCTTCGACATACCTCTTAATATCATATTTCATACATGGCCAGTAACATGAAGCTTTCACTTTTGCATAAGTTCTAGAAAAACTAGGGTGTGCAGAGAAAGGTGCATCATGACAGTCATGCAGGATCTTTTCTTTCAAAACAGATTTTGAAGAAATACATAAACGAGAATTACAATACAAATCATTATTTCTCAAATGAAATTTTCCCTGAAACATAGAACCTGGATTCATACCCAAAAATTCCAAGATTGCTGCATAAAATAAATCTTCTTTTAATTCTTTTCCAATATAAAAATCAGAGGATAAAATAGAAATTGAACTTCATAGGGGTTTACGACTCAAAGCATCGGCCACCTTGTTTTCTTTTCCTACTAAGTATTTAATATCAAAATCATATTCACTTAGCAATTGGATCCATCGTTTTTGTCTATTGTTAAGTAAAGATTGAGTAAATATGTATTTAAGGCTCTGATGATCTGTTCTTAATTCAAACTTTACTCCTAGCAATAAGTGTCTCCAATGTTTAAGTGCATGAACAACTGCAAGCATTTCTAAGTCATGTGTTGTATAATTTAGTTCATGTTTCCTTAATTTCCTTGACTCATAAGCCACTACCCTCCCTTCTTGTGAAAGAATGCATCCAATTTGGCTTCCACTAGCATCACATGCAACAATAAAAGGCTTTCCTAACTCAGGTATCTTTAGCACACAATTTTCGATAACTTTATGTTTTAATTCGTCAAATGCCTTTTGACACTCATCGTTCCATGTGAACTCTCTATTTTTCTTTGTCAATTCTGTAAGAGGATTTGCAATTCGAGAAAACTCCCTAATGTGTGCCCTCTCATATTGTGCCAAACCAAGGAAGCTTCTCACATCCCTCACACATTTGGGTGTAGGCCAGTCAACTATGCTTTTAATTTTCTCAGGATCTATATGAATCCCTTCCTTAGAAACAACTCTACCCAAATAAGTCACTTCCCCTTTTGCAAAAAAACATTTACTCATCTTACCATATAGTTTATGCTCTCTTAGTTTTTGTAAAGTCTTCCTGAGATGCAATGCATGTTCATCATCATCCTTAGAATACACAAAAATATCGTCAAGAAAAACTAATATAAATTCATCGAGATATTCATGAAACACATTATTCATCAAACACATAAATGTTGTAGGAGCATTTGTTAATCCAAAAGGCAAAACTGTGAACTCGTAATGACCATATCGTGTTCTAAAAGCAGTTTTGGGTATGTCTTCAGACTTTACTCTAATTTGATGATATCCCGACCTTAAGTCAATTTTAGTGAATACTGTGGCACCACTCAATTGACTCAGCAGTTCATCTATGTGTGGCAGTGGATACTTGTTCTTAATGGTTTTCTTGTTCAGTCCCCTATAGTCAATACAAAGTCTGTATGAACCATCTTTCTTTTTTTGAAACAAAACAGGTGCTCCCCAAGGTGAAACACTAGGTCTTATCAACTCCTTCTTCAATAGATCATCCAATTGGAGCTTCAACTCTTTCAATTCATCAATATTGAACCTATAAGGTGCTCTAGAATAAGGCTCACTTCCTGGATAAAGGTCTATAGCATGGTCAATTTTCCTAGGAGGAGGCATGCCCGGTAGATCATCAAGAAATACATCTACGTACTCATCTAAAAGTTTTTTAACATGCTCAGGTATTTCCTCTTCTTTCTTCTTCTCCTGAAGGTCATGCACATAAACCAAATATGTCTCACAACCCTGTTGAATACCCCTAATCAACTTTATTGCAGAAATAGGAGAAAAACTTGAATTACACTTGCCTGCAAGACGATGTTCCTTCCCTTCTATTTTCAAAGTAAGGATCCCGCTTTCACAATCAATCACGACACTGTTATGAACTAACCAGTCCATTACGATGATTACATCACATTCTCTCATTTCAATTACATGGAAGGTACCCAAAAACTTATGTTCTCCTAACATAAAATCAAGATTCTCAATACAGCCTCGAGTATAGTGTATCCTACCATTAGCCATCTGTACAGGTCTTTTAGTCTGCATCTCAATATGCAACCCTAAAGCTTCTGCCATCTTAAGTGAAAGGAAACAATTTGTACTACCCGAATCAATCAAGAAACTAACCTTACGTGAGGATATGTCCCCCATAATCCTAATCACCGATGCCCTTGAATGAGAAGAAGTTTTCATGCATTGAAGTCTAGGGCTAGATCACTTACCTTGATCATCCGCTTCCTCAATTGTCATGTTTTCTTCTTGTAGATGAGCTATCTTCGCTTGCATAGAACGGTTGATGGCCTTGTTTGGACATTCAAAAGTGCAATGTCCTTGTTCTCCACATCGAAAACAAAGTCCCAACCTCTTAGCCCGCTCCAGGAAATCAGAATCACGTTGCCAGTGCATAACTTCTTGCTTCTTAGGTGTATCCGTTTGCTTCGGCTTTGGTCTTCCTCCTTGACCGTTAATAGAGTTAGTCGATCTCTGTCCATTTTGATTTATTGAAATAGGTCTTGGGGGTCGATGTCCTGTTGAGATAAACCTTGATTTGAATGCCTTTTTCGTGGTAAACTTCTCCATCTTCTCAAAGTTTTCTGCTTTTGCAACCGCATCAAGAAAATCTACACATCCGGACCCCTTTACTTGATAGCGAAGCTCTTCGCGCAAACCCTCAATAAACTTGCTTTTCAGTGCATCTCTAGAAACTTCTAGTGCATACTTATGTAAACGCAAAAATTTCTCCTTATATTCTTCAACAGAAAAGTTATATCTATCATCCTCATGCTGCTTGAAAGAGTAGAATTCCATTTCCTTTTCCATCCGATAATGTGGAGAACAATAACGATTCTCTGCTTGCTTTCGAAATTCTTTCCAGAGGATCGCACCTTCACGTGTTCTAGTCTGTATATAAGATTTCCACCATAGTTTTTCGACTCCTTGGAGATGCAGAATTGCCACCTTTGCTTTTGATTCCTCACTAAATATGCGCAGGTCAAAGAAATCTTCAAGTTTCTCAATCCATGCTTCAAGATCCTCTCCAGTTTTCTTCTCACCATCAAATTCATTTAATTTTGCTCTTTTGAACACTTGCTTGAGTGCAGATTCACCTGCATCATCGTCCTCTTCAGGTTCACGTTGCCGTCTAGCTCTACGTGCGTTTGATGTGCCCGCACCATTACCACCTTCAGCATTGAGGTCCATGAAAGCATTTGCAGTAGCCTCTTTTTGTTTGTTGGATCTTTCTTTATGTAATTCTGCATTCAATCTACGGATAAGCTCCTCTTGTTCTTCTATCTTGTTCTTCAAATCCTGCATCTTGTCCCGGAATCCAACTCTGCTCTGATACCACTTGTAACAAGTCTCCTAAACTTGAGTCACAATCTCACACAGAATAATGGGTTTCGACACCACAAGATATAAAGAAGGCAAACAGAGTATACGCAGAACAAGAAGAGAGAGAATTTTATTATCTGTGCAGATTTACAAGTAGTTCTGATCTGCGTTACAAAATCTATCAGATTTCTTCAATGTGAAGCCTCATCGACCACCCCCGAGCTGATCTCAATCCCAATCTCAATCAGAATAACAATCTCAATCCCAATCTCAATCACAATCACAATCTCAATGACAATCACAATCTCAATCTCAATCTCAATCTCAATCTCAATCGCAATTCCAGAAGCCGAAAAACGATCGTAATGACTCTACGACCATCATCGTTTTCTATCTCTCAGTCTTCGTCTTTTTTTGGGATCTCTTCCTTTTGCCAGCGCACGACCAATCACGCCTTCCTAGACCCGCACTTTTAGAATCTACATGCTCCAAGATATCGTCTTTTCGCATGTCTCATGCAAGACTTCCGGACCACCCATGCATCTACTTTTCATGTCCACCATCAAGAATCGTACCTGCAAAAATAGAGGTAATCCCTGCAACGCACTCACACACACGTCAATCACCCAAAAATAACCCATATACCCATGTGCGTTTTCTAAATCCGCGAACATGAATAAGATGAATGAATGAAGGCTTCTTTTTTTTTTTTGTAGTGTTGGAAAATGGCACTTTTTAAAACCCTGTAACTCAAAAACAGTGAGGAATCAGCTTGAGCTTGTGAGAGACAAAAATATTTAGTTCTTAAATCTGTACAATAATGTTAGAGATGCCTCAGGTCCAAATCTGCTTCTAGATATCACTTTTGGGCCCTGCAAAATCGAAAATTCTAGAGAGAGATGAAAAAACATGAAAAATCTCTTCATTAACCTATGTTCATGGAACCAAATGAGACATAAAACATAGGAACTACAAAAAAATCAATCTGGTGAAGTTTTTCTACTAAGAATACTCTACCTTTCTCTCATACAACACTTTTTCATATTCCTTCATCTTCATGCTCGAAATTAACATACAAATTTCATGCGACAACTTTCTAGAGAGAGAATGTAAAAACTTATTGCTACAAAATTTTGCAGACATGATCAAAATATCCTAAACATAAAATTTCATTATTACCTACACATCTTTTTTTTTTTCCAGGTGGAAAATCAAGGTGGCATCTTACAGGAAGCCTCTGTCGATTGATTATAAGAAGACAAATACAATGGTGATGCACAATACAATCCAATGCTTTTGTGCAAAATCCCATAGAGTGCTCAATCACAAAATACCAAATACCCAAGGGTCTTGTTGCTGCCGGCCTTCTGTGCACCAGACCTCCACCTTCTCGAAGCCTGCACTTGTGCACACCTTGCACCAAGCTTCCAATAAGGGGGAGGGATGGACACCTTCTTTCGGCACGCGCACAACATCAATGAGACCTTGGGATCCTAGGGGTGAATAGCTTATCACTTCTTTGCACACTTCTTAGTCACTCTTCATGCACACCTTGCACTTCACTTCTCTGCATCGCACACTGTGTGTCTCTTGCACTTCTCTCTCTTTCCTAGCTTAGACTATAGCTCACCTTGCTTAGCCTTGCTTGGTCCTCCAAGAATATTCCTTGCCTTGATTTGAGTGTCGATTAACGTACGCTCCTAACTACAAGAGTATCTTGGTGCTCACTTTCATGTCCCAAGATTGTCTCCAAAAGTGGGTAGCCAATGAACCCCTGTTTTGTCCTGTAGTGACTTTAGACTAAAATAAAAAATTTAATTGGGAGGCCATACTTTCACTTTTGCATACGTTGCCGCTTCACATACCTTCACATTTTGCCCTTTTAATTCTTCACTTGTGCACCTAAGAGAGGGTTCACCTGAACCTTCCAAAACACTTTAAAAACACTTTGAACCTTAGAGAAATTATAGAAATACCTCTGCAACCTGTAACCAACTTTTTGCAATTTTACCCTTTGTGAACAATTAATGGTGCACTACCTGTGCACTTTGACACCTGAACTTTGAACACTTTGACTTTGCCCCTATTGACTTTGACCTTGACCTTATTGACTTTGAATACTTTGACTTTGAACCTTTTGACTTTGACTATGGTTGACTTTGACCAATATGACTTTTATGGGCTCAAAAGTTGCCCACCACCTAATGTGCTCGTGGTCTCGAAGAGCTATAGCCAAAACTCTGAGCATATATGACACCATATTATTACGCTGCAAAATCTTCAAAAGGACTCCTAAGCAGCTACCAAGTCCACAAGAAGCAGTAGAGAACAAACACCAGAGAAGAACCAAAAATTGGAATTTTTCATGGAAAACCAAAGGAGGGCAATGGGAGGGTAGAAAGGAGGGGGAAGGGAGGGCTGAGGGGGCTGAGATGGATATGGCACATAGGGGTAAGGATGGGGCTGGGCAGAAGGGTAAAAGGAGGGTGAGGGAGTAGGATTATGGGATCTGGAGAGGGCCAAAATGATCAAACTGTAGAGCTATAGAGGGTGCATATGGGAAATTGTGAAACATAAGGTAAAACAAAGTGAGAATAGACCATGTGGACCATGTGGTAAAATAAAAACATGTGATAAATGTGCTCAAAACATGTTGTTTTTGACCAAAAGTCAAAGAAAAGGTGGGATGTTGGAAATATTAAGGCAAAAAATGAATCCACAGGTGCCAAAATACATGAAAATGACCCCATTTTTGAAAAAACTGGCCATCCGAGGCATGATCGAGAGCCAAAAGGTTTGAACCATGAAAATTAAAAAAATATATATATTTAATTAGATATAAATAAAACGAAAAATTTTCATTCGTCCCTTTTTTTGTACGCGCATGGTTTGTAAGTGCTGAAAATAAAAAAAATATAAAATAAAAGAACATTAAAATAAATAAATAAATAAATAATTAAAATAGACAAAATACAAAATACAAAATAGAAAAAAAATAAAAAATAAAAAATGGGGATAAATAAACAAAATACAAAATATAAAAAAATAAAATAAAAAATGGGGGGGAAGGGGGGCGGGGGGGGTAGGGGGAGGGAGAGAGAGAGAGAGAGAGAGAGAGAGAGAGAGAGAGAGAGGTTTTTTTTTTATTTTCTTCCCCTCTTTTTTTTTGGAAAAATAAATTCCATGGGGGGCGGGGCTTTTTTTTTTTTGAAAATATCCAAAATGGTAGAAAAATCCCAAAAAAATGCAAAAAAATTCAAAAAAACTCTCAAAAAACTCTAAGAAAATTCCCTACAGGTCTATGCCAATTTTCTCACTCAAAACCACAGAGAGCTTCCTTTATTCCTCCAATTTGGCAAGAAAATGACATTTGAAAAGGATGAAAAATGCTAGAAAAATTCTAAAAATGCTTGAAAATTTCCCAAAATTTCCCAAAAATTTCCAAAAATTGTACTTATGCAAAGGGCTATAAAAGGCTTGCTAAATTTGCTAAAAACTCAAAGAACAAGCATGAAAATGGATAATTACTAAAACTTAAGCAAAAATGACATGAGAAGGCTATGTACAACCTAGACAAATTTTCCCTAAATGTTCAGTTCTGTTGATGATAGGCGTGGAGCCTTGATATGTTGACTAAGAGAAACTCCTCCATAGTCTCCAATTGGACTGCACTTCATTTGTTTTGTCTTCTTGTTGGGCACATTGATCATCTGATAGGGCCACCCTAAATCCTTCAGTAAAATATTATCTCCTCCATACTGCATCTTTTGTATCTTTGTTTCAACTACATTATGACTTAATCTGTAAACTTCCATTTTTACTATTCCAACTTCTTTATCCAATGGAACCCTCTGTTTCCAAAGACTTGCAGGTACTCCTTCCACATCCTTGTAAAGCACTGCACTTACTATCATAAAAATTGACATAACAGATGATATCCATACCAGTATCCATAACAAACTAGTCCGTGGTATAGGATTTGAAGTAGCTTCGTCACTGCTGCACTTAAGGGCTTTTCTTTTCTTCGCTCTTCTATGGCCTTTGACTGAGACTGTCTCACTCGAGTCAGTAACCTGAATGATGTCTTCTTTTTTTTCATATGCTTCATCTCTACTTGATTTTGGAAAAATTCCATAGCAGGAAGATGGGTCTTCTGCATGGAGCCAAGCCAACATGTTTTCATCTTCATATAAATTTGCTCCTTCAAATAGATCTGCTTTTGGGTCATCCAACAATTTTTCTCCCATACAAATACCAATTGTCTGCATCATGCTGGTATGTCTTTGATTGTCTGGACCTTCTTCTAAAAATATGTGCTGCAACTCTTTTCCCTCTTGCTTTACCCACATTGTGTCCTTACCCAAGTCATGCAGCACATTGGCATGCCTTAACCAAGGTCTCCCAATTAACAGGGGGAAACTTCCTTCTACATGTGGTAGCCTTAAAACAACAAAATCCAAGTTAAAGATGGTACCTTGTATCTTGACTGGGACTCGAAGGACCACTCCCATAGGCTTTACTATGCTTTAGTCTACCAGTGTTACAGTGAAGTTTGGAGGTTTTGAAGGGTGTAGTCCAATCTTTTTCATGGTATATTCAGGCATCAAGTTAATGCCAGAACCACCATCCACAATAACTCCTTGAAACTCATGACCTTTGATAGAGACTGTTAGCCAAGGGTTCTTATAATCTGTTAGGGGTGCTTCCCCTACACCTTTATCTTTATGCATAATAGCAGCCTTTGCCACTAAACTTGTTGTGGACATTTCATCAATTATCTGCAAGAGTTCTGACCTGAACTTCCCATCCATCTTTATTAAATAAAAAATACTGACCTCCTTTTTCATGGACTTGAGTAGTCGGGAAGCTTCTGATTCCTTCAGAGCATGGGCTCCAATCAACTTATCAAATTCCTCGTGAGCCTTGTTGAATGCATGTCCAATGGCATCACTAGTACCTATGAAATTTTCTTTTTGCCTTGTATCTGCACATGTGGTGGCTTTGTCTTCAGATGCAACTTTGTCTTTGTTCAATCCATTAATCATTGATTCTTGACCTATTTCCACTTGAGCCTTCCCCTTGGTTCTAGTCTGCACTGTAAAAGATTCGATTTCTTCTAACTACACCACCCTGGTAGATGGTGATGGCACCCAGGCTTGATCTACCATTTCTTCTTTGCACACAGAAATCATTTGAATGTGGGGCCCAGATGAAAATTCTTGGTTCTTAGGACAAAAATTAGTATAGTGGTCTCTAGCCTCTGGGTAGTTCCTGCAAGGAGGGGCATTTTCTGGTAGAGTGCACCTACTTTGATAATGCCCACATTCTCCACATCTAAAACAAATAATTGGCCTCCTTGGCCCATTTCCAAGGTTATCCCTATGTCTAGGGTTGTAATTGTTACCTTGATTCGGCGCAGCCGCCATCACATTTGCTGGTGGTAGGGCTCCTCGTTGTGTCCAATATGTTGTTGCAGACATTCCTCTTGATTGATAGTCTTGAGCCTCATGACCAGCTTTCCTGCAAAGCTGGCAAGTTACACTTAACAGAGGACATTCACTTACTATATGACCTTGCTTGCTGCACGTGGTAGACCATAGTCCACTCTTGATGCCACCCCCTTTGAGTTCTTGCAACTCCTGTTGAAGTTGAGCCAGTTCTTTAGCTTGGGCTTCCTCTTCCTTTTGTAGCTTCAAAGCCTCAATCTCCCTCCTCAATTGAGTAACAACATTCTCTTCCTCATTATGGGGCTTATTCCTCTTTAAGCCCTCCAGCTCTTTCCTTAGCTGGATTACTGGATCCTCCATTTCTATAAAATAGGGTAGTTGAGAAGAACTTGCTCCATATTGTTGCCTTATTTGCTCCAGTTGTGTAGCTGTACTAATGAACTCCTCTATGGAGGCTTTTGGCAACACTAATTCCTTGATTTTACATTGTGTGGTTACTGGAAGTGGCTTAGCTAACCATTTCTTAATAAAGAAATCATGTGGAGGATTCGGCAACTTAGCCATTAGTGCCTTGAACCTAGTTACAAACTCTCAAAATTTTTCACTTGGACCTAGTCTCAAGTTTTCTAATTCATCTATGATGATCTCTGTAGTATTTCCATGCTGGAATCGATTTTTGAATGCATCTTTCATTAAGTCCCAAGTGGTGAAATGGTTCTCAACAAACAGGTTGAACCATTTATCTGCCAACCCTTCTAATGTGACAAGGAAGAGTATAAAAAAGGCATCCTCTCTTCCCATCAAGCCTCTTGTTTTACATAGTGCTAAAAACCTCCTAATATGCTCATTTGGATCTTCCTGAGCTAAGCCTTTGAAAGAAGGAAATTTTATAATTAATCTTGATAGTAAGGTTTCCAAATCTACATGACCGGCCATGCTCTTTATTGATGAGGTTGACAAAAGTGGACTGGAGGATCTTCTAACAGCCTTTTCCTTCTTGTAGCTTTTTAGGTGACCCTCAATGTTTGAGATTGGGTTGCCGTCATGAGCTGTGCATAGTCCCCTTAGGCTAAGAGAATTAATAAGAAAATTTACCTCTTAACCCACTGAAGTAGCACTGTAGCATTGTCGGCACTTGAACTCTTCTACACTTTGCACTTGACTTCTCCTATGCTCAAATCTCCTTGGAGTCCCACCGTGCGTGCCAAATTTTGTTGGGGGATTCTTGGACAAGAAGGGATTTGAGTGTTTGTAGGAGAAAAGGTAACGACAATAAGAAAGATACACACTGGAAGCCTCTGTCGATTGATTATAAGAAGACAAATACAATGGTGATGCACAATTGTTGAAGCTCAAGGTCAAGGACAAAGCATCAAAGTCCATCAAGGAAGTGGACACACAAGAAGAAGGAGCATGTAGGGAGCTCGAAGAAGCACATGTCAAATTTTCAGAGAAATTCCCTATAAAGGAGAAAAGGTAACGACAATAAGAAAGATACACACTGGAAGCCTCTGTCGATTGATTATAAGAAGACAAATACAATGGTGATGCATAATTGTTGAAGCTCAAGGTCAAGGACAAAGCATCAAAGTGCATCAAGGAAGTGGACACACAAGAAGAAGGAGCATGTAGGGAGCTCGAAGAAGCACATGTCAAATTTTCAGAGAAATTCCCTATAAAAATAGTGATTTTTATCACTAAAAACCATTGTAAATACCATTTTCCATTTTTACAACTCCATTTTGTTCAAGCCGAGGAGTCCTCGAGCTTGAGAGTATTAGATGTATCATACTACCAATTTTCATAATTTTTAGATTCCATTTGAGCCCCCAAATAAGCCCTAGAACCTAATTTTTAACTAGGCCGGACACTAGGTCTGGACAGGGCCAAAACCACTCAAAAACTATAAAAAGGGCTGGAGAGCTCATTTTTGAGGTTAGCTTATTGTAGATTTGATCTTTGTAAGAGAGTTCTTTTGTAATTGAAGTCCTTCCATTGTTCCACTCTTTGCTCTTACCTTGTGCGTGTGTGTGTGTGTATGTGTGTGCATGCTTGTATGCTTTCACTCACACACTTGTGCACTTCACTTGCTCTTGGTCTTCATACCGGTCCTCACGTCTCCATGGATTGACATTTATGAGGTGTATCTCCTCATGTTGGTACTCACCATTGTGATAGAGTGACACCAAATTTGGCGCCGTTGCCGGGGAGAGAGCTTGGAGGACGAGCGTGTGACGGTAAGACGTAGAGTAGCGACGTTGGAAGGTAAAAAAATCACCATTTTCAATTTAGTTTTTGACTTTTTCTCCTTCTTCATCTTCATCATCATCACCATCTCCACCCACCTTCATCTTCTCAGTTTTTTCCATTTTTTAGAGTACATTCACCTTGCTTTTTACTTGTGGTTGTGAGAAAGAGTCTTAGAGAGGGTGCGGAGCTGAAACGCTGAAGAAATACACCTCAATATACCCAAAAATTGAGTGAACAGCCCCGGATGTGATATAACCTGCGCCAAGTATCGTGAGTGCAATATCGCGGGTTTGAAGGGAGATTTTGCATCTACAGACACATAGGAGTGACAAGGAGGACACAAGGTACTCATATTTGCAAAAATTTTTGAATTTGGGCTCCTGAAAACCCAAGTATCGTGTTTCTCCCGCGGTTGAGGTATCACGATACCCGAGTATCGTGAACTCCTGTGGTCGAGTATCGCGACACTTGCAAGTCGTCGAATATCGGGTATCGCTGAGAAACACTCGTGATACTTACCAAGTATCGAGTATCGTGAGATCCCTGATCGCGATACTTACCAAGTATCGAGTATCGTGAGATCCCTGATCGCGATACTTACCAAGTATCGAGTATCGTGAGATCCCTGATCGTGATACTTACCAAGTATCGAGTATCGTGAGATCCCTGATCGCGATACTTACCAAGTATCGAGTATCGTGATCTGTCTAGTTGGTCAAATATCGTGTATCGTCTACTTCCAAGTATCGCGATACTTGATAAGTATCGTGTATCGCCTGTTTTGAAGCATTTCCTGAGAGGTCCTGTTTCCTTGTTTTAACCCCCAAAACCCTGAACTGGCATAACTTTCTCATACGAAATCCGTTTGCTGTGATTTTGAGTTTGTTGGAAAGCTCGTGCTTATGGTGAAATTAATACTAGAATTATTAGATAGGGTATTTTTAAGTTGACCCTCAGGTTAGACTAGGAAGCAAGGGGTTCCACAAGATTTTGAGCAGATCAAAGGACAATTGTGGACTTGTAGACAAGGCTTATGTTAGACGGCCGCCGAATAAGGAGAAATGTACAAGGACAGGCGTCTTAAATAGAAAGAACCTTTCGAGAAACGCGCAGGTAACAAAAGATTCGCGCACTACTATAAAAAAATCTTCTATATAAGGCAATGAGAAAAGAATGGCGAGAGCGCGCCCATTTTGGGAATTGTAGTGTATTGTTTGAGTGTGTCTTTCTATTCTGTCAGTTCTGTTCTATTTGCGCTTTGTCTAGTAGTTTGTTCGCATCTTAATATATAGTTACGAAACAGTTGCAGTGTGTTACGAATCTGTTCGGTCATGGTTAAGGGTGTCGCTGAGTATTGTTAAGTGCAGCGTATTGTTATCAGTTCTTCGGCGAAGCAGAGAACATGGAAGTAGTCTCGCTGTTGGCTTGTTTATGTGCGGTGAGTAACGGAGTCGATACAATAGTCTGCGTTCTCTGTGGATTCCGATCCCAGGAAGGACTCGTATCGGTAAGGAGCCTGTGTGCCCTGGAATTACTGATAAGACTATTACGATTTGACTGCTGTTTGAGTTGATATACCGTAAGTGCATACTTTTGAGTATAGTTGTTCGGTGTACCTCCGAGTCAAGAAGAGGTGCATCTTGAGTAATATTCGGCGAATGAGGTTGAGTATTCGAAGTAGTTTAAGTCAGAACCGGACTACTGCTCTTTTACTATAGCAAACCCAGTCCGGAAATTCCAACGTCCAGTAAGCCGCGTAGTTAATAGTGTTCAGAGTCAAGTACTGAGCTAAGACGTGACAGAGTATTTATGATTATGTGAGAGGTTGGGAAAATAGTACAGGGCCTCTGTCTAACAGACCCCTACCACTCCCAAGAACCCACGTGGCTAAGAATTAGAGTGCTTTTAATTATCACAGTAGTACAAAGTACTCTAAGTCCAGATTCAGAAGCATTGTAGCCTGCCCAACGGCTAACATTTGGCTTAACATTTGGCGCCGTCTGTGGGAAAGTGGCACTAGAGTACCAGTTGTTTGTCAGAAGCAAACGTTTAGTTAACATTCGAGTAACTAGCAGTAGCAACAGACCCAGATTGTTGCAAACTGCTCAGATAGGGTTACTGCGTAATGATACATGCCGGTTACTCGATCTGGTGAAACATATCCTAAGAACTGTAAGACTGAAGCGAGTAAAGCGACAAAGATAGCCTTGAAAGAAGAAGGTCTAACCCAATCTGACCCAGTGGTCAGACAAACTGAGAACGTCACGATTGATTCCGGTCATATTCCGGTGGAACGATCAACGCCTGTGGTACATTTTGGTGCTACTTCGACCCAGCCTATCAAAGATATAGCAATTTCAGAATCTACCAACACGCCGTTAGAAACCAGTCTAAACTCAGAGTTAGATACGATCAGAAACACTTTAGGAAAAGAGATCGGTAAAAGCGGAAAAACACTGCATTCTGGCACAATTTTGGCTCATTCCGGTGATATTCCGATGATAGAGTCACCAACTGTAGGCAAAGACTTTGCATTTTTCGCGGAATCTTCAGCCCAACCAGCGTGCTTGGAAGAAAGATTTCAGATATTGGATATCCAGAAGGAAGGAAAACTCTTCAAAGCAAAAGTGCGACGCATTCTAAGTAAAAACAGCACACCGGAAGGCACGCCATCCGACGACAAAAGTTTCGATAGTTCAACCAACCAACATCAAGATACAGAAGAAAAGCTGAATACACTCACAATGAACGGACAACAGCAACAACAACAGTTATGTCAACCAAGGCCGCCTCCAACAGGAGTAACATATACAAAATTCGGTGGATTCCCAGGAGATGATCCGGATGCTCACGTACGCACTTTTGAGATAAGTTATGCAGTTCTTAACCATCCACCGGATCAGGCGTATAAGGCCATCGTTTTTCAATCAACACTGGTAAATGAAGCAGTTAGATGGCTTACAGAATACGATATTAATCATTTCGGTACCTATGACGCAGTTCGAGACGCTTTTTTGCAACGATTCAGGCTAAAGAAGAATCCCGCCGAAATCTTTGATTATTTACAAAACAACCGACAAAAGGCTAATCAGACTGTCCAGGAGTATGCTACACTCTTTAGAACACATTTGCGGCAGATACCACAGGCCCACGCTAACTTACCTGATGATGTCATCACTCAGTGGTTCATCAACGACTTAACCCCACAACTGAAACAAATCATGATCATAAGATGTGTGGGAGCTATGACGCTGGATGCAGTCATTGCCATGGCTCTGCAACTAGAATCCAAGGTCGGTGGATTTACAGAAGATCTGGAGTGGATGAAAACAAACAAAACTATGGCCGAAGACATAACCAGACAAGTATACTGCATCACATGCAAAAATTCAGGTCATACTAGTGCCAATTGTGCACTAAATCACACGTTTTGCGCTATTTGCAACACTGCCGGACACACCACCGAAAACTGTGTTTACAATGCTAGAATACAGGGAACAGCAACGGTCAATGCAGTTATACAAGAACATGGACAGTCAGCGAATCACTATGTGCCTCCGCACTTGAGAAACGATCAACCACAAGGATATCGGAACTACCGAGGACAGAGGAACAACCATTTCAATACAAACCGCTGGCAAAACGGACCACCACCGGAAAATCCCAATCTACCCCCACCTCGCTGTCATTTTTGCGGCGAATTCGGACACATCAGGAGATTTTGCAAAGATGCAGCTGAGTACGATCAAAGGAAGAAGGAGCGGCAAAACCCAATGGCCAACATGGTACAAATTACACCAGTAGAAACGCAAGCTGCTACAGTACAGACCCGATCAGGTAAACAGCTGCAGACAGCAGTAGAAGTATTCGAACCAGGGATACGAGAACAACATAGGATGTATAACAAGGCTAGTCACTAGACCGCAACTGAACCACCAGTGTTCCCAGAACCTATTCCGGTGACTCAGGCTTTGTCAAAGGAAGGAATGCAACAAAAGGAAACAACAGCGGAACCATCATCAGCAGTAGGCATAACAGCAGAAACTTCTACACCAGCGGAGACCTCAACTCCAAAGGAGCAGGACAACCAATCTCAACAAGCCTGGGAAATTTTATCCAAGGCATCTATCACTTTGCCTCTCGGCCAACTACTGGCATTAGTACCTGGGATTCGACAACAGTTCCAGCAACAGTTCAGTCCGGTGCCTTCTTGTATTCCGGCAACAGCAGCAGTTCAACCGGAACCTGATTCTACCGTTGATCATTCGGTTCCCTTGATTACAGTATGGTACAAGAATCATAAAATTACGCAGGTATTGATTGATGGAGGATCTGGTGTGAACATTGCAACAGCATCCTTATGCAAAAGGTTAGGATGGACCGAAGTTGAACCAGTGCAATTTTTTGTTAGAATGGCAGATCAATCTAGAGTCCACCCTGTAGGACTTGTGCGAAATGTACCCATCACTTTACAAGGTACGACCTTTAAAATGACCTTTGTCATACTAGATCTGCCATAATCCACTTTGGATTACAACCTTCTTTTCGGCCGACCTTGGCTGAAGCATGCGAAGGTAATACAGGACTGGTCCGCACAAGAGCTTACGTTCAAAGATGCCAACCGTAGATATGTAGTAAAATTAGATGCTATACAACCGTGCGAGCTTCACGCCAGACCATATTTTGCTGAACCAGTCAACATGTTAGATGGACTATCAGATGATGAGGAAGAGGAATTTCTGAAGAGTAATGCTGATTTAATGTCTGTAGGAACTATTGATCTACAGTCTGTTATAGATAACTGGAACACTTCAGTTTGTACAATCATACCTATTACCAACACAGTTAAGCATGAAGGTAGTGTCCCAACACATGATGATGAATTACAATCGCTGTTCAAGTCAACAGACGATACAGAGAAACCGCAACAGTTTTATGTCCCCGAAGACCAGTTGACCACGTACAATCTAGGAGATGAAGAGCATCCACGACCTGTAAAGATAAGGCAAAACTTACCGGAATCATTTAAAGCTGACTTGATTCGACTCCTTCGCGAATTCTCAGACATCTTTGCATGGGATTACAAAGATATGAAGGGATTAGATCCGCGCATCTATCAACATAAAGTTCTGTTGAAACCTGAAGCTAAACCAAACAAACAGCCCGGCTACCGGATGAATCCCAATTATGCATCACAGGTAAAAGCCGAACTTGATAGGTTATTAAAAGTCGGATTCATCGTACCAATAGAACATGCTGAATGGATTTCACCAATTGTGATCGTGCCAAAGAAAAATAAGCAACTACGAATCTGTGTAGACTACTGAAAATTAAATGCAGCAACAGTACCAGATCCTTTCCAGATCCCCTTTCTGGATACAATGCTCGATAGGGTAGCAGGTCATGAAATGTATTCATTCTTAGACGGATACAGTGGTTACAATCAGGTTAGAATGGCCGAAGTAGATATACCAAAAACTGCATTCATTACCAATTGGGGTGTCTTTGCTTGTACGGTGATGTGGTTTGGATTGAGAAACGCACCAAGTACATTTCAAAGATGCATGCAGGAAATTTTTTCTCCTTATCTTACTTCGTTTATGCAAGTATACCTCGATGATTTTTCAATTTTCGGTAAGATGATAGCACATCTATTTCATTTACGGTGCTGCTTTCAGAAATGCAGAGAGCATAGACTCTGTTTGAATCCAAACAAATCGGTGTTTGCGGTCAATGTGGCAAGTTACTTGGCCACATTGTATCTGCACAAGGTATCCAAGTCGATCCAGATAAGATTTCGGCAGTATTAGAAGCTCCGATGCCAGTTTCTCCAAAAGAAGTTATGCGCTTTATGGGCCAAGTACGGTGGCATGGAAGACACTTACGGTGGCTTGCTCATCTGACCATACCACTAAACAAGCTAATCAGTAAAACACCTCGACAATTTGAATGGACCCACGAATGCCAGATAGCTTTTGATCGTTTAAAGCATTTATTAACACAAGTTCCTATTTTACAACCGCCGGACTGGGATCACCCATTTCGTATATTTGTTGATGCTTCAGATATAGCAATAGGAAGTGTATTGATGCAAAAAATTGATAAATGGTTCAGACCAGTGTATTATGCAAGTCGAAGATTAGCCCCTGCTGAGAAAAATTACTCTGTAACAGAAAGAGAATGTTTAGGATTAGTATATTCGGTCAAAAAATTTAGACATTACTTGCTAGGCCGTAAATTCACATTTCATGTAGATCACGCTGCACTTGTCTATCTAGTTCGGCAGCAGCATCTAGGAGGCCGATTAGCACGATGGATCTTACTATTGCAGGAATTTGATTACGAAGTCATTCACCGACCAGGCAGTTCACACGCCTTAGCAGATTTTTTATCCCGCTTAGATTCCGGTGAATCTCCGGTGGGTATAGATGAGACGACACCCGCAATTTATGTATCAGAACCAATTACTGAAAAATCTGCAGACCCACCTATTCCATTTTCATATTATGATTAGATCTTGACCTTTCTCACTGATGGTTGCCTTCCATCTCAAGTTTCAAGACCAGTACGCAGAAAAATTGCAGTCTTTAGCCGTCGATTTCGGTTAGTTGCTGGAGAACTATATTATGTAGATCACACCGGAATCCTACTTCGCTGTGTTCCTCCGCATGAAATTAACTCAGTTATCACGATGGCTCACTCGACACCTACTGGTGGTCACTTTGCCACAGATTTGACTCACCGGAAAATTCTGCAGAGTGGTCTCTGGTGGCCCACTATGTACAGAGATGTGGCCCAATTTGTCAAACACTGCGATAACTGTCAAAGGTCTGGACAACCGCTACAACGGCACTTCTTTCCCTTACAGCCAGTTATGCCATTAGAACCATTTCAGAAATGGGGATTAGATTTTATAGGTCCAATTACACCTCCAGCAGTCTTCAGTAACAACAGATATATACTAACCTGTACAGACTACGCAACAAGATGGGTCGAAGCATGGGCTTTACGGTCGGCTACAGCGGTGGCAGTAGCAAAATGCCTGTTGAATGATGTCTTTCCACGTTTCGGCTTACCACTGGAAATTGTCTCAGATCATGGTACTCACTTTGTAAATCAATTAATGAAGGTACTCACCCAATCCTTCCAGGTGACACACAAACTCAGCTCCCCGTATTACCCTCGTGCCAATGGTTTGGCCGAAAGTACAAACAAATCACTATTGAATATCCTCCGGAAACTAATCATGGAAGCACCGGAAAGATGGGATCAACTACTACCTGCAGTCTTATGGGCATACCGAACTACATATAAGGTAACAACAGGCTTGACACCTTTCAAACTAGCTTATGGCTTAGAAGCAATAGCACCCATGGAAGTAGTCATCCCAAGCCTGCGTGTAGCAATCACTCAGAAGATGCTACCAGAAAATTCAATGATAGCACGATTGGACGCACTCAGAGAACTTGATGAGCACCGATGGCTCAGCTTTTTAACCATGCGCGAAGTACAACTAAGACAAGCCAAGACACACGATCGATATTTGAAAACGCCAATCTTTTCGGTAGGACAGCTCGTACTCTTCTACAACGCAAAGTCGGATAGAGCCGCAGGAAAGTTTAAACTTCGATGGTTCGGCCCTTTCAAAATCTCAGAACAAGTCGGTCCCGCAACTTTTCGGTTGACTACGTTGACCAGAAATCCACTCCCGAAAGTAATCAATGGGTCGAAGCTGTGGCCATATCATCACGCCCCTAGCCCGCATTAAATTTTTTGGCGGTGGACCGCGTTTTGTTTAATCCTTTCCCTTTTTCTTTCTTCTTTTTATAAATAGCCGTATTTTCAAAAATCTTTTCGTATCAGCCACCCCCCCCTTACCAGTCACTCGAATACGCACGCCTGCATGAAAACAAGTATCCTTCCCGCACCGCACAATGATACCCAACCCCCTTTCCCACCCCACCGTATTGTTCCTATTTAACCCCTTCGACAATGTCAAAAATCGCTACTGTGGTGAGTGTTAGTAATCTGTGCGACCCTTGTACTCTGTATTCGTGTTCCTAGTCTGTATTAGCGATCGCCATGGAAGCGCTAGCAAATTACACTGCCTTCCGCGATGGTATCCCTACCGAGGTAGGTGAATACCTGCGTCGCCGAGGGTTGGCCAACTTCGCTGAGTTGCCCTGGCACTCAGTGGAAGCCCATCCCTTCTTCGCGCAAATCATCTCTGCCATCGCCCAATCCCCTGCCACCGAACGCCAATGGGTTTTCCCTTCGTTACCCTCCAGAACCGTCATCACCTTCCCCGCCTTCTCTGAAGCTTTCCGCCTCACCCCGCACGGCCGAGAAAATGGCCCCAGTATCCCCCTCGCCCGCATGACCGAATTATTCCCCCGATCTTCCTCAAACGAGTTCGCTATCCTCTGCCGTCCCGAACCCGAACGATCTGCCCTCCAATTCCTAGTTGCCATCCTCAATTTGCAGAAGCGCACCTATGGCATCTCCCGACCCTTCTACTCCGCCTTAGACTTAGCAGCCCGAGAACCCGTCAACTTCGCATCGTATTTTTTCCAAAGAATCCATAAGGAGTGTGTTGCAATCGTGAAGCAGGTAAATAAAGGAACCACCCCGCGCTCTCGTCTTCCCCATATCATCTCCTTCCTCTTCCCAACCATCCTCGCCGCACAACCACCACCCCGAGGCCCCATACTTAGGCATGAAGATTTAGTACAACCACTCGATGACGATGCAGAAGAAGAGGAGGAGATCAACCAACTCTTCCGCACTAAGCGCATCCGGGTCAGCTCTTCGGAAAGCGAAGCACAAAGATCTGCCGACAAGAATCAGAACAACCGCAACGACGAACAAGAAGAAACCTTCCACGACACCGCCACTTCCATCCACAACGAATCCTCGGCTGATCACCAACAAGACCAGCAAAATCGAACCGAAACTGAAACAGTCTCCACCGAAGCAATCTCCGAGCCTCAACAAGACGAGCAGCAACCCGGTAGGGCTGCACTAAACACATTACTGCAGGCCGTCGAATCCGCAATCGACCACACTACCGAGAAACAACAAACAAGCAATCAGGTAACAAACCCCGACTCTGCCCATCCCAGACCCCCCCCAGTCAACCCTATTCCCACACCGGAACCGGAATCCTCGTCATCTTCCCTCAACTATTCGCCCCCGACATCCCCCCAAATTCAAACCCAAACCTCTGCGCAACTGCAACACCCTTTCTCCTTCCCTCTATTCCGGTCTTCTCCGAACTAGCCACCATGGGCCATATGCTCATTTCCCTTTCTCAACAACTTCCAGTACAGCTGAGTGAAGTCGCCAACACCATCCGACAGGATCTCCAGCACAAGGTCGACCTCTTGGAAGCAGACCTCACCCCTCTCCAAGAAGAAGTCGAAGCCGTCAAAGCCAAAAATCATCAATTGCAGACCCAAGTAGCAGATCTCCAAGGCCAAGTTACGGCACAACAGGCATTGCTACAACAACGGGATGAGGCCTTGGCGCAACTGGCTGCCAAGGACCAGCTCCTCAACGAAGCCCACGAAGAAATTCGGGTCCTGAAACTCGCGCTACAAGACAAAGAAGACATCAGCTCCTCACTCGAAGAACTGGTCGAAGAAACGAAGGCCCAACTGCAGGAGATAGTCCAGAAAAATCAAGATCAACAGAGAGAGGCCGAACAAGTCAAGGATGAGCTACGACGAGCCCAGGAGTGTTTGGACGAAGTAAACAGAATGCTGCGGCATCAATTAACCCGGGAAGCTAAAATCCAAAAAGATCTCGCCAATGCTCGAAGAGAACGCGACGCTTATTACAAGACAATTGAATTTCAGAACCAGATGATCGAGCGACTCGATAATCAAGTGCAAAATCAGAAGGATCGGGTCACGGATATGCAGCAGAAGGTCACCGAAATGAAGACATCCCGCGACACTGCATTATCCAACGACTTTTACTTACAAGAGGCCTTCTTACAAAACCAGGCCGAAATTTTGTTAACCCAAGCCATAGCCCTGAGCTCCGTTAGAACGGACGCCCAGTTATTAGAACCAACCACCTTAGTTCAGCTAATAGACACTATTAAAAAGAAAATCACCCGCACATTTAGGCTCGCCCGAAATATGTACTTAGAAGGTCTTGTAGCCGAAACATAAGAACCTGCGGGTTCGAGTCCACCATGCGTGCCAGTGTTAGACGGCCGCCGAATAAGGACAAATGTACTAGGACAGGCGTCTTAAATAGAAAGAACCTTTCAAGAAACGCGCAGGTAACAAAAGATTCGCGCACTACTGTAAAAAAATCTTCTATATAAGGCAATGAGAAAAGAATGGCGAGAGCGCGCCCATTTTGGGAATTGCAGTGTATTGTTTGAGTGTGTCTTTCTATTCTGTCAGTTCTGTTCTGTTTGCACTTTGTCTAGTAGTTTGTTCGCATCTTAATATATAGTTACGAAACAGTTGCAGTGTGTTACGAATCTGTTCGGTCATGGTTAAGGGTGTCGCTGAGTATTGTTAAGTGCAGCGTATTGTAACTATCAGTTCTTCGGCGAAGCAGAGAACATGGAAGTAGTCTCGCTGTTGGCTTGTTAATGTGCGGTGAGTAACGGAGTCGATACAATAGTCTGCGTTCTCTGTGGATTCCGATCCCAGGAAGGACTCGTATCGGTAAGGAGCCTGTGTGCCCTGGAATTACTGATAAGAGTGTTACGATTTGACTGCTGTTTGAGTTGATATACCGTAAGTGCATACTTTTGAGTATAGTTGTTCGGTGTACCTCCGAGTCAAGAAGAGGTGCATCTTGAGTAATATTCGGCGAATAAGGTTGAGTATTCGAAGTAGTTTAAGTCAGAACCGGACTACTGCTCTTTTACTATAGCAAACCCAGTCCGGAAATTCCAACGTCCAGTAAGCCGCGTAGTTAATAGTGTTCAGAGTCAAGTACTGAGCTAAGACGTGATAGAGTATTTATGATTATGTGAGAGGTTGGGAAAATAGTACAGGGCCTCTGTCTAACAGACCCCTACCACTCCCAAGAACCCACGTGGCTAAGAATTAGAGTGCTTTTAATTATCACAGTAGTACAAAGTACTCTAAGTCCAGATTCAGAAGCATTGTAGCCTGCCCAACGGCTAACATTTGGCTTAACACTTATGAACCTAAGATCAAGTAGACACTTAGGAAGAGATAGATAAAGTACCAAATCACTTGAAACTAAGGTCAACTGCACATCCAAGTCAGGGACTCACAACTCAGTGGTTAACACTACGTGTTGAGTTCATAGACAGTAAAAAATGTCACTTAACTGGGAGAGACTCTTGGCTTCCGAAGACATGCATAGTTCAATACCTAGGGAAGGTTTTATGTCTTTAGTGGAAAGAGAATATCAGACGTCTCTTCAATACATATCCACCAACCTACAAGGAATACCCATCTACCTTGATGGTCTACAAAAGACAGTAGCAAGAATGATAAACACCACAGAATCTGAAATAATTCCAAGACCAGCTGTCAAGTATGAAAGTGGAGTTTATAGGGACAAGATGGACCAGATATATGTAGTAACCGAAAACCTTGATTAGATTAATGAGAGAGGAGAGTTAGCTCGAGAACAGGCAACTACCTCACAAAACCCATTTGAGACCCAGCAAAGAACAAAAAATGTGAGGTTAGGACAAACGATCCAAGGTAGTATACCCAATGGACCACATGAGCAATTCACCATGTCAGGAATTAAACCCCCTAACCACACTAGCCAGGGAATGGGAAATCTGAATAAAACCACATTTAGGGGAGAACCACCCCAAGATGTAGGAGCTGGAATACACCTAGTAAAATCCACTTATCCCATCATAAGTCAAACCCCAGAGCCCGACAAAATACTGAGACCAATCCACTTGGCCAAATGTATGCGAAATCGTTACGATGGCATAGGAGAGCCATATGATCACATTGCAGAATTCAAGCAGGTATTGCGAGCGGAGCAAGTGGATGACTTTTTCATGCAATATGAATCCTTTGGGCTAACCCTCACGGGAATAGCCTTAACATGGTTTCAATCCTTGGATCCAAGTTGCTTTGAACATATTGAACAATTCTTCCAGGAACTTATTTGGAATTCACTAAGCAAGGGATCAAGCATAATTTGTCATCCTTAATACATAGTTTCAAACAAGCTCCTAGTGAGAAAGTAAAAAATGCAGCAGAAAGATTTAAGCAATACGTAGCCCGATGCCCTGTGACAGAGAGACCTTCTCAGCAAAAAAACGATATCTTTATTTTTAGAAGGTCTAACCAATGGACCATTGAGAATCTTAGTATATGTAAAACGACTACAAACCCTAAGTGAGTGTCTTCAGAAGTGCATAGATTTGGAAGACAACTTAGCTGAGGACCTCAAAATCACACAAGATCCTAACAAGTTAGAGGATACAAGGAGCAATGAAACTTCAAGTTCGAGTTATGTGGACGAAGTGGAAAAGTTAGTGGCCAAGAAATTAGGAGTACAAGGACAAAGGAACTACCAGGACTCCTCCTTGAGAGTGCGAATGTTAGGAAGTTGCACACTTTGCGGTTGGGATCATCCATCTCATGTTTGCCCCAGAGAAGCATTAGGGTTATCACAACCTTACCCTTATGATAGACAGCCAAATCAGGAGCCTAACATGTACTCTTATAGTGAGCAAAGATACCCCAATTACAACATTGAAGACTATCCAATGAATAGACAGCCACGACCACTTGTACCACCCCAATGTAGACCATACGGGTACCTTCCTAAAGAACAAGACAGAGAAGTTCCTAGGTATAACTCATGCCCAAGACCACAAGGAGCAACTAGACCGTATGAAGATGGAGGATATAGCCACCCTCAACCTATACCAGGACAACAAACACCCCAACCACCATCTCTGACACAAGGGCAGAACATCACAATACAAGTCGTTTCTCTTGAGTGTGGGAAGGAACAACTCCTCAGAGATTGTGCCGGACATACCTCTAGTGCACCAAAGGTTACTCCCATTAATGTAGTTGGCTTAGTAGGGGATTCAAGTTCCAGTAGTGATAATGTGGCTCCTATAGATGCAGTTACCAGGGCACAAGCCTTACAGAAAGCTAAACTAGCTGAGCAATCAGAGCCAAGTGAATCAGGAGAGCCAAGTAAGAGGAAAACAAGAACTTGGAAGGATACTAGGGAGAAGTCCAATCGTAAGTGGACGAAAAAGTTATCCGAACTAGAAGAAAGCTTGAAAGATGCAAAAACCAAAATAGAAGATATTGCCTCTCAAAGCCCCTCGCAAGTCAAAACTCCATCCACACCACCTAATCCCCACCCACCAACCATTGTAAATAGACCACCACAATCAGGGTCTGTTCTTGCAGATCCAACCCCAGAAGACTTGGATATGATGTTCAAGGCATACCAGGCTCGACTCCAAGAAGGGCCAACACCTGCAAACCTAGACAAGAGCTACCCTAGAGTAGATTTAGAAATTGAACGAACAAAAATGTGCATTAAAATGGTGGAACTAGCTCAAGCTATGTTCGAGGCCAATCAATCATTCAATCAGACAAAAACTATTACACCAAGTTTGCACTTCCAGGGCTTACTAGATAGATTAGAGCAGTTGGTAAACAAACCACAAGTTTCTTTACCTCCACAGGCTCAACTAACTATTGAAAGAGAAAGCTCATCACCAAAGAAAATCTATGTTCCAGATTCCACAGATGAAGAAGAACCTCTTTCAATTCAACACCACTCTCAAAAGTTCTTGCGGGAAATACAAGAAGAGAAATGGGCCAAGGAGAAGGATGATCCCCCTCCTATTCTTGAGATTGATGACCTACACGATCAATTTCCACAAGACATTCCATCTATTTATGGAGACCAAACGGAGCAACAAGAAGATGAACGATTAGATTCTCAATCTAATTCTTTACATGAGTTGCCACAATTCACAAGCCCATGGAAATCTGAATCTCTCCAGATTAGAGCTCCCACAATACTGATCAGAAATGAGGACTCAATGGTTCCAAGAAACACTGATGTCGTGAAGAACACTAAGGTTCAATGTCATCTCACCGTAGAAGAGCTGCTCAAAGCAAAGCCTGAGCTATGGAATCATGTCAAGGATCAGGTTCCAGAACTTGATTCCAATATGCCAAACACAGGCTCTAAGCAAAAAGTTCTAGAGATACCTCTTGATAAAATAGAAGACATGAGTGAAGGTGAAGAAGGTAATACTTATCTTCCCATCACCTATCAAGGTTACACAAGCAAAGCAATCATAGATTCAGGTGTTGGTGCTGCTATTGCAACCACCTCCTTGTGGAAACGATGGGGCAAGCCCACATTAAGACCAACTAGAATGAAGCTTCAAATGGCTGACGGCCATGTGGAAAGACCTCTAGGATTGCTCGAAGGGATAACTCTAACCACTTGTGGTGTAGAGTTTGAGCACACCTTTGCTATATGTAACTTTGAAAAAAATAATGTCTACGAGATGATCCTAGGAAGACCCTTCCTACGACAACTGCAAGTTGTACAGGATTGGGGAACTAACTCCTTATACTTGCAGCGTTTAGGGGTCACAACCAAGGTCAATTTGAAGGATTACACCTTTAGAGATGTACCACCCCTACAGTGGAATCCTATCCACAAGGAGCAAGAAGATTCAATCTCTAAGAATTCTAAAAGTTCATCTGATACATCTTGGATGCATGAAGATACTCATTTGTGGATGTGCAAGGTCGCAAAGGAAGAGGAAAAACGCTTAAAGGCAAGAGAACAAGGAACTTCTCAAGGAGATAGACCAGTTCGACACCCAGCCTATACGCCGATGATATTTCCAGATGAGGAATTTGAGCCTCATGGTTGGGTAGAAATCCTAGCCACCATGGACATTGCTGTCAATGAAGAACAATGGACACCTCATTGTGATGAGGAGGGACATGATATTTCAGTGTTCATGTGTCAGCCCTTGCTAGAAGAATGTGACTCTAGTGACTTCATAGAAGAAGAAGAGAATGATGATGATCTAGAGTCCATTGTGATGGATAGTTGCTTTATTTCAGAGGATCACTATGTAGAAGACATAGGAGTATTTACACAAAAAGAATAAGAACCTCTCACAAGCATCAAGACGGTAAATTCAAAAGTAGTGAAACAGGACAAGGAGGAACCATTGTTTGAAGTACCAAAAAATTTCAAAAAATACGAAGTTGAGGACTGAAAAATTTTGGCACGAATGCCTAAGAGAGAGGCCACAATAGGAGACGCATATGATAATAAAGAAAAGACCAAAAAAATCGTAGTCACCATCGAAGAGAATGAAGAGAGATGTACATACATAGGAGATGACCTAAGTAAAGAAGAGGAAGCAGAGTTGGTAGCCCTGTTAAGGGAATATAGGGACGTGTTTGCATGGCACTATAGAGACTTGAAGGGAGTAGATCCAAAAATTTGTTCTCATACGATTCCCATGATAGCAGACGCCAAGCCCACCAAACATAAGCCCTACACATATAATGACACTTATGCAGCCAAAATAAAAGAAGAAATTGACAGATTGATTGAAGCTGGATTCATCTATGAGATTGAGCATACTGAATGGGTTTCCCCCATTGTAGTGGTGCCCAAGAAGAATGGAAAGTTACGTGTGTGTATGAACCTTAAAAAAGTTAATGCTGCCACGATAAGAGATAGTTATCCGCTTCCAATCACTAAACATTTATTGGAGCGTGTTGCAGGCAAGGAAGTTTATAGCTTCCTTGATGGATTTTCAGGTTACAATCAAGTAGCCATTGCCCCAGAAGATCAACATAAAACAGCTTTTGCCACAGAGTGGGGGATCTTTGCATTTCGGGTGATGCCATTTGGGCTCACCCATGCACCTGCAACCTTTCAACGGCTCATGTGTCATGTCTTCAAAGAGTTCTTGCGAAAGATCTTAGAAGTATATGTGGACGATTTATGTGCTCATTCCCAAGAGCGAAGATACCACATCCCTGAGCTCAGACAGATCTTCAACAAGTGTAGAGAATATCGAGTGTGTCTGAACCCAGAGAAGTGTGTGTTCATGGTACGTCAAGGTAAAATCTTAGGTCACATTGTGTCTAAGAACGGAATATCAACAGATGAGGATAAAGTAAAAGCCATAGCGGAGTTGCCGAGGCCAAGGAATGTTAAAGAGGTACAAGCCTTTATGGGCCATTGTGGATATTACCGTAGGTTTATTCACATGTATGCAATCATAGCTAAACCTCTTTATGCCTTGTTGACAAATTTTGAGTGGAACCATGAATGCGAAAAGTCCTTCAATGAGCTGAAGAGACGCTTGTGCACAGCGCCAATACTGACCACTCCTGATTGGACGAAGCCATTCCATGTACATGTGGATGCATCCAATTATGCAATAGGATGTATGGTGTCACAACCAACTGGTGAAGGGAATTCAGATTTGCCTATAGCATATGCTAGCAGGCAATTGAACGTTGCTGAACGAAACTACACCACAACCGAAAGAGAAGGTTTAGGCATGGTATATGCTGTGAAGAAGTTTAGACACTATCTATTGGCCAACAAGTTCAAATTTTTCACTGATCATCAAGCTTTATTATACTTGGTCAATAAACCTTGCAATACAGGACACTTAGTAAGATGGTTCCTCTTACTAATGGAATATGACTTTGAAGTGGTTGTTAGGCAAGGTAAGACCCACCTCAGAGCGGATCACCTTTCTCGCATAACTTCAGGAGAGCCACCGCAAGGAGTGACTGATGAATTGCCCGATGCTTATCTGTTCAATCTAGAAGTTGTTCCTAAATGGGCAAATAAGTTGGTACCAATCCTAACCTTTGGACCCACAAATAAGAAGGTGAAGTCGAACAAAAATGAAATTGTGCGGTCACAAAGCTATCAAATATTGGCAGGAAGCATGTATAAACAAGACACAGAAGGTGTTCTAGCTTGTTGTGTCGAGGATGATGAACATAGTAGTTGGTTGCAACAAGCCCATGAAGGATTTCTAGGGAATCACTATTCTAAGCAACGAACACTGCAAAATCTAAAACGTTTAGGAGTATATTGGCCTAGTATGGATAAAGAAATACATGAGTGGATCAAGAATTGTCCAGTGTGCCAAAAGAAACCCCCCGTTGAGCACGCCACCCTTTATCACGTGTCATTAATCCCAGACTGGAGTGCTCCATTGGTAGAATTCATGAGATCGGGAACATTACCCAAGGAGGCTAGTCTAGCAAGGAAAGAAAGCATAGAGCAAGAGGCTAAAGACTATGCCTTCGTAGGAGACAACCTATATAGGATAGGAAAAGATGGTTACTTAAGATTGTGTGTTCACGAATCATACTACTTGAAAGTCTTAGAAACTGCCCATAGCAGTGTTGCAAGCGGACATTTTGGTCCTGACTGAGTAATTAAGACTATTCTATTCTCAGGACTTTGGTGGCCCACTCTTCATATGGATGCACATACCTATGTGAAGAAATGTGACACATGCCAACGTGCCCAGTACCCAATTAGAAAAGATGAGATGCCTTTGACGCCAATGATGGGAGGACGTGCATTCTCGAAGTGAGGCATAGACTTTGTGGGTCCTATTAAACCCCCAGCTAGAAACTCCCATGCCGAGTACATTATTGTAGCAACGGATTATCTCAAAAAGTGGGTAAGAAGTCAAAGCCACAACAAAGAACGATGCTCAAACTATAGCTAAGTTTTTATTTGAGAATGTGTTCACTAGATACGGATTACCAATAGAGTTAGTAAGTGATAGAGACACACACTTCTTGAATGAAGTAATCAAAAATCTTCTTCAAGAATTCTTGGTGATACATAAGAAGTCTTCCCCCTATCATTCACAAGCTAACAGACAAGGTGAGGACACAAACAAGATCGTATGTAATGTATTGACAAAAATAGTAAATAACAAACGCTCTGATTGGGACAAACAACTTCATCATGCTGTTTGGGCCTACCGAGTTGCCTATAAAACGGTACTCAATGCCACCCCATTTTAGATGGTCTTCAGACAAAATGTTGTGCTACCATTGGACTTCCTAATCCCAACTTTAAAAGTAGCACAAGAGCATGAGTGGAATGGACACGAGTTATCCTCTAGGATCTTTGATCTAGAATGCTTAGGTGAGACAAGGCTACGAGCAGTGGCAGGCATCTATGCTACAAAGAAATGACAAAAGGCATACTTCAATGCACACATCAAAGATAAAGGCTTGAAAGAGGGAGACCTAGTGTTGGTTTATACATTAAAGCAACATGCCCGTAAATTGGAAAAAAGAGGATACGGACCCATGATCATTAATAGAATCTCCACTAGCAGTGCAATTCAATTGGCCACACTAGAAGGTGATATCCTGCCAAACTATATCAGCGGTTGTCGATTCAAGCTATATCAAGAACCTCTTACAAAGGATATGCTAAAGCGACTCAACACTGCTAAGAAGCGAAAAGAAGAAGAGCTAAGGGTTAGAGAAGAAGCATAGGCAGAGGCAAGAGAACGCATTAGGAGAAATAAGTTAAGACGCCTCGGCCTAGATATCAACCTTGAGGCCCCAAGATACCACATGGCCATGTGTCAAACATCAAGTGCAATTCCTTCTCGCATAATCGATCGATGTCCCTTTGTGAAGATCGCGGTAGGACAAGGGCATAATGCAAGGACTATGAGAGCATTGATTGATTCAGGTGCAACAACTAGTGCAGTTAGACTTTCATACTGCCAAGACTTGCAATTGAACATCAAGCCCATAGAGGCCTATCTCATAGGATTGGGAGGTGTGGAAACCCCATGTTTGGGCGAGGTGGAACTTCCCATCTATCTTCAAGATGTTCCAATGAGAGTCAAAATGCTCGTGTGTGAAGCTGAGGACCTTACGGAACCACTTGTCGTGGGTCAAGACTGGATCTATGACCATGCAATCAACTTAAACCTTAAAAGCCAACTTCTTCAAGTTTGGGTACAAGAACAATGCATTACATTAGAATTAGACAATTGCATGCTCACAAATCCAGAGGCCACACATTCTCTTAGTTCTTCCGAAACTAATCTTCACAAAGAAAATGTTGTGTGTATTAATAGCCCTACAAAGCAAAAGGATTCAATCATGGAAGCACATGCTCAAAGGCCAACAAACCTCTCTTCTTCTTCACAACCTAATGCAAGCATAACTCGACCAAAGAGGCAAGCAAAAAAAACATCGGCTATATCAACTAGAGAGACGGAATTCAAGAAGAAAGAAGCTCAGAGCATGAAACATATTTGGGTACGGAAAGGAGAACAACCACCAACTTTGCCACAACCATTCCCATCAAAACAAGCTAAACATGCTAAAAGAAGCACCCAAAAACGAGGACAAGCTCAATCCCAAGGTCTTCGACAGGTTTGGATACCAAAGCAACCGATGAAGGCTGCCCATCATCACATGCAAATTTGGGTGCCTAAGAAGTTAGCTACAACTCAATAAGGGCGATCACAAATGTGGGTACCCAAGAACCTCTTACCGACACAACGACCTATGCTCCCCACCATGCGAAAGGTCTTAACAAAGAAGCCAAGGAGAGAAAAGGGTAAGAACAGAACACAAAAACCAAAAGAAGATAAACTCAGCCCTTTGGCACAAATAAGCAGACAATCAAAACGGGTACGGGTGTGGAAGACCAAAGTACCACTAGCTTCCAGAGAGCCAAAGAGCCAACAACGATGGATACCGAAATTCAAAAACCACCCAAAGATACAGAGGACAAAGCTTATGTCTATAGGGTCAAATACCATCCTGAAATGGATCCCTATAAGAAGGATTACATCATTTCAAGATCCACTAACGACCTCGAACAAAGACTGCCTCAACATCCACCAACCACATTGAAAACCTCTCCGTGCAACAACCATGTGCCTTTGGCATAACCTTGTCTTTTGCACCATTCAGGTCATGCATTTCCAAAGTATGCATTAATATAGGGCCACATTACACGGTCGTGCATAGACACAATTGAGGAACCCAGGCACATGCGACACATCTGACATATGTAAAATATTTTATTGATGCTAACACCTTTTTCTTGTTTTATTCCATTGTGCCAAAAAAAAAAAGACGAACAGGATTATGCGCTTGAAGAATCTCCAATGTGAACCATCAAGAACAAGCTGATGGTCAATCACCATGACATAAGTACAACACGAAGAGTTGAAGATCGATGGAACTTTCACCATGGTAAGAATTGTATGCTTCAACAACAACATAACCATGATCGATTAGGAAACCTCTTCGTCGGCATACCCTTGAGCACTTAGCTCAAGACCCAACTTCTTGCACCATAATTCCTCCAATGCATTTCCCAAGTATGCATGCATAGGGCTACATTACAAGGCCATGCACAAGGCACATTATTCTTCTAACCCATGCACTAATGCACTTACCTGTCAGTCATTATGGGTCACACATACTTGGCATGAGAACTAGGGAAGCCATGTGTGAAAACAGCAAGAGAGGACATCAAGGAGACAACAACAAGAGCAAGGAAGCAATCCACCACTGACATCTACTCACAATCAACGTTGACAACCTCTTTTGAGTAGCTCACAATTTTTGGAAGCTCAGAAAGACACCATCAAGCTGTAATACAAGGAAGAAGTCCATTGAAAGGTAGCAATGAAAAAATGACGAACCAGACAACTGCCCAAGCTACAATTGGAAGATCGACCACTCGTGTGGATATATGATGAACACTATCTCTCCACACACTACATGGAACGACCACTACAACAAGGGTCTGTCTGGGACGACAGACTCTAGAGGGGGGGGAGTGTTGAAGCTCAAGGTCAAGGACAAAGCATGGAAGCGCATCAAGGAAGTGGACACACAAGAAGAAGGAGCATGTAGGGAGCTCAAAGAAGCACATGTCAAATTTTCAGAGAAATTCCCTATAAAAATAGTGATTTTTATCACTAAAAACCATTGTAAATACCATTTTCTATTTTTACAAGTCCATTTTGTTTAAGCCGAGGAGTCCTCGAGCTTGAGGAGTATTAGATGTATCATACTACCAATTTTCATAATTTTTAGATTCCATTTGAGCCCCCAAATAAGCCCTAGAACCTAATTTTTAACTAGGCCGGACACTAGGTCTGGACAGGGCCAAAACCACTCAAAAACTATAAAAAGGGCTGGAGAGCTCATTTTTGAGGTTAGCTTATTGTAGATTTGAGCTTTGTAAGAGAGTTCTTTTGTAATTGAAGTCCTTCCATTGTTCCACTCTTTGCTCTTACCTTGTGTGCGTGTGTGTGTGTATGTGTGTGCATGCTTGTATGCTTTCACTCACACACTTGTGCACTTCACTTGCTCTTGGTCTTCATACCGGTCCTCACGTCTCCACGGATTGACATTTATGAGGTGTACCTCCTCACGTTGGTACTCACCATTTTGATAGAGTGACAACAATACAATCCAATGCTTCTGTGCAAAATCCCACAGAGTGCTCAATTGCAAAATACCAAATACCCAAGGGCCTTGTTGTTGCCGGCCTTCTTTGCACCAAACCTCCACCTTCTCCAAGCCTGCACTTGTGCACACCTTGCACCAAGCTTCCAATAAGGGGGAGGGATGTATACCTTCTGTTGGCATGCGCACAACTTTAATGAGACCTTGGGATCCTTGGGGTGAATAGCTTAGCACTTCTTTGCACACTTCTTAGTCACTCTTCATGCACACCTTGCACTTCACTTCTCTGCGTCGCACATTGCGTGTCTCTTGCACTTCTCTCTCTTGCCTAGCTTAGACTATGCTCACCTTGCTTAGTCTTGCTTGGTCCTCCAAGAATAGTCCTTGCCTTGATTAGAGTGTCGATTCACGTACGCTCCTAACAGCAAGAGTATCTTGGTGCTCACTTTGATGTCTCGAGATTGTCTCCAAAAGTGGTCACCCAACGAACCCCTGTTTTGTCCTATAGTGACTTTAGACTAAAATAAAAATTTTGATTGGGGGGCCATACTTTCACTTCT
>CM035441.1:112176281-112181281 GCA_020310875.1 Ceratopteris richardii | reverse complement strand
ACCAAAGCAAGAAAGAATCATCTTTGGAACGATTTCAACCAAATGAAGAAGACACCTAAACAAACCATCACAGAGTTTGTTACCAAGGTCGAGGAGGTTGCAGATCAATTAGCATCCATTGGAGAGCTGATTGAAGAAGAGGTCATCATGAGGCAAATTCTCAACGACATTCGAAGTGATAAGCAATGGCAATCCTTCACGACAGGAAGTGGAAGAGGTGGATATGGCAGCAATAGAGGCAGAGGTGGACACAACTTCAACAATAACAATAGAAGCTATAATAGAAGGGACTACAACAATTATTCAGAAGATCAACCACATGAAGACTCATTGCTTCTTATGAATCTAAGCCACAAAGAAGGTAAAGAAGATGATCATTTGTTCTACACAGATTCAGGATGTTCGAATCATGTTGCAGCAACATTGCTCTTCTATCTGACTTGGAAAGTCCAAAGCATAGACATGAAGTGCAAACAGGGGATGACACAAAGCACAATGTGGAGAAGATTGGTAATGTCAAAGCTTCCAATGGCAGGACAAACATTCTAAGTAAGGTTCTCTATGTACCCACTATCACTAAAAACCTAATAAGTGTAGGCCAAATAGTTGAAAAAGGCTTGCAAGTTAGGTTCACCCAACATGGAGCTTTTGTGGAAGATCCATGTCAAGGCTTCAAGAAGATAGCCCGAGGTGAGAAGCATGGTAGGCTCTTTACTTTTGAAGTAGGAGAAACCAGGAACATAGCTCTATTCAACTTTGGGTCTCAAACCCTAAGTGAGCTTGAAGTGTGGCATAAGAGACTTACTCATGTGAATGAAAGAACCTTGAAAGATATATGCAGGGATCAAAGTGTTCTAGGACTGCCGAACATATCAAAGCAACACATGATCAATAGGTGTGATGCATGTCAGATTGGGAAGGCACAAAGACAACCATTCAACCACAAAGGCTACATCCACAACAACTCATTGGACTTAGTACATACAGATGTATGGGGACCAAGTCAAGAACCTTCATTGGCAGGATCAAGGTATTATATCTCATTTATTGATGACCATAGTAGATGGAATGTTCTATACTTTATCAAGAATAAGAATGAAGTGTTTGATTGCTTCAAGAAGTATCTTGCACATGTGGAGAATCATACAGGTATATCACTAAAGAAGTTGAGATCTGATGGAGGGGGAGAATACTTCTCCAAAGAGTTTGATGAGTTCTTGCACGACAAAGGTATCAAAAGGGAAGTGACTACCAGGTACTCTCCTCAACTAAATGGAATTGTAGAGAGGAGAAACAAGACATTGGTTGGATCAGCCCGAACAATGTTTGAAGAGAAGAAGTTGCCACATTATCTATGGGCAGAAGCTATTTCAACTGCTGTGTACCTTGTCAATAGACTACCATCCAAATCACTTCAAGGTATGACTCCTTATGAAGCATGGCATGGAAGAAAACCTAGTCTTGGACATTGCAAGGTTTTTGGTTGTTTAGCTTATGTTCATGTACCATCACAAATAAGAGGTAAGCTAGATGAAAGGGCAACGAAGGCAGTGTTTATTGGATATGATTCAACTCAGATGGGTTACAGGTTCTTCAATCCTTCAACCAAGCAATTCACTACAAGTAGAGATGTTGTGTTTGAAGAACACAGGTCTTGGTATGATGAAGACAAACAAAAGGTAACACTACCATATGATCTTGATTCTGACTCTCATCAATTAGGAAGGAATCATGATACATAGGTCCAGGATCTAAGAAGTCATACAGACGATGACCAAGATGAAAGAGAAAAGGATTACAAGCTACGGAATTCAAGAGGCAAAGCAAAGATGCAAGAGGTTGGAGAATGCTCCAAACAAGCACCTAGAAGATCAGCAAGAGAGAAGAAACAACCAGAAAGGTATGGATATGATTCCACGTTTGTTATGAAGCATTCAATCTACTTGGAAAAAGACTCTATTTCACAGGAACCCTCAACCTATGAAGAGGCTAAGGGAAACCCTAATTGGGAAAAGGCCATGAATGAAGAGATAGATGCATTGAAGGAAATGGACACTTGGGATTTGGTTCCAATGTCGCCGAATCAAAAGTAATTGATTGCAGATGGGTATACAAAGTTAAAAGAAATTTAGATGGATCAGTTTGCAGGTACAAGGCAAGATTATTTGCCAAAGGATGCTCACAAACTCATGGTATAGACTATGTGGTATACATGTCACAACCACCAGGTTTTGAAAACCCTAATCATCCATCTTATTTTTGTAGACTTAAGGAAGCATTGTATGGATTGAAACAAGCTCCAAGAGCTTGGAATTACAGGTTGGTTACATATCTTCAAGATCAAGGGTTCAAAGCTAGCAGCTCAGATCCTTCTCTATTCATCAAAAGGGATCACAATGAGGTTATCTATCTATGTGTATATGTAGATGATATTATTCTGACAGGTGATGATCTAAATGGCATTCAAAGGATCAAGAGACACATGCAAGAGGAGTTCAAAATCAGTGACCTAGGTGAGCTCACATATTTCCTAGGTATGCAGGTGATATACACAGATGAAGGAATGTATTTGACTCAAAGAAGATACATTCAGGATCTTCTTCTCAAGTTCAAAATGGAGAACATTAAACCTGCAGGTACACCTTTGGAGATGAATCTTAAACTAAGTGTTTATGAAGGTGAGAAAATTGAAGACATTAAAGAGTATCAAAGCTTGGTAGGTAGCTTGATATATGCTACTCATACAAGGGCAGACATCTCATATAGTGTGGGAGTGCTTAGTTAGTTCATGCACTCACCGAGAAGACCACACATGGATGCGGCTAAGAGAGTACTTAAGTATCTCAAAGCTACAATCAACGAAGGTATATTCTATCCTTACTCTTCAGATTTGGATATAAAAATCTACTCAGATGCAGATTGGGCAGGAGCTAAGGATGATAGAAAAAGTACATCTGGTTACTTAGCATTTGCAGGTTCGAAGCTAGTGTCATGGAGTTCCAAGAAGCAACCAACAGTTGCTTTATCCTCAACTGAAGCAGAGTACAGAGGCTTGACCATAGCAACTCAAGAGGCAATATGGTTAAAAGCATTGTATACATATTTGGGACTTGTGAGTTCCAAACCTCACATATTTGGAGATAATGTAAGTTCCATGCATCTAGCAGCAAATCCTATTTTTCATGCGAGAACCAAGCACATAGAAGTCCATTACCACTTCATCAGGGAGAAGCTCATGGCAAAGGAGATTGACATTTCTTTTGTTCCTATTGAAAAGCAAGTAGCAGATATGATGACGAAGGCACTTGATGGAATAAAGATTTGTAGATTCAAAGCTATGGCAGGTATTCAACCTATCACAGAATGAAGACTCAAGCATACTTTAGCTTGAGGGGGAGCTATTGTAACATCAAGCTTACACTATGCTTGAGGTGGATTTGATCTACATCAAAGGCTATCACGTCGAAAGAATATCCGTTGGAGAGTTCTTTTTCATATGCTCATTTATTGTATTTTTTTGAGAGATTTTTGTTGCGGAAATGTGGTATACCTTTTTTACTCTGATACCACTCCTTGTCGACGCGACGAAGGCTAAACCTTAGTAAGCCTGCGGAAATCGCCACGCCCAAGAAGAACTAAGCAAGAGTGACTCAGAACACTTCTGTAATCAACCAATAGCTTAGCGAAGTCTAGTGCTCAACATAAAAGACTGCGCTCTAAATTCATTGGAAGAAATTTCACCGAAACTTCACCGGACTGTCACCAGACTGACACCGTAATCGTACCGGAATTGTATCGGAATGAACTTCAAATCTATTTATAATTACTTCAAGTGAACATACATGAAGTAAGGAGGTGACGCGTGAACTTTCTTGACTTACTGAACTCTTTCTGAAGTTTAAGAGAAAACTCCACCAGTTCAGACAACCTCTTTCCGGTCACACTTTGTACTGTGTATAGATATCTTTTTCACCGGAAACCTTAATCAACTAAAAGTAGAGATGTCTAGCTACAGAATGAGCTATCTTTCACACAAAACTTCGCATTACTCTGCGAGATCTACTTCGTTCTTCTACCGAAAAAATACTTTTACAGTAAGAACTGCAACTGACCGAAAATGCGGTTACTGAGGAAACGTTAATTGTTAACTAACTTTAAAACATACTCTGTTTCTTCCGCATACAAACAGTACACACAAACATCCACATGAACATGTGTTTTCTATTAGAGAAGATGTGTACAAGTGAGCTTGGCCTCTTCTTGCTCAAGCTACAGAAACTCTCTTATACTGAGTAGTTTCTTATTACCATCTTTCTCTCAGATGAATACCCGATATCTCAGGCTTCTGTTATTCATCTATACATACGCGATCTCTGGCGTCTACTTCTACATACGCGATCTCTGGCGTCTTCTTCATAACTAAAGCTCTCAGTCTCTCATTCTCTATATCTCTATTCACCTCTCTCTTTTTTTTTCTCTTCTATATGTGCTCTTATTTATACTGCACGCTCTTCTTAAGCACGTTCTTGTTCGCACTTCCCTTCTATTATTCCTATGCACGTTCTCTCTATGTACAGTTTGATTTGGCGTAACGTATTCTGATCCTGGGAGATTCTGTACTGTACATAACGGTCGTGGATTTGTCCTTCCACTAAGGCTTTTGATTTTCTCTGATTCTGCTTCTCTTTTTTTTTTTTTCTTTCTACGCCTGTTTGCTTGTCAAATTTGTGAGTGTTTCTTCAACAATTTTTGATGGTTCATTTACTATTGTAAAAGCCTTGAGCTTTACACATGTAAAGGTAGAAAGATAGAGCCCAAATCCCACAAATTTGTGGTGTTTGAAGTTGCATTCAATCAAGCAATCAATCACCTAAAAGTAGATCAAAGTAGATCTTCACTTTTCCAAGATTGTAGGAAAGTGAATTGATTCCCTCCAACAACCATTCCCACCTTCATATGAATTCAAATTCAACTTGTAAAAGTCGTGGAACATTCCTAGA
>CM035441.1:112151281-112173781 GCA_020310875.1 Ceratopteris richardii | reverse complement strand
ATGTATATGTATATGTATATGTATATGTATATGCATATGTATATGTAAATGTATATGTATATGTTAATGTAAATGTATATGTATATGTATATGTATATGTACGTGTATATGTATATGTATAGGTATGTGTATATGTACATGTATGTGTATATGTACATGTATATGTATATGTATGAGTATATGTATATGTGTATGTATATGTATATGTGTATTTATATGTATATGTATATGTATATGTATATGGATATGTATACGTATATGTAAATGTATATGTATAGGTATATGTATATGGATATGGATATGGATATGGATATGGATATGGATATGGATATGTATATGCATATGCATATGCATATGTATATGTATATGTATCTATATATATATATATATATATATATATATATATATATATGTATTTGTATATGTGTAGCTCAGTGATGAGTAGCACCTCCTTTAATGTCAATCCGGGAAGACATGAGGATGGTATGAAGACCTCGAGCATATGTATATGTATATGTATGTATATATATATATATATATATATATATATATATATATATATATATATATATATATATATATATATATATATATATATATATATATATATATATATATATATATATGTATGTATTCATATATGTGTAGCTCAGTGATGAGGAGCACCTCCTTTAATGTCAATCCGGGAAGACATGAGGATGGTATGAAGACCTCGAGCATATGTATATGTATATGTATCTATATATATATATATATATATATATATATATATATATATATATATATATATATATATATATATATATATATATATATATATATATATATATATATATATATATATATATATATATATATATATATATATATATGTTTTTGTATATGTGTAGCTCAGTGATGAGTAGCACCTCCTTTAATGTCAGTCCGGGAAGACATGAGGATGGTATGAAGACCTCGAGCAAGTGAAGGCACAAATGTGTGAGTGAGAAGCACACAAACATGCACACACATACACACACACGTGCACACACGGAAAGAACAAAGAGAGTAAGACAATGGAATCACTTCTATTATAACCAAGTTCTCATACAAGCTCAAAACTACAAGAAGCTAGCCCAAAAATGAGCTCTCTAGCTCTATTTATAGTTTTTGACTAGCTTTGGCGTTGTCCAGACCTAGTGTCCGGTCTAGTTAAAAATTAGGGTCCAGGGCTTATTTGAGGGTTCAAACGAGATCTAAAAAATATGAAAATTGGTAGGCAACTTCTATGGCTCCTCAAGCTCGAGGACTCCTAGGCTTGTACAAAATGGAGCTACGAAAAAGGGAAATGGTATTTACAATGGTTTTTAGTGATGAGATTCACTTTTAAAATGTGTAAGGATTGGAAAAAATTGATGGGTTGCCTAAGTGCTAGATATGCATACATGCTGGTACTTGGTGTCTTCCCATATGATGCCAACACTCTCCCCCCCCTAGCGTGTGTCGCCTCTGACAGACCTCTGCTCCATGGTTTGATCAATGTACTGCTGCAGTAGATCGGTTGCCAATTCTTGTTCTTTGACGCGTAGTCCCCTCACCAAATCTCTCTGCAGGGCATCCCAATTAACTGCGCCAGGCATATCAGGTTGTGGTGTGGTGTAGAGTTCTGAATGCATTGTTTGTTCACAAGCGAATAACTGGAGCAGATGAGTTGGGCGTGGTGCGAATACTTCTCAGTGTGCTTCCCAGAACCCCCTGGTGAACATGTCATCAAAAGTTTGTTTGTAACAAGCAGGGAGATACCTTATTCGTGCATGCCACGCGTAAGAAACACGGATACTCGGGGTCGTGCTCATATCATAAAGTAAATCATAGTTACCATTGATGAAGCCCGGAATTGGAGGCTGGATATTACGTACATTTCGGAAAGTCTTTAACACCACTTGCATAATGTCCAAGATTTTGAGCATCATCTGCTCGGCGACATCTGGCATGGGGTGGAGGCGTGGCATCCAATGTCGGATGGTAGCCATCATGTATGCTACTGTTGGAGTGCCTGTTGGGGGTGCGATAGAGGGGTAATTCAGCCATTGTTTGCAATTTGCGTTGTTCTGAACCTTTATAGCAAATGCTTTCCATGATCTTCTTCTCTGCACTGGCCCAAAGCAAGGGTTATATTTCAAATGCATGGGAGCATGATCCCATGTTCTTAGCATTTCCGGATAGGTCTCAAGTAATTTTTGCCTCCACGTGGGTTGGAATATGGCCCCTTTTTTGGCTGCCTCTGGAATATCCTCTGGTTCAAACTGTGTGGCAAAAGTAGGGCACTTGTTGGTAACTCTTTTGATCTCTACGTTGTAGTCGGCCAATAATACAAAATAGGGTTTATATTGTAATTCTGAATTAGTTATTAGTCTTCTAGAGGCAAGGTGTCTGAAATACTCTAATTGGATTATGGTTTCTTCAATGGTCCTCATTGTCAGCATCTGAGTGGAGATATCTTCCTCATGAGTTGTCCCCATTTCTTCTACCTGTTTCATCCATGCCGACGGGGGCTTCTCATATGTGTCTTGTCCCTCCTCTGTAATTCTACCGCCTGGAAGGGGTTGAGGCTCATAGTTGTCTTCAAATGGTTCCTCCACTGGAATGATTACTACTTCTTCTTCTATTGTTTGATCAGGTGGAGAGGGGGGTCTTTCATACTGTAACAGCTTGATCTTTAATTCTGCCACTTGTTGTCGTGGCTCAAGTACCTCATTGGTCATTGTTGATTCAAGCTCTGGTGAAGTGGCAGCATTGACCATCTTTTTAGCTTCTGGTGGTTGTGGTGTAGGCACTTGGGATCTTTGTAGCTCTTTTACTTGGTCTGCCAGCTGATCATGCGCTTCTAAGAGGTTGGCATAGGTTTCCAAAATTTTTTGTATGCTTTCTGAAGGGACGGCCCGGAAGCTAGCAGGGTTGATGGGTGCCCCTGGAGTACTTTCTATGGCGGCTTCAAGGTTGTCTTGATTTTGTTGCTGTAATCTCCTGTTTTCTTCTTGTGCAGCCGCTAGGTGGCGTCAGAGTAGAGCCATGTTTCGTTGTAGTCTAGCATTACGGGCTAGCTGATCTCTGAGTTGTTCTTCCATTGCCCTAGTCGTCTCTATATGTTTGGCTTCGAGCTCCACCTGGGATTGTTGGAGGGTGGTCACTTCATGTTGTAGTGTTGTATTACTTAGCTCCAAGGCATTGACACATGCCTGGATTTGAGCCGAGAGATTGCACAACTCTGTGTTATTTTCTTCCAGTAGTCTATACTCTTGCTTAAGTTGAGTGGCCGCTTCGAACATGATGTTTAGTGCATGACTAAATGATGTGGATGCAGGGGTAGAGGTGGAAAATGCAAGGGTTCGGGAAATAGGGAGGGAAAAAGTGGGTGTTGTGCCTACTGTGGTTGGAAATGGTGATGTGAGTGAATTGATATGTGATGATGTTGGAACAAAAGTGGGGGTGGGTGGTGCTGTGGATGGTGAAATGTCCATGGGATCGGACGTGATTGTGTGTGTTGTGTGAATTGTGAATACGAGAATGGTGGGCGGTGTGTTAGTGGTGGGTGTGAATGTGGGTGAGGTGTGCTGGGAAAGGGAATTTCTCTTATAATCATCAATTTGTCGCATCATATTTACAAGGTTTGCCAACAATGGAGGTAGGGTGGCTTGTGTTGGTTCTAAGGAGGTGAAGAGGGGCTCAATGGTTTGAGGTTGGGAAAGAGGAAATGTATGTTGGTGCAGACCAATCACCAATTGAAGATTTGAAGGACAAAGGATGGAGATGAGATCAAGTTTTGAAGCAAAGAAGATGGATACATTCACAGGATGAATGATATGTACACATATGTACATTAGTGAAGATATAGTTCACTTAGAGTTTTTGAATAGTCAAAAACTTGTACATATTTGCCTATAAATATTTTGAAAAATGTCGGGGCAAAGGAGGAGACAATAGGAGACCATGAGAATAGTGTATTGAGAAGTTGAGAATGTCATTAGACACATGTGAAGTGAGTTGAATTCTCCATCCTCACTCAGTTGTAAATTTCTGAGAAATAGAAGGAAAAATTGCGCCCGATGTTTCTTCGTTTTCTCCCTGTGTGATAGATATTTTGTGAATTCCTTTTAGAGATATCTAAGTCCATAGTTAATCAATCTATGGCTAGAGTTTGAGAGTCTAATTGTGATCAGGCTAAGAGAATTGTGTGTAGGAACATTTACATGTGAGAAAGTACTCACTGGTTCCTGAAACAGGCGCAAATTTCGATCTTAATGATTTGATCATTTCTCACTCCACAGTTTAAAGTTTTGTGCAAGTAAGCACTTAATCTTTAAGTTGGAAGGTAAGCTACTCGTGGCTAGAAGAATTTGCTTAAACAGGTTCTATACTGAGAGAATTAAAGTTAAGAAGTTAGGGGTGTCCAAATCGACTTCTCAGAAGTGCAGATTTAGACATAGCTGACTTGGTAAGTAGATTTCTCAAGATCTACTAAACCTTTTGAAGTAATTTGACTTGGAGAAGGTGCGCAATCTTTAGGCGACACCTTGTGCAAAGTTTCATAAAAAACTTTACACATTTACTCAGTCAATGAGCAAGATCTATGCAGCAGACTTTCTGAGGAATTTCCTTCTTCACAGTTTAGTCAAGAAATTGATATTTGATCATTGATTTCTTAAATTGGTGAAGGTTTTGACTTACTCTTGATATAGAGGTGTTCAAAATTCAAGAGTAGGTTTTTCTTTTGGAGATTAACACTCTCCATCAGTGGTATCAGAGCAGGAGACATCAAAATCAAGGAAAGGAGGATCCCGACTGCTGCAGATTCAAGAAATTCAACAATTGAAGAACTAAAAGGTGAAAGCTTGAAGGCAAAGCTTGAGGAGAAGACCATACGACATCAAGAAAGACAAAAGGATTCTAATTTGAAGTAAAGGTACATATATTATTCATAAAGCTTGAAGATTTCAATACACAGGTGGACACAAGATGGGAGATTCTCTACAAATAGAGAAATTGGATAGGGAAAACTATCCTGCATGGTCAATGAGGATGGAAGCTCATCTTATGAGCAAAGATTTAATAGCTTACATCACAGGAGAAGAAGAGAAGCCACAGTTCAGAGATCCTAGTGTTCCAACTAGGGAAGAGTTAGCAGATTTGAAAAATTGGATGAAGAAAGATGCTCAAGCTAGGAGCATTATCTATATGGCTGTCAATGATTACTTGTTACCTCATATTCGAGGTCTTGAAAGTGCAACTGATATTTGGAATGCTTTGGAGGAGCATTTCCAGAATACTACTAAGTCAAGAAAGGCATCCTTATGGGCAGAGTTTACCACCTTTAAGAAGAAGGCTTCTCAATCCATTTCAGACTATGTGACAAGAATGAAAGATATTGCAGATGCTTTAGGAGCTGTTGATGAAGACATTGAGGAGGATAAATTGGTAAGGCAAATCCTTACAGGTTTAAGAGGTGATGACAAATGGAAGCCATTCATTTTGTCTACAGAATTATCACTTGATCATTTCACTCCTGATTTAAATCAGTTGCTAGGTCATATGCTAACATTTGAGCAGGATGTTAAAGGAGATGGTGATAAAAGTACAGGTCATGCAATGTACTCAAAGGACAAGAAGAAAGCTAACAAAGGAAAGCAACAAGCAGGTGAAGATGAAGGTACAACTAGTCAAGCCAACTTCCTAAGAGGTAGAGGAGGTGGCAAAGGTAGAGGAAGAGGCAGGAACAACAAAGATGGAGCCAAAGCATGCTGGATTTGTGGTAAGACAAATCATTTAGCTAATGATTGTTGGCATAATAATTAGAGTAATGGTGGATATAATCAGAACTATAATTCAAGAGGAAGAGGAGGCAGAAATCAAAGAGGTAATTTCAGAGGCAGAGGTAGTAGGGGTTACTTTGGAAGAAAAGCAGGTAGAGGTTTCCAAAGTCAACAATATAACAACACCTACTACAATTATGCTTCAGATCAAAAGGAAGATTCAACATTGATAATGAATGCAACTTGTGAAAGGCAGAGTGAAGATCAAAGAGTCTTCTACATTGACTCAGGGTGTAGCAATCACCTGAGTGGTAATATAGCCTTGATGACTGATTTGGAGAATAAGGTATCTAATCATGTTGTTCAAACAGGTGACAACACAAAGCACAATGTGAAGTCAATTGGATCAGTGAAGGCCAATGATGGTAGCACCTTATTGAGTAAGGTCTTGTATGTTCCTAGAATTCCTAAGAATTTGATAAGTGTAGGACAAATTGTGGAAAAAGGTTATGAAGTAAGGTTCACTAATGAAGGAGTGTTTGTGGAAGACCCTAGCAATGGGTATAAACAAATTGTTTCAGGGAAGAAAGAAGGAAGATTGTTCACATTGAAAATTCAAGGTAATATTGGTCATGCCATGTTCACATATGGAGGACATAAGATCTCTGAGTTAGATCTTTGGCACAAGAGGCTTGGACATTTCAATGAAAGAGGTATTAAAGACATGATTAACAATGGTTCAGTGCTTGGTTTGCCTAATGTTGCAGGTCAACATATGACATACAGATGTGAGGCATGTCAATTAGGTAAGGCTCATAAGCATTCCTATTCCAAGCATGCTTTTATGTACTCAGAGAAGCTTGAGTTGGTACATACAGATGTGTGGGGACCATCAAAGGATTTCAGTATAAATGGGTCAAGGTATTATGTGATTTATGTTGATGATGCTACTAGATGGATCACTATTTATGTGATCAAAAATAAGTCAGAAGTATTCAATACTTTCAAACATTCTCATATGTATGCAGAGAGAATTACAGGACATAAGTTGAAGAGACTAAGGTCAGATGGAGGGGGAGAGTATTTCTCTAATGAATTCAGTAATTACTTGTGGGATGCAGGTATAAAAAGAGAGGTTACTTGCAGGTACTCTCCTCAACAAAATGGTGTAGCAGAAAGGAGAAATAGAACTCTTATTGAGTTTGCAAGGTCCATGATGAAGGAGAAAAATTGCCCTAATTATTTGTGGGCTGAGGCTTTAAATACAGCTACCTATTTGGTCAATAGGTTACCATGTAAAGCTTTGCAGGGAATGACACCTTATGAGGCATGGTGGGGTAAGAGACCTACACTAGATCATTGCAAAGTATTTGGATGTTTGGCTTATGCATATGTGCCATCACAATTAAGGCACAAATTGGAACCTAAAGCTGAAAAATATGTGTTTATTGGTTATGATGATAAGCAGATGGGATACAGGTTGTGGAATCCATCCACAAAACATTTCCTTGTATCAAAAGATGTTACATTTGATGAGCAAGGTACTTGGTATGCAGGTACTATCAATATTAATACAGATGATGAAGAAATTGTGAGCCAAAGGAAAGGTAAATCAAAGGTTCAGATATTTGATGAGCAAGAGAATAATGAAGTGCAGGTTGAAGTGGAAGAAACACCAAGGTTTGATCCTGAATATGAAGAACCAGAAACCTCAAGAAGTGGAGAACTTAGGAGGTCTACAAGGAACAAATGGCAACCTACAAGGTATAGCTATGATACTTCATTTTTGGCTACCAAAGATTATGCTTACATGATTAAAGCAGATGAAGACCCTTATACATATGAAGAGGCAAAAGGTAAAGAAAATTGGGAGAAAGCTATGCAGGAAGAATATGATGCATTGTTGGAGAATCAAACATGGGATTTGATCCAAAACCAAATAACCAGAAGATCATTGGATGTAAGTGGGTTTATAAGACAAAAAGATTTGCAGATGGAAGTGTGTCTAGGTACAAAGCTAGACTTGTTGTCAAAGGGTTTGCTCAGACATATGGTGTTGATTATGATGAGACTTATAGTCCTGTGGCAAAGATGACAACTATCAGGACACTTATAGCTATTGCTGCATGTAAAGGTTGGAAGTTATGTCAACTTGATGTAAAAAATGCTTTTTTGAATGGTTATATTTCAGATGATGTGTTCATGGAGCAACCTCAAGGGTTCAGAGATAAAAGGTATCCAGATCATGTGTGCAAGCTCAAGAGAGCTTTGTATGGCTTGAAGCAGGCCCCAAGGGCATGGAATTATAGACTTGTAAAGTTCTTGAAAGAACTTGGATTTCAGGTGTCTAAAGTAGATAGTAGCTTGCTTGTCAAAGCAAGTGATAATGGTTTCATATACATGTGCATATATGTTGATGATATAATCCTTACAGGTACAGATGAGGAAGGAATACAAAGACTAAAGAAGCAAATGGAAAAGGAGTTCAAAATCAGTGACTTGGGAGACTTTTCATACTTCTTGGGCATGGAGATTACATATTCTCAACATGGAGTATTTGTGACCCAAGAAAGGTATTTGAAGAACTTGTTAATCAAGTTTAAAATGAATGATTGCAGGGTAGCACCTACACCAATGGAGGTGAATCACAAATTGAGTAAATTTGAAGGTGAAGAATTCAAGGACATGAGACAATATCAGAGTTTGGTTGGTAGTCTTATCTATGCTACTTTAACTAGACCTGATTTATCATATGCAGTTGGAGTTTTGTCTCAATTTATGCATTGTCCTAGGAAAGAGCATTGGATTGCAGGTCAAAGAGTGTTGAGGTACATTAAGGGTACACTCAAAGAAGGTTTGTATTATGGTTTTACATCAGATACAAATATCAAGATCTATAGTGATGCAGATTGGGCAGGTAATCCAGATGATAGAAGGTCAACCTATGGATACATGTGTTATGTGGGAGATAAGTTAATCTCCTGGTGCTCAAAGAAGCAACATACAGTTGCTTTGTCATCTACAGAAGCAGAATACAAAGGCATGGTTGAAGCTGCAAAAGAAGTGATTTGGCTTAAAACTCTCATGAAGAGTTTTGATACTATACAGAGCATACCTATCATTTATGGTGATAACATGAGTTCATTATATCTAGCTACTAATCCTGTTTTTCATGCCAGGACCAAACACATTGAGATACAGTATCACTTTCTAAGAGAGAAGGTGATGGATAAGGAGATTGAAGTCATACATACTTCAACAAAAGATCAGATAGCTGATATGCTTACAAAGAGCTTGGATGGACCAAAGCTACAGAAGTTTAAAGACATGACAGGTATAAAGAAGATAAGAGAAACCTCAATTGATGATTGAGGGGGAGCTGTTGGTGTAGACCAATCACCAATTGAAGATTTGAAGGACAAAGGATGGAGATGAGATCAAGTTTTGAAGCAAAGAAGATGGATACATTCACAGGATGAATGATATGTACACATATGTACATTAGTGAAGATATAGTTCACTTAGAGTTTTTGAATAGTCAAAAACTTGTACATATTTGCCTATAAATATTTTGAAAAATGTCGGGGCAAAGGAGGAGACAATAGGAGACCATGAGAATAGTGTATTGAGAAGTTGAGAATGTCATTAGACACATGTGAAGTGAGTTGAATTCTCCATCCTCACTCAGTTGTAAATTTCTGAGAAATAGAAGGAAAAATTGTGCCCGATGTTTCTTCGTTTTCTCCCTGTGTGATAGATCTTTTGTGAATTCCTTTTAGAGATATCTAAGTCCATAGTTAATCAATCTATGGCTAGAGTTTGAGAGTCTAATTGTGATCAGGCTAAGAGAATTGTGTGTAGGAACATTTACATGTGAGAAAGTACTCACTGGTTCCTGAAACACGCGCAAATTTCGATCTTAATGATTTGATCAGTTCTCACTCCACAGTTTAAAGTTTTGTGCAAGTAAGCACTTAATCTTTAAGTTGGAAGGTAAGCTACTCGTGGCTAGAAGCATTTGCTTAAACGGGTTTTATACTGAGAGAATTAAAGTTAAGAAGTTAGGGGTGTCCAAATCGACTTCTCAGAAGTGCAGATTTAGACATAGCTGACTTGGTAAGTAGATTTCTCAAGATCTACTAAACCTTTTGAAGTAATTTCACTTGGAGAAGGTGCGCAATCTTTAGGCGACACCTTGTGCAAAGTTTCATAAAAAACTTTACACATTTACTTAGTCAATGAGCAAGATCTATGCAGCAGACTTTCTGAGGAATTTCCTTCTTCACAGTTTAGTCAAGAAATTGATATTTGATCATTGATTTCTTAAATTGGTGAAGGTTTTGACTTACTCTTGATATAGAGGTGTTCAAAATTCAAGAGTAGGTTGTTCTTTTGGAGATTAACACTCTCCATCAATGTAGTGATGAGGGGAAATGTGGGTGTTAAGGTCTGGGTAGGGGGATGTGTCTGCCCAAGAGCTGGTTGGAAAGAAGGGTGACCTATGATGGTTTGAGGGGTGGCAGGATGACCTATATGATGTTGGGAAGATGGACCCGCAATGATAGAGGTAGGGATAGGTAAGGATGACAAAATGATGGTGTGTGACATAGGTTCACTGAGGGTGGATATTGGTTGCTCAAGAATGCTAGCAGTGAGGGGTTCGGTGGGCTAAATGGGAGGTGACGGTGGAGATGTAATGTGTATATTTACATCTGGTTCATAAGGTTAGTTGGGCTGGCCATGTGAACATCTTCTTGAGTGGTGGTAGGGAAGGCGGTAGAGACTTCCATTTGAATCATCTTCCCCCTTCGTGGTCGTGTATCGATCCTTCATTGATCGTATTGAGGAGGGTTGCGATGCAACATGATCCACATAGCTTCTATAATCCCATAGGTCTCTGCCAAAAGGTTCAATGAGTCCACAAAATGGGGATCCGCGTTCTCTGCTTGAAGCATTCGATTCACCATTGCTCTATTTGCCTCCTCTGATAGCTTATGTCTCTTTTGTACCTGCTTGATCGTTTTGTAGAGTCGTTTGAGTTGGGCCGTGTAGGCAGGGGCCTCTTCCTCACTTTCTTCTGATTCATTCCTCTGCATCTCTTCCTGCCCATGTGTCCCTCCCTCCGTGTGCACCCTTCTAGCTGCACTATGTGCCCGTCCTCTCTGGGATGATGATTCGGGGATCATCTTCCCAATGCACCCTTCTAGCTGCACTATGTGCCCGTCCTCTCTGGGATGATGATTCGGGACTGTCCGTGTCTGAGAAGAACTCACTCTCAGATAAGTGAGCTGTCTGCAAGAAGCTTTCAAAGTCAAAAGATGGGTCTTCTGGCAGTGGAGCCATGGATGCAAACTCCGCATCTCTGGGTAGTGGGGGGGCTGACAGAGTGGGTTGTACCATGCTTCCTGATTGGGGTCCTTGAAGATGGATTGTGAAAGGGGCTACTTGTTCTTCTTCTCTATTGGAGGCTTCTGTGGTGACTTCACAAGGAATTAGAACCTATGAAAGTGATCCATGCATTCTTTTAGCGGGTTGAACCCCTGATTTCCGCCCCTGAAAGAATTCCAATTGTGAGTACTTGAGGGCTCGTGCAGTTGGCACATCATAAGCAAGGCATCTGTAGATGATTCTTGTGATGGCGTAGCAACCATTCAAAGTAGGCTTGCTCACTCCTCGCTTGCCTGCTTCATATAACTGATCAAGGATCCATACTGGCATTTTCATAGGTAAGCTCCCGGTCTCTGCTGGGTATAACCCATACCAGATCTTCTTATGAGGCTGGGTGAACCGGTCTTGCGCCGAAAATGCGAAGTGTTGAAGGCACATCTGTAATGGTATGGCGATGTTGGGGGTGAGAGCACACATTTCTTTCAACTTCTTGATTTTATTGTTCTTCATAGACTCCGGTATCAAAGGGTCTCGATCGGAAGGTACATGGGTGCCATACATCTAAAGGGCTTCCCTGATTAAAGTAATACTCAACTCAAACTTCTTCATTTCCTCCTGGTTTGATAGAGAGGGCACCAGGAATGTGCCTGAATGATCTTTATCTCCTGTCGCCTTCAGTGTGGCAATCAAGTAGTAGCACCTCAGAAAATCAGGTCTAGGCAAAGTTGCACTAAAATAATCTTGCAATCCCGCTTTCAGCCAAATATCTTGAAGAGGAGCTGCATTTTGTAAGGTTTCAAATTCTCTTGAGAAGAATTGAAATGTCTACCAGACTCCTCCGAATTCCAACTTGGACTCCCAGATGTGGTCCACATCTCCCAAATCTCCTGGCATCTCATTGAACCAGTGAGAATGCCCCTTTACTCTTTCTGTTAGGCCACTTGGTGGATCTGAGATAGGAATTCTTCTCATCATTCAAAAGATCTTCGGGTCTTGGTGTCAGTGGAGATTCCACAGGCATGGTATCCCAATTGCTTTGAGTACTAGTGCCCGCCTGGGAGCTTGTTCCTGCTACAGCTGCCATGACACTTCTGATGCTTATCTGCTAGAAGAAGAAAGGCACATTACTGTTGCATAAGAAACAGGATGTAATGGTGTTCCCTCCACAATACTAACATGACAATCCAGATGGTTAGTGGTTAGAGGTGAAGTGTTTGTGATAGATGTGAGTGATGATTAGAGGTTAGTGTCATCCTAGATGCATACTTTGGTTATGCAATGGACTCAGAATGCACCTATATCAGAGTGGATGGATTTACAAAACTGGGTCAGGGGGTTTGATACAGGGTTTAGTTCGCCAAACTTTAATCGAGGATTCGTAGTTCTTAGAGCTAAGGACAAGTAAAGATTTATGAGCGAGATTGTGCTGGATTTGGGACCTTTTGGGTACCCATTTCCAGACAGTCTTAGGTTTAACTGAGTGTGTGTTAGTGTGGGATTTAGGTAGAGTTCCTGAGTTGTTTGTCAAGAGGACTTGTGAGTGTTGAATTATGCCCGTGACTAGAGTTGGAGCTATTTGGGCTCGAAAACAGGCCTTGGGCACCCATATCTATCTAGCATTGGGGCTAGCCTTCATTGACCGCTTAGGGACCCAAATAGACATGGTATGCCGAGGAGGTTGCCTAGGGTACTCCTTCACTTGTGTCCTTGATGGTGTGGCTTGTTTTGTGCCTCCTCAAGAACCTGTTACTAGAGCTGTGGGTTTTCCATCCTTGCGTATCCAGATCTGCTTCGCGCCACGAGGTACTCCGTGTTGCATTGGTTGGCACTCCTGCTTCTTGATCAGCGGTCTCCTTCGTGTCGTGTGATGTTTGGTCTGTATGTTTAGAATCTTCTTTGGAATAGCTGGGAACTCCTCATTGACTCCTGTACCTTCAGTAAGATTGACAATCCTCTGCACCATAGAACTCCGGACAAGAACAACATCGTTATCTTCATGTGGATTCCTGGAGAGACCAGGAGTTGGTGCCTTTCCTCATGGTTTGAGTGCTTGATTTTCTAATTCAATCGTAAGATAGTTTTGGCCTGCCCATGCCTGAAGAAGTCCACTTCTTAGGTTGAGGTTGACTGCGTGATCATAGATCCAGTCTTGGCCCAAGACAAGAGGTTCGGTAAGATCCTCGTCTTCACATACTAGCACTTTTGCTGGCATTAGGACCTCTTGAAGGTAGAGGGGAAGCTCCACTTCTCCCATGCAAGGGGTTTCAACACCTCCTAATCCTATCAGATATGCTTCTAGGGGTTTTACCTCCAATTGCAATTGTTGGCAATAAGAAAGCCGAACTGCACTTGTGGCCGCTCCTGAATCAATTAAAGCTCTCACTGTCCTTGCACTCTCTCCTTGTCCTACTTCTAGGGTCACAAAAGGTCGTCGATCAACTATCTTACGGGCCAGTTCACTTGAAGCCTCGCACATGGCCATGTGATAACCTAGAGCTTCATGAGCGTCGGTCATGGGTTGATCTCTACCTTGCCTTCTCAATTTCATTCGTCGAATGCGTTCTAAAGCTTCAGCCTGTGCTTCTTCTCGAATTCTCTTTTCCTCATCCTTACGTTTCTTTGCAGTATTGAGTCGATTGAGCATTTCCTCCGTTAGGGGTTCTTGATATAACTCGACTCTACACCCGCTTATGTAACTTGGTAGTATGTTGCCTTCCAGAGTAGCTAGTTGTACTGCTCCACTTGTGGAGATCCTATTGATAATCATTGGTCCATAGCCTCTTTTCTCTAATTTTCGTGCATGTTGCTTCAATGTGTAGACTAGGACTAGGTCTCCTGCTTTCAATCCTTTATCCTTCACACGTGTATCAAAATACGCCTTTTGTCTCTTCTTGGCTGCATAGATCCCTGCTGCAACTCTCAATCGTGTCTCCCCTAAACGTTCAAGATCAAAGATTCTAGAGGAGAGTTCATGGCCTGTCCAGTCATGCTCTTGTGCTACTTTCAATGTAGGTATCAAAAAGTCCAAAGGTAGCACCGCATTCTGGCCGAACACCATCTGAAAGGGTGTGGCTTGGAGTACCATTTTATAGGCAACTCGGTATGCCCAAACAACATGGTGTAGCTGTTTGTCCCAATCAGAGCGTTTGTTATTCACCAATTTAGTCAGCACATTGCATAATATCTTATTTGTGCTCTCAGCCTGGCCATTAGCTTGTGGGTGATAGGGGGCAGACTTCTTATGTACTACCAAGAAATCTTGGAGAAGGTTTTCTATGACTTCATTCAAGAAGTGTGTGCCTCTATCACTTACTAATTCTATTGGCAATCCGTATCTGGTGAACACATTTTCAAATAAGAACTTTGTTGTTGTTTGAGCATCATTCTTTGTAGTGGCTTTCACTTCTACCCACTTGGTTAGATAGTCTGTGGCCACAATGATATACTCAGCATGGGAACCCTTAGCTGGGGGATTAATAGGACCGACAAAGTCTATTCCCCACTTAGAGAATGCACATCCACCCATCATAGGCTTCAATGGCATCTCATCCTTGCGTATGGGATACTGGGTTCGCTGACAAACCTCACACCTCTTCACGTAGGTATGGGCGTCCATGTGAAGGGTGGGCCACCAAAATCCTGCAAATAGTATTGCCTTGATCACCCTATCTGAACCGAAGTGTCCTCCTGCTACACCTTGGTGAGCAGTCTCTAATATCTTGAGGTATTCACTCTCATGGACACACAGTCTTAGGTAACCATCTTTACCACGTTTGTATAAATTATCACCAATGATTGTGTAATCTATGGCTTCTTGTTCCAAACTCCTTTGTCTAGCCAAATTCATATCTTGAGGGAATGTTTTCGTCCTCAAGAAGGCTACTAATGGTTCACTCCAATCTGGCACTAAAGACACTCGATAAAGAGTGGCATGTTCCACTGGTGGTTTAGTGCAGCAGATTGGGCATTCTTTGCACATTCTATGGACATCAACTTCCATGGTTGGCCAATGCACTCCTAGTCTCCTCAGTGTCTGTAGGGTTTGTTGTTTTGAGTAGTGTTGTTCTAATGCACCTACATGTGCTAATTGCAACCACTTAGCGTACTCGTCCTCTTCCACACAACAGGCTAATACTCCTTGTTCCATATGTTTGTACATAATTCCTACCAAGATATGATACTTTTGAGCTTTTACTATCTCTCTATCTTCTGTGTGTATCACCGGGTGATTAGGCCCGTATGTCAATACTGGCACTAATGGCTTAGCCCACTGAGGTACAACTTCCAAATTAAAAAAGTAAGCATCAGGTAAGTCATCTGACACTCCTTGTGGGGCCTCTCCTGATGTGAGCCTTGAGAGATGATCTGCTCTCAAATGAGTCTTGCCTTTTCTCACCACTACCTCAAAGTCGTATTCCATTAGTAAGAGGAACCATCTTACTAATCTTCCTGTATTGCATGGCTTGTTTACCAAGTACAATAGAGCTTGATGGTCAGTAAAAAATTTAAACTTATTTGCAAGCAAATAGTGTCTAAACTTTTTAACTGCGTATACTAACCCCTCCCGTTCAGTGGTGGTATAATTTCATTCAACTGCATTTAGTTGTCTACTGGCATAGGCAATTGGAAGATCCATATTACCTTCACATGTAGGTTGTGCTAGCACGCATCCAATTGCATAATTGGACGCATCTACATGGACATGGAATGGCTTATTCCAATCTGGTGTGATCAAGATTGGTGTTGAACACAATCTTCATTTGAGCTCTGTGAAAGAGTTCTCACACTCATCAGTCCACTCAAAGTTAGTTAGAAGGGCATACAGAGGCTTTGCAATGACGGCATACATGTGAATGAACCGGCGGTAGTAACCACAATGCCCCATGAAGGCCTGTACCTCCTTGACATTCCTTGGCCTAGGTAGTTCTGCAATGGCTCTCACTTTCTCTTTGTCAGTGGATATGCCGTTCTTTGACACTATATGTCCTAGGATCTTGCCTTGCCTGACCATGAAAACACACTTTTCTGGGTTCAAGTAGACTTGATATTCTCTACATTTGTCAAAGATTTGCCTGAGTTCAGGTATATGAGTCTCTCTAATGTTGGAATGAGCGCATAGATCATCAACATAGACTTCCAAGTTCTTCCTCAAGAACTCTTTAAACACGTGACACATCAATCTTTGAAAGGTAGCAGGTGCATTGGTAAGCCCGAATGGCATTACCCAAAAGGCAAATATGCCCCACTCTGTGGCAAAAGCCGTCTTATGCTGATCTTCTGGTGCAATGGCTACTTGATTGTAGCCAGAGAACCCATCTAGGAAGCTGTACACTTCCTTGCCTGCTACCCTTTCTAATAGATGCTCGGTGATAGGAAGCGGATAACTATCCCTGATAGTGGCTGCGTTAACCTTCTTCAAGTTAATGCATACACGTAATTTGCCATTCTTTTTGGGCACCACTACAATGGGGGATACCCATTCAGTATGCTCAATTTCATAGATAAATCCAGCTTCAACCAAAGCGATCTATCTCTTCCTTGATCTTGGCCGCATAGTTGTCATTGTATGTGTATGGCTTTTGCTTAGAGGGCCTAGCCTCTGAAGTCATGGGGATCGTATGTGAGCAAATGTCAGGGTCTACACCTTTCAGGTCCTTGTAGCTCCAAGCGAATACATCTCAATACTCCCTTAGCAAAGCTATCAACTCTTGCTCTTCTTCTTCCGTCAGGTCATGTCCTATGTAGGTGCATCTTTCTTCTCCTTCTTCTACGGCTACAACTATTTTCTTAGTAGTTTCCTTGCTATCATAGGCCTCTCCTGATTGTGCCTCGCATTTAGGCATTCTTATCACAACTCTCCTATCATCTATCTCATATTTTTTAAAGTTTTCAGGGACCTCAAACAAGGATTCTTCTTCCTCTGGAGTGACTTCCTTCTTCTTCCTCTTCTTGCCTTCAGTTTTAGTGGTCACTTGGGTGGTTAATCTCACATCATTAGTGAGCTCTTCATGTCTCTGAGGGTAAACTTCCACCTCATTGAAGTATTCTTCCTCTGATGCAAATCATTGGTCCATAATGATTGACTCTAAGTCGGAGTCACTTGCATCCTCAAATGCATTAGGGTTAGGTTCGCATTCTTCTAAAATTGCATCTCCCATGATTGGTTCTATTGAAAAGACCGAAATTTCATAGCCATCCTCGTCACAGTGGGGTGTCCATTGTTCTTCATTGATGGCTACATCCATGGTTGCTAAAATTTCAGCCCAGCCATGAGGCTCAAATTCTTCGTCAGGAAAAACTACAGGTGCATAGGCTGGGTCTTGAATTGAACTATGGGTTTCTTTTGCACCTACCTCTCTGGCTTTCTCTCTCTTCTCTTCTTCTACTACTACCTTACACATCCATAAGTGAGTGTCTTCATGCATCCATGAGGATCCAGATCCTATGGAATGCATAGACTCAGTCTCATCTTTGGCTCTATGGATGGGATTCCATTGAATGGGCGGTACGTCTCTATGAGAGTAATCCTTGAGATTGACTTTGGTTGTAACACCTAGATGTTGCAAATACAAGGAATTGGTTCCCCAATCCTGTACCACTTGCAATTGCAGCATAAATGGCCTCCCCAAAATCATCTCGTAGGCTTGGTTTTTGCTAAAGTCGCATATAGCAAAAGTATGCTCAAACTCAACACCACATGTAGTGAGAGTTATTCCTTCTAGCAATCCTAAGGGCCTTTCAATGTGACCATCGGCCATCTGCAATTTCATTCTCGTTGGCATGAGTGCTGGCTTGCCCCAACGCTTCCATAAGGAAGTGGTAACAATTGCAACTCCTGCACCTGAGTCCAAAATTGCCTTGGTTGTGTATCCCTGATGCGTAACTGGTAGATAGGTATTCCCTTCCTCTCCTTCACTCATGTCTCCTATCTTATCCAAAGGTATTTCTAGTATTGTTCTGTGGGATCCTACCTGGGAACGAGATTTGGTTAAGTTTGGCACTTCATTGGCTACGTGTTTCCATACTTCTAGTTTAACTTTGAGTAGCTCCTCTAAAGTGAGGTTGCACTGCACTTTAGTGTTTTTTACTACCTCTATTCCTAGGTATGATCGAATCTTCATTTCTTATCTTGACCGTGGGCGCTCTCATGCATGTTGACTTAGTTTCCCATGGGCCTGTGAAATGTGGTAGCTCTTGCAAGGAATTAGACTCAAAATCTAATCTCTCATGAGATTGGGCACTCTCCTGATCTTCATAAATAGAAGGGATGTCTTGTGGGAATTGATCATGTGCATCATCCACAAGTTCAATGGGAGGAGGGACTTCACTTTCCTTTGCCCACGTCTCTTCTTGAATCTCTCTCAGGAACTCTCGTGAATACCTATTCATAGAAGAAGAAGTGTTTGGTTCAGTGGAGTTAGGCACATAAGCTTCCTGGGGAGGAAAGCTTATTCTATCTCTTGCACTCCCCTCAAGCTGGGAGGAGGCTCCTTTCCTAGACTTTGCAAGTAGCCTTTCCAATCTATCTAATAGACCATCAAAATGCAATGGTGTTCTAGTGGAGATAGAGCCATTGAACAAGCGACTGGCTTCAAACATGGCTTGCGCCAATTCGACCATCTTAGCACAAAGCTTTGTTCTCTCCATTTCTAGATCGGCTCTAGGGTAACATTTGTCATGATCTGTCACGTTTGTCCCTTCCTGGATTTTGGCCTGATATGTTTTAAGCATCATGTCTAGATCCTCAGGAGTGGGATCCGCTAGGACTGATCCTACTCTGGGTGGTGGGTGGGTTACGTGTGGTGGATTAGAATGTTGGGAAATGGAAGGTGGTGGGTTGGAGGAAGATGGAAAGGGTGGTGTGAGAGTGGTTTTGAGATGTGAGTTCACTTATCTTTGCTTTGGTTTCTCTCAAGCTTTCTTCAAGTTTGCTCATTTTCTGTGACCATTGTCTTTTCATTCTCTCCCGGCTATCTCTCCATGCTCTTGTCCTTTTCTTGGTTATACTCTCTGTCTCACTAACCTCAGAACTCTTCTCCTGCCCTACTCCTTGAGTCTGCTGCAAGGCTTGAGCTCTAGTGACCACATGCACGGGGGCAACGGAAGTTATACTTCCCTTAGAGTCTACCATTAACCCAATGACGTTGATAGGAGTCATAGGCATGTTATTAGGGTTCTTTGGGCAATCTCATAAGAGATGCTCTTTTCCGCAGTCTTGACAGAAACCTTGAATTGTCACTGGTTGGGGTTGTGTAGGGGCAGGCAGTGGGCAATCACGTATAAGGTGATCTCCCTGGCATCTGAAGCATGGTCCTCTAGGAAATGGGGGTCGTAACTGCCTAGGTTGAGTTCTAGAGTTGGGGTTTGTGTACATAACATTAGCATACTCAGGCTCCCCACTATTTTCACGTGGGTCTTCATAATAGTATGACTCGTTATGCTCGGGTGACTGCATGTAGTAAGCGTGTGGGCTATCAATATGTGTGGAGTCAAAACTATGGTCACTTGGATCACTGTCTGATAGCAACAGTGTGACTAGGACTATAGCTCTATTCAGATTGTCTTCAACATATGCATATTTCACTGGGATCACATTGGTTGGAGCAGGGGGTTGCTGCGCTAGGACTGGTTGGGGTCTCTGTTGCCCTTGATAAGGTGGCTGATAAGATTGTTGTGGTATGCCGTATTGTTGTGGTGGGTAGTGATTCTGGTATCTACCCTGTTGTGGATATGGATGAGGGTAATTTTGCCTGACAGCTTGTTTGTTATAAGGGCAGTCTTGTGCGGTGTGGTTGGTGTACCTTCGCTCTATGGTGCAGTACTGGCTACTAGGATTCACTTGGGGTTGGGCCATAATAGGACAAACACTTGGCATATGGTCACCTCCACACGTATAGCACCTCTTGACTAGGGCAAATCTTGGAATTTGTTTGCTAGAGACAAACTTTTGAGCTACCTTCTCTGCAAGTTCCTCAATGGATATGGATTGACCCGATGTGAGGCTACTAGAGCTATTCGAATCCTTATAGATTTTTTATAGTTCTAACTCCTCGCCTAGATTATCCTCAATGTCTATGCACATGCGCACACACTCTTCTATAGTTCTGAGGTCCTTTAGATACACATATGACCTGAGCTTGGTGCTCAACAATCCATCTAAGAACAAAGCCACTTGCTTGGCTGGTGTGGGTAACTCAGGCATTGGGCACCTCTCTAGGTATTGCCTAAACCATCTTCCTACTAATCTGACCGTCTCTTGAGGTGTTTGCTTGAAGCTATGAATTAGTGAGGAAGTGTTGTGCCTTATGCCACTCTTAGAAAACTCAATGATAAATGCCTCTAGGAGTTGGTCTATGTTTCTGAACTGCCTCTCATTCAGTGGTTGAAACCATGTAAGGGCAGTGTTCCTAAGGGTTAGACCAAAAGCATTATATTGTGTGAATAGGTCCTCTACCTATTCGGCTTTCAAGACTTGCCTAAATTCTGCCACATGGTCGTACGGGTCTCCAGTGCCATCGAAGTAATTCTTCATGGACTTCACCAGTTGAGTTGGCCTTAGGGTCCTAGTGTGTTCTCTAGGCCTTGGCAAAGGGAATTCATCGGCATTTCTCTGGTTCCTTGGGGCTCTAGGTCTCTCGCTTTCTTCTCTATCTATCCCTGTTCTCATCCTTTCTCTTCCCAGGGAGTTGGCAAAGCTTACTTCAGGTCTGTCTCTACTTCTATCTCTTTGAGCTCCATGAGCTTGGGAGGTCCCAACTCCTTGGTGGCTGTATGACACATTGGACCGAGGTTGGGGAAAAACAAATTCACCCTTCCATGTGTAGGCATGTCTACCATGCTTAGTGACCACGAAGATCCTCTCTGATGTATTGTCTAGGTAGGTTACTTTGCCTGGGCTATCAGGGTCTTTAAACTCATAGATTGTGAGGGATCCCATTTCATGAGGCTGGGTAGGCTTATACCTCCAAAAAGCCTCATCGGTTTCACGGTTTAAAAGCAAATCTATGCTTTTATTATCCTGGGGAATCCACTCTGGAGTCATAATCCTGGTCAAGACTGATTTACCACGAGGAGTCCTCGGCTCTCTCTCTAAGTTCCCTTGCTCTATATCACCCATGTCGGTTTCTGCGATAACATTCCCGAACTCGTCTGTTCTATCTGGGAGAGTGGTGAATACATAAATAGTCCCTTCTTTATCTAGGTATGCTCCATTCTCAAATTTGACTACCGGGTGTTCCAGCCCATGGGGTTGATCACGACTCTTAATCTGGACCACTAATCTTCTCAGGCAGTCTTCGTAGATGCGAGCACCTAGACGATTAGTCCTGATGTATTCCAATTGAGTCTTGTAAGGTCCTTCTGGCTTTTCTAGGTATGCCACCCCTGAACTACCTACTGGTCTCTCCACGTTATAGGACATCTCAGAATCACTTGTTTCTGATCTGGGAGTGTATGGGTAATCACTCAACTGTTGGGCCCAAGACCTAGTAGTGTGATTGACACTAGCCTCAGAAGATTTGAGGCTTTGTCTGTCTCGGCCTAAGTGTCTGCCTGACCTAAGGTTCATATGCCTGGTTTCTCTACCCCCTTGGTCCCAAGTACACTCTCGTTGCAGGTTGATTGGCACCAATCACTTTGTTCTTCTTAGTTGATTATTATGTTTATGATCTTGTCTGATATCACGCCATCAGGAATACTTAAGTGAATTTTGCACTTTATAAGTGATCGATTCAAGTTTACTTTTGTCCCTTAGGGTTTTTGCACTTAAGACCTACTTAATGCTTGCACTTGGTTGATTAGTTCTCTTGGACTTAATTTATGCCTGACGTTGCCCTAATTAATTACCACACCTATGTCGTACTTAGCCTAGGCTAGGAATTGACAAAGGAGGGTTGAGAGAACTTCCAACCTCAATCCTCTGGTTGCTCAGACTGTTGCACAAGCCTAGGAAGCCTTCTCCCAAGCTTGGTACACACCTTGCTAGCTTGCCTTGGAATGGCTTGCTTGCACACAATGTTCCTGCAAAAGATCTCAAGTTAATATAGCTCCTTTACCACAATGGATTGACTGACACACATCAACAATTACAGGCTCCCCTTGGAGTAACTCACTGTACCCCCAAAATCTTATGACCACCTAATTCTACCGAATGGCCAACTTAAAAATACATGTTCTAAAACTCCACGTATGATTCTTACAAAAACCAATCGAGGTCCACGTAGGATTCTCAAAAAGCTTTCCAACGAGACCAAAATCTCATCAATCGGAGTTCGTATGGTGAAGTTATGACCATTCAGGCACCTAGCAGTCAAAACAGACTCTC
>CM035441.1:112141281-112143781 GCA_020310875.1 Ceratopteris richardii | reverse complement strand
AGGGTTATCTTTATCCTTTCCCAACACATTAGCAATAGCATGATCGGCCATATCCAAGACTTGGATTCAAGCATGAAGGTATGGGAGACACTTGAAAGGCTTTATTCAACAAGCACCAAAGCAAGGAAGATCCAACTCAAGAATGAGCTCAACAACCTTAGGAAGAGCTCAGGGAGTAGCATAAATGACTACATACTTAAGGTCAAGGAGTTATCAGATGCATTGGGATCCATTGGAAGCCACGTAGACGATGACGATCTTGTGGCTTATACTCTCAATGGTTTGAGAGATGATGAGAAGTGGAAACCCTTTACCACTTCAGTATATGTAAGGGATAATGTTCCCGATTTTGAGCAATTGGTTGCTCTCATGGTCACCGAAGAAATGAACATAGGTGGAAGTTCAACTAAAAGCAAGGATGCACAAGTTTTCTATGCAGGTAATCAAAGGGGCAAAGGAAGACGAGGACAAGGAAGGGGCAAAGGAAGGTTTGGAGGAAGGCAAGGCCACTCAAGCAATCAAGGACATGACCAAGGCACCTCATCACAAAGAGGGAGAGGAAGAACAAGAGGAAGAGGAGGACGACATCAACAAAACAGGAATCAAGATGGCGAAGGATGTTACATATGTGGCAAGTTTGGCCACTATGCTAGAGATTGCTACCAAGGAGGAAACCAAAGGAAGCTATAATCAAGGTTCTTCATACAAAGGCCAAGGTAATTATTCTTCTACAAGTTCAGAAAATGACAATCTCTTGATGATGCACATGAATGGGAATTCAAGCAAAGTAGATAACACTTGGTATATTGATAGTGGATGTAGCAACCATATGAGTTGCAATTCTTCTTGGTTTACTAATCTACATGTTCCCAAAGGTAAAGGACATGTAGAAACAGGTGATGATACAGCCCATGAGATCTCCCATGTTGGAGATGTAGCTTTGGATGACAAGGAGGAAGGAAGATGTCTCAAGGATGTCTTGCATGTACCTACCATCACAAAGAACTTGGTGTCCGTTGGGAAAATGGTTGAAAGAGGCTATCAAGTAAGGTTCAACAAAGGTGGATGCTTTGTGGAGAACCCTAAGCAAGGTTACAAGGTCATAGCAAGAGGAAAGAAGCAAGGGAGACTCTTCACTTTGGAGGTAAATTCTCATTCCACTCAACATGTCTACTTCACATATGGAAACAAGAGGATTTCGGAGTTGGACTTGTGGCACAAGAGGATAGGTCACATCAACATACAAAGAATGAAGGAAATGCAATTCAAGAGGCTGGTTGAAGGTCTTCCCAACTTCCAAGGACAAGGTATGAAGCATTTATGTGAATCTTGTCAACTAGGGAAGCAAGCGAGACTTCCATTCAAGAAGAGTGGCTACATAAGCCAACATCCATTGGAGTTGATACATACAGATGTGTGGGGGCCAACCAAAGAGCAATCCATTGGAGGTAACAAGTACTTTGTCACATTGGAGGTAACAAGAACTTTGTCACTTCCAACGAGACCAAAATCTCATCAATCGGAGTTCGTATGGTGAAGTTATGACCATTCAGGCACCTAGCAGTCAAAACAGACTCTCAGGGTTCAGGAAATTCCTCCCTGGTTTCTAGGTCTTTTGCCCACTCCTAAGGCTCTAATGTTATCCCAATGTGTCCAAAATTAAGCCCAAATATACCTCAATTCACTCAATTAATTCACTCTAAAATTTTATGCGTTAAGCCCATGTATCACGATAGGTCGGGTCGAGGTGTTGCGATAGGTCGAGGTGTCGTGATACTTGGGAGTGTTGCGATAGGTCGAGGTGTCGCGATACTTGGGAGTGTCGCGATAGGTCGAGGTGTCGCGATACTTGGGAGTATCGCGATAGGTCGAGGTGTCACGATACTTGGGAGTGTCGCGATAGGTCGAGGTGTCGCGATAGGTCGAGGTGTCGCGATACTTGGGAGTGTCGCGATAGGTCGAGGTGTCACGATAGGTCGGGGTGTCGCGATACTTGGGAGTGTCGCGATACCTGGGAGTGTCGCGATACTTGGGAGTGTCGCGATAAGTTGAGGTGTCGCGATACTTGGGAGTGTCGCGATACCTGGGAGTGTCATGATAGGTCCAGGTGTCCCGATACCTGGGAGTGTCGCGATACTTGGGAATGTCGCGCTACCTGGGAGTGTCGCGATACCTCGAGGTGTCGCGATAGGTCGGGATATGGTGAATTTTTCTGTTCTGCCTAGTAATCCTAGGAGCTCTAGGGCTGCCCAGTGTCCTGGTGCACTCAGAATCGTGATTGGGGAAACTTTTCGGTGTGTCACGATAGCTCGAGGTCGATGCCTCAGGGTTTGCGCAGAGAGATTCCGTACCTACTGAGCTTGCTGGAGATGATTATGGAGCTGAAACCTGCAAGAAACATGCAAAAGCACACAAAAACAAGAACACACGCTCGCTCTCTCTCAAACTTGCACAAAACAAATGAGGGAAATGATTTGGAAGTGGGAATATAAGGTGGTGA
>CM035441.1:112131281-112138781 GCA_020310875.1 Ceratopteris richardii | reverse complement strand
CCCAATGCATCTCAACTAAATCCTCCAAGTTAGGAGGCTGATTTGGAAAGGTAGTTCCTAAATTTTAGGGGCACACTTCTCACTATAAAAGGAGCATGTATCCCGACTTCTTTTGGGCCATCTTCTTGGAGTTTTATCTCATGTAACGTGAGCACTAAGTGCTGGAGTTGTGATAAGAAAGCCCCTTGCTTAAGCTAGCCCATTGCTTGCTTGTTTGTTTTCTTTTAGTAGGCATATCTATGTGTGTGCGTAGGCAGTGTTGCAACTCTCTACCCTTGAGTTGTTAGCATTGGTTCTCCCTCATATTGTATCCATTTGATGTAATTATTGTCTCATTGGATAGCTATTAGAGTCTGTTTTATGATCACAAATTATGTGGAGCATTCTCTGAGTAATCTGGGAGCAACATTCGATTTAGTGAATTTGTGTGATTGATATATCTCTCTGTGTGTAGGCTCTGTTGGAAATATTTTTCTCTCTCTTCTAAGGGCTGGTTCTCCTTCTCTATTAATACATATTCTATGATTTTGATGTCATTGGGTAGCTATTAGAGTGCTCTAAAGGTGACCCAATTTTGAGATTCATTCTTTTTATAATCTCTGAGAAAAGCTTGCTCGCGTGAAGTGAGGTCTCTGCTTGACTAGCAGTTGTGAGCATTCAACTAGCTCATGTTGTAGACATTGTTTCTCTTTGTGTAAGCATCAATTTGAAGTACAATTTGTCTTGTTGGAAAGCTCTTGGTGTCTACTACAGGTCTACAAAAGCTCACTGGAGTTCTTTGCATAAGCTCTGAGTAAGAGCACTTTTGGTGTGCCGAGGTCAAAGAAGGATACCTGTGGAGGTCATTCACACTTCGTCGTTGCTTAGGGGTTTAGATACTTCCCCCATCAGTGGTATCAGAGCATTTGGGCATCTTGGAGGCATCACATACAAGCAAGAAGACTTCTTTGAGTTGGTGGTTGAAGATTTGCATCAACAAAAGCTTCTTGGAGGTAGCTCACATCAAGGGGGAGCTATTCTACTCAAAGTTTCAAGAGCACAAGGTATCCATCTAAGGAAAGCTTTGGATTGAGGTAACCTGAGAGCCTCATTTTCATTTTACACACATTGGAGCATTAGCCAAGGGCTAGGTCAAGTATCAAAGACTAGATATGGGAGACTTCAACACTCAAATTGAAAAGCTAGACAAAGGGAACTATCAACCATGGAGATTTAGGGTCTCCAACTATCTTATGGGCAAGGGCCTTTGGGGGTTGATTAGTGGAAGTGAACCAAGACCTAGGTTGGATGAGAATCCAACCAATGACCAGAGAAGGGCCTTTAGGGAATGGAATGAAAGAGACAAGAGGGTTATCTTTATCCTTTCCCAACACATTAGCAATAGCATGATCGACCATATCCAAGACTTGGATTCAAGCATGAAGGTATGGGAGACACTTGAAAGGCTTTATTCAACAAGCACCAAAGCAAGGAAGATCCAACTCAAGGATGAGCTCAACAACCTTAGGAAGAGCTCAGGGAGTAGCATAAATGACTACATACTTAAGGTCAAGGAAATATCAGATGCATTGGGATCCATTGGAAGCCACGTAGACGATGACGATCTTGTGGCTTATACTCTCAATGGTTTGAGAGATGATGAGAAGTGGAAACCCTTTACCACTTCAGTATATGTAAGGGATAATGTTCCCGATTTTGAGCAATTGGTTGCTCTCATGGTCACCGAAGAAATGAACATAGGTGGAAGTTCAACTAAAAGCAAGGATGCACAAGTTTTCTATGCAGGTAATCAAAGGGGCAAAGGAAGACGAGGACGAGGAAGGGGCAAAGGAAGGTTTGGAGGAAGGCAAGGCCACTCAAGCAATCAAGGACATGACCAAGGCACCTCATCACAAAGAGGGAGAGGAAGAACAAGAGGAAGAGGAGGACGACATCAACAAAACAGGAATCAAGATGGCGAAGGATGTTACATATGTGGCAAGTTTGGCCACTATGCTAGAGATTGCTACCAAGGAGGAAACCAAAGGAAGCTATAATCAAGGTTCTTCATACAAAGGCCAAGGTAATTATGCTTCTACAAGTTCAGAAAATGACAATCTCTTGATGATGCACATAAATGGGAATTCAAGCAAAGTAGATAACACTTGGTATATTGATAGTGGATGTAGCAACCATATGAGTTGCAATTCTTCTTGGTTTACTAATCTACATGTTCCCAAAGGTAAAGGACATGTAGAAACAGGTGATGATACAGCCCATGAGATCTCCCATGTTGGAGATGTAGCTTTGGATGACAAGGAGGAAGGAAGATGTCTCAAGGATGTCTTGCATGTACCTACCATCACAAAGAACTTGGTGTCCGTTGGGCAAATGGTTGAAAGAGGCTATCAAGTAAGGTTCAACAAAGGTGGATGCTTTGTGGAGAACCCTAAGCAAGGTTACAAGGTCATAGCAAGAGGAAAGAAGCAAGGGAGACTCTTCACTTTGGAGGTAAATTCTCATTCCACTCAACATGTCTACTTCACATATGGAAACAAGAGGATTTCGGAGTTGGACTTGTGGCACAAGAGGATAGGTCACATCAACATACAAAGAATGAAGGAAATGCAATTCAAGAGGCTGGTTGAAGGTCTTCCCAACTTCCAAGGACAAGGTATGAAGCATTTATGTGAATCTTGTCAACTAGGGAAGCAAGCGAGACTTCCATTCAAGAAGAGTGGCTACATAAGCCAACATCCATTGGGGTTGATACATACAGATGTGTGGGGGCCAACCAAAGAGCAATCCATTGGAGGTAACAAGTACTTTGTCACATTGGAGGTAACAAGTACTTTGTCACTTCCAACGAGACCAAAATCTCATCAATCGGAGTTCGTATGGTGAAGTTATGACCATTCAGGCACCTAGCAGTCAAAACAGACTCTCAGGGTTCAGGAAATTCCTCCCTGGTTTCTAGGTCTTTTGCCCACTCCTAAGGCTCTAATGTTATCCCAATGTGTCCAAAATTAAGCCCAAATATACCTCAATTCACTCAATTAATTCACTCTAAAATTTTATGCGTTAAGCCCATGTATCGCGATAGGTCGGGTCGAGGTGTTGCGATAGGTCGAGGTGTCGTGATACTTGGGAGTGTTGCGATAGGTCGAGGTGTCGCGATACTTGGGAGTGTCGCGATAGGTCGAGGTGTCGCGATACTTGGGAGTATCGCGATAGGTCGAGGTGTCACGATACTTGGGAGTGTCGCGATAGGTCGAGGTGTCGCTGTCGGGTCGTGAGGGATGCTCGGATGGTGGATCAAGTCATCCGCCTAAATCGTTCGGCACACGCGGGGTGTCTGTAGCAAACTCAGCTTATGAAAATAAGGGTTCCAATATAAATTACCTAATTCTATGACTGAAACTAAAGTTCTCTTATAAAAGTAAATAGTTTTAATTAACTATGGACCGTAAGGACGGGCAGCCTCGTACATAGCAACAGCTTCCTGATATGAGATTGAAACTTCCATAATGGGTTCTTCTACTAAACTTTCAGGTAAGCTAGAGGGTTCTGGTCTGTCTAGAGTTGGCGGAATATTTTCAATATTTTCAATATTTTCAATAGTACTGTGTTCAGACTCATGAACTAACTTAGAAGACATCAAGGAAAGTAATGGAAAAACTAATGAAACAATTTGATGCTAACTGTTTTGAATGAATTAAATGATATGCTAATGGTTCGAATTAATAATTCTAATACAACTGGAAGGCCTAAACAATTGGATAATTGTCTAGTCAATTGGATAGTTGACTAAATGAGAAATAAGATTTAAATGGATCTTTAAGCTACCGCTTCACTTCAATTGTCTTCACTTCAATTAATTGTAATCTTCAATGTTTCTGCAAAAACCATTAGGTTCACTGCACTTCATTTGCTCTTCAATTGCTCATTAATCTTCAATGCTTCTCGACACTGCAAAAACCATTAGGTATTAGTAATATTACAAAATCATTAAGAACATAAAAATGATACTTTATCATACACATGCATATGTTCATGCATACATTAAGACCTTCACATACTCATCATAATCACATACTTATTCTTGTCACATATTTAGATATATACCTACTAATAAGTTATCATGCATAATAATGCATCCATTCTTACATTTCCTAATACATTTATTATTAACATGCCTTCACATTCTTAACTATGCTAACTATGCTAATATATATCCCAACAAACTCTTTTAAGCATATTAACATTCATGTTCGTGCATACTAATGCATTTACATATTCTCACGTATTTATACATATGCTTTTTCATTTATATGAATACATACCCTACTCATGCTTTTCATTATGTGCACATACATATGTATACTTATGCACATATATCTATGTACAGATAAAATAAATTATCAATAAATAAAATAACTTAAAAAAATCAAACATATCATTATGTCTCTCTTTTCTCTCTATCGTTGTTTCTTTCTCTCTGTCTCTCTTTCTATGGACAGAATACCTAGCGACACATCTCTCTCTCTCTCTCGTGTCAGATTGTGTGTGTATGCGTGTGCGTGTTTCTGGCTGTTTATGCCAGATGAAACCAGAAAGAATCTGTGAGCTTGTACCCACAGTGTGCATGTAATAGTCGTTAGATAGAAATACTCGAGGAATGTCAAAAGGGTATCATGCGATTATGGTGAGCCTCGATCTCTAGAGTGCCGAATGCATGAGTAGACGGAGAAGAAAGATGCCGAGGCTAGTTTTATCTGGTAAGAATAAGCAGAGACCGCTGAACATAGCCTTTTACGAAGACTATGTTCACAGATAGGTTCTACTGACGTCAAAATTCAGAAGACAGCTACCGACGGCAAACATCACAGACATTTCTCTTGCTGCTATTCCTACTCCTCCTTGATGTGCTTTTGAGTGCTTTCGATGATTGGTGCTTGAAAGCTCTCCTCTCCGCTCGAAATGATACATGTACCTCCATTCCATGTGGAGAATGCACGCCGTAATCAAATGTGACATTTTCTGCTCATAATCGCGCATCATACTCCTTACCGGAATCCTTGCAAAATCAAAGTCTTAATACACTAAATCAATTCTGCAAGTCAGCTTCAAGGAATCAACGTTACACATTTTTTTTTGTGAAAATCATGCCAATACAAAAGCTTGTGATACAAAGCGTCAACAGAAGCGTGGACGAGGTCCCTCCTGCTTTTGCCTTCATGCTCTTATTCCAACTGTCACCTTACGAAGTGAGAGCTCTGGAAATACCTCTGACCTTTTCTATGTGACTCTATGTGCATTCCAAAAGTACAACGGGATTGGCCTTTTCCTCCGAACGTTGTACCATTGTGTGCTATGGACCTGCACAATGAGGGCGCTCTCCGATGTATTTCTCTATGCCAACATAACAGGAGAAACTCCCAGGCACTTACGAAAAAGCTCAAAGAAGATACAGGTCATCCAAACATGATGCGCATTTCTACAATTGTGAATACATAGTAGAGTAATTGACGTCTTCGCAGGGAAATATGTATAGATAACGGTGCGGGCCAGCATAGGTGCACATAGTATGTATGTAAAACAGTATGCCTTTTCTCTCCCTCTCTTTCTCTCTCTACTGACAGGCCACTCCACCCGAAAGCTGAGCAGTGCCCATAGAACTGAACCGTCGTCGCACCCAAGCAAACGATAGGCAATCGCCAATGGTTAGATAGTGTTCAGACCGATGTCTATGTCTGTTTTTGTTCGCAAGGAAGCGCTAAGTTTCTCTCTCTAAACTTACGTAGACAGAGCCTTTCACTTTCTCTCTTTCCTACATGGATGCAATAGATGACATACACGGCAAGGTGAAAAGAAGAAAGAGGAAGTACCTGCAAAAACCATTAGGAGAAACTTGAGCTCAACACACATTTAAATACATACACAAGTCCTTCCTAATCCACTCTTTTGGTTTTAACTTTTTGTCTCCAACCTCACTTTTGCCCACTCATCTCTATCATTCTTTTAATTAACTTTATTCACATAACTCACTTGCTCCATTCTTTTACCCACTTTCATCTTTACCATTCATTTAAAGTTTCACTTTAACCTCCTTTAATTGCATCTTTTATTCAAACCACTCCTTAAATCCCTTTAGTTACACATCTTCTATAAACCATTCTTTTTCCTAGTACTCATACACACCACTAGATATTTATCCATTTCATTTATCATTTATAATTTAATTAGCTTCTTTCTTATTTTAAATAAATCATTTAATTTAAGTTTAGTGTAAGAGTTTAATTAATTAGAACCTTAATATTAAAATGTAAACACACTATTAAGGTAACTAATTAAATCATAATTTAGTTTTATAAGTTAACCAATGCTTAATTCTAGATTAATTTCATTAAATAGTAGTTATTTTACCCCTTGAAACATACTAAAACCCTAGAAAACCTACTTGAAACCCATAAAACCCTATTGAAACCCTACTTATACCCATCAGAAACTCACGAAAATCTTTTCAAACCCTTCTAAACCCTATCTCTAACCCATGATAAATCATCTAAACCCTAGCTTTAACCCATTGGAATCATTTAAGATCCTTTGGATTAACCCTACTGACTTAACCTTATATAAACTTATGAAACCCTAGGGTTATATACCCATGTTTCTTGCATGTATAAATATAAATACTCATTAATTAAGTACTTAGGGTAAACCCTAATATGAACATATGTCCTGCTTCATCCTTCATACCTGATAACATTTTCAAAATAGTTAATCCAATTTGCACAACTGATCAACAGTGATATAAAAGAGGTTTAGAATTCACCAATTAAGTTGCTTTTATTTCCTCTGGTTATCAACTGGAAGATGCAAATCTTCCCGACATCGCGATACTTGGGAGTGTCGCGATAGATCGAGGTGTCACGATAGGTCGGGGTGTCGGGATACTTGGGAGTGTCGCGATACCTGGGAGTGTCGCGATACTTGGGAGTGTCGCGATAAGTTGAGGTGTCGCGATACTTGGGAGTGTCGCGATACCTGGGAGTGTCATGATAGGTCGAGGTGTCCCGATACCTAGGAGTGTCGCGATACTTGGGAATGTCGCGCTACCTGGGAGTGTCGCGATACCTCGAGGTGTCGTGATAGGTCGGGATATGGTGAATTTTTCTGTTCTGCCTAGTAATCCTAGGAGCTCTAGGGCTTCCCAGTGTCCTGGTGCACTCAGAATCGTGATTGGGGAAACTTTTCGGTGTGTCACGATAGCTCGAGCTCGATGCCTCGAGGTTTGCGCAGAGAGATTCCGTACCTGCTGAGCTTGCTGGAGATGATTATGGAGCTGAAACCTGCAAGAAACATGCAAAAGCACAAAAAAACAAGAACACACGCTCGCTCTCTCTCAAACTTGCACAAAACAAATGAGGGAAATGATTTGGAAGTGGGAATATAAGGTGGTGAAGGAGATGAAGATGGAGATGAAGATGGAGATGGAGATGGAGAAAAAACAAGAAATTT
>CM035441.1:112123781-112126281 GCA_020310875.1 Ceratopteris richardii | reverse complement strand
GAATCTTTTATGGACATGTGGAGCAATCAAAGGAAGCCAAAAGCCACGAGATTCCATCAAGAAAAGTCACTCAACCACTCCCCAATTCATCTCAACTAAATCCTCCAAGTTAGGAGGCTGATTTGGAAAGGTAGTTCCTAGATTCTAGGGGCACACTTCTCACTATAAAAGGAGCATGTATCCCGACTTCTTTTGGGCCATCTTCTTGGAGTTTTATCTCATGTAAAGTGAGCACTAAGTGTTGGAGTTGTGATAAGCAAGCCCCTTGCTTAAGCTAGCCCCTTGCTTGCTTGTTTGTTTTCTTTTAGTAGGCATATCTATGTGTGTGCGCAGGCAGTGTTGCAACTCTCTACCCCTGAGTTGTTAGCATTGGTTCTCCCTCATATTGTATCCATTTGATGTAATTATTGTCTCATTGGATAGATATTTGAGTCTATTTTATGCTCACAAGTTATGTGGAGCATTCTCTGAGTAATCTGGGAGCAACATTCGATTTAGTGAATTTGTGTGATTGATATATCTCTCTGTGTGTAGGCTCTGTTGGAAGTATTTTGCTCTCTCTTGTAAGGGCTGGTTCTCCTTCTCTATTAATACATTTTCTATGATTTTGATTTCATTGGGTAGCTATTAGAGTGCTCTAAAGGTGACCTAATTTTGAGATTCATTCTTTTTATAATCTCTGAGAAAAGCTTGCTCGAGTGAAGTGAGGTCTCTGCTTGACTAGCAGTTGTGAGCATTCAACTAGCTCATGTTGTAGACATTGTTTCTCTTTGTGTAAACATCAAATTGAAGTAAAATTTGTCTTGTTGGAAAGCTCTTGGTGTCTACTACAGGTCTACAAAAGCTCACTGGAGTTCTTTGCATAAGCTCTGAGTAAGAGCACTTTTGGTGTGCCGAGGTCAAAGAAGGATACCTGTGGAGGTCATTCACACTTCGTCGTTGCTTAGGGGTTTAGATACTTCCCCCATCAGTGGTATCAGAGCATTTGGGCATCTTGGAGGCATCACATACAAGCAAGAAGACTTCTTTGAGTTGGTGGTTGAAGATTTGCATCAACAAAAGCTTCTTGGAGGTAGCTCACATCAAGGGGGAGCTATTCTACTCAAAGTTTCAAGAGCACAAGGTGTCCATCTAAGGAAAGCTTTGGATTGAGGTAACCTGAGAGCCTCATTTTCATTTTACACACATTGGAGCATTAGCCAAGGGCTAGGTCAAGTATCAAAGACTAGATATGGGAGACTTCAACACTCAAATTGAAAAGCTAGACAAAGGGAACTATCAACCATGGAGATTTAGGGTCTCCAACTATCTTATGGGCAAGGGCCTTTGGGGGTTGATTAGTGGAAGTGAACCAAGACCTAGGTTGGATGAGAATCCAACCAATGACCAGAGAAGGGCCTTTAGGGAATGGAATGAAAGAGACAAGAGGGTTATCTTTATCCTTTCCCAACACATTAGCAATAGCATGATCGGCCATATCCAAGACTTGGATTCAAGCATGAAGGTATGGGAGACACTTGAAAGGCTTTATTCAACAAGCACCAAAGCAAGGAAGATCCAACTCAAGAATGAGCTCAACAGCCTTAGGAAGAGATCAGGGAGTAGCATAAATGACTACATACTTAAGGTCAAGGAGTTATCAGATGCATTGGGATCCATTGGAAGCCACGTAGACGATGACGATCTTGTGGCTTATACTCTCAATGGTTTGAGAGATGATGAGAAGTGGAAACCCTTTACCACTTCAGTATATGTAAGGGATAATGTTCCCGATTTTGAGCAATTGGTTGCTCTCATGGTCACCGAAGAAATGAACATAGGTGGAAGTTCAACTAAAAGCAAGGATGCACAAGTTTTCTATGCAGGTAATCAAAGGGGCAAAGGAAGACGAGGACAAGGAAGGGGCAAAGGAAGGTTTGGAGGAAGGCAAGGCCACTCAAGCAATCAAGGACATGACCAAGGCACCTCATCACAAAGAGGGAGAGGAAGAACAAGAGGAAGAGGAGGACGACATCAACAAAACAGGAATCAAGATGGCGAAGGATGTTACATATGTGGCAAGTTTGGCCACTATGCTAGAGATTGCTACCAAGGAGGAAACCAAAGGAAGCTATAATCAAGGTTCTTCATACAAAGGCCAAGGTAATTATGCTTCTACAAGTTCAGAAAATGACAATCTCTTGATGATGCACATGAATGGGAATTCAAGCAAAGTAGATAACACTTGGTATATTGATAGTGGATGTAGCAACCATATGAGTTGCAATTCTTCTTGGTTTACTAATTTACATGTTCCCAAAGGTAAAGGACATGTAGAAACAGGTGATGATACAGCCCATGAGATCTCCCATGTTGGAGATGTAGCTTTGGATGACAAGGAGGAAGGAAGATGTCTCAAGGATGTCTTGCATGTACCTACCATCACAAAGAACTTGGTGTCCGTTGGGCAAATGGTTGAAAGAGGCTATCAAGTAAGGTTCAACAAAGGTGGATGCTTTGT
>CM035441.1:112103781-112108781 GCA_020310875.1 Ceratopteris richardii | reverse complement strand
GGAAGAGATCAGGGAGTAGCATAAATGACTACATACTTAAGGTCAAGGAGTTATCAGATGCATTGGGATCCATTGGAAGCCACGTAGACGATGACGATCTTGTGGCTTATACTCTCAATGGTTTGAGAGATGATGAGAAGTGGAAACCCTTTACCACTTCAGTATATGTAAGGGATAATGTTCCCGATTTTGAGCAATTGGTTGCTCTCATGGTCACCGAAGAAATGAACATAGGTGGAAGTTCAACTAAAAGCAAGGATGCACAAGTTTTCTATGCAGGTAATCAAAGGGGCAAAGGAAGACGAGGACAAGGAAGGGGCAAAGGAAGGTTTGGAGGAAGGCAAGGCCACTCAAGCAATCAAGGACATGACCAAGGCACCTCATCACAAAGAGGGAGAGGAAGAACAAGAGGAAGAGGAGGACGACATCAACAAAACAGGAATCAAGATGGCGAAGGATGTTACATATGTGGCAAGTTTGGCCACTATGCTAGAGATTGCTACCAAGGAGGAAACCAAAGGAAGCTATAATCAAGGTTCTTCATACAAAGGCCAAGGTAATTATGCTTCTACAAGTTCAGAAAATGACAATCTCTTGATGATGCACATGAATGGGAATTCAAGCAAAGTAGATAACACTTGGTATATTGATAGTGGATGTAGCAACCATATGAGTTGCAATTCTTCTTGGTTTACTAATCTACATGTTCCCAAAGGTAAAGGACATGTAGAAACAGGTGATGATACAGCCCATGAGATCTCCCATGTTGGAGATGTAGCTTTGGATGACAAGGAGGAAGGAAGATGTCTCAAGGATGTCTTGCATGTACCTACCATCACAAAGAACTTGGTGTCCGTTGGGCAAATGGTTGAAAGAGGCTATCAAGTAAGGTTCAACAAAGGTGGATGCTTTGTGGAGAACCCTAAGCAAGGTTACAAGGTCATAGCAAGAGGAAAGAAGCAAGGGAGACTCTTCACTTTGGAGGTAAATTCTCATTCCACTCAACATGTCTACTTCACATATGGAAACAAGAGGATTTCGGAGTTGGACTTGTGGCACAAGAGGATAGGTCACATCAACATACAAAGAATGAAGGAAATGCAATTCAAGAGGCTGGTTGAAGGTCTTCCCAACTTCCAAGGACAAGGTATGAAGCATTTATGTGAATCTTGTCAACTAGGGAAGCAAGCGAGACTTCCATTCAAGAAGAGTGGCTACATAAGCCAACATCCATTGGAGTTGATACATACAGATGTGTGGGGGCCAACCAAAGAGCAATCCATTGGAGGTAACAAGTACTTTGTCACTTTTATAGATGATTGCACAAGGATGGTTTGGGTTTATTTCATCAAAAACAAATCAGATGTGTTTACATGTTTCAAAGCATTCAAGGCAATGGTAGAAAAGGAAACAGGTACATATATCAAGAAGCTAAGGTCCGATGGAGGGGGAGAATATTTCTCCAATGAGTTTTCTGATTTTTTTAATGGATCAAGGCATCAAGAGGCAAGTAACATGCAGGTACACACCCCAACAAAATGGAGTAGCAGAGAGAAAGAATAGATACATTGCCGAGATCGCTAGAGCAATGCTTAATGAGATGAATGTACCTAACATGTTTTGGAGTGATGCAGCAAATACCGCCGTGTATCTTATGAATAGGGCTCCTACCTCAGGGATGCATGGCTTGACACCATATCAAGCCTATTATGGTAAGAAACCTCATCTTTCCCACTTGAAGATGTTCGGATGTACTTGTTATGTACATGTGCCAAGTGAATTGAGGCACAAGCTACAACCAAAGGCAGAAAAGTGTGTGTTTCTAGGATATTCAAATGATCATAAAGGTTACAGGTGCTTCAACCCAAACACAAAGGACTTGAGGATATCAAGGGATGTAGCATTTGATGAGCTACTCCCTTGGTATAAGAAGTATGATTGTATGCAGGACTATGAAGAAGAAAAGCATGGACATGATGAAGAACAAATCGACCTAGAGCTAAGCGGCCCAAGGTGTTCCATCAATGAAGATAGTTCAAGCATGAACTCACCATGGAGGGGGAGATCTTCATCAAGCTATGAAGCACAATCAATCAACAAAGGCAAAGCAACATTGGTGGAGTTGGATGAAGAAGGTAATGAAGTTGAAGATGATGAAGGACACATGATGGAGAAAGAAGCCACGTCAAAGAAAGAGATCAAGTTCCCAAGGCAAAGGAGGTTTATTCCTCCAAAAGGTGAAGAAAGGAAGTCTTCTAGAGTTAAGTATCCAACTCAAAGGTTTACTTATGATTCATACATGGCAACACATTATGCATATATGAACAAAGTAGTAGAAGATCATGAGCCCGATTGCTATGAAGATGCAAGCAGGTACACCGAATGGAAAGAGGCAATGCAAGAAGAGATCGACACACTTGAGGAAAATCAAACATGGACTCTAGTGCCCAAGAAGGAGAACATGAAGGTAATAGGTAATAAGTGGGTGTATAAAGTAAAGAGGAATTCAGATGGATCTATTTCTAGGTTCAAAGCAAGATTGGTGGCAAGGGTTTTGCACAAACCTATGGAGTGGACTTTGAAGAGACATTCAGCCCCGTGGCAAAGATGAGCACCATTCGGACACTCATTGCAATGGCTGCTAGCAAAGGATGGAAGCTTTTCCAATTGGATATCAAGAATGCCTTTCTCAATGGAGACTTGGAAGAAGAGGTATACATGGAGCAACCACTAGGTTTTGTTCATAAAGAGTTTCCACATCATGTTTGTAGGTTGAAGAGGGCACTTTATGGCCTAAAGCAAGCTCCAAGGGCTTGGAACCAAAGATTGGTGGACTATTTGATCAAATGTGGTTACAATCAATGCAAGGAGGATCCATCTCTCTTCATCAAACAAAGAGGAGAACTTGTAGTCTACATGTGTGTGTATGTAGATGATCTTATCATTACAGGTAATGATACAAAAGGCATTGAGGAGATCAAGGCAAAGCTTGGAAAGGAGTTTAGGATATCTTATCTTGGAGATCTTAGGTATTTTCTTGGCATTGAAGTTGTATACAAAGAAGAAGGTATTATGCTCATACAAAGGATGTATATTCTAGACCTACTTGAGAGGTTTGGGATGCTACATTGCAAGCCTATTTCAAATCCCATGGAAGTTAATGTAAAGCTAAGCTCCATTGATGGAGAGCCATTAGAGGATGTAACTTTTTATCGCTCTATTGTAGGCTCTTTCAATTATGCCACAATAACTAGGCCTGACATAGCATATGGAGTTGGAGTGTTATCACAATTTATGCATAGTCCAAGGACTACACACTTGCAAGCTGCAAGAAGAATGTTACGATATCTCAAGGCCACTATAAATGAAGGGTTGTTCTATTCATTTGATGATGATATGCAGGTCAAAGCTTATTCTGATGCAGATTGGGCCGGTTCCAAGGAGGATAGAAGAAGTACAAGTGGTTACCTAGTCATGCTAGGTAGCAAGATCATCTCATGGATTTCAAAGAAGCAACCCATGGTGGCATTATCTTCCACCGAGGCTGAGTATAGAGCTTTGGCTCAAGTCACATGTGAGCTAATGTGGATTAAGAAGTTATTTATGGAGCTTAATTTGCAGTTTGACACATATCCAATTTTTTGTGACAATATGAGTAGCATTCATCTAGCATCGAATCCTGTCTATCATGCTAGAACCAAGCATATTGAAGTGCACTATCACTTCATAAGAGAAAAGGTGATATCGAAGGAAGTTTCAGTACATCATATTGGTACCAAGGACCAAGTTGCCAAAGGCTTTGGATGGAATGAAGATTTCAAAATTCAAGCAAAGCATCAACATGAAGGAGCTTGGATGAGGATGAAGAATTGAAGCTTGAGGGGGAGTGTTAAAAGTCAAGCTTCAAGCTACAAATTCGTGGGGAATCTTTTATGGACATGTGGAGCAATCAAAGGAAGCCAAAAGCCACGAGATTCCATCAAGAAAAGTCATTCAACCACTCCCCAATTCATCTCAACTAAATCCTCCAAGTTAGGAGGCTGATTTGGAAAGCTAGTTCCTAGATTTTAGGGGCACACTTCTCACTATAGAAGGAGCATGTATCCCGACTTCTTTTGGGCCATCTTCTTGGCGTTTTAGCTCATGTAAAGTGAGCACTAAGTGCTGGAGTTGTGATAAGCAAGCCGCTTGCTTAAGCTAGCCCCTTGCTTGCTTGTTTGTTTTCTTTTAGTAGGCATATCTATGTGTGTGCGTAGGCAGTGTTGCAACTCTCTACCCCTGCGTTGTTAGCATTGGTTCTCCCTCATATTGTATCCATTTGATGTAATTATTGTCTCATTGGATAGCTATTAGAGTCTCTTTTATGCTCACAAATTCTCTGGAGCATTCTCTGAGTAATCTGGGAGCAACATTCATTTAAGTGAAGTTGTGTGATTGATATCTCTCTCTGTGTGTAGGCTCAGTTGGAAATATTTTGCTCTCTGTTGTAAGGGCTGGTTCTCCTTCTCTATTTATCCATTTTTTATGATTTTGGTGTCATTGCGTAGCTATTAAAGTGCTCTAATATTGACCCACGTTTGAGATTCATTCTTTGTATAATCTCTGAGAAAAGCTTGCTCGAGTGAAGTGAGGTCTCTGCTTGACTAGCAGTTGTGAGCATTCAACTACCTCATGTTGTAGACATTGTTCTCTTTGTGTAAGCATCCATTTGAAGTAAAATTTGTCTTGTTAGAAAGCTCTTGGTGTCTAGTACAGGTCTACAAAAGCTCACTGGATTTCTTTGCATAAGTTCTGAGTAAGAGCACTTTTGGTGTGCATAGGGCAAAGAAGGATACCTGTGGAGGTCATTCACGCTTCGTCGTTGCTTAGGGGTTGAGATACTTCCCCCATCATATGTGTATGTGTATGTGTATGTGTATGTGTATGTGTATGTGTATGTGTATGTGTATGTGTATGTGTATGTGTATGCGTATGTGTATGTGTATGTGTATGTGTATGTG
>CM035441.1:112016281-112098781 GCA_020310875.1 Ceratopteris richardii | reverse complement strand
TGGTCCCCTTTGGGATAAAACAATCCAAGTCCTCGGTTACTACTCAAGTAGCAACAAATGTGCTTCGCTACTTGCTAATGCTTGACATCTGGACAATGCATAAACCTACTAATTTGAGAGAACAAAATGAATGTTAGGGCAAGTTATTATGCATAAGTAAACCAAGCATCCAACTGCATGCTAATAGAGAACAATATCAAGTGCATCTCCAACATCATGAAGTCTCAACCATATACCTCTTTCCATGGGAGTGGCAATAGGTTTGCAATCTTCAAGGCAAAAAAATGTACTTTGTTTGACTCAAAACTATTCCCCCATCAACATGCATAAATTGAATTCCCAAATAATGATGTGAATGCCCCAAATGTGACATATCAAAAGAGGCATGCAAATCAATCTTAAATTCAGCAATATTCTTATCATTAGGACCATTGAAGAGCATAATGTATACAACAACAATTAAACGTACATCATGTGCATGCTTAACATATGAGGTGCGCTTGGTTGGATTGTTCTCAAAATCATGCTAGAAAGTAGGGATTTATCTTCTCATACCAAGCATGTGGTACTCTCTCTAAACCATATATTACCTTTTTCAAACTACACACTTTTTTTCATGCCCTCTTTGCACAAATCCACAGGGCTTAAATGCATACGCTTCTTCATGTAAATCACCATTCAAAAATGTAGCTATAATGTCTAGCTAATGAACATTGCAATCATGATGAGCCGCAAGCACACAAATGCTATGAACAATGGTCATTCTGCATGTGGAAGCAAAGGTCTCATCAAAATCAATGTCTCTCCCTTTTTTCCTAGAGGAAAATCCCATAAAGACCAAGTAGCATTCTTCATAATAGCATCATATTTAGATTCTATAGTAGCTATCCAATTTTGTGAATTCTATGCTTCATAAAAAAAAATAGGCTTTCTCTCATCACAAAGGCTAGAAACAAACGTTCCATAAAAATCTAATGCAAAGCAAGCACTATGAGAGACAAAATGAGTATGATGATTTGCTATCCCTCAAAGGTTGTACTAGCCATCTAGGCATAGTTTTTGCCTTTTCTATTTCAACCTTCTCATCAAACCTGCATCATGTAAGTCTAAATAAAAAATGGGATGATCTACATCATCATTTGAAACAAGTAAGGGATGAGAAATTCCCTCATTTGCATTAACACTCGATTGTCCACTTCTAAAAAGAGGAAACAAAGTATCATACACATCCTTTGAGCTAGTTGATGTCTCCTTGGTACATGAAAGTAATGGTTGGATGACATCTTCTACAATAAAAAATGGCTTACCAAAATGTGTATATTATGTGGATGATACATAAAATAGTCTTTTGCTTCCATAAATGTACCCAACAAAAATACATTTCATTACTTTATCATACAATGTTTTGTATTTTTTTTTAGACACTAATGCATATGCAAGACAACCAAATACATGTAGATGAGTAACAAATGACTTCCAACCATGTCAAGCCTCATATGGAGCGATAGATTGCAATGCTTTGATGGGGCATCTTTTAAGTACATATCTTGCACAGATAACAACCACAAGCCAAAAACTATGTGGTAAATATTGACTTTTGACCATACACCTTGCCATTTAATGAGAGACATATTCTTCTTTTTACCAACCCCATTTTATTGACATGTATACATTGATGTTCTATCCCACACTGAACCATTAATACATTAAACTTAGATGACATATATTCCCCACTTTGATTAGAACTAAGGGTGTCCATTTTATCCTTCTTTTTAGAAACTCCAATTTATATACATTGATGTTTTATCCCACACTCAATTAGTAATACACTAAACTTAGAAGACATACATTCCCCCCTCGATCAGAATCAAGGATGCCCATTTTATATGCTAACAAATTTGTAGCCATAACCAATCATTTTTTTAAGAATATAAACACTTAGAATTTTCTTTCAATAGATACACCCATGCATGCGTGGAAAAGTCATCATAAATCTCACAAAATATAGGTGAAAAAGATCTCAAAAAAATCAATAGGGATCACCAAATATATCCAAACAACATATTGATTTATAAATGTAGTGCTTCTCAATTTGGTAAGTCACATAAGCAACCCCATTAGGGAAAAAAATGAACCTTGCATAGGCCTTTTGGATTAACGAGTGTTTAGTGATGGACCAATGAGAAGAGGGTGGTGGACATAGTCTAGTCCCTTAATCACATAGGCTAGGCATATGGTTCCATTGTTTTTTTGTGGTCAAAGAAGAAAAAACCACCTTGAACTCGTGATTTTAGCCTTTTGAATGGTTTTGAAAGGCTTCCAAATCAACTAGAACCCTTGGATTGGCTTAAAGATCCAATGATTGAGTTTCAATGGAAAAAGCCAAGGCAACATTGCATTTGGACCCTAGATGCACTTGAAATTAGATGGTTGTGATAAAAAAAGACTTCAAAAATTCACCTTTGAATATCCACCCTTGGATTGGGGCTATAATCAGAGGGATATGCTTAAATCCCATGTTTTTTGGGTGCCTTAACTTGAAGCCATTGGATTGAACCTTGATCTAATGGCTAAGAAGGCTGCCCATGATGAGAAAGGCACCTTTTTGTTGTGCTCCATATGATGCCAAGGTAATTGGATGGCCCAAAATGTGCATAGGTTCTATCTTAGCCCCAATCACAATTTTTTGTCCGATCTTGGCTTGATCTAAGGGCTCAAAACACCCATGAAATATGTCTCAACCCCAAATGCAAGGGTGGCATAAACTGACTTAAAACACTTACTCCATAAGCAATATCAATCCTTGTCAATGAAGCATAGTTCAAGCTTCCCACTATGCTTTGCTAACCTGCAATATTCTCAAGTACATCACCTTCATGAGCACTTAAATTTTGTTTTACCTCCATTGGAGTGTTGGCTACCTTGGCATCCTCCAAATGAAACTTCTTTAACATGCCCTGTACATACTGTCTCTCAGTAATGTAAATTCTAGAGTTAGTATAGATTAACTCAAGTCCAAGAAAATACTTTAGCGATCCTAGATCACTAATTTTCAACTCCTGCATCATTTGATTCTTAATCAGCTTGATGTCATTAGCATCATTACCTGTGAGTATGATATCATCAACATATACACATAGGTATATTACTTCTGAATTAGTCTTTTTAACAAACATAGAAGTATCCACTTTACTCCTGATGAATCCTTGATCCTGAAGGGATGTAGTCAACCTATGGTTCCATGCCCTAGGTGCCTGCTTCAATCCATACAAAGATTTGTTCAATTTACACACATATGTTACCTTACTTGGGTCCTCATAGCCAACAGGTTGAGACATGTACACCTCCTCTGAAATCCATCCATTTAAAAATGCATTTTTTCCATCCAATTGATACATGTTCCAATTCTTTGATGCACCCACACTTACCAATACCTTGATGGTTGGCATTTTGGCCACAGGTGAGAAGGTTTCTTCATAATCAACTCCTTGGGTTTGTGCAAAACCCTTAGCCACAAGTCTAGCTTTGTACCTGCTTATTGATCCATCATAATTCCTCTTGATCTTATAGATCCATCTAGAACCAATTACCTTCATAAAATCTTTCTTTGGCACTAGCTCCCAAGTATCATTCTCTTTGAGTGCTTCAATCTCCTCATCCATAGCTTCCGTGCATTCTGCCTTAGTCTTTGCCTCTTCATATGATGATGCCTCTTCAAATGAGAGGTCTTTTGCAAGATAAACAGAGTGCTTAGTAACTAAAGAAGTGTCATACCCATATTTGAATGGCTTCTTGCTCTCCCTTTGTGATCTTCTGATTGCTTGGTTGGATGATTTAGGTATATCCTCGAACTTCTTCATCTTGACTTTGCCTTTGGATTTCCATGCCTTGAATTCTTCTAGGTTGATGATGTCCTCATCATCTGAATTGATGTCTTCAATCTGGTTTGGTTCCTCCTTAGTGAGGCTTGGAAATTCCTCTTCCATGTCATAAGGTAACTTTACTCTCCTGCATTCACTTTTAAACCAAGAGTCATTCTCATCAAAGACAACATCTCTACTAACCATAAATCCTTTGTTAGAAGGATTGTAGAACATGTATCCTTTTTTATTCAAGTCATACCCTATGAAGATGCACTTTTTTGCCTTAGGTTCTAGCTTACCTCTTATTTGAGAAGGGATATCCACATAAGCAACACATCCAAAGATGGTGCAATGATCAAGTGAAGGTCTTCTACCATGCCATGCTTCATATGGGGTCATTCCATCAAGAGATTTTGATGGCAACTTGTTTACAAGATAAGTGGCAGTAGATACACTCTCTGCCCATAAGTAATTAGGTACTTCTTTCTCATTTAGCATTGACCTAGTTGTTGCAACAATTAGTTTTTTCTCCTCTCTGCCACCCCATTTTTCTCAGGGGTATACCTTGTTGTAATTTCTCTCTTGATTCCTCTATCCTGTAAGAATGCATCAAACTCATTTGAGAAGTACTCACCTCCTCCATCTGACCTTAGTCTCTTTAGACTTCTTCCTGTTTGGTTCTCAACAAGTGCAAGATACTTTTTAAAGCAACTGAATACTTCATCTTTGTGCTTCATAAAATATAAGATAGTCCACCTACTAAAATCATCAATGAAAGATACATAATACCTTGATCCAGAAATTGAGGGATCCTTACTTGGTCCCCATACATCTGTATGGACAAGCTCTAGGTAGTCATCAGGCATGTAACCTTTCCTTGAGAAGGGTAACCTATTAGATTTTAATAATATTCTGATGTTATCTAAAGGAATGGCTTGGAACCAAGTGGGAGTGATAGTTGTTCTTGGGGTTCCTTCCATGTCCACCTCTAGACTATCTTTAATTTGTTGTGGGAGCCATTTATTCTCCTCCATGGCCATTGACATATGTCTTTGTAGAAGACATAGATTCCTTTGTAGCTTAGCATTTCTAGCTAGTTTTGCTCATGTAGCATCTCCTCCAATTCCTTGGCTGCTTTGGTATTTACAATTTGCACTTTGGTATTCAATTCATCGTGCACTTGTTGGAGGGTAAGGTATTGCTCTTGTAATCCATGGTTAGCTCCTTCCAATTTTGCTACTCTGGCTTGTAATGGTTGAGATTTCTCCATAAGAAGAGTGTTACGTGCTTCTAATTGTTGATACTCCTATTGCAATTGTGCTGCACACTAAATCATAGTATTAATCATATTATTTACAGATGTAGATGCAATAGTTATAGGTGGAAATGCAAGGGGAATGGGAATGGGATTGGGTGATGTGAATGGTGTGCATGAAGGTGTTATGGGTGTTGGTGATGTTGGTGGAGGGGGAATGGCAATGGTAGATTGTGGAAGCATAGGTGGAGGGGGTTGTGCCATGGGTGGTGAAATGTCCATTGGGTTGGACAATACTCTTTGTGTGCATTCTACCATGAAAATGGGGATGGTAGGTGAAGTGCATGTGGTGTTTGTGTAAAGTGATGTTGTTACAACTATGTGTGGTCCTAAAGAAAATGTTGTGGGAGTGTAAGTGAAACCTTCCATGAATGAAACCCAGTAAGGTATCATGGACACAAAGGAAACCATCTAAACCTTAGATTCCATGTCAATTTCTATATCTCATGATTGAATTAGATTTTGGAGAAACTAAGGCTTCCATTGCGTCTGGAACGTGCCAAAACCCCAAGATCGAACGTCTATTTGCTGAATTCTGACACCCGAAGGACTTGATTCAAATCGATGACATCATGATGACATCATCAAGTCGCAACCGCCCTTGGGAACCACCCCTGAAGACCTATATAAGGAGGGCTTGGCCACATTCATAATCAGTCTTGCCAACGCCAGTCTTGGGAGCTCAAGGAGTCATGATCAGCAAGTAAGTACTTTCAAGTTCCAGTTCAAGTTCTAGTCTTGTCTCTTGCTCTAGTCTTGTCTAGTCTTGTTTCCTGGACATCTAGCCTTGTCCTATTGTAATCTCGTAGTAGCAGATTCTTTCTAGTTATTTCTTGTATCTAGTCCATATCCCTGAAGGGAATTCTTGTAATCGAGATATCTTGTTCCATACCTACGGTCCCGGGTTGTGGGATCTCTTGTATCATCTCTAGTCAAGTTGTTCATACCTATCAGTCCAGGGGTGTGGGACGTCTTGTATCAATCACGTATTCTTGTATTGTTTTCCCTTCGCGGGTGTTCTTGTAATCATAAGTGTATTTCTGAAATCTTGTCTATTGTAGTCAGAGAGCACAATCTAGTGCTCCCCTGACATTTTGGCAAGACTATCTTCATCAAGACCAGGCACCATGGATTCCCTATGCAAGGAGATTCAATCTACCATAAAGGGCTTGATCGAACATGTCCAAGAGATGAAAAGATTACTACGACAAGATGATCGATCAGTTTCAAGCTATGCCTTGAATATCAAGATGTTGTTTCGTGGAACTACATATGTTGCTCTAGCACAATGGTGAGAACCACGTTAAGAAGCTTCACCTCCTTAATGTCAATCCGCGGAAGAGATAGGAGTGATATGAAGATCGTGAATGTGAGATGAAGTGAAAGTGAAGGTGAGAAGCATAGAAATGCACACACACATACACACACACTACGAAGAGACAAGCAAGACACAATGGAAGGCGAGAAATCCACTCTATTACTCAAGAACACGATTACAAGCTCAAACTAGCTCTAAGCTCACACTAGCCAACATGAACCAACCTCAAAAATGAGCTCTCTAGCTCTTTTTATAGTTTCTAGACTAGTTTTGACCGGTTTCACATCTAGTGACCGGCATAGTTAAAAAATAGGTCCTAGAGGCTATTTGGAAGGGTAAACGATGTCTAAAAATAACGAAAATTGGTACGCGCATTCTACCTAAGCTCCTCAAGCTCGAGGACTCCTCGGCTTGCACAAAATGGAGCTATGAATTACAAAATGAGGTTTTGTCTATATTACATATGTTACAAGAGTGATGAAGATCACTGTTGGATGTTTGAAGAGGTAATAAAAACATATTTGTTTGAAAAATAATCCGACTGGCTCTCTGCTCCGTCTTTACATGCTTCCGTGGCGTCTGTGCCTCTGGCTGCTTCCAACACCCCCCTCCCTCTCGCTTCTGTCGTCCCTGACAGAACCTTGTTGTGAGGTCTGCCGGATGTAGTTCTGTAGGAGGTCTTGAGCGAGGGTGTGCTCGGATATACGAATGCCTCGGGCTAGATCAGCCTCGAGTTTCTCCCAGTTGATAGGTTGCGGCTCGTCTGGTGGTGGGAGCTGATAATGTGTGGAGTACACTATTCGTTCACAGGCGAATAATTGCAATAAGTGTGTGGGCCTGCTTATAAATACCTCTGAATGGTACTCCCAAAAGCCGGTGGTGAACATTTCTTCGAATGTCTGCTTGTAGCATGCCGGTAGGTATTTGATCCTGCAGTGCCAGGCATAACACACCCGTAGCGATGGCGTTGTGCTCATATCATAGACTAAATCAAAGTTGCCATGCTCGAAGCCCGGGGTGTTTACATGGGGAGCCTTGATGCGTCGGAAGACTTTAAAGATTATCTGCATCATGTCAAAGATTTTGACAGTCATGTGCGCGGCAATATCATCCATATGCTTTAACCTAGGGAGCCAGTGGCGGATCGTCGCCATCATGTAGCCTACTGTGGGTAACTCGATTGGTGGCTTGAAGTAGGGATAGTTCACCCAGTCTTGGCACTGCTTATTGTTTTGTACCTTAATAGCGAATGCAGTCCAAGAGCGGCGTCGTGGTACTGGTCCCCAGCACGGGTTAAATTTTAAGTGCAGCGGCGCTTTCACCCACGTGCTCATCATCTCTGGATAGTTTTGCAATAGATCTTTGCGCCAGTCTGGTTGAAGGATTTCACCTCTCTGCGCCCTTGGTGGCAAGTCTTCCGGTTCGAATTGAGTGGCATGCATTGGTTTCATACCTGTTTCTTTCTCTATGGCTGACTGATATTCGGCCATTAACATGAAGTACGGTTTATATTGAAGCTCGTGCCCAGATATGTACCGTCGCGGGGCCAATTGAGCAAAGAATGGTGACTGTAAAATCCTCTCTTCAATCATGGCCATGGCATGTAGTTGTGCCTCTACTCTGGCCGAGTGTGTCGTTCCGAGTTCTTCAACTGTCTTCATCCACGCGGGAGTAGGTAATTCATAGGTCATCTGGCCTTCGGCCGTGACACGTCCGCCTGGGATGGGTATCGGTTCGTATGCCTCTTCAAATGTTTCCTCCACCGGGATAGTGACGGTTTCTTCCTCAGCTGGTAGCTCAGGTGGGGAGTCTGGCCTTGGTGGTGCTTCATAGGCTGCGATTCTAGATTCAAGAATTGTTACCTGGGCCCGGAGTGCGTTGAGTTCCTCTAAAATTTCAGGGGTAGGGTCCACAGGTGCTGGTAATTCTGCTGCTACTTGTACTTGTTGTGTTGCCGGTTCTCTGAGCTGTAGCAGCTTGTGATCTTCCTTTAACTTTTGGTGCTCTTCGTTCATACGATCATAGTCCTCGAGCAATCGCACATGATCATCTAGCAACATCCGCATCGATTCAGATGGGATTGCTTTGAATTTGCTAGGACTTAAGGGTTGGTCTGGGTGGTCCAAAGCCGCTTCCAAGTTCTCTCTATTCTGCTCTTGGAGTCTCTGGTTCTCCTCTTTTGCTGCGGCTAAGTGTCTTCTTAGTAAGCCCATATTTCTAGTGAGCGTTGCATTGCGGATGGTTTGGGCTCGAAGGAGGTTGTCCAAATCCGCAGTGGCCTCTTTTGTTTTCTCCTCACTTTCTAGTTCTAATTTGTGATAGGCCTCTCGTAAATCTTGGTATCGGCTGTTCAGTGAGACATTCTCAATTGATAACAAATTAAGCTGCGTTTGTAGTTCATTCGTCGTTCTCTGCAGCTGTTGATAGTTGGTGCCGAGTGATGCAAACTCATCGCGGACTTGTGTCATGCATGTGAACATGTGTTGAAATGCGGTGTCTATGGCGGGTGATAATAGTAATGGAGTGCTAATTGAAGATGCAGTGGAATTAGATGCAGTGGGGATGGGGAATGGGGTTGGGAAGGTGGATGCAGTGGTGATTGTGGAAAATGGTGACGTGCCTAAATATGAGGGTGCTGTGAGTGGAGTGGGTGGTGGTGAGGTGGATGGTGATATGTCCATGCCATTGGATGTGTCAAGTGCGGTGACTGTGAAAAGCGGTGTGTAAGTGGGTGGTTGTGCAGGTGTGAAGACGGGATTTACAAATGTAGAGTAAGTTACAGGGGGGATAGCTGGAGCAGCTTGGTGAAACGGGGAAATAGGGGTTATGGTAGGTTGGGGAGGTGAGACTGGTGAGAAGGTTAGTGGGGTTAGAAAGGGGAATGGGGTTCTGAGAGGTGGGGGAAACGCTGGGAAGGATGAAGGGGTGAAGGGGTTAACATATGGATGCGGAGGGTTGGGTGTGGGCATGGAAGTATGAATTGGCAGGGCAAAGGGTGCGGTTGTGTTGCCTTGAACTGGTGTGGATGTGGGGGAAGTGGGTGGGTGTGCGGGGGATACAGGATGGGTTGGTGAAAGATGAGGTGAGAGAGGAGTAGAGGGCGTGGATGTTATTTCGAAGATAGTAGTGGTATGTACAACAGTGGTACATGGTGGGGAATCTACAAGGATGGGTTCTGCGGTCAATGAACTTTCGGGGACGAGGCGTGCCTCCCTGACTTGTGCGGAAGACTGAGCTCCTGTTGGTACGCGAATATACTCTCCGGGTTTTGAAAGTAGTCGCACTCGGCGGGGATCAAACTGTGGTAGTTGCTTTCTTTGTAAAAACCTGAGTGCTTCATGGGAGCCTACTGATTTGACTAGCTCCCTGAACCCTCTGATGTATGCGTCTTCGAATCCTCCGGAGATGAGTTCCTGTTCAATTAATGCCTGGCTCTCCTCTTCAGTTAACTTCTTCCGGGCCCAGACTTTCTCCATGGTACGATATAATTTCTTTATAGCCAGCGTGTACGCTGCGGCTTCGAAAGTCTCCTCTTCGTGCGTGCTGGTGTCACCGTGTGCATCGGTTTGTTGGCCTTGGCCGTCTGTCTGTCCGTCATGTGAGCCCTGGCTGGCTTCATCGTCGCCTTCCTCGTCGTCTGTTTCGGTTCTTTCTTCTTCAGAGCTCGACACAGCTTGTCCTTGTGGCAGATCTCGCGGTGTGGTAGGGTAACTGGGGCGTTCATATTCTTGGGAGAACATCTGTGTATCTGAAAACTGGAACTCATTTGAGAATGCCTCCGGCATCTCAAAATCGAATGTTGTGTTTAATGGTTCTGCCTCCATGTGTGGTAATGGGAAAGAAAAGGCTTCCGCACCAATAGTGGTGGGAGCTTCTGCGGTCGTGGTGGCGGGTTCTGTGGTTGTAGCTGCCTGAGGTGCAACTGTACTAGTGGTGGCCTTCGTAACCACTGGTCTGGACAACCTTATGCGAATAGGTTGTACTGTGGGAGCCGCTTCTGTCTGTGGTCGTTCTGGAGAGGGTTGTGGTGATGGCGACTCTGGCACTTGAAGGCAAGGGATGGTGCCTCTCATGCGCTTACCTGCCCGTGTTCGACTGGGCTTCCTGGCTTTCTTCGTCGTTCCTTTGAATGCCTTCAGTTCTTCTCCTGTTAATGCACGCTCGATGGGCAAGTCATATGCTAAGCACATATACACAATTCTAGTGAGTGCACAACATCCATTAAGTACTTTCTTGCGCTCCCATCTGTGCTGTGCCAGATACATTTGATCTATGATCCAGCTTGCCAGATCAACAGTTTGAGGTCCCGTGCATGCCAAATACAATCCGAACCAGATTCGTTTATGGGGCATGGTAAATCTGTCCTGAGCGGGAAATGCAAAATGTTGCATGCATATCCTTAGTGGCTTCGACAGCTCAGGTGTAATTGCCGAAATCTCCTCCCACTTCGTGACATCCCCACGTTTCATCGGTTCTGGAATTAATCTCTCTCGATCTGTGGGTGTGTGGGTGCCATGAATTTTGATGGCCGCTCTGATTAAATCCTTAGATAGGTAAAACCTTTTGTAAGGTGGATCATCCACTAGAGTAGGCAATATGAAGGTCCCTGGGATGTCCTTATTCTCTGAGGCCAGTAGGGTAGTGATTAAGTAATAGCACCTGTAAAAATCCGGTTTGGGCAGAGGATCACTGAAATACTCTGTGAAGCCTGCTCTGGCCCAAACATGAGTTAAATCCTGGGTGCTCTGTAGGGCTTCGAACTCTCTGGAGAAAAACTGGTATTTTCCCCACGTGCGGTCATCAAATGTCAAAGAGGATTCAAATATAAAGTCCGCGTCCGCAAGGGGTCCTGCAAGGCCCTGAAACCAATGAGAGTTCCTGTGTATCTTTTCGGTGTAGCCCATGGGTGGGTTGTCGATAGGCATGGGCCCTGGAAATCCCTGAAATTCCGGCGGTGGAGCAGTCGGGTGGGACTCTGCTCGTAGCACGTTGAGGGGCACAGCCGCTACACTGGGGCCTGCTCCTGATGTTCCTTCGTCGGTTTGCATGGTGACTGATGCGCTAATGAGAAAGATCTGCTACAAAGGATTAACACATTAGCATGGAAATTAATTATGATCCCATTAAAGTGAGACCGCAATCCCTTTCCATAACTGATGCGTAACCCGTGTAGCCAAGTGCTGTGATGTGATGGATGCAATGTTTCTTGCAGCACTAGTGCAGGTCTCTAGACACCTATATGTTTCAGATCATGCATACATTTCTTGATGATATGAGATTACGAGTGATGTGTGATGATGGTGGGTGAATTTATACAAGGTTTAAAGGTTAGTGATTTAGTACAAGGTTGTATGTTAGTCGGGGGGGTAGTTTTATCAGACATGGGGTTAGGGGGAGACGGTTGGACACGTTTCGGTATCCATTTCCTAAGGATCTTGGAGTGGGTGGTGGGTTTCTGCTGAGGGGCAAAGGGTGGTGTCGGGTGTGGTGGTATCGAGGGGTGAAATGAGTTGTGGAGGTTATATATAACATGGCTTATGGGTTGAGCGATGATACATGGTTTGGGTACCCAAATCTGCGTGGGCGTGGGTCTATGGGTAAGGTACTTCTTGGCGATCCACATTTGTCGGATGCTCGGACCTGTAGAAGAAGGTCGAGGGGATGGAGGATATCGATTCTGTTTCTGCCCTGCCTCTTTCTTGTTGATCTCTGCTTGGTTGGAGTTCTTTGGTGCTTTTTGTCCTTTTGGCACCCACATTTGTCTGGTGTCGCTTCCTTTGGGTGGCCTGAACTGCCTTCCTTGTTGTTTCCTCCGATACTGCAGTTGGTCTGGGTTCCTTCGTCGTGATTGACTCTGTCGTGGTTGAGGTTGAGAGGTCGGATGGACACTCTGCTTTGGAAAAGAAGGGAGATCCAACACTTGCGTGACCTGCCCATTAGGAAGTGATGCGTTCTTTAACTTTAATCTAGGCCAGTCCGCAACAAGTTTGGAAGGATGAGCACCGCAGGGTGTCGTGCTCATTTGTCCGCTGATGCAACCCACCTGACCGCTGATTGTGTTCATCTGCCCTAGCGGTTGGGTAGCTGCCCCTTCTAGTTTGCAGGAAGTCCCAGGGAAGATCTCCTGTCGTCCTTCTGATTGATAATTGTCCATAGCCAAGCCCGAGTGGGTTGGTGTAGACGTAACGTGACTGATCTGACTCAAGATCTTCCGGTCTTCCATCGCATGTGTTTCGTAGGGTCTAGGGTCACATCCGTCAGGCGGAATGCCGTTAGGGAAGTCAAGCGGTATCACTCGCCTCTGTTCTAAGGTTCCAATCTGTAAGGAGCCTTGTCTAAGATTTAGGTCCACTGAGTGATCGTATAGCCAATCTTGGCCAAGGATTAGGGGTTCTATCAGGTCGTCATCATGGCACACTAGTAGCTTTGCTGTCATGGTCACATCCTTAATGAGGATAGGAAGGTCCACCTCACCCATGCAAGGGGTTTCCATGCCTCCTAGTCCTATGAGGTATGCCTCAATTGGCCGCATTTCTATTCCTGAATCCTTATAGTGGGACCATCTAATCGCACTAGTCGCAGCACCTGAGTCAATTAAAGCCCTGAGCTCTTGGCAAGGGTTGCCGTGCTCTAGCCTAACTGTAATGAATGGTCTCCTGTCCACTATACGAGGATGAGTTCGTGACTTTACCTCACACATAGCCATGGGATATCTGGGTGTAGATTCCAGATGGTCATAATGTTCTCTCCCTAGTCCTTGTCTTCTTAGCTTCATGCGCTTAATGCGTTCTATTGCTTCTGCCTGAGCTTCCGCTCGTATTCTATTTTCTTCCTCCTTACGCTTCTTTGCCAACGTGAGTCGTCTAAGCATATCCTCCGTAAGAGGTTCCTGATATAGCTTGACTCTACAGCCACTAATATAATTAGGCATTATATCTCCTTCCAAGGTGGCTAACTGTACTGCTCCACTTGTTGAGAGTCTGTTAATGATCATAGGTCCATAACCTCGCTTTTCTAACTTACGTGTGTGCTGTTTCAGCGTATATACTAGAACTAAATCTCCTTCTTTTAGGCCTTTATCTTTCACATGTGCATCAAAATACGCTTTCTGTCGCTTTTTCGCTGCATAGATGCCTGCTGCTGCCTTTAGCCTGGTTTCACCTAATCGTTCCAAGTCCATTATTCTCGCTGATAATTCATGGCCGGTCCACTGATGTTCTTGTGCAACCTTAAGGGTCGGTATCAAGAAGTCCAAAGGAAGCACAGCATTCTGACCAAAAACCATCTGAAAGGGAGTTGCATTGAGTACGGTCTTGTAGGCCACTCGATATGCCCAAACAGCGTGGTGTAACTGTTTGTCCCAATCTGAACGTTTGTTGTTCACGAGTTTCGTCAGTACATTACAAAGGATCTTATTAGTGCTTTCAGCCTGACCATTGGCCTGAGGATGATATGGTGCAGATTTCTTGTGGATCACCATAAAATCCTGTAACAAATATTCAATGACTTGGTTTAGAAAGTGAGTGCCTCGATCGCTCACTATCTCTATAGGCAATCCATATCTTGTAAAGACATTTTCAAATAAGAATTTTGCAGTTGTGTGTGCATCATTCTTTTTCGTGGCTTTTGCCTCTACCCATTTCGTAAGATAATCGGTGGCAACAATAATGTATTCCGCATGTGTACCTTTTGCAGGGGGGTTAATGGGTCCTACAAAGTCTATACCCCACTTTGAGAATGCACGTCCGCCCATCATGGGTTTCAATGGCATTTCATCTCTGCGAGTAGGAAACTGAGTTCTTTGGCACACGTCACATCTCTTTACATAGGTATGAGCATCCATGTGAAGAGTGGGCCACCATAATCCTGCAAAGAGGATGGCTTTGATTATCCTATCGGGTCCAAAATGACCTCCTGCTACACCTTGGTGTGCAGTCTCTAGTATGCTCAGATAATCGCTCTCATGAACACATTGTCTTAGATATCCATCTCGTCCTCTTTTGTATAGGTTATCGCCAATAAGAGAATAGTCGTGAGCTTCCTGCTCTAGACTACGTTGTCGAGCTAAGGTCATGCCTTGAGGGAATGTGTTCGTCCTCAAGTATGTCACTAAAGGTTCACTCCAGTCTGGTGTGAGAGACACATGATATAATGTGGCATGCTCTACTGGTGGTCTTTCACAACAAACGTGGCATTCCTTACACAACCTGTAGACATCTGCTTCCATTGAAGGCCAATATACTCCTAGTCTCTGCAGAGTCTGTAATGTTCGATGTTTCGAATGATGTTGCTTTAATGCACCCACGTGTGCTAATTGCAACCAATTCGCGTGTTCTGATTCATCTACACAACAAGCAAGAATCTTTTGATTATCCTGTTTATATATGCTTCCTGCCAAGATTTGGTATCTCTGAGATTTGATAATCTCTCTTTCTTTGATCTTTAACCTAGGATTCTTGGGTCCATATGTGAGAATAGGGACTATAGGCTTAGCCCATTCTGGTGCTATCTCAAGGTTAAACAAATATGCATCTGGTAATTCATCCGCTACTCCTTGAGGAGCTTCTCCTGAGGTTAGTCTTGAAAGGTGGTCCGCTCTAAGATGTGTCTTTCCTTTCCTGACTACCACTTCAAAATCGTACTCCATGAGTAATAGAAACCAACATATTAGTCGTCCTGTGTTACATGGTTTGTTGACTAGGTACAATAGGGCTTGATGATCGGTAAAGAACTTGAATTTGTTGGCCAACAAGTAGTGCCTGAATTTCTTTACTGCGTAGATCATCCCTAATCCTTCTCGTTCAGTGGTGGTGTAATTCCTTTCTGCTGCGTTTAATTGTCTGCTCGCGTAAGCTATGGGGAGATCTATGCTACCTTCACTCGTGGGTTGTGCTAACACACATCCTATGGCGTAATTGGATGCATCCACATGTACATGGAATGGCTTATTCCAATCTGGGGTAGTCAATATAGGTGCTGAGCACAAACGTCGTTTAAGTTCATTGAATGAATTCTCACATTCCTCTGTCCAGTCAAAATTGGTTAAAAGAGAGTACAATGGTTTGGCTATGATTGCATACATGTGTATGAATCTCCTATAATATCCGCAATGGCCCATAAATGCCTGTACCTCTTTCACATTAGTTGGTCTAGGTAATTCTGCAATTACCTTCACCTTTTCTTCATCCGTAGAGATTCCATTTTTTGACACAATGTGTCCTAGAATTTTGCCTTGTCTAACCATGAAAACGCATTTTTCTGGGTTCAAGCAAACCTGATATTCGCGACATTTGTCAAATATTTGCCTTAACTCTGGGATATGTGTCTGTCTTACATTAGAATGAGCGCATAGGTCATCGACATAAACTTCCAAGCTCTTGCGTAAAAATTCCTTAAAAACATGACACATGAGTCGCTGGAAAGTGGCGGGTGCATTTGTTAAGCCAAATGGCATCACACGAAATGCAAATATGCCCCATTCAGTGGCAAAAGCCGTCTTGTGTTGGTCTTCTGGAGCAATGGCTACTTGATTTTAACCTGAAAATCCATCAAGAAAGCTGTAAACTTCCTTGCCCGCAACTCTTTCCAATAAGTGTTCCGTGATAGGAAGAGGATAACTATCTCTAATCGTTGCGGCATTAACTTTTTTAAGGTTAATACACACACGCAATTTTCCATTCTTCTTGGGCACAACCACAATGGGGGATACCCATTCGGTATGCTCAATTTCGTAAATGAATCCTGCTTCTATCAAGCGATCTATCTCCTCTTTAATCTTCGCAGCGTAGTTATCATTGTACGTGTATGGTTTCTGTTTCGTAGGTTTTGCATCTGGAGTCATAGGGATTCTATGAGAGCATATATCTGGATCTACTCCTTTCAAATCTTTGTAACTCCAAGCGAACACATCTCTATATTCACGCAATAGGGCAACTAACTCTTCTTCTTCTTCGGTCGTCAAATCATGCCCTATGTATGTGCATTTTTCTTCTTCTCCTTCTATGGCAACTATTACTTTCTTGGTTTTCTCTCGGTTATCATATACTTGTCCATCATTCGCTTTTCTATTAGGCATTCGTACCATGATTCTTCTATCTTCGATTTCATATTTCTTGAAGTTCTCGGGTACTTCAAATAAAGATTCTTCTTTTTCTGTCCTAGTGTCTTTCTTCTTTCTTTTCTTGCCTTCACTCTTGTTAGTCACTTCCGTGGCTAACCTCACTTCATTCGTAATTTCCTCATGTCTCTGAGTGTGAGTCTCTACTTCGAAAAAATATTCTTCCTCTGATGCAAAGGGAGAATCCATGATAATTGATTCTAAATCAAAATCGCTTGCATCCTCAAATGCATCAGTGTTCGGTTCACACTCTTCTAAAATTGCATCGCCCATGATTGGCTCTATCGTGAAAACCGATATGTCATAGCCATCCTCGTCACAGTGGGGTGTCCATTGTTCTTCATTGATGGCTACATCCATGGTTGCTAGTATTTCTGCCCAACCATGGGGTTCAAACTCTTCGTCTGGGAATACTACAGGTGCATAGGCTGGATCTTGAAGGGTTCGTGGATGTTGTTCTGCACCTAAGGTCCTTGCTTCTAATCGTTCTTCCTCTTGTTTGGCTACTTTACACATCCATAAATGGGTATCCTCATGCAACCAAGAAGGATCTGACTCTAATGAGTGCACGGATTTTGTTTCTACTGGTGTCTTATGGATGGTGTTCCATTGTATTGGGGGTACATCTCTATGTGAATAGTCTTTAAGATTGACTTTGGTAGTCACTCCTAAATGTTGCAAGTACAAGGAATTAGTTCCCCAATCTTGTACAATTTGCAACTGACGCATGAATGGTCGTCCCAATATCATCTCATAAGCATGGTTTTTTGCAAAGTCACAAATGGCAAAGGTATGCTCAAATTCTACACCACAAGTGGTGAGAGATATTCCTTCTAGTAAGCCTAATGGTTTTTCTATGTGTCCATCGGCCATTTGTAGCTTCATCCTGGTGGGTCTTAATGCTGGCTTACCCCAACGTTTCCATAAAGCGGTGGTAGCTATGGCTACTCCGGCTCCTGAATCTAAAATGGCTTTCGTGGTGTAGCCCTGATGGGTTATCGGAAGATAAGTGTTACCTTCCTCTCCTTCACTTACATCTCCGATCTTTTCTACGGGTATCTCTGATACCTTGTTTTGTGATCCTATTTGTGAGGGAGTAGTAGCAAGCTCGGGGAATTGATTTGCTACATGCTTCCACAATTCTGGTTTTACCTTTAACAATTCCTCCAGAGTGAGGTTACATTGTACCTTAGTGTTCTTGATCACTTCCGTGTTTCTAGGGATTACTGATTCTTCATTCCTCACTATTATCGTGGGTGCTCTCATACTCATAGACTTTGCTTCCCAAGGTCCTGTGAACTGAGGTAATTCTTGTAAAGAATTAGATTCAAATCCAGTGGGTTCACTCAGTTGTTCCTCCTCTACATCCTCGTAAATAGAGGGAATGTCTTGGGGAAATTGTTCCTGCAAATCATTTATTTCTTGAATAGGAGGATGAGTTCCTTGTTCTTTTTTCCATTTTTCTTCTTGTATTTCTCTCAAAAATTCATGTGAGTACCTATGTATAGAAGACAAATTGTCTTGACTGTCTGTATTGGGTACTTGAGACAGGGATGGTGCATTCCTTTCCTGTGTCTCTGGGACAATAGGGTTCCTATGCTGATCCTTTTTCTCTTTGCTTTCTATCAAATCTTCTAGCCTCTCCATTAGTCCTTGAAAGTGTAATTCAGGTTTTGCCATGTTATTCCAATTAAGATATCTAGAGGCTTCGAACAAAGCTTGTGCTAATTCTACCATCTTCATGCAAAGTTTAGTTCTCTCAATTTCCAGATCAGCTCGAGGGTAGTTCTTACTCATTTCAGCTACTTGAGGTCCCTCTTTTAATCTAGCCTGATATGCACGAAACATCATGTCTAGATCCTCGGGTATGGGTTCCGCTAAAACAGATCCTGATTCCTGAGCTGGATTCTCTTGATTCAATTCCTGTGAAGTTAACTCTTGGATTTTGGCTCTAGATTCCTTTAAACTTCCTTCCAACTCAGTTATCTTTTTACTCCATTTTCTCTTAATTCTTTCTCTAGAATCTTTCCAAGATTTTGTCTTTTTACTGCTAGATTCTGCAACTTCGCTGGTTCCAGCTACTTTCTCTTGATTAAGCTTTTGGTTCTGTAAGAGCGCCTGGGCTCTTGTTATAGCTTGGATAGGCACGTATGTAGGGTTGGATCCATCTGCGTTATTTACAATACCTATCACGTTAATCGGTGTCACATTCGGAGCATTAACAGGGTTCTTAGGACAATCTTTGATTATGTGCTCTTTGCCACAATCAGCACAAAAGCCTTGTATGTTATAGTACTGTGATTGCCTTGCTATTGGGGGATGTGGGCAATCCTTTATGAAGTGATCTCCTTGACACCTAAAGCATGGTCCTCTAGGGCCCTGTGGTCTCTGTTGTCTCAATTGGGGCCGTGGGTTTGGGTTTGCGTACATCACATTAGCATAGTCTGGCTCCCAACTAGGTTCCATTGGTGGACTATCATAATGATATGTCTCCACATGTTCTGGTGACTCCGTGTAATAAGCGGGTGGACTAGTTACATGGGTAGAGTCAAAACTGTTTGAGTTCGGGTCACTTTCTGTGATCAAGGGTGACGAAGGCACTAAGGCCCTATTTAGGTTCTCTTCTGCAGCAGCGTATTTGACTGAGATGACATTCGCTGGTGGGGGTGGCTGCTGAGCTAAGACAGGTTGAGGTCTCTGTTGAGCCTGGTATGGGTAGTTCTGAGGAGGCCTATAGTAATAAGGCTGAGCATTGTATTGGCCTTGATACCTACCTGGCTGCTGGTATGCTTGCGGATAGTTCTGTCTCACGGTTTGTTTGTTGTATGGGCAGTCCTGAGCCGTATGATTCGTGTATCTTCTCTCAATTGTACAGTATTGGCCACTAGGATTGGCTTGAGGTTGTGGTGCGTTTGGACACACGTTTGCCATATGGTCACCACCACAGGTGTAACAACGCTTGTTTGTTAGCACCCTCGGTTTACTAGAAACTCCTAGTTTCTGGGCCACTTTTTCTGCTAGGTCCTCTATCGAATTAGACAATTTTGTGGATGCTAGAGAAGAACAATCTGAGTCCTTATAGACCTTTGAGAGTTCTAATTCATCTCCTAGGTTGTCCTCGATGTCTATACATATTCTTACACACTCCTCTAGCGTTCTGGGTTCTTTTAGGTACACGTAGGAGCGTAGTTTAGAGCTCAACAAGCCATCTAAAAACAATGACACTTGTTTAGCTTGTGAGGGTAGCTCTTGCATTGGACATCGTTCAACATATTGTCTAAACCTACGTCCTGCCAGTCTAACTGTTTCTTGAGGGGTCTGTTTAAAGCTATGAATCAACGAAGACGTGTCATGTCTAATCCCACTTTTAGAGAATTCGGTGATGAATGACTCTAAAAAGTGATGGATGTCTCTAAATTGCCTTTGTTGCAAAGGTTGGAACCAAGTTAAAGCTGTATTCTTTAACATTAGTCCAAATGCGTTGTACTGCGTGAACATGTCTTCAACTTGTTCGGCTCTTAGTACTTGCTTGAATTCTGCGACGTGGTCGTAGGGATCTCCTGTCCCATCAAAATAATTTTTCATTGATTTTACCAATTGAGTGGGTCTCAATACTCTTGCGTGTTCACGTGGTCTAGGTAGAGGAAAATCATCTCTACCACCTGGTATTCCATGATCTCTTTGTCTATCCGTGGTTGTTCTATCTCTCCCTACGGGATGAGTGAAGCTTACTTCGGGTCTTTCTTTATTCTTTTCTCTTTGATTTCCAAAGGCTGATGATGTTCCTGCCCCTTGTTGACTTGTATTCATGTTCGTTCTAGATGGAGGGAATACCAATTCACCTCTCCATGTATATGTGTTTCTAGCGTGGTCAGGCACCACAAAGACTCTTTCTGAAGTTTCATCCAGGTATACAACCTTTCCAGGTGTATCTGGGTCCTTGAACTCATAGATTGTGATGATACCTACCTCACTAGGGTGTTCCTTTCTGTACCTCCAAAAGGCTTCATCGGTCTCTTTATTTAACAACAACTCCATACTCCTGTTATCTTGAGGGATCCACTCTGGGATGAGTACTCTTGTTAATACGGATTTCCCTCTAGGTGTTCTAGGTTCGTCTAATGGTTCTTTTCCTTGAACTTTCGCTTCCGTCTCTAATTGAATAGTGCCAAACTCATTAGTATCGTTTGGCTGCGTACTTAGGACGTACATGGTTCCTTCTTTGTCTATGTAAGCGTCTCTCTCAAATTTCACCACTGGTCTCTCCAATCCAATGGGTTGATCAGGGTTGTGCAGTTGCACCACTTGCCTTCGCAAACCATCCTCATAGATGCGAGCACCTAATCGGTTGGTTCGGAGAAACTCTAATTGCGTTCTGTAGGGTCCTTCAGGTTTTTCTAAGTATGCTACATTAGACCCTCCTTCTGGTCTTTCTGTGCTAAATGCCATTTCTGATTCGCTAGTATCTGAGCTCTCGTAAGGGTAACTAGTATTCAATTGTTGAGCCCACGATCGAGCAGTAGTTCTTACACTCGCCTCTGATGATCTAAGGCTTCGTCGGTCTGACTTGCCTATATGTTTGCCTGATCTAAGGTTCATTAATTTTCTCCCTTGCTCACTTAATTACACACTTAGATCGTCTCTGATTCTTTGTTATTCTTTTTGTTTCTTTTTAAAGGTCTTTAAGTTCTTGTCTTAATGTATGCGTCAGGAATTCGACTTTCCGTTATAATTTTGAGTTCTCGTTCCGTCAGACTTAGGTTCTTTCCTTTAGGGTTTTCGCGTCACACACACCTTTAGTCTTGGACTTGAAAAAATTACGTATCTTGAACTTGAGGCGTTCCTTTCGTTTTAAATCCACAATGCTAACGTTTAGCCTAAACTAAGAATTGACTGAGGGGGTTGAGTAATCTTCCAACCTCGAGTCGGCTTTTCTGTTGCTCTGATGCCCTGTTGCCCAAGAAGCCGCGCTTCCCAAGCTCTACTGTCTTCACTGCCTTGCTTGCTCGCCTTTGATTGCCCTTGCTAGACCTGGAAAAATCCAATGTTAGACCAATTCACAGGATGATCAAATACTTGAGTACATATACCATTTAAGTCCTTCCCTTTTTGCCCAAATTTTCAATGTGTACCCCCTGGCTTCCTGGTCCCTAACTGAGTGAACCTCAAAATAACTTATCCAAAATTAGATGTATTCTTTATGAAAAAAACAGTTGAGGTCACGTAGTACTCGTCACGAGCTTTCTAATGAGCTATTAAGCTCAAAAAACGGACTTCGGATGAAAAAGTTATGAGCGTTCAGGCCCTGGGGGGTAAAAACTGACAAACAGGTTTTTCTCTAAATATGAGCTAAGGGGTCTCCTATGAGTCTAATGGTCCAAAAATTTCTCAAAAATTCCCTCAAAATTGGTCAAAAATTGAAGTCCAAAATTTGCGATGGGGGTGCACAATCGCGATGGTCTGGGACCGTCGCGATGGTCCGAGCGAACCGTCGCGATGGCCCAAAAAATCGAACCGTCGCGATGGCCCGAAGTGAACGATCGCGATGGCGTGAGGTCGAACCGTCGCGATGGCCCGAAGTGAACAATCGCGATGGCGTGGAAATGGACCGTCGCGATGGTCCGGAAAATGAACCGTCGCGATGGCGCGGTCAACGGTCAAAGGTGAACCGTCGCGATGGTGTAAGGTTGAACCGTCGCGATGGCTCGATCAAGCGGACAATCGCGATGGCGCGGGTCAACGGTCAAAGGTGAACCGTCGCGATGGTGTAAGGTTGAACCGTCGCGATGGCTCGATCAAGCGGACAATCGCGATGGCGCGGGTCAACGGTCAAATGTGAACCGTCGCGATGGTGTAAGGTTGAACCGTCGCGATGGCCCGCGATGCGATGGCTTGAGCCAATCGCGATGGTCCGAATTTTCGAAGTGTCGCGATGGTCCAAAAAATGAACCGTCGCGATGGTCTATCGTGACACGTGGCACTGTCGTGGCGATGGCGTGAGCCAATCGCGATGGTCCGGGGTCAACTGAACAATCGCGATGGTCCAAGTGGACCGTCGCGATGGCTCAAGTGAACCGTCGCGATGGTCCGAAAAGTGAACCGTCGCGATGGTCCGGCCGAGCCGTCGCGATGGCGTGAGCCAATCGCGATGGTGCGACACAATCGCGATGGTTCGAGCCAATCGCGATGGTCCACCAAACAACGAATTTTTGAAATGCAAAAATGGTTCCGTGTATGCGCAGGGCTCGCCTACCTCGTGGTGTGGTCGCCTACCTCAAAGTCCGAAAGTTGCAGACCATCGCGATGGTCCGCCCTACTCGGAAATTTCTGATAGAAAGTACATGTTTTACCTTTTGGAAGCTCTCCTGATGCACTGGAGCTCTGTACCTGCAAGAAAACTCAAGAAAACACAAGCACACACAAGCACAAATACTCTCTCTCACTCTCTCGCATGCACAAATGAGGGGAAATGAGGAGAATGGGTGGATATGGTGAATTTTCTGATTTTTTTGGAGATGAAGATGATGATGCGATGATGAAGATGGAGTGTGGGGGAGGTAAAAAACACTAAAAACTAAGTAAAAACAATAACAAAAACTGAAATTTTTACCTTCCAACGCCACTTCTTGCTATACTCTTACCATCACACATTCGTCCTAGACTCGTTCCCCGGCAACGGCGCCAAATTTGGTGTTGCTCTAGCACAATGGTGAGAACCACGTTAAGAAGCTTCACCTCCTTAATGTCAATCCGCGGAAGAGATAGGAGTGATCTGAAGATCGTGAATGTGAGATGAAGTGAAAGTGAAGGTGAGAAGCATAGAAATGCACACACACATACACACACACTACGAAGAGACAAGCAAGACACAATGGAAGGCGAGAAATCCACTCTATTACTCAAGAACACGATTACAAGCTCAAACTAGCTCTAAGCTCACACTAGCCAACATGAACCAACCTCAAAAATGAGCTCTCTAGCTCTTTTTATAGTTTCTAGACTAGTTTTGACCGGTTTCACATCTAGTGACCGGCATAGTTAAAAAATAGGTCCTAGAGGCTATTTGGAAGGGTAAACGATGTCTAAAAATAACGAAAATTGGTACGCGCATTCTACCTAAGCTCCTCAAGCTCGAGGACTCCTCGGCTTGCACAAAATGGAGCTATGAATTACAAAATGAGGTTTTGTCTATATTACATATGTTACAAGAGTGATGAAGATCACTGTTGGATGTTTGAAGAGGTAATAAAAACATATTTGTTTGAAAAATAATCCGACTGGCTCTCTGCTCCGTCTTTACATGCTTCCGTGGCGTCTGTGCCTCTGGCTGCTTCCAACAACATATCAAGCAAACTACATGGTTAATCAATTTCGAAGTGGCCTCAATCTTGAAGTCAAATATCTCTTGCTATCCATGCCTTAAGCAAACACCTTGGAGGATGTTATCAATCAAGCAATTCAATGTGAGAATCAGTTGTTAAAAGAAATCCAAGTCCAAGAGTCAGAAGTCTTGAACAAAGAAGACATTATTCCTCAAGAATCTGAATCAAGAATCTTTGAAGGCCAAGAAGTCATTACGAATGATATGGAGCATAAAAATTATGAAGATAACAAGAAGATAAAGGACAAAGAGGAGTTCGTGTTCAATCAAGGAGGTGTGCTTACTCAAGGCACTCCATCAAAGATCTTGGAAAAACTACAACACAACACTAAAAGCTCAAAGGACCTATCTTGTCATGAAGCTAAGGAAGCTCAAGGGAGACCCAGTCCTTCACCACCTTTCAAGATTAACGATCATGAAGAATTCGAGGTTAATCATGTCTTAGATTCAAGAATCTCACGAGGACGATTGGAATGCTTTATTTATTGGAAAGCCTATGACATCAGTGATCGTACTTGTGAACTTACAGAAAATCTTCAGAGAGCAAAAGTCAAGGTTCGTGAATTCCATAAGAAGAATCCAATGAAACCCAAGTTAGAGAACATGGCCGCTCCTCATGGAACTCGTCGCTTGAGGGGGAGGTGATATCATGGACACAAAGAAAACCATCTAAACCTTAGATTCCATGTCAATTTATATATCTCATGATTGGATTAGATTTTGGAGAAACTAAGGCTTGCATTGCATCCGAAACGTGCCAAAACCCCAAGATCGAATGTCTATTTGCTGAATTCTGACACCCGGAGGTCATGATTCAAACCGATGACATCATGATGACATCATCAAGTCGCAACCGCCCTTGGGAACCGCCCTTGAAAACCTATATAAGGAGGGGTTGGCCACATTCATAATCAGTCTTGCCAACGCCAGTCTTGGGAGCTCAAGGAGTCATGATCACCAAGTAAGTACTTTCAAGTTCTAGTTCAAGTTCTAGTCTTGTCTTTTGCTCTAGTCTTGTCTAGTCTTGTTTCCTGGACATCTAGCCTTGTCCTATTGTAATCTTGTAGTAGGAGATTCTTTCTAGTTATTTCTTGTATCTAGTCCATATCCCTGAAGGGAATTCTTGTAATCGAGATATCTTGTTCCATACCTACGGTCCCGAGTTGTGGGATCTCTTGTATCATCTCTAATCGAGTTGTTCATACCTATCAGTCCCGAGTTGTGGGACGTCTTGTATCAATCACGTATTCTTGTATTGTTTTCCCTTCACGGGTGTTCTTGTAATCATAAGTGTATTTCTGAAATCTTGTCTATTGTAGCCAGAGAGCACAATCTAGTGCCCCCCTGACATAAGGTGATATGGTGGTGACAATTGTTGTGGATGGAAAAATGGAAGAAAAGAAGGGGAAGTAGGGATCCCTTATGAGAGGAACTTTAGTGTAGGTGGTTACAAGGAAATGGATACTACCAAGAGTGGGTCTAGGGTAGCCTACTACACTGGCTATGATTGTGTGGGCAATGATAGGTTCTAGGAGTTTGGTGGAGGTATTGTATAGTGGTTGGTGATGGTAGCAAAGAGTGTTTCTTCGAAAGTAGGTGCTTGGAAACTGAAGTACATTGTGGATGCACTAGTTTTGGTATGGGGCAGGGAATTACGAGGTGTGTGGAAGATGGTTTTGATGGTTTGGGTGGTTGTGGTGGTCTCTATGGTTGTCTGTACATTGATAGTGGTGGGAGGGGATGGAGGTTGTTGAGGGGAGATTGGCAAGGTTTGAACAAAAGTTTCTACCATCAGGTCAATGGTAGTTGTTGAGGTGGCCTCTTGAACTATAATCACTTTGTATTCTAATATGTTCATCGTTATGTTCTTATCAGTGCATGATCGTGTCTATACACACCATTGGTCATCATCAGGTGTTGGCTTTTGCAACATTGTATAAACCGCTTCTATAATTTCCAAGGTATTTTTCATAAGTTGGAGTGTCTCAATAAATTGTGGAGCCACCCTTTTCTCACTTAAGATTTGATCAATCAATGACTTTCCTATGGTGAAGGAATGCAATGTTGTTCTTGCACACTCACAATTGTGTCATAAAATCTTTGTAATTGAGTTGTATAGGTAGAGTCAACTTTAGCTTCTCTGTCTTCTTGTTCATTATCATGTTCTTCATTGTCGTGCTACTCTTCCTCTTCTTCTTCTTCTTCGTCTTTGACTTGTCCTTGCTGTTCTTCTTCATGTCATTGTTGATCAACCTCCCCTTCTTCTTACATCTTGGAGAATCCTTTCAAAGTCTTCATTACTAATCTCTTCCATATGGATTCCTCCGAGGAATTCTAAATCAAAGGGCATAGGGGAAAAATCAAGTTGGGCCCATCTATACTTCTTCTTGGCAGTCTCAACATGAGTGGTCATACTACCCTTTGTGGTGCAAGAGTCACATATGAAGTCAGTTTGGCTCCCCTAGGTTGAGTGCACAGTATAGATCCTCTCATCCTCTTAGATGGTGGTGCAAAGGATTTCTTTCTCTTAAATTATTTTTAATCATTTCCAAGATAGTGCTCATTGAATGAGTATATTGTATGCAAGGCATCTATAGATTATCCTTGTAAGGGCAAAACATCCATGCGAACTGCCTTTTGTGGCCATCAATTATGAGCTAGGTGGATCTTATCAATAATCTAGTGGGACATGTTGATGGTTAGGTTTTGCATATCGGCTACGTATAAATTGAACCAGACTTTTTTGTGAGGCATTGTGAATCTCTCCTACCCTAGGAAGGTCAAATGTTGCATACACATCTATAGGTGGAATGTGATGTTGGGTGTCATGGCTGCCATCTCCTTAAGTTTGTGAGATTCTTGTCCTTCATGTTTTCAAGAACTAAACCTTCCTTCTCGGTGGGGATGTGCATACCCTGCATGTCTAAGGCTTCATGTACTAGGTTGCTTGTCAAACAAAATTGCTTTAACTCATTGACATGCACTAAGAATGAGATCACAAAAGTATAGGATGCTTTGGGATCCTTGCTCGGCATTATCAAGTTGTTGGGAATATTAACAATGCATAAAGTCAGACTTTAGAAGCTTTACACCAAAATACTCGGCTATACCCACTTTGCCACATTGGACATAGCTCTGATACATTCTATAGATGCCCAAATTCTCTTTTAAAGAAGTGGTACTTTCCCCACACATTGTTGTATTGGATCTCTACTTCCCAAATGAAAGATCCTTCCCAGAGGGGTCCCCCCACTTTGCTAAACTAGTGAGAGTTCTTGTTGACTTGGGTTGTATGGCCCATCGGTGGATCTTGGATTGGGATGATGTGCAAGTCCCTTATATTCTCTTACCATTCCTTAAGTTCATCTAATATGGTCAGGCTCTCAATGTTTATGGTTTACTGACTAGCCCCTGCTTGCGAACTAGTTCATGCCGTGTCTACCATGGGGCTCACATTGGTTGTTGCTCGTAGATCTGCTAGAAGAAGAAGATCATATTAGCATTGCATTAGAAACGACATGATACCTTGTCCCCTTTCGAATACCAACATGATATTCCTTTTGGTCAGTGAGTTAGTAAGGGTGTTGTGTGGTGTGAATGTGAGTGAATTTTAAGAGGTTAGTGATTTCTCTATATGCATGCTATGGATGTGCGATGTATTGAGAATGCATCTATCCCTCTATAACATTATTTACACTATTGGTTCAGGGGCTTTATTACAAAGTTTGACTTTTTTCACTTCCCTTATGGGATTATAGATTCTACCATTGGTGACGTTAAAGGGTGTCCGTGGTAGCTCGACATGAATATGGGACTTTTTAGGTACCCATGTCCAAGTAACTCTAGGTGTAGTTTTATGTGTTGGTGTGGTGATAGCAGATTTCATCCTAGATGTTGGTGGGGTGAGTGCCTGTGAGCATTGATTTACCCCTAGGGGTTTATTTATAGCTACTTGAGCTTGTAACCAGGTCTTACACACCTAGGGTTGTCTACCATTGGGATCCACCTTTGTCAACTGTGTAGGTATCCAATTAGAAATAATTCAATGAGGCTTAATAGATGATGAGAATCCATCTCCCATCTTGAGTTGAGATAACTCTGATAGCACTATGAGGAGATGGTTTGATACACTCCAAAGATGAGGTGGTGCTACACAAATCCTGCTCTACACCTGCCAATGTAGCTTTAGAGTACCTTAGTAGGCATCTTTAGCTTCCCAAATATGAATTTGGACCTGGTATGTACCTTGGAGCATCATCCTCAAATAGTTATAGCAAAATAGATAACTTTTAGATTTGAAGGACTCCAAAAAGTTGCTATTTATGGACTAGGTTCTTCTCAAAAAAGTACTCAGTGCTCACTAATTGATTACAATTGACTTGAGAGATTTTAGACATATCTAAATGAAGACTGTAGCTCACTATTAGAAGTTATTTCACTAATTTAGGACGAGTCTATGATGAGAAATTATATTAAGAAGTTGAGGGTGTAAACTCCACTTTTTAGGCAGATGATAATGAGAAAACATAGGTTGTTTGCTGAGAACTTATCTCACAATCTAATGAAACAAATGATGTGTAGGTGAAGGATTGCTGTTGAGGAGTGGAGTTTACCTTGAAGATGAAGAATGGAGAAGGTCCATGAATAGTGTTACATGCAAGATCAGGGTGTCACAAGCGTTTTCCTTGGTCAAGGTATTTTGAATTGTTCTTATAATAGTAAAGCAAGAATTGTAAAAGTAGACTTATAGTTGTTGGTTGTCTTCTTCAAACTCCGCACCATCATGAACATTTGAAGTAAAACTTGGCATATTAGGGCATTCACGTATGATTAAGAAAGGTTACATTCATTCCATATTCAACAAAGGCCTATGAGGAATGGTTTAATTCTTCTACAATGAGGATTTTGTCCACGAATTGCATGTTTGAAATCTTACTGTTTATTGTATGGATTTGAACATACATTGTCTATATGGGGAGAAAATGTTAAGGATTCATTATGCACATTTTTGTTGTAGAAAGAAGTTCCTTTTTATTGGTTCTGAATCCGAATGAACGAGGGACCTTATGAGAGCACACTAAGGAATTGGGAATGAATTCTATATTTCTGAACATTTAGTTCAAAATTTTGTCTTGATTGTTTCCTTCCATATTACTAAACTAAAGAGGATATGGCCAAATGGATTGTGCAGAGTGTATGATACTTTGGAAACACCTCTTAGAAGTAGTACTAACTCGAGTAATGTTCTGGCTACCATCCAAACCTTAGGTTGTGACTAAAATTTTTGAGTGGTCATACCAAGAACAGTCCATTTTTTTTGTCATGAATTCTAGACCTTTTTTTTAGCTATAAGAGGTGCAAAATTGAACTGAAGTAGGATAGGTGGACTTTTTGGTCCTAAGGAATGTATGTACTGATGTTTGAATGGATATTGTTCCTGGAATTCTGCATGTCACATGGATTTATTTGCTGTGGTGACATGCTCTTAACCCTGGCTTAACTCCAATGTTGCTCTTGTTGAAACCAAACCCTTTTCATTTGAACAAAGACCTGGATTCATAAGAAGTGACCTTCTTTAGGCATGCATTATTATCTCAAAAGTTCTACTTGCAAACCATAAAAAGCCTGGTGTTTTTTGGTAGTGCTCCAACAAGAGAAGATTTGTACCTTCCTATAGTAGCCATAAGCCATGAGCACTTCAGTTTGAAGAATTTCTTTATGGTATCTCTGTGTGATATATTGGATTTGAATCAAATAAAATATTCCTCACCAAAATAGGCTGCTGAAATGCATAAGCAAGGGTAATGGAGAGAGAATGTATTTCTACTACAGTAAAATTTGTAGGAACAAGACTATGTAGAGAAGAGGGAAAAATATGTAGTTCAATTGGTGCAATAGGCCTCTTGATAGATTATGCTTGGCACAATATTACATTCGTGTTGATTGGTTCCTTTCTGGATCAAGAGTATTGATTGAATTGAGCAGTGACGGGCATGTATAGTTGGCTTATAGCGGTACTCAAAGGAGATACTCTCAATTGGAAAGACTAACTTGCTTCATAAAATGAAAAGACTTAAAAGACTATGCTTGAGAGAACTATTCATTGGACTTCTCTACTTATACAATTGTATTTTTAGAATGATAAAAGTCCTGACTTGGTAACTTTGAAATATTTGGGATTCTATATAAGACTAGATATGTAGGTCACAAGACACTTAGACCTTTAAGTACATAATGTAATCTCAAACTCCAAAGGAGATTAAAAGGGAGGGTTTACCTTTTGTCCAAGTCACTTTACACTTGGATATGCATGATCACTTGAAGCACAAACACTATTTTGTGATCAAGTGTATCAACAACTAATTTAGGATTCATTTTATTAATATCTTTGTGGATCCATCTACTTGATGAAAACTTAAGGAGATTGTTCTAATATTCTTCTAAACTAGCCTTTTAAAATTTAGTTCTTTTCAAGAAAGAAAAGAAAGAAAAGAAAGAAAGGTGATGAAGAACATTTAGAGCATAGAGGCACAATAGTGATTCATGAGCAAGGTGCATAGTTGATAATAAAGCATTTGCTAAACTAAGTGTAGGATCTTCTAACCTACATCCAAGGATTTATTTGATCATCTTAGTGAGTGAGGGAGTGAATTTGAAGAAATGTCTTTTTCCATTAAAATGGATGATGTTCAAATGGAAATGGTGTTCTTATCCGAGGTAGAAGGAGAATACAATGTTATTTTTATCTATGATAAAGAAAGTAGGGCATTGTGCATCTATGTCTAAAGATCCATGGGGTTTATCCCTCGATAAAATCCAAAGCATGTATGATAAAGTGACTTTGTATTGGAATCCAATTCTAAAGAAGGAAAGCAATGCCTATATGAATATGAAAGGTTCATTATTTGTCTTTGATGCCAATCCTCAAAAAAATGGGTGAATATGGACATGAGGTCCTTGATGTTCAAAACATGAACTTTAGTGGTGGTCCTAGTGGAATCACATGTATCCAGCCTCAATCCTTAGGTGTTGATGATCCTGAACAAATCTATGTAGCAAGAAATCTATTCTTGGCTAAGATGTTGTTGGATTCCTAGAATACTAAAGTATGTTACTCTATTGAGACTAAGGAGCCTTTCTCAGCCTTTCCCCTTGTAGGAGTGGGTGCGTCATTTGTGAAAGGTCAAGATCTGAGACACTAAGGTGCCGTACATGGCAATATATGAAGATCAAATGAAAAGTGAGTTTTGGATCTTACATCTGGATATATAGACAATTAATTGTATTATGGATCACCCATATTTTTGAATGGAGTGACTAGCGTGGAAACACTCTATCCTAGTTCCCTACAACAATCACATGCACCTCAAGGGAAGTGTGGAGATTCTAGATTTACACAAGCACATCAAAATGCTACTAAGATGCACAATCAAGGTACATGGACAAAAAAAAATGAATAGGTAGAATCCTCCTGAGCCATAAGAGGCAATCAAAAGGCTTGATTTAGGTAGAGGGCATATGCCTACTCAAGTTGTAAATTGTATGCAAGAATCATATGAAGGTCATGGGGATCCCTACAACCATGTCGTAGAATTTAAATAAATTCTCCACACTGAGAAGGTAGATGAATTTGCATTCAATATGAGAATTTTGGGCTTACACCCAAAGGATCTACTTTGACATGTTCCAATCGATGCTAGTTAAGAATTATCAAAACTTGGATAAACTTGTAGAGGAGCTTTTTGGACAATTTTCCAAATGAGGAATTAGGCATGACATCTCCTCTCTAATCAAGAACTACAAAAAAAATAGGTTTAGAGATATAGTGAGATTAGCTATGTGATGACTCAAGTAGTATATATCTTGAAATCCACCTCGTGAGTTTCCCTCCAAGGAAAAGATGGTGACTTTATTCATTGATGGACCATCAATGAATAAAGTCACCATAAAAGGTTAGTGTTTATAAGATGACCATCAAGTATGGAAGAATGTGCTGACTTGGAGGATAACTTGAAAATCTCAAAAGATTCTCTTAAACGTAGCAACACAAGTAGTGTATGATTTTATTAATCGTTAAATGACCTAACAGAGAAACTTGCAAGGAAATTGAATCTCACTACTAGACCTAATAATAATTAAGAGAGGAAACACCATTTACCATTGTGTTGTTGATCTCTCTAGTGGTTTCGGTTCTATAAAAAATCAAGGGCATAGACCTCAAAAACATTGTAACAACTCTCAATGGTGTGATGTTGAGCAATCACACGATTACTAACTGTTATTACAATCAATAGACTATACCTCAACAACATAATACTCAAAAGCTATAGAGATATCAAAATCCACCATAGTTTTAGCATACACAACCACAATATCAATAGGGAAATAATCAAAACCAACAATTTAATTAATGCAAAGATAGTATTAGAAAGGAGATCTATCTTATGGCCAAAAAAAAACAACAATATGATCAAGGGCTAAGATATAATAAGTATGGGTGAAATCCAACACATCCCATGCTAGGAAAACAACCTCCTCATCCTAAACAGGACATTCCACTCAAGTATATGATACTAGGTCTGGTTGTAAGGAGAATAATTTTGTGAGTCAAAGAGTTCTTTGGAGGTCAAGCTTCTAGGGAGGCTATGTAGAATCGCATGACTGATTATCAGCGGGAAAACATGGTGAGTGAGAAGTAGAAGAATACATGAAGAGGAAGAGGGAACTATTTTACTGAATGGTATATCGGCTACACTAGAAATCCGAGCAATTCGAGGGAAGCCTTTGAGGGTGAGAGGGTTATGATATGTGTGATTGATTAGCAAGAAATGAGCAAGTAGGTGAAGGGTTGCTACTCGGGACTCGAGTCTACCTCGAACATGAAGAATGGAGAAGGTCAATGAACAATGTTACGTGCAAGATCAGGGTGTCACAAACATTTTTCTTGGTCAAGGTATTTTGAAATGTTCTTATAGCAGTAAAGCAAGAATTGTAAAGTACACTTATAGTTGTCGGTTTTCTTCTTCAAACTCTGCACCATCATGAACACTTCGGACTTTGCTTTCAATGGATATACCCATGCATGCCTGGAAAAATCATCGATGAAAGTCACGAAGTAAAGATAATTCCCAAAAGAAGGTGTCTGCATAGGACCACATACATCACTATGTACAAGCTGCAATTTATGAGTAGCCCGAACTGAACCATCTTTTGGAAAGGACAAATGCTGCATTTTGCCCAAAATACAGCCTTCACAAACATGTTTAGGAGGTGCCTCAAGTTTGGGCAAAGAAGACACCATTTCAGAATTTTGCAGGCATAGCAAACTAGCAAAATTCAGATGACCAAAGCTTTGCATCTGACATAGCCTGAGAATCATTTACTGCACATGCCAAATCATTTACAGATTTTTTATAGTCTATGAGCTTATACAGCCCAGGACATAAAATGCCAGAAGCAATAATCACATCGCCATTTGACAGATCATGAACTGTACACTTGTCATCAACAAATTTCGCAACCAAGCCAATCTTGGCTAATGCAAAAACTGATAACAAGTTCTTCTTGATCCCTGGCACAAATAAAGCATCTGACAGTGAAAGAACTACCATCAGCAGTAGTCAAAATGATCTTACCAACTCCCATAAAAGGATAAGAGGAGTTGTTGGCGCATGTAACAGTATTCCCTGTAGGGGCAGGCTTGAGTGAAGAGAAGAAACTGCGTTGCGAGGTAATATGTTTGGTCACCCCACTTTCAAAATACCAAACATTTGAGTCTACTACAGACATGCACTGCTCATGAGAAGATGGGTCAAAACTGCAAACACTAGTAAACGCCCATTCTTCTTCCTGCACAAGATTAGCAGACTCTGTTTTTGGTGTAGAGGCCTCTACAACAACCATTCCAACCTCTTTCTTCTTTGCCTCTTTAGCAACCAGTTTTGGACAGTTCTTTATGATATTATCATTCCCTTTACAGTACTTACAAAACAATTTTTTCTTTTTTGATTTCTTATCATCTTTATCTTCCTTCTTCGAATGTGAAAAATTAGCAAATTTCTGCTTACTAGTCAAAGAGCTCCATTTTCCTTTGCCCTTCTGACTAGCCAGGAAAGCTTGATCTGCAACTCGCATAATGGACCTATTCTGCCTGGACTGATCTTCCTACAACAGAACAGAGACTAAATCCTCAAATGATAAGGCATTTGGATTGCCTTTCATCATTAACCAAAGAGTAGACGCAAAACTCTGATATGAATCAGGAAGACCATTTAGAACGGTCTGCACAAGTGAACTATTTGGTATAACCTCATCATCAGAAATCAACTATTCCTTCAAGTCTTTGATCTTTGTTAGGAAATTGTCCATAGAATCACCTTCATTCATGTGCTCACTCTCCAACTGTTTTCGGAGGTAAGCAACACGAGCCTCATTCCTAGCTTGATACAATGTGGTAAGTGTATCCCAAGCATCCTTAGCTATTCTAGAAGAGCGAATGTGAGGAATAATGGCACGTTTGACAGACAAAGCTATCAATGCATGTGTCTGGGCATCTCTGCCATCCCAGCGAATCTGCTCTGCAGTAGGTGCAACAGAGACCACAGCACGAACAAGAATATGCAGAATACCATCATCTTCGACAACTTCTGCATCAGCTTTAATACCTGTAGTTGTAACAGTTGCAGGGGTGATAGGATGTTTTTTGACACCCTACACAATGTTCCATAGTCCTTTTGCAACCAACACATGTCGCATCATATAAACCCTTAACGGGTAGTTGGTACCATCCAACTTATCCTCAATAGCCAACATACGGAATACATCATTGCTTTCAGCCATGGCCGGTGACCAAAATACCTTGATGCAGAAAATTGATTGTATCTCAAAAAGTTGAACAAAACTGCCCAGACAAATTCCACTAGACCTGTAGCAGACTTCGAGACGCTTATACTGGCGAACAAAAACTGGTATATATCTTTGGTACAAAAAGACAAAATAGCCTACACAAGCGCTATGATAGTGCGTTCGGAGGCCGAAACAAGCTCAAATCGCGATTTTGGCACCAGAAAGCAAAGCGGTTTTGATCTCAAAAACACACTGAGAATGCTCACCAAAATTAGTGTGATTCTGAGATTGCAACCGGAGGAGTGTCGACGGCACCCTAGATGAAGCGACGACCTGCTCTGATACCAATTGTTGGAGTTAGATGTCTGCGGAAGCACGCGAACAACACAAGGAAAAAGAAGAAGCTTGGAGCACAACACACAATATTGAATGTATTACTAGAGAATGTACAAAGATAAGTAGCCCATTAGGGCAATAGGCGTATATACAAGCCGGGGGAAAAAAACCTCCTAAAGAGGGAAAAAAGTGCCCCGACAGTCTTAGTGTGTTCACACACATCACTACCCAAATATATCAACAATATCATATTTCATACATGGCCAGAAATATGAAGCTTTCACTTTCGCATAAGTCCTAGAAAAACCAGGGTGTGCAGAGAAAGGTGCATGATGACAGTCATACAGAATCTTTTCTTTCAAAACAGATTTCGAAGAAATACATAAACGAGAATTACAATACAAATCATTATTATTCAAATGAAATTTTCCCTGAAACATAGAACCTGGATTCGTGCTCGAAAATTTCAAGATTGCTGCATAAAATAAATCGTCTTTTCCAATATCAAAATCAGAGGATAAAATAGAAATTGAACTGCATAAAGGTTTACGACTCAAAGCATTGCCCACTCTGTTTTATTCACTTAGCAATTTGATCCATCATTTTTGTCTATTGTTAAGTAAAGGGTGAGTAAATATATATTTAAGGCTCTGATGATCTGTTCTTCATTCAAACTTTACTCCAAGCAATAAGTGTCTCCAATGTTTAAGTGCATGAACAACCGCAAGCATTTCCAAGTCATGCATTGTATAATTTAATTCATGTTTCCTTAGTTTCCTTGACTCATAAGCCACTGCCCTTCCTTCTTGTGAAAGTATGCATCCGATTTGACTTCCACTAGCATCACATGCAACAATAAATGGCTTCCCTACTCAGGTATCTTTAGCACACAAATTTTGATAATTTTTTGTTTTAACTCTTCAAATGCATTTTGACACTCATTGTTCCATGTGAACTCTCTATTTTTCTTTGTCAATTTTGTAAGAGGATTTGCAATTCGAGAAAACTCCCTAACGTGTGTCCTCTCATATTGTGCCAAACAAAGGAAGCTTCTCACATCTCTCACACATTTGGGTGTAGGCCAGTCAACTATGCTTTTCACTTTCTCAAGATCTATGTGAATCCCTTCCTTAGAAACAACTCTCCCCAAATAAGTCACTTCCCCTTTTTCAAAAAAACATTTACTCATCTTATCATATAATTTATGCTCTCTTAGTTTCTATAAAGTCTTCCTGAGATGCAATGCATGTTCATCATCATCCTTAGAATACACAAAAATATCATCAAGAAAGACTAATATAAATTCATCGAGATATTCATGAAACACATTATTCATCAAGCACATAAATGTTGCAGGAGCATTTGCCAATCCAAAAGGCAAAATTGTGAACTCATAATGACCATATCATGGTGTAAAAGCGGTTTTGGGTATGTCCTCGGACTTTACTCTAATTTGATGATATCCCGATCTTACAGGAGAAAGGCTATTGGATTGTGAGAGAGTGAGAGGGTGTGCCCCTTAAGAATGTGGGAAAGGGGGATTTTGGAGCTCTTGGCTGAAAAGAAAGGACACAGGGAAGAGGGCAAGTAGGTGCCGTACTGGTGGGAATTCTAGAGGTGTACTAGGTATGGTTTTTTTTTTTAATAAAGGAAGTTTGGCCTTAGCCTACTCTCCCGGATTTGAATTAAATAAAGAAAAAGTACAAGAGAAGGGGACTAGTGCCCGCGGGATCCCCCGAATCCCACAGAGCGAGGAAAACTTTTATAGAGAGTAGATGGATTTACAAGAAAAAGGTTAATCGCCCACTCATCACCCTCATGCGGGGCCCACATGGGTAAAGTGTGTTCTTGATCAAAAGGAAAGGGGGGGGGGGGTTTCTTACAATTAGCAATCCTTTTGCCAAGGAGGAACAGTGAATACTCAATCAACCAGAGTTTCGAGCGTTTCAGAGAGTCGCGGAGTAGCCGCTCGCTTCTCCCAACAGAGCCGGCTTTCAACTTATATATTTCTGAAGACTAATTTTCATTTCGATGATCTGCCATAGCCTTCGTGGTAGGCCTTGCAAGGCTTACATGGAGTTATAGAGGAGGTTGATAAATCATGTGGAGCCCACTTGATTATAAGCTTATTGTTGACATACTGTAGCTCTTTGTGATGTCTGAAGGGGGGGTTTTCTTACTAGGTCTGGTTGTAAGGAGCATAATTTTGTGATTCAAAGATTGCTTTGGAGGTCAAGCTCCCAGGGAGGATGTGTAGATTTCTCACGACTGATTAACAGCAGGAAAACATGGTGAGTGAGAAGCAGAAGAATACATGAAGAGGCATAGGGAGCTGTTCTACTGAATGGTATATCCGGCTAGTGCACTATAAATCTGAGCAGTTCGAGGGAAGCCTTCGAGAATGAATAGGTTATGATATGTGTGATCGATTAGTAAGAAATGAGCAAGTAGGTGAAGGATTGCTGCTGAGATTTATAGTGCACTAGCCGGATATACCATTCAGTAGAACAGCTCCCTATGCCTCTTCATGTATTCTTCTGCTTCTCACTCACCATGTTTTCCTGCTGTTAATCAGTCGTGAGAAATCTACACATCCTCCCTGGGAGCTTGACCTCCAAAGCAATCTTTGAATCACAAAATTATGCTCCTTACAACCAGACCTAGTAAGAAAACCCCCCCTTCAGACATCACAAAGAGCTACAGTATGTCAACAATAAGCTTATAATCAAGTGGGCTCCACATGATGGGGATGAAAGGTTTATCAACCTCCTCTATAACTCCATGTAAGCCTTGCAAGGCCTACCACGAAGGCTATGGCAGATCATCGAAATGAAAATTAGTCTTCAAAAATATATAAGTTGGAAGCCAGCTCTGTTGGGAGAAGCGAGCGGCTGCTCCGCGACTCTCTGAAACGCTCGAAACTCTGGTTGATTGAGTATTCACTGTTCCTCCTTGGCAAAAGGATTGCTAATTGTAAGAAACCCCCCCCCCTTTCCTTTTGATCAAGAACACACTTTACCCATGTGGGCCCCGCATGAGGGTGATGAGTGGGCGATTAACCTTTTTCTTGTAAATCCATCTACTCTCTATAAAAGTTTTCCTCGCTCTGTGGGATTAAGGGGATCTCGCGGGCACTAGTCCCCTTCTCTTGTACTTTTTCTTTATTTAATTCAAATCCGGGAGAGTAGGCTAAAGCCAAACTTCCTTTATTTAAAAAAAAAACCATACCTAGTACACCTCTAGAATTCCCACCAGTACGGCACCTACTTGCCCTCTTCCCTGTGTCCTTTCTTTTCAGCCAAGAGCTCCAAAATCCCCCTTTCCCCACATTCTTAAGGGGCACACCCTCTGTTGGCAGCATACGAGAAGATGCAAGTACGAGCATACAAGCAGATCTAGCACTAAGGCAACCCTTTATTTTTTTCAAAACCCTTACACCATTTAAAAGTGATTCTCATCACTAAAAACCCCTGTAAATACCATTTTCACCTTTTTGGTAGCTCCATTTTGTACAAGCCGAGGAGTCCTCGAGCTTGAGGAGCCTTAGAAGTAGTTGCCTACCAATTTTCGTATTTTTTAGATCTTGTTTGAGCCCTCAAATAAGCCCTGGAACCTAATTTTTAACTAGGCCGGACACTAGGTCTGGACAGGGCCAAAGCTAGTCAAAAACTATAAATAGAGCTAGAGAGCTCATTTTTGGGGAGAGCTTCTTGTAGTTTTGAGCTTGTATGAGAACTTGGTTGCAATAGAAGTGATTCCATTGTCCTACTCTCTTTGTTCTTGCCGTGTGTGCGTGTGTGTGTGTATGTGTGTGCATGTTAGTGTGCTTCTCACTCACACATTTGTGCCTTCACTTGCTCGAGGTCTTCATACCATCCTCATGTCTTCCCGGATTGACATTAAAGGAGGTGCTACTCATCACTGAGCTACACCAAATTTTGGCGCCGTTGTCGGGGATTCGAGCTTTGAGGACGAGCGTGTGATGGTAAGACGTACAGAGGACGCGTTGGAATGGTAAGTAGTCGGTAAATTTCTGATTTTTCTCCATCTCCATCTCCATCTTCACCTCCTTCTCCATCTTCACCTCCTTCTCCATCTTCACCTCCACCTCCTTCTCCACTACATATTCCCTCTTCCTTGTCATTCCCCTCATTTGTTGTGTGCGAGTTTGAGAGAGAGCGAGCGTGTGTGTTCTTGTTTTGTGTGTTTTTTGCATGTTTCTTGCAGGTGGCAGCTCCATCATCATCTCCAGCAAGCTCAGCAGGTACGGAATCTGTCTGCACAGTCCCCGAGGCGTTGAGTTCGAGCTATCGCGATGTCGGGAAGATTTGCATCTTCCAGTTGATAACCAGAGGAAATAAAAGCAACTTAATTGGTGAATTCTAAACCTCTTTTTCACTGTTGATCAGTTGTGCTAATTGGATTAACTATTTTGAAAATGTTATCAGGTATGAAGGATGAAGCAGGACATATGTGCATATTAGGGTTTACCCTAAGTACTCAATTAATGAGTATTTCATATTTATACATGCTTGATTCATGGGTATTTAACCCTAGGGTTGTCTAAGTTCACATGATTTTATGCTCATTGGGTTCATCTGAAGGGTTTCAAAGGATTTAATGGATTCATGTTAGAGTTTAAGTAAGAGTTAGTGGGTTAATGATAGGGTTCAGAAGGATTTTAATGGGTTATCAGTGATTTCCAAAGGGTTTCAATAGGGTTTTGATGGGTTTTAAGTAGGTTTTTTAGGGTTTAGAATGTTTCAAGGGTTTAAAATAATTAATATTTAAGGAAATTAATCTATAACTAAACATTGGTTCAATAACAAAAATTAAAATATGGTTTAATTAATTATTTAATCATGTATGTGCATTTAATACTAAGGTTCTAATTAATTAAAATCTTAACCTAAGATTGAATTAAATGATTTATTTAAAATAAGAAATATAGGCTAATTAAATTAAAAATGGTAAATTAAATGGATAAATAACTAGTGGTCTATATGAGTACTAGGAAAAAGAATGGTTTATAGAAGATATGTAACTAAAGTGATTGAAAGAGTGGTTGGAATAAATGATGCAATTAAAGGAAGTTAAAGAGAAACTTTAAATGAATGGTGTATATGAAAAAGGTTAAAAGAATGGAGTAAGTGAGTTGTGTAAATAAAGTCAATTTAAAGTGTGGTGAAAGTAAGGAGATTAAAGTGTGGTTGTAGATTAAAAGTTAAAACCAAAAGAGTGGATTAGGAAGGACTTGTGTATGTATTTAAATGTGTGTTGAGCTCAAGTTTCTCCTAATGTTTTTTTTGCAAGTACTGTCTCCGGCTCTTTACTTTCTTCTGTTTCCCCTTCTTTCTCATTAGAGCCTCCTCGTGCTCGGGATATTGAGCCGTCATTATGATGTTGATTGTCCGGCTGGATGCATGCCCATGCCTATTCCGTGGCTTGGTCTGAGTCCCTGCAGTAGTGTATGTGTATGTGCGTGTTATGTGCACGTGTGTGTGCGTGTGATGTGCACGTGTGTGTGCGTGTTATGTGTACGTGTATGTGTGTGTGATGTGCACGTGTGTGTGCGTGTATGATGTGTGTGTGTGTGAAGTGTGTGAATGTGATATGTGGTGTGTGTGCGTGTTATGTGTATGTGTAAGTGTGTGAATGTGATATGTGTGTGTGTGCATGTATGATGTTATGTGTATGTGTAAGTGTGTGAATGTGATATGTGTGTGTGTGCGTGTATGATGTGTGTGTGTGTGAAGTGTGTGAATGTGATATGTGTGTGTGTGCGTGTATGATGTGTGTGTGTGTGAAGTGTGTGAATGTGATATGTGGTGTGTGTGTGTGTGTTATGTGTATGTGTAAGTGTGTGAATGTGATATGTGTGTGTGTGCGTGTATGATGTGTGTGTGATGTGATGTATGTGTTATGTATATGTGTGATGTGTGATGTGTGTATGTGTGTATGTGAGATATGTGTTATGTGTGAAGTGATGTGTGTATGTGAAGTGTATGTGTGTGTGTGAATGTGATATATGTGTTATGTGTGAAGTGATGTGTGTATGTGAAGTGATGTGTGTATGTGAAGTGATGTGTGTATGTGAAGTGTATGTGTGTGTGTGATATGTGTGTATGTGTTATGTGTATGTGCGTGTGTATGTGTATGTGTGATGTGTGTATGTCTATGTGTGATGTGTGTGTGTGTGTGAGTGAGTTTCCCCCCCTCTCTCCTCTGTCTGCAGCGCACGACAGCGCGCAGCAGAGAGAGAGAGAGAGAGAGAGAGAGAGAGAGAGAGAGAGAGAGAGAGAGAGAGAGAGAGAGAGAAGGAGAGAGAGAGAGAGAGAGAGAGAGAAAGACAGAGAAGGAGAGAGAGAGAGAGAGGAAAGAGAAAGAGAGAGAGAGAGAGAGAGAGAGAGAGACTCTCCCTCCCCTCCTCTGTCAGCGCGGCAGCGCGCAGACAGAGAAGGAGAGAGAGAGAGGAGAGAGAGAGAGAGAGAGAGAGAGAGAGAGAGAGGAGAGAGAGAGAGAGAGAGAGAGAGAGAGAGATAGGCAGACAGAGAGAGGACGGGAAAGAGAGAGAAAGAGAGAGAGAGAGAGAGAGAAAGAGAGAGAGGTTCTCTCCCTCCCCTCCTCTGATGCAGCGCGACAGCGCGCACAGAGAAGGAGAGAGAGAGAGAGAGAGAGAGAGAGAGAGAGAGAGAGAGAGAGAGAGGGGGGTTCTCTCCCTCCCCTCCTCTGGTGCAGCGCGACAGCGCGCACAGAGAAGGAGAGAGAGAGAGAGAGAGAGAGAGAGAGAGAGAGAGAGAGAGAGAGAGAGAGAGAGAGAGAGAGAGAGAGAGAGAGAGAGAGAGAGAGAGAACACAGAAAAAGAGAGAGATCGGCAGAGAAAGAAAGAGAGAGAAGAGAGAGAGAGAGAGAGAGAGAGAGAAAGAGAGAGACAGAGAAAAAGTGAGAGCTAGATAATGAAAAATAATAATAATAATATAAATAATTTAGTTTGTTACATAATGCATGTGATTATGTGTCTGATTGTAGATGCATGTATGGAAATGAATATGCATGACTGTGTGTATATGAATGCAAATTACAGTAATTTTGTGTGTAATCATTCATGAGTTAAAGAGTGATAAGTGCACACTAATTAGTGTTAATATATGTGCATAAGTGTATTTAGATGAAAAATGCATATGCACAATTGTAGGTATTCATAAATGCATATATGTATGTTTAGCATATAACATATTAGTGTGCATCTTTGAGAGTAACTTGCTAATGTAGGAAACTTTGAGAGTTTTATGTCTCCTCAATTAGAAGTGGAAAGGGTAATTAAATATTTCTAAAGTTTAATTATATATTAGTATATATAAGTACATATTAATATGTGCATATGTGCTAGTATATATGTATATGCATACATGTATATGCATGCAGGATGTTAGTTTACATGAATCAATGCATATGTATGACCTAATGAATGTGTATGCTTCATATTAATTTATGTTTCTACATTTGCATGATTATATGTATTCCAAAAGAAGTGATGTATATGTATTTAGAAGTGTGTGTAATGTAAGCATGCATGTAAAGTTCATTAGTATGCATGAGGAATGTATGCATGATCATATGCATGTGTATGGAAATATTGTGTGAATTATATTTTATGTTTCTTATTGATTTTTGTAATATTACTAATAGCTAATGTTTTTTTTGCAGAAACATTGCCGATTACAATCAGTTAAAGTGAAGTGAAGACAATTGAAGTGAAGCGACAGCCTAAAGATCCATTTAAATCTTATTTCCCATTTAGTCAACTATCCAATTGACTAGACAATTATCCAGTTGTTTAGGACTTCCAGTTGTATTAGAATTATTAATTCGAACCATTAGCATATCAATTAATTCATTCAAACAATTTAGCATCATATTGTTTCATTAGTTTTTCCATTACTTTCCTTGATGTCTTCTAAGTTAGTTCATGAGTCTGAGCACAGTACTATTGAAAATATTGAAAATGTTCCGCCAACTCTAGACAGACCAGAACCCTCTAGCTTACCTGAAAGTTTAGTAGAAGAACCCATTATGGAAGTTTCAATCTCATATCAGGAAGCTGTTGCAATGTTCGAGGCTGCCCGTCCTTACGGTCCATAGCTAGTTAAAACTATTTACTTTTGCCTGAGACCGCTACAGACACCCCGCGTGTGCCGAACGATTTAGGCGGATGACTTGATCCACCATCCGAGCATCCCTCACGACCCGACATTGGTGAACCCGACGTGAAAATCGGCTTGCGACTCCGACAGGTATTATCAGTTTGCATTGCATATACATTCATACGATTTTACATCAGTGCAGCTGCGTCTTCATCCCTGGAAGCTGTGGCATTTACGTGAGCTTGCAATCTTCTTGGTGTCGAGGGCTGGTCTGGTAAACTGAGCGCCTCCACGAAGATTGGCAAGTAGGAGAACCTCGTCGCGCCACCCCTTTCATCAACAATTGAAGCACAAAATGTTTGCACCCATTTTTAGCAAACTATGTATTTAGGTTTTGATTCAAATCAATAAATGTATTGAATTTCACAGAAAGCACTGTTTTGAGCCTCATCTTCGAGCAGTTGGTATAATTTCTTTACCCTTACATTCTTGGGTGAAAAATTTTATTATTGGTATAGGTTAAAGGCAACTGTTTGTTAATCATAGGTTAAGCGTTAATCATAGCTTTACTTGAAGCATATTGGCATAGTATAAACTTAACAAACTGGACTCTAACGGAATTTCAGAATTAGTAGCTGAACATAAGGAAAGAGTAACAAAAGAAGTTCAGGATATAGTTAGAATTGTTCAAGCTAGGTCAAAACAAACTTCAAAAATGGACGAGCTATTTCAAACTATGATGCACGAGACGCAAGGACAAAAAGTAGTTGAAACGTTATTAAAGGATAAAGGGAAATTTACTGGTATGAATGTTACAAATTATTTAGACACGTTTGAGGAATTAGCTAAGTTACACGGTTTACCTGAAACAAAGTGGAAATCCTATCTTGGACGTCTGGCCATAGGTACTGTAAAAGCTATTATGGATATACATGACAATAAGGAATGGGATGAGTTTAGAAAAGAGCTGCATAAGGAATTCTACTTAGAAGACTACAGTCAACATAGTAGAGAAGGATTTATGAAATGGATTAGTTCACCTAAGCCTCACATTTCTTTAACTCAACTCCATGGCGAATTTATGAAAAGATTCTCTCAATTACCCGAACAGGATAGAGTTGCCCTTACCCCAGATATCATTTTATATTTCCTTAAAATCTTGTCTCCAGATGTAAGGGTAGAGGTTGAGCGTAGGCTTGAAGAACCGGGAAAGAAATATGGGCTTACAGATGACTGGGGTGTAGTGAAAACTGTAGTTGAGGCGGTTGCTCACATGATCCAACGTAAAACACTCCTTTATGAATCGATGTCTCAACCATCTTCCAGTTTTCCTCCGATTCAGGCAACTAGGGATACACATATAGATTCAAAAGTTGAGCCTACAACATCCACATCTAGAGTACCAACCGAGTTACAATTTGAGATTTTGTTTAACAAGTTGGACAATATGATGCATATGCACGAGAATATGTCTAAAGAGGTAGCCGCTTTGCAGAATGTGGTGTATGCTTTAAAACTTCAAGATAAACCTGCAATGCAAGCTCATCCGACTATTTATCCTCAACCAGTAAATGCTCCAAATCCACCATTAGTAGCTCCGAATCATCCATTAGTACCTCCTAATCCACCTTTTATACCTCCTAATCCTCCAATTGTACCCCAACCAATTCCTCAACCGATTCCTCAAGCATTTAACCAAAGAAATTTCAATGAAAGGAGAAATGCCAATGTGAGGAGATGTATCTGGTGTGATGCCACAGATCATTTGACTTACACATGTGAAGCATTGAAAGATGCGAAAGAGAAAAGACTTGTAATTGATATTGACAAGCGATTGTGCGACTATAGAACACATTTACCCTTAGCTGCCAATTGGGGAAAGGGAGGAATGCAGAAGCTGTATGAAAACCTTTCTGAGTCTTCGAAATCTGCTTCTGCTGTTAAACTAGAATATGTTGATAGTGACTCTGATTCCGAACAAACAAGGGAAACGAGGAACTACTCAATTGAAGCTTTGATAAAGGCGAGAGATGATATTATGCAGAAAACTGCGTGGAACTCTCCTGTCGATCAATTCTCGATATATTCGCATATTGCGAATGTTGAAGAGAAAAGAAAGAGGGATGATGAGCAAGATGCAAATGATTCAGGTAGACGAATGACTAGAAGTAAGATGAGAGATGAGCCGAAGCCTAAGAAAGTTCAGTTTGAACAAGGCGAAAGTTCTAAAACAAATGAGGAGCGAAGAAAAGAAATTAGGGGGGATAAACAACCTGTGTTTAGTGAGCCAATTCAAACATCAGACAAAGTAGAGCAAATTCCTAGAACTGAAACAAAACCTGAAGAGAAACCAGAAAAGAAACCAAAACGAGTACGGAAAGCTATTCTTATTTCTGAACTTGAACAAAAATTTGATTCGAAAGAAATATTGTATGACATCTTATTAAAAAGTGCAGTAACAATGACTTTAGAACAAATCTTCTCAATAGCAAAAATTGAATTTAAGGAAAATTTTATTAAACTAATTAAAAGGAAGAGATTCCCTCTGTCACAAGAGGTAGAGATGCAAGATGTTGCCGATGTAACTCACTTGATTCATGAATCTCTTTCTTTAGACTCAGAAGATGAAGAAGATAATACCTGTAATGTGAACAAAAATTTCTTAGGGCCGATTGTACCAGATGACGAAACAAAAAACTCAGAGAGTGATTTTAGAAAAAGTTTTTGGGCGAGAGGCACACCGGAGATTAAAGTTAACTTAGGAGATCAGAAGAGATCATATTCTGCTTTAGCCCTAATTGACTCTGGGTCTGAAATCAATGTGATTTCGAAAGGATTATATGATAAGTTTAAATGGCCTATTGATAAAAATCACGGCTGGATAATGCGAACCGCGGACAATGGTTGTGGATCACTCCTAGGAGCATGTGCCAACATACCTCTAATGATAGGTGGAATCTCTGAGACATTCCACTTTTTCATTCAGGACAACTGCTCTTATGAAATTATCTTAGGTCAACCATTTATATGTGAAGCCAGAATGGAGACTAAAGTAGTAGATGACGGCTCAGCATACGCAAGAATTAGATCTAAAGATGATCTACAATCGCTCCAAGTTATGATAGTCAGCCCAAACCATGTACGAAATAGGGAGCAAATTAGGAAGACGCCCATCCGTTCTCATGAAAAGATACGTGAAGATCATATGCCTCTTCGTGAGTTTGGAACTTATTATGATCAAAATTTTGCCTAGATGCCACTGTTGAGCGAGACAACGGTGGTTCTTGGTTTGATGTCTCGCACCCATCTGTAGATACTTTAGATAGTTTTTCTTTGTATTTCCCTTCATCATATTTGCAATTCAGTCATTATAAACAAATTCCTAAAAAAATTATAAAACATTATGAAAAATTTTATAAAGAGAAAGGATTCATTTCATCTGATGAAAACATTGAAACCGTAATTGAAACTTTATCTTCAAACTCATTGATTGAAGAACTTCAAAATATTTTGCATGAAAAAGAAAATTTTAGATTTGTACTTTTAAATTCTATTGAAGAATATTTTTTATTATTAAATTTGTCATGAGTAATGAAAAGGAAGCAAAAGTAAATACAAAATAGAAAACCGTTGATAAAAAAATTAAACCGATTGCCCAATCATTACCACGAGAGAGTGAAGAGAAGCTTAGGAAAGTTACCAATGATCCTTATTTAAGAGAGCGCACAAATATAGGTCATACCTTCACAGAAGAAACTTTAAAGCTAATCAAGATAGGAAATGATGAAAATTTTTTGTTACCCGAGGAACGTGAACTATTTCAAAGAGTGATTAGAAAGCATGGAAAGGCATTTTCTTTATATTCCCATGAGATAGGTTGTGCAGACCCAAAAATTGTACCACGAATGATCATCTTTACAGTGCCTCACATTCCATGGAATCTTCGACCCATACCTGTTCCGAAAGCCCATTTACCAGAGTTAATGCGGCTTCTTAAGGAAAAGATTCACATGCGAATTTTAGAGCCATCGTCTGCACCCTACTCAAATAGGTGGTTTATTGTTCCAAAGAAAAATGGCAAGTTACGGTTCATTCAAGATCTACAACCTGTTAACAAGGTTACTATTAGGAATGTAGGTACTGGGCCCATTGTAGGGGAATTCGCTGAAGCCTTCGCTGGTCATGCCATTTACTCAATGGGAGACTTGTATTCTGGCTACGATCAATTTCAGCTTGCTATTGAAAGTAGAGACATTACGACCATGAAAACTCCTTTAGGCTTAGTTCGCATGTGCACTTTGCCGCAAGGAGCTACTAATTCAGTAGCGCATATGATGAACGCCATGAATTTAGTATTACATGACTTCATTCCTAATATAGCCATGCCATTTATTGATGACATTCCTATTAAAGGATGTATTGAGAATGCAAAAGATGAAACTTTAGATTCCTCTGGCTGCAGGAAGTTTGTAGTAGATCATATCTCTGACTGTGAAAGGATTTTCCAGAGATTTGAAGAGGTTGGCCTCACATTCTCCATTGAGAAATCTGTTTTTGGTGTCAATGAGGTACTTATAGTTGGGCATTTATGTGGACATTACGGTCGGAGGCCATATCCACCTAAAGTCGACGCTATAAACAAGATTTCTGAAACCTGTAGTAATATTAGTGAGGTAAGACGATTCCTTGGTGCTTGTGTGTTTTATGCCATCTGGATCCCACACGATGCACATGTTGCAAACTGTCTTTATGCTTTGCTAAGGAAGAATCGAAAGTTTCTTTGGATTGAAGAACACTCAAAAGCTATGAAAAAGTTAAAGAAATTACTTCTTGAAGCTCCTATTTTAAAGCGAGTAGATTATACTGATCAAAAGCCTATCATTTTAACTATTGATACGAGCCCTATAGGAATAGGATGGGTTATTGGTCAGGACGATGAAGAGGGCAATAGGTATGCTGTGAGATTTGGAGCAAAGATTTTACACGATACGCAAAGAAATTATCCGCAAATTAAACGAGAACTATGGGGTTTAGTCACGGCATTAAAATCCGATAAAGAATATTTTATAGGTGCAAATGTAATAGTTGAGACAGATTGTCTACCTCTGATTGGAATGATTACAAATTGTTCATCACCCGACATTGCCATGCTTAGATGGATTTCATACATCAAGTTTATAAATCTTGTTTTGATACATATTGCAGGTAAATCTAATCCTGTGGCTGATATGCTTTCTCGAGCTAGATTTGATAATGAGGAAGAAACAGAATTAGAAATAAATGCAATTAATTATGATTCTAAAGCATACGCATATGAACAGTTTAATATTGAAGAATACGAAGGAGAGTGGCAGGATATTGGAAAGTATTTAAGTACTTTGGTTAGGGCACCTTCATGGTCTTCAAATAGATTTCGGGATATTAGGAAAAGAGCTTACAACTTTTTCCTGAAAGATGGTTTCATTTGGAGACATGCGAGGGGAAAAATTAGATTGCCACAACGAGTACTAGGTACTAAGGATCTTCAGTTACAAGTCATGAAGAGTATGCATGATACTTTATGGGCAGGACATAAAGGTTTTGTAGCTACGTATGAAAAAATTAGAGAAGGATACTGGTGGCCAGGGATTTATGTTACTGTTAAAAATTATGTTACTTCATGTGACGTATGTCAGATTCATTCCTCAGTCAAACATAGGGATCCGCTGCATCCTACCTATCCACCATGCATCCATTATAAATGGGTTGTAGACTTAGTTACCATGCCCAAAGGTATCAATAAGATGAGATATATAGTCTTGGCACGTGAAGATCTTACGAATCATGTAGAAGGCCGAGCTTTAAGATCTAAGACAACCTTGAATGTATGCAAATTTCTTCTTGAGGATGTCATTTCACGATTTGGTTATGTAGAAAAGGTAGTGGCTGATAGGGGAGAGTTAGATGCGCAGGAGGCTAGAGAATTCTTTGCTAGGCATGGAATTCGCTTAGCCCTTACTACTGCTTACAACCCTGAAGCTAATGGGAAGATTGAGCGAGGGCATTCTCCTATTATTAAAGCAATTTCCAAAGCTTGTAATGGAGAAATTAAGAATTGGCCAACTTATCTGCCATTTGCGTTGTGGGCCGATAGAATGACCTGCACTAGAATGACGGGGTATATGCCGGCAGAGTTGATGTATTGCCAGAAACCAATTTTCCCTGTGCATACGCAAATTCTTACTTGGACTACTTTACCATGGGAAGATAATTTGTCAACAGAAGATTTATTAGCTCTGCGAATCCAGCAGTTAGAGCAAGGGAATGAACGTTTAGAAGAGGCTATAGTTAAACTAAAAGATTCTCGATTGAAAAACAAGAAGTATTTTGATAAATCACATAGGTTAAGGCCAAAGCCGATTTATGTTAATGATTGGGTTTTACTGTATGATAGTACGTTGGATTCTCAGTATGATGCCGGTAGGAAACTTAAAAGACGTTGGTTTGGACCTTATGTGGTAGTCAAAACCTATGATAATGGAACGTATGCCTTACGCGAATTAGATGGCACGCCTCTTAAAAACTTAATTGCTGGCAAAAGAATTAAATTATTTAAACAAAGAGATGATGAAATGTATGAAGTAATGTTTGATGATGAGCATGATTAATTATGTATGAATGAATTTCTTTAGTGTGGGTTTCTTTTGCAGGAAAACCAAGAGAAGATTTGAATATGAAATTTAATAATTTTGCGTGTCTAGCTGTTGCTGGTTGAGTTCTAACAGGTCTTTGAAGACAAAATTAAGATGCATAAAGATGAGCAGATTGAAGATGGAGTTGATTTTAGGTCGTATTTTTCTTTGTTATACAATTTTGATTTATGTATTTTCTTTGCATTCATAAAAACTAATTTATAAAGTCTGGAATGAAGAATATTAATTTAAAAAGGACTCTATTTAACCATATTAGGGAAATAAACATAATTTATATTTCTACATTTATAGATTAAGTGAGATTTGTTAAAAATAGAAGGATTTGTAGTTCATTTAGATAACGAAAGTAGTTGTATATATGTAGGAGCATATTGTTGCATGATACATGTCTGTGAAAACCTAGATCTTTCTTGTCCATGCAGCTAGATCCTTAGCTCGGATTAAGGGGTTAAGCCTTTCCCCTTTAAAACAAAAAAGTAGCGAAAAAAAAAAAAAAAAAAGAATATTGACATGGAAGTTATACCTTCTTCCACCCCAAAAAGGTATTTACATTTATTATTGACATGAAGTTTACATCATATGTATATGAAGAAACTAATTGTGAAAAAACACATCTAGTGATTAAAATTGGGCATACAAGGCGGCTGTCTGTCCAAGTAGATTTAGTAGATTTCTTTGGCATGCTTGATTGTTCATATGTGAATGCATATATATGACGAAACCTGCATTTGAATGAATGAAAATGAATTCTGTTTTATAAATCTTTACATAGTTTATAAATGGATGAAATGTAAATTAATGTTTGTTGACTAAACAGGTTACTAGTTTACCTTTATACTTTAATATGTTTTCATTGCCAGATGTAATTGAAATAAACTTCATGTGCATGTTGAAAAGATTAAAAATTTGATAATTTAAAATATGTTTATAAAAAGAATTGATGCTTTTCTATGATTTAATTTCAGGATAATCATTGAAAATGCCACTTCCCTTAATCTGCAAGTTTGCCCATCGAGGACGATGTGCAGGTTTGATGGCGGTGGATGTCGGGAAGATTTGCATCTTCCAGTTGATAACCAGAGGAAATAAAAGCAACTTAATTGGTGAATTCTAAACCTCTTTTTCACTGTTGATCAGTTGTGCTAATTGGATTAACTATTTTGAAAATGTTATCAAGTATGAAGGATGAAGCAGGACATATGTGCATATTAGGGTTTACCCTAAGTACTCAATTAATGAGTATTTCATATTTATACATGCTTGATTCATGGGTATTTAACCCTAGGGTTGTCTAAGTTCACATGATTTTATGTTCATTGGGTTCATCTGAAGGGTTTCAAAGGATTTAATGGATTCATGTTAGAGTTTAAGTAAGAGTTAGTGGGTTAATGATAGGGTTCAGAAGGATTTTAATGGGTTATCAGTGATTTCCAAAGGGTTTCAATAGGGTTTTGATGGGTTTTAAGTAGGTTTTTTAGGGTTTAGAATGTTTCAAGGGTTTAAAATAATTAATATTTAAGGAAATTAATCTATAACTAAACATTGGTTCAATAACAAAAATTAAAATATGGTTTAATTAATTATTTAATCATGTATGTGCATTTAATACTAAGGTTCTAATTAATTAAAATCTTAACCTAAGATTGAATTAAATGATTTATTTAAAATAAGAAATATAGGCTAATTAAATTAAAAATGGTAAATTAAATGGATAAATAACTAGTGGTCTATATGAGTACTAGGAAAAAGAATGGTTTATAGAAGATATGTAACTAAAGTGATTGAAAGAGTGGTTGGAATAAATGATGCAATTAAAGGAAGTTAAAGAGAAACTTTAAATGAATGGTGTATATGAAAAAGGTTAAAACAATGGAGTAAGTGAGTTGTGTAAATAAAGTCAATTTAAAGTGTGGTGAAAGTAAGGAGATTAAAGTGTGGTTGTAGATTAAAAGTTAAAACCAAAAGAGTGGATTAGGAAGGACTTGTGTATGTATTTAAATGTGTGTTGAGCTCAAGTTTCTCCTAATGTTTTTTTTGCAGGTACTGTCTCCGGCTCTTTACTTTCTTCTGTTTCCCCTTCTTTCTCATTAGAGCCTCCTCGTGCTCGGGATATTGAGCCGTCATTATGATGTTGATTGTCCGGCTGGATGCATGCCCATGCCTATTCCGTGGCTTGGTCTGAGTCCCTGCAGTAGTGTATGTGCATGTGTGTGTTATGTGCACGTGTGTGTGCGTGTGATGTGCACGTGTGTGTGCGTGTTATGTGTACGTGTATGTGCGTGTGATGTGCACGTGTGTGTGCGTGTATGATGTGTGTGTGTGTGAAGTGTGTGAATGTGATATGTGGTGTGTGTGCGTGTTATGTGTATGTGTAAGTGTGTGAATGTGATATGTGTGTGTGTGCGTGTATGATGTTATGTGTATGTGTAAGTGTGTGAATGTGATATGTGTGTGTGTGCGTGTATGATGTGTGTGTGTGTGAAGTGTGTGAATGTGATATGTGTGTGTGTGCGTGTATGATGTGTGTGTGTGTGAAGTGTGTGAATGTGATATGTGGTGTGTGTGCGTGTTATGTGTATGTGTAAGTGTGTGAATGTGATATGTGCGTGTGTGCGTGTATGATGTGTGTGTGATGTGATGTATGTGTTATGTATATGTGTGATGTGTGATGTGTGTATGTGTGTATGTGATATATGTGTTATGTGTGAAGTGATTTGTGTATGTGAAGTGTATGTGTGTGTGTGAATGTGATATATGTGTTATGTGTGAAGTGATGTGTGTATGTGAAGTGATGTGTGTATGTGAAGTGTATGTGTGTGTGTGTGATATGTGTGTATGTGTTATGTGTATGTGCGTGTGTATGTGTATGTGTGATGTGTGTATGTCTATGTGTGATGTGTGTGTGTGTGAGTGAGTTTCCCCCCCCCTCTCTCCTCTGTCTGCAGCGCGCGACAGCGCGCAGCAAAGAGAGAGAGAGAGAGAGAGAGAGAGAGAGAGAGAGAGAGAGAGAGAGAGAGAGAGAGAGAGAGAGAGAGAGAGAGAGAGAGAGAGAGAGAGAAGGAGAGAGAGAGAGAGAGGAAAGAGAGAGAGAGAGAGAGAGAGAACACAGAAAAAGAGAGAGATCGGCAGAGAAAGAAAGAGAGAGAAGAGAGAGAGAGAGAGAGAGAGAGAGAGAGAGAGAGAGAAAGAGAGAGTGAGGGAGAGAGTGAGAACGGTAGAAAGGAAAAGAGAGAGAGAGAGAGAGAGAGAAAGAGAGAGACAGAGAAAAAGTGAGAGTTAGATAATGAAAAATAATAATAATAATATAAATAATTTAGTTTGTTACATAATGCATGTGATTATGTGTCTGATTGTAGATGCATGTATGGAAATGAATATGCATGACTGTGTGTATATGAATGCAAATTACAGTAATTTTGTGTGTAATCATTCATGAGTTAAAGAGTGATAAGTGCACACTAATTACTATTAATATATGTGCATAAGTGTATTTAGATGAAAAATGCATATGCACAATTGTAGGTATTCATAAATGCATATATGTATGTTTAGCATATAACATATTAGTGTGCATCTTTGAGAGTAACTTGCTAATGTAGGAAACTTTGAGAGTTTTATGTCTCCTCAATTAGAAGTGGAAAGGGTAATTAAATATTTCTAAAGTTTAATTATATATTAGTATATATAAGTACATATTAATATGTGCATATGTGCTAGTATATATGTATATGCATACATGTATATGCATGCAGGATGTTAGTTTACATGAATCAATGCATATGTATGACCTAATGAATGTGTATGCTTCATATTAATTTATGTTTCTACATTTGCATGATTATATGTATTCCAAAAGAAGTGATGTATATGTATTTAGAAGTGTGTGTAATGTAAGCATGCATGTAAAGTTCATTAGTATGCATGAGGAATGTATGCATGATCATATGCATGTGTATGGAAATATTGTGTGAATTATATTTTATGTTTCTTATTGATTTTTGTAATATTACTAATAGCTAATGTTTTTTTTGCAGAAACATTGCCGATTACAATCAGTTAAAGTGAAGTGAAGACAATTGAAGTGAAGCGACAGCCTAAAGATCCATTTAAATCTTATTTCCCATTTAGTCAACTATCCAATTGACTAGACAATTATCCAGTTGTTTAGGACTTCCAGTTGTATTAGAATTATTAATTCGAACCATTAGCATATCAATTAATTCATTCAAACAATTTAGCATCATATTGTTTCATTAGTTTTTCCATTACTTTCCTTGATGTCTTCTAAGTTAGTTCATGAGTCTGAGCACAGTACTATTGAAAATATTGAAAATGTTCCGCCAACTCTAGACAGACCAGAACCCTCTAGCTTACCTGAAAGTTTAGTAGAAGAACCCATTATGGAAGTTTCAATCTCATATCAGGAAGCTGTTGCAATGTTCGAGGCTGCCCGTCCTTACGGTCCATAGCTAGTTAAAACTATTTACTTTTGCCTGAGACCGCTACAGACACCCCGCGTGTGCCGAACGATTTAGGCGGATGACTTGATCCACCATCCGAGCATCCCTCACGACCCGACATTGGTGAACCCGACGTGAAAATCGGCTTGCGACTCCGACAGGTATTATCAGTTTGCATTGCATATACATTCATACGATTTTACATCAGTGCAGCTGCGTCTTCATCCCTGGAAGCTGTGGCATTTACGTGAGCTTGCAATCTTCTTGGTGTCGAGGGCTGGTCTGGTAAACTGAGCGCCTCCACGAAGATTGGCAAGTAGGAGAACCTCGTCGCGCCACCCCTTTCATCAACAATTGAAGCACAAAATGTTTGCACCCATTTTTAGCAAACTATGCGGTTGTTCATGCACTTAAACATTGGAGACACTTATTGCTTGGAGTAAAGTTTGAATGAAGAACAGATCATCAGAGCCTTAAATATATATTTACTCACCCTTTACTTAACAATAGACAAAAACGATGGATCAAATTGCTAAGTGAATAAAACAGAGTGGGCAATGCTTTGAGTCGTAAACCTTTATGCAGTTCAATTTCTATTTTATCCTCTGATTTTGATATTGGAAAAGACGATTTATTTTATGCAGCAATCTTGAAATTTTCGAGCACGAATCCAGGTTCTATGTTTCAGGGAAAATTTCATTTGAATAATAATGATTTGTATTGTAATTCTCGTTTATGTATTTCTTCAAAATCTGTTTTGAAAGAAAAGATTTTGTATGACTGTCATCATGCACCTTTCTCTGCACACCCTGGTTTTTCTAGGACTTATGCGAAAGTGAAAGCTTCATATTTCTGGCCATGTATGAAATATGATATTGTTGATATATTTGGGTAGTGATGTGTGTGAACACACTAAGACTGTCGGGGCACTTTTTTCCCTCTTTAGGAGGTTTTTTTCCCCCCCCTTGTATATACGCCTATTGCCCTAATGGGCTACTTATCTTTGTACATTCTCTAGTAATACATTCAATATTGTGTGTTGTGCTCCAAGCTTCTTCTTTTTCCTTGTGTTGTTCGCGTGCTTCCGCAGACATCTAACTCCAACAATTGGTATCAGAGCAGGTCGTCGCTTCATCTAGGGTGCCGTCGACACTCCTCCGGTTGCAATCTCAGAATCGCACTAATTTTGGTGAGCATTCTCAGTGTGTTTTTGAGATCAAAGCCGCTTCGCTTTCTGGTGCCAAAATCGCGATCTGAGCTCGTTTCGGCCTCCGAACGCACTATCATAGCGCTTGTGTAGGCTATTTTGTCTTTTTGTACCAAAGATATATACCAGTTTTTGTTCGCCAGTATAAGCGTCTCGAAGTCTGCTACAGGTCTAGTGGAATTTGTCTGGGCAGTTTTGTTCAACTTTTTGAGATACAATCAATTTTCTGCATCAAGGTATTTTAGTCACCGGCCATGGCTGAAAGCAGTGATGTATTCCGTATGTTGGCTATTGAGGATAAGTTGGATGGTACCAACTACCCGTTAAGGGCTTATATGATGCGACATGTGTTGGTTGCAAAAGGACTGTGGAACATTGTGTAGGGTGTCAAAAAACATCCTATCACCCCTGCAACTGTTACAACTACAGGTATTAAAGCTGATGTAGAAGTTGTCGAAGATGATGGTATTCTGCATATTCCTGTTCGTGTTGCGGTCTCTGTTGCACCTACTGCAGAGCAGATTCGCTGGGATGGCAGAGATGCCCAGACACATGCATTGATAGCTTTTTCTGTCAAACGTGCCATTATTCCTCACATTCGCTCTTCTAGAACAGCTAAGGATGCTTGGGATACACTTACCACATTGTATCAAGCTAGGAATGAGTCTCGTGTTGCTTACCTCCGAAAACAGTTGGAGAGTGAGCACATGAATGAAGGTGATTCTATGGACAATTTCCTAACAAAGATCAAAGACTTGAAGGAATAGTTGATTTCTGCTGATGAGGTTATACCAGATAGTTCACTTGTGCAGACCGTTCTAAATGGTCTTCCTGATTCATATCAGAGTTTTGCGTCTACTCTTTGGTTAATGATGAAAGGCAATCCAAATGCCTTATCATTTGAGGATTTAGTCTCTGTTCTGTTGTAGGAAGATCAGTCCAGGCAGAATAGGTCCATTATGCGAGTTGCAGATCAAGCTTTCCTGGCTAGTCAGAAGGGCAAAGGAAAATGGAGCTCTTCGACTAGTAAGCAGAAATTTGCTAATTTTGCACATTCGAAGAAGGAAGATAAAGACGAATAAGAAACCAAAAAAGAAAAAATTGTTTTTTAAGTACTGTAAAGGGAATGATCATATCATAAAGAACTGTCCAAAACTGGTTGCTAAAGAGGCAAAGAAGAAAGAGGTTGGAATGGTTGTTGTAGAGGCCTCTACAAGAAAAATGGGCGTTTACTAGTGTTTGCAGTTTTGACCCATCTTCTCATGAGCAGTGCATGTCTGTAGTAGACTCAAATGTTTGGTATTTTGAAAGTGGGGTGACCAAACATATTACCTCGCAACACAGTTTCTTCTCTTCACTCAAGCCTGCCCCTACAGGGAATACTGTTACATGCGCCAACAACTCCTCTTATCCGTTTATGGGAGTTGGTAAGATCATTTTGACTACTGTTGATGGTAGTTCTTTCATCTTGACCTTAAATGTTCCAATTCAAGTACACACAACAATCAATGCACAACCATTCTTTCTTTTCTTTATTGAAATGAACTAAAATTTAAAAGGCTAGTTTATAAGAATATTAGAACAATCTCCTTAAGTTTTCATCAAGTAGATGGATCCACAAAGATGTTAATAAAATAAATCCTAAATTAGTTGTTGATACACTTGATCACACAATAGTGTTTGTGCTTCAAGTGATCATGCATATCCAAGTGTAAAGTGACTTGGACAAAAGGGAACCCCTCCCTTTTAATCTCCTTTGGAGTTTTGAGATTACATTATGTACTTAGAGGTCTAAGTGTGTTGTGACCTGCATATCTAGTCTCAGATAGAATCCCAAATATTTCAAAGTTACCAAGTCAAGACTTCTATCATTCTAAAAATACAAATGTATAAGTAGAGAAGTCCAATGAATAGTTCTTTCAAGCATAGTCTTTTAAGTCTTCTCATTTTATGAAGCGAGATAGTCTTTCCAATTGAGAGTATCTCCTTCGAGTACTTAAAAAATTTGTTACAAAAATTGGCTACCAAATACTTGATTGAATTAACCCTTTGGTCCTCTAGAATACGCTACAATAAGTTTATCTTGCAATAAATTCTTAGACTTAGGGTTTTCAAGACTTAATGGGTTTTTGAGGAGTATACACCAAATGAATAAGTCTAAACCTTTATCCTAGAGACTTCACGGTTGTGTAAATAAACACTCAATTCAACTTATTAGGAAAAACTATGGCTTTGGTAGATGTATAAATGTTTCTCTCACAATAGTTGATGTTTTTCCTAAGTGTGCTCAAGGAGCCCATCTTAGTGTGAATGTCTCTATCTTTGTCTTTGGATTAAGAAGGGAAGTTCCTTACTGACAAACAACCTTAATCTCTCTTTGCTATGTGTGCAATGGCTCTTATGTAACAGTAGCTCCATTTCAGATGGACAAGTATGACTTTTAAATCACTAGTCCTAGTCTTCTAGACTCAAAGAGAAGTTAGAAGTGTTCCTTACTAACTTCAAGTAGAATTATTACAAACCCTAGAGTCCAACTCTGGCTATTTTGAGATTGCTCTTTTTGAGCTTTCAACCCTTTCAACCCTAAGTTTATGGTTTCCCTTTTCAAGCTTTCAACCCTTTCTATGCACTCATTTCAAGATACTTAGAAGAAGGATTTCTTGTTATTACTTTGTGTGTGTAGTGAGATTGCTCACTGTATACTTAGATGACTTGATGTCTCCCAAGTGTATATGTACCAAAATATCTCAATTACTTTGGCATTCTCTTTCACCAGACCTCTTTGGCTTAACCCAATCCCTATGCATATGTTTCCCAAGTGACTTCAAGTGCCCAAACAATTATCTCAGCTATCTTTTGATTCCGAAACAGATATCTCAAATAGGGATCCACCAATGGACCATGTTTGGGTATCTAAACCCTTAATTTCCAATTCTTTGGCCCCAAACTAGATGTAGGGTTTCCAATGGCATTAATGACTCCTCATTCTCCTAGGATATGAGAAAAATCTCCCAGTTCACCCAATGATGTCTCTAGAAGAAGAAAGTTGGTAAACTAGGTTTTTGCAACCCTTCTTCTAAAATTTTGTGAGTATAAGGTTGAAACTCTTTCTCATTCCAAAAGCATCCAAAAATCTTCTTAAAAGTCCTACTTGAAAGGAATGATTTCAGTGGTAGTATATGGGCAAAAATGGACATTAACTCTTGCTTTTGCAGCACTTTAAGGTCTCTCTATTCTCTTTCTATATTCTAGGATTGAAGTACAACACTATCTCACTTTAATCCCCTCTCTTGGGATGTGATTTCACATAGCGATGTCTCTACATAACAAGGACATTATTTTGTGCAAATCTTGCTTTTTGACCCTAATTTTGATACTTTTGAGAATTGTTGTACTTTAGGACTTGCAAAATGTGTCATACTAACAATTCATTCGAATAGCCCTCAAGAAAAGTAGAGCAATAACTCTAAATCTTAATGACCTAGGGATAGCATTTTTTTGTAGTAGCCTCCCTTTTGTGTTTATAGCTCTAATTGGATGTCCCAAATGATGTATATATGGTTCTTATCATGTGTATCCCTTCCATGTTCAATTTTATGCCTCAACTACAATAGATGACGTCTTTGACCGTTGGTGGCTTAGGCACCTCATTGATTGTAGATTGAGATCAAATGGGTATTCTATGTTCTTTTTGTCTCTCTTAAAGGTTCTCCAATGGGATTCAATTTGGAAGGTCCTTCTCTCCTAAGTTTTGTTTTTACAAAAATGATGCATCTAAAACTCACAAACCTTGAGCTTTGCTATTTTTTTTGTTGTTCTTGATCCTTACTTGAAGTTTGATTGAGTTCCTTCTTGGCTTGAAAATGTACTTGGTTCAATTTCCTTGATTTTTGGCCCGAATTGGCAACTAGTGATATCTCTACTAGATTCCTAAACCAAAGACATCAATGTTTGGAATGTGAGTAATTCCTTAGATTTTTTTATTTGCTTTGACTTGGTTTTGAACGTCCTAATGACTTGAAGATAGGTCTTGACTCTTATGTCTTTGTTCAAGGTTAATTGGCATAGAATGATGTATATACTACCATAGGCAATACAAACATTGTTAGATGCAATGCAATTTGAGAATCTAATTGTCATCAGGTTAAGAGAATTTTGCATAGGAACATTCATATGTGATAATGTTCTGAGAGTCGACAAAACTGGCGCAGATTTCATTTTCAGAGAAATGAACATTGCTCAGTGCATGGTGTAAATTTTTACACAAGTGAGGGCTCAAAATCTAAGTTGAAAGGTAATCCATCTATGGCTAAAAGATCTTGATCAAACGGGTTCGACATTGGGAGAACTATAGCTAAGAAGTTGCAGGTGTCAAAGTCGCTACTGCAGAGAAGGTGATTTACACATAGGTAAATTGTTTGTGTGATTTCTCAGAGTATACTGAATCATTTGCAGAGATTTAAGTTGGAGAAGGTGCACAACCTTAAGGCGAAGCAGTCTACAAAGTTTTATTAAAAACTTTACACAAATGATTAGTCAATTAAGGATTAATCTGCAGCAGACTTTTCTGAGAAGTTGAATTTTTCAGAATAATCAATTTTCTGATATATTGGTGAATGTTCTCTAAATTTGGTGGAGTCTAAAGTTGATCTTGATATAGAGGTGGTCTAAATTCAAGGTCAACTTGTTCTTTTGGAGATTAACACTCTCCATCAGTGGTATCGGAGCAGGTTGTGTCAAAATTAAGGAAAAGGGAGACTCCGACTACTGCAGATATACAAGTTCTACATTTCGAAGGTTCAGAAGGATAAAGTGCTGAAGAAAGATTGAAGAGAGACACGCAAAGATTATCAAAAAGGATCAAAAGAAGCAACACTCGAAGTTAAGGTACATTTATTCCTTGTAAAGTCTAAAGTCTTGAGACTACAGGTGAAGCAAGGATGGGAGATAGTCTCCAAATTGAAAAGTTGGATAGAGAGAACTATCCAGCTTGGTCTATGAGGATGGAAGCTCATCTAATGAGCAAAGATTTGATAGCCTACACTACAGGTGAAGAAGAGAAGCCTCAGTTCACAGATCCTAGTGTTCCAACTAGGGAAGAATTGTCAGATCTAAAGAATTGGATGAAGAAGGATGCTCAAGCAAGGAGCATAATCTACATGGCAGTCAATGACTATTTGCTTCCTCACATTAGAGGACTTGAAAGTGCATGTGACATTTGGAATGCTTTGGAAGAGCATTTCCAAAACACAACCAAATCAAGGAAGGCTTCACTATGGGCAGAATTTACTACTTTCAAGAAGAAGGCCTCACAGTCAATCTCTGATTATGTGACAAAGATGAAGGACATTGCAGATTTTTTAGGTGCAGTGGATGAAGATATTGAAGAAGATAAATTGGTAAGACAAATTCTCACAGGGCTAAGAGGAGATGAGAAGTGGAAGCCTTTTATTCTGTCTACAGAACTTTCATTAGATCATTTCACTCCTGATTTGAATCAATTGTTAGGTCATATGCTAAATTTTGAGAATGATATCAAAGGAGATGTTGATAAGAGTGCAGGTCATGCAATGTACTCTAAAGACAAGAAGAAAGCTAACAAAGGAAAGCAACAATCAGGTGAAGAAGAAGGTACTTCAAATCAAGCAAATTTCATAAGAGGAAAAGGAAATGGCAGAAGTAGAGGAAGAGGCAGAAACAACAAAGATAATGCAAGAGCTTGTTGGATATGTGGTAAGACCAATCATCTATCTCATGATTGTTGGCACAATAATCAGAATAATGGTAATTATCATAACTTTAATCAAAGAGGAAGAGGTGGTAGATTTCAAAGAGGAAATTTCAGAGGTAGAGGTGGTAGGAATTCTTTTGGAAGAGGTGGAGGAAGAAGCTTCCAAAATCAATCCTATAATAACACCTACTACAACTATGCATCAGATCAGAAGGAGGATTCGACTCTCATTATGAATGCAACATGTGAAACCTCACATGAGGACATGAGAGTGTTCTATATTGATTCAGGATGTAGTAATCATTTAAGTGGAAATATTGCTTTGATGACTGATCTAGATCATAATGCAATTAATCATACAGTTCAGACAGGTGATAATACAAAGCATAAGGTAAAGTCAATTGGTTCAGTCAAGGCTAAAGATGGGAGCACTCTTCTGAGTAAGGTTCTTTATGTTCCCACAATTCCAAAGAATTTGATCAATGTAGGTCAAATTGTGGAAAAAGGATATGAGGTAAGATTCACCAATGATGGAGTATATGTTGAAGACCCTAGTCAAGGGTATAAACAGGTTGTTATAGGAAAGAAAGAAGGAAGGCTCTTCACATTGAAGGTACAAGGAAATGTTGGACATGCTATGTTCACATATGGAGAGCAGAAGGTGTCAGAATTGGATCTTTGGCACAAAAGACTTGGACACTTCAATGAAAGAGGTATCAAAGACATGATTAATAATAATTCAGTGCTTGGGTTGCCTAACATTGCAGGTCAACACATGACATACAGATGTGAGGCATGTCAATTAGGTAAGGCTCATAAGCAATCCTATTCCAAGCATGGGTTTATGTATTCAGAAAGACTTGAATTGGTGCATACAGATGTGTGGGGTCCTTCAAAGGACTTTAGTATAAATGGTTCAAGATATTATGTCATTTATGTTGATGATGCTACCAGATGGATCACAATTTATGTGATTAAAGAAAATTCAGAAGTGTTTAATACATTTAAACACTATCATGCATATGCAGAAAGGATTACAGGTCAAAAATTGAAGAGACTAAGGTCAGATGGAGGGGGAGAGTATTTTTCAAATGAATTCAATGATTACTTGTGGAATGCAGGTATAAAGAGAGAAGTTACTTGCAGGTACTCTCCTCAACAAAATGGGGTAGCAGAAAGAAGAAATAGGACTCTTGTTGAGTTTGCAAGGTCCATGATGAAAGAGAAGAATTGCCCAAATTATTTGTGGGCAGAGGCTGTAAATACAGCTACTTATTTGGTCAATAGATTGCCTTGTAAAGCTTTGCAAGGTATGACACCATATGAAGCTTGGTGGGGTAAGAGACCTACCTTGGATCATTGCAGAATATTTGGATGCTTGGCATATGCATATGTGCCATCTCAATTGAGGCATAAGTTGGAGCCTAAGGCAGAAAAGTATGTATTCATTGGTTATGATGATAAGCAAATGGGATACAGGTTGTGGAGTCCATCCACAAAGCAATTCCTTGTATCCAAGGATGTTACATTTGATGAGCAAGGTACTTGGTATGCAGGTAGATATAATGTACATGCAGATGTTGAAGAAGTAGTGGATCAAAGGAAAGGTAAAGCAAAGATTCAATTACTTGATGAAAATGAGAATAATGAAGTACAGGTTGAAGTTGAAGAGAGGCCAAGGTTTGATCCAGAATGTGATGAACCAGAGACTTCAAAAAGTGCAGAAGTTAGGAGGTCATCTAGGCACAAATGGCAACCTACAAGGTATAGCTATGACACCTCATTCTTGACTACTAAAGATTGTGCTTATTTGGTAAAAGCAGATGAAGATCCATCTACATATGATGAAGCCAAAGGCAAGAGAAATTGGGAAGAAGCCATGCAAGAGGAGTATGATGCATTGATAGAGAATCAGACTTGGGATCTGGTTCCTAAACCTAATAGCCAGAAAATTATTGGATGTAAGTGGGTTTACAAAACAAAAAGATTTGCAGATGGAAGTGTGTCTAGGTACAAAGCTAGACTTGTTGTGAAAGGGTATGCATAGACATATGGAGTGGACTATGATGAGACCTATAGTCCAGTGGTAAAAATGACAACCATCAGAAATCTCATAGCAATTGCTGCTTGAAAAGGTTGGAAGTTATCTCAATTAGATGTTAAAAATGCTTTTTTGAATGGTTATATTTCAGATGAAGTTTACATGGAGCAACCAGATGGATTCAAAGATCAAGTGAATCCAAATTATGTGTGTAAGCTCAAGAGAGCTTTGTATGGATTAAAGCAGGCCCCAAGGGCATGGAATTATAGGCTTGTAGAGTTCTTGAAGGAACTTGGATTTCAAGCATCAAAGGCAGATAGTAGCTTGCTAGTCAAAGCAAGTGAAGATGGATTCATTTATGTTTGTATTTATGTTGATGACATAATACTTACAGGAACAGATGATAAAGGAATACAAATGATCAAGAAGCAGATGGAGAAAGAGTTCAAAATCAGTGATTTGGGGAACTTGTCATTCTTCTTGGGAATGGAGATTTTATATACTCAACATGGAGTATATGTGACCCAAGAAAGGTATCTTAAAAATTTGCTAACCAAATTTAAAATGGAAGATTGCAGGGTTGCACCCACACCATTGGAAGTGAACCATAAATTGTCTAGATTTGGAGGAGAAGAATTCAGAGACATGAAGCTCTATCAAAGTTTGGTTGGTAGCTTGATTTATGCTATATTAACAAGGCCTGATTTGTCATATGCAGTTGGTGTACTTTCACAATTCATGCATTGTCCTAGAAAGGAACATTGGATTGCAGGACAAAGAGTACTTAGGTACATCAAGGGTACACTCAGAGAGGGGTTGTACTATGGATTTACTTCTGATACAAGAGTGAAGATATATAGTGATGCAGATTGGGCAGGTAATGTGGATGATAGAAGATCAACACATGGATATTTGTGCTATGTAGGAGACAAATTGATTTCATGGTGTTCTAAGAAGCAACATACAGTTGCTTTGTCATCTACAGAAGCAGAATATAAAGGTATGGTGGAAGCTGCAAAAGAGGTAATATGGCTAAAGACACTTATGAAGAGTTTTGATGTGATTCAAAGTACTCCTATTATTTGTGGAGACAATATGAGTTCTTTATACTTGGCAGCTAATCCTGTGTTTCATGCTAGAACTAAGCATATTGAAATACAATATCATTTTCTGAGAGAGAAGGTCATTGATAAGGAGATTGAAGTCATACACACTCCTACAAAAGATCAACTTGCAGATATGATGACAAAAAGTCTAGATGGACCAAAGCTACAGAGATTCAAGGATATGGCAGGAATTAAGAAGATAGAGAAGAACCTCAATTAATGATTGAGGGGGAGATGTTGGTGCATGCCAATCATCAATTGAAGGTTTATGAAGAAATGAAGTCAAGGAATCAAGAAGAGAACAAATTCAGAAGTTTGAAGGAAGGACATACTCAGAAATCCAAAGCTATGTACACATATGTACATTAGTTCAGATATAGCTGACTCACACTTTTTGATTAGTCATAAGTCTGTACATATTTGCCTATAAAATGTTTTGGAAAAATCGGGGCAAGTAGAATAGAAGAAGAATAGAGAATAGGAAGAGAGAGATCAGTTGTAGAAAGTGTCATTGGACACATGAAAGTTAGTTGAAGTCATATCTTCAATGTAGTTGTAACTTTCAAAAGAAATCAAGAAAATCTTGCGCCCGATGTTTTGGTGTTTGCTCCTTCTGTGTTTAATCTTTTGAGAAATCCTTTTGCACGTATCTAAGTCCATAGCTAATCTATCTATGGCTAGAATTTGAGAATCTAATTGTCATCAGGTTAAGAGAATTTTGCATAGGAACATTCATATGTGATAATGTTCTGAGAGTCGACAAAACTGGCGCAGATTTCATGTTCAGAGAAATGAACATTGCTCAGTGCATGGTGTAAATTTTTACACAAGTGAGGGCTCAAAATCTAAGTTGGAAGGTAAGCCATCTATGGCTAAAAGATCTTGATCAAACGGGTTCGACATTGGGAGAACTATAGCTAAGAAGTTGCAGGTGTCAAAGTCGCTACTGCAGAGAAGGTGATTTACACATAGGTAAATTGTTTGTGTGATTTCTCAGAGTATACTGAATCATTTGCAGAGATTTAAGTTGGAGAAGGTGCGCAACCTTAAGGCGAAGCATTCTACAAAGTTTTATTAAAAACTTTACACAAATGATTAGTCAATTAAGGATTAATCTGCAGCAGACTTTTCTGAGAAGTTGAATTTTTCAGAATAATCAATTTTCTGATATATTGGTGAATGTTCTCTAAATTTGGTGGAGTCTAAAGTTGATCTTGATATAGAGGTGGTCTAAATTCAAGGTCAACTTGTTCTTTTGGAGATTAACACTCTCCATCACTTAAGGCAAGAACATTAATTTTTATGCACATTTCACTCTAGAACAATGGGAATACTAATGTGAGGAGATCTATCTCATAAACCTCAATCTGTGGAGACATGAGGATGGTATGAAAATCCTTTGTCAAGAAATATAGAATTGTTATCAGAATTAGAAGGAGGCATTTCAAATCATACAGTACAGACAGGTGATAACACAAAACATAATGTAAGGTCAATTGGAAAGGTAAAGTGTAAAAATGGAGCTGACCTACTAACAAATGTTTTGTATGTTCCAACAATCCCGAAGAATCTGATCAGTGTGGGTCAGATAGTAGAAAAAGGTTTTCAAGTCAGGTTTACAAATGAAGGAGTATTTGTTGAAGATCCAGAGAAAGGATACAAACAAATTGTCCATGGTAAAAAGGAAGGTAGACTTTTTACTCTGAAAGTACAAGGGAATGTTGGTCAAGTCTTGATCACACATGGTGATGAGGTATTTATAGAACTAGACCTCTGGCATAAGAGGTTAGGACATTTTAATGAAACAGGAATCAAAACTATGGTGGAGAAACAATCCGTGAGAGGATTACCAAATATGAAGAACCAACATATGATTCACAAATGTGAAGCTTGTGAGATGGGAAAAGCACACAGGTTACCATTTCAGAAAAATGGTTACAAACACGATGGTGTGCTAGAACTCATACATACAAATGTATGGGGGCCAACGAAAGAAGGATCTATCAGTGGCTCAAGGTGTTATGTTCTTTTCATTGATGATCCAACAAGATGGATAACTCTTTATGTTTTGAAAGAGAAATTAGAAGTGTTTAGAGCTTTCAAACATTCTCATGCATATGTTGAAAGACTTACAAGACAGAAACTCAAAAGACTAAGGTCTGATGGAGGAGGAGAATATTTTTCTCGAGAGTTCAATAATGATGTCTGGAATGCAGGTATCAAAAGAGAAATAACTTGCAAGTATACACCGCAACAAAATGGAGTAGCAGAAAGAAGAAACCGAACTCTACTTGAGTTTGCAAGAGCAATGCTAAAGGAGAAAAATTCTCCAAACTATCTTTGGGTTGAGGCTGTAAATACAGCAACATATCTGGTAAATAGATTACCATGTACAGCTTTAAATGGGATGACCCCCTATGAAGCTTGGTGGGGCAAGAAACCAACACTTGATCATTGCAAAGTGTTTGGATCAGTTGCTTATGCTTATGTACCATCACAATTAAGACATAAGCTTGAACCAAAAAATGAAAAATATGTGTTCATCGGATATGATAAAAAGCAGATGGGTTACAGGTTATGGAGTCCTTTAACCAAACAGTTTACTGTTTCCAGAGATGTGACATTTGATGAAGGAAAAAGCTGGTATACAGATAAAGAGCATAGTGTTGAAACACTTGAAGAAGAGATGAGAAGGAATGAAAAAGATAAATCACATATGCAGGTGAATGGAGATGAAGATCATATGCAGGCAAGTACGTCCAGGATCGGATCAGGTATGAGAAATGAAGATGGATCAAGATTTGATGAAGATGTGTATTTAGATACACATGAAGAGTTTGAACCAAGAAGGTCAAAGAGTGTAAGAAAACAACCAACAAGGTATTCTTATGATACTTCGTATTTGACTAAAAAAAACTATGCTTACTTAGTAAAGGAAGATGAAGAACCTCATAATTACAGTGAAGCAAAAGGTAAGAAACATTGGGAAGAAGCAATGAAGGAGGAGTTCAATGCGCTGGAAGAGAACAAGACTTGGGAACTTGTTCCAAAACCAAATGGTAAGAAAGTGATTGGAAATAAATGGGTTTACAAAGTCAAGAAGCTTGCAGATGGAAGGATAGCCAGATACAAAGTTAGACTGGTTGTCAAAGGCTATGCTCAGACATATGGCATAGATTATGATGAGACATTTAGTCAAGTGGCAAAGATGTCAACCGTAAGGACATTGATTGCTATAGCAGCATCAAAAGGATGGAAGCTAAGTCAGCTAGATATAAAGAATGCATTTCTGAATGGATATATATCAGATGAAGTTTACATGGAACAACCTGAAGGGTTTGTAAGTTCTAGTTACCCAAATCATGTTTGCAGATTAAGAAGAGCTCTCTATGGATTGAAGCAAGCTCCAAGAGCTTGGAATTACAGACTTGTGAAGTATCTCAATGACCTTGGATACCAAAGTTCAAAGGCAGATGCAAGTCTACTCATCAAGAAAACAGATGAAGGTATGATCTACATTTGTATCTATGTAGATGACATAATAATCGCAGGAACCTCAGATGAAGGAATCAAAGAGGTAAAGGGACTGCTTGAAAAATAGTTCAGGATCAGTGATCTAGCAAAATTATCATATTTTCTTGGAATGGAAGTTACATATATAGATCATGGTGTATATGTCTCGCAAGAAAGGTATCTCCTAAACTTACTGAAGAAGTTTAACATGGAGAATTGCAGAGAAACTTCAACACTGCTTGAAGTAAATCATAAACTCAGCAAATATGGTGGTGCAGAGTTTAAAGATATGAGAAAGTATCAATCTTTAGTGGGAAGTTTGATTTATGCTACACTAACAAGACCAGATCTCAGTTATGCAGTAGGTGTTCTCTCACAGTTTATGCATTGTCCGAAGGATCAACATTGGGTTGCAGGACAAAGAGTTCTTAGATATATCAAAAGAACTATAAAGGAAGGATTATATTATCTTTATACGTCAGATATAAAGCTGAGAGCATACAATGACTCAGATTGGGCAGGAAGTCAAGATGACAGAAGGTCAACTCATGGGTATATGATATACCTAGGAGATAAGCTTGTAAGCTGGGGTTCAAAGAAGCAGCATACAGTGGCTTTATCGTCAACAGAAGCAGAATATAAAGGACTTGTGGAAGCAGCTAAAGAAGTGATATGGATGCAGACCTTGTTCAAAAGCATGGGTATTGATCAAGGTATACCTATCATACATGGAGATAATATGAGTTCGTTGTATCTTGCAGCAAATCCAGTATTTCATGCAAGAATAAAGCACATAGAGATTCAATATCATTTCCTGAGGGAAAAGGTAATGGAGAAGGAGTTTGAATTAGTATTCACTCCTACAAAAGATCAGATTGCAGATATTCTGACAAAAAGCTTGGATGGAGTAAAGACAAGCAGATTCAAAGAAATGGCAGGAATAAAAGAAAAGAAGGATATATGAAGACCGAAACATGCAAATTAGTGATTGAGGGGGAGCTGTTGGAGATTCACTCACTAATTATGCATAACGACATAAAGACGAAGAAAAGAAGAAACAAAGCATTCAGAAAAACCAAAGCCTTAGTGAAGGGACAAATTCACATCTGTAATATACCGCATAGAAACTTCCAGAATTAGAGTTTGTTGAAACCCGGATCAAAATTGTATATAAGAGAGGAGAGAGTAGTGATTAGTAAGCTGCAAATAGAAGAGCATATAATGATATAGAAGACGCCAGAGATTGCATATGTAGAGATGAATAACAGAACCTGAAATGTCGGGTAATCATCTAAGAGAGATGGTAAGGAATAACTACTCAGAGTAGGAGAGTTTTCCATAGCTATGAGCAAAGTGAGGCCAAACTATTTTTGTACACATCTTCTCTAATAGAAAACACATGTTCATGTGGAAGCAGTTGAGCGCATTCTTCGTATGTGAAGAAATCTGAGTAATTTCATGTTACTGTGAAAGTTAGTTAACAGTTATAGTTTTCTCAGTAAACTTTTTCCGGTACTTTTGAGAGTTAGATCTCGCAGCACAATGCAAAGTTTTTCATGAGAGATAGCTTATCTTGAAACTAGGAGTCTCAACTACAAATTGATCAAAACAGTTATGTAAAACGAGACACATACACAGAATAGTGTATGACCGAAAAAGGCATCGAGAATTGGTGAAGTTTTTTCTTTAAACTTCAGACAGAGTTCATTCAGTGAAGGAAGTTCAGGTATCACTTCCTTACTTCATGTATACACATTTGAAGTAACTACAAACAAAATTGCAATTGATTCCGGTAGCATTCCGGTACAATTACGGTGAGATTCCGGTGAAGTTCCGGTGGTATTTCGATGAGTTCAAAACACAGTTTTGGCATAGTTAAGTAGCGGAAAGATTATTTAACTATAAGAAAACATAGTAGTGTAAAGTTTGAAGTAAATCAGTTCAGAATTGAAGCTTTCTGTAAAGTGAATTTTTGGTTTTCACTAAATACAGTTGTAAAGCTTTCAGTTTCAAAAAGTTTGCTAAGCTACGATTATAGAGGTGTTCTAATATCTCTCTAGCTTAGTTCTAGTTGAGGTGTGACAATTTTCCACAGTCTTGTTAGTGAACAAGCTTTTGCCGCAACGTCACATAACCTCAACAATGGACCTCTACATGGATATGTAGGTTTTTGATTTCAACACTCTCATGGGACAATTTTTCACACATGCGGCAAAGCTTATAAAGAATGGATACAACTCCAAAGGTAATCAATCCTCTACCCTATATACAAATAAGAACAAGAATAAAGATGGTAAAGGCAAGAGTAAAAAAGCTTGATGATGAAGGTACTACCTCTCAAGCAAACTTTGTAGGTAGAGGTAGAGGTTCAAGAGGAAGAGGCATAGGAGGAGGGGGGAGATCTCAAAGCTCCTCTCCATGTGTCATATGTGGCTTAACTAATCACATTACTGAGAATTGCTTCAAGAATCCTAGAAACCAAAGAGGAAGAGGCTACAATAGGGGAGGCTATGGAAGCTCAAGAGGAAGATTCAACAATAACAATGATTACAAAGACTCTAGATATAGAGGAAGGAGAGACTAAAACAACTATGCAGATGATCAAACTCAAGAGGACTCATTACTTCTTATGAATATACCATGAAGCAAGGTAAACCAGATGAAAATGTATTCTATATAGACTCAAGTTGCTCAAATGCAGCTCTACTCTCTGACTTGGAGGATCCAAGAAATAGACATGAAGTCCAAACGAGAGATGAGACAAGGCATCAGGCAATGTAAAGACTTCAGATGGGTAATATGAACCTATTGAGCAAGGATTCAAGAGGATAGAAAGAGGAGGAAAATCAGGTAGACTATTTACATTTGAGCTCAAAGATAGTAGGAACATTGCTTTGTTGAATTATGGTAGTCAAACATTATCAGAAGATATTATCTCATATAGGTGAAAGGGCTCTGAAGCAAATTAGTAGGGATCAGAGTATGCTTGGTTTACCAAATATCTCCAAGCAACATATGATTTACAAATGCAGTGCTTGTCAATTTGGCAAGTCTCACATGCAACCATTCACAAAGAAGGGATACATTCATGGAAACCTATTGGATCTAGTCCATATAGATGTATGGGAGTCAAGCAAGGAGCCATCTATCTCTAGATCGAGGTATTATTTGTCTTTCATTGATGATTGTAGTAGATGGATAATACTATACTTTATGAAGCATAACGATGAAGTGTTCTCTTGCTTCAAGAAATATCTAGCACTTTTTGAAAATCAAACAGGAAAGACTTTGAAGAGACTAAGGTGAGATGGAGGAGGAGAGTATTTCTGCCATGATTTTGATGCTTATCTCTAAGAGAGAGGAATCAAAAGAGAGATTAGAACCAGATATACTCTAGAGCAAAATGGAGTGGTGGAAAGGATGAATAGAACCATAGTGGAGGCTAAAAGCTCAATGCTAAATGAGAAGAAATCACCCAATTACCTATGGGCAGAGGCTATGTCCATAGCCACCTATCTAATCAATAGACCCCATCAAAAGCATTGGATGGGATGACACCATATGAAGCATGGAATGGAAGAAGACCTAATCTTGATCATTGCATGATCTTTGGGTGCATAGCATATGCACACATACCATCACAAATCAAAGGCAAATTGGATCCAAAGGTAGAGAAATTAAAAGGTAGAAAGGTTATAGGCTATATAATCCAAGTAATAAAGGTTTCATTCTTAGTAGAGATGTTGTTTTTTATGGAAAAAAATCTTGGTTTGAAGATGATTGTAGGAAAATCCAACATTTTCAAAGAGGAATGATCATACACATGAAGAATCAAGTGATTCTGATGATGATCAGAAAACTCCAAGAAGAGAAATCAATTCTTGTAACTGCAAAGGCAAAGCTAAAGTGCAAAAGTTGAGAGATGTGGCAGAATCATCTCAAAAAGCTATAAGGAGGCCTAATAGAGAGAAAAGAAAGCCAGAAAAATATGGTTATTACACCTCCTTGGTCACTAAGCATTCCATTTATATTGCTCAGGATACAAACTTAGAAGAACCATCAACACATGAAGAGGCCAAGAAGAAACGAGAATGGAGAAGAAATTGAATCCCTACAAGATAATCAAACTTCGGAACTGGTTCCCAAGAAACCATCTATGAAGGTCACTGGCTCAAGACGGATTTACAAGGTAAAGAAGAATTCTAATGGCTTGATTAACAAGTACAAAGCAAGGCTTGTGGCAAAGGGGTTTGCTCAAATCCAAGGTATTGATTATGAAGAGACATTCTCACCTATGGCAAAGATGCCCACAATTAGATTACTTATGAGTGTAGCATCTTCATAGAATTGGAATATCTATCAAATGGATGTTAAAAATGCTTTTCTAAATGGTTGGATTTCAAAGGAGGTATGTATGGCTCAACCTCCTAGATTTGAAGATAAATTATATCTAGAACATGTATGTAGGTTAAGGAAAGCTTTGTATGGCTTGAAGCAAGCTCCTAGAGCTTGGAATCATAGATTAGTCACTTGTTTGCAGGCTAAAGAATTTATGGTAAGCAAGGTAGATCCTTCCCTCTTCATAAAAAGGAATCACTCAAAGGTTATATACCTTTGTGTATATGTGGATGATACAATCATTACAAGTAATGATGCAGATGGAATCAAGAGGATCAAAGCTCACATGAAAGAAGAGTTCAAGATTAGTGATCTTGGCTTACTCACATACTTCCTAGGTTTCCAAGTGGTATATATAGAAAGAGGTATGTTCCTAGCTCATAGAAAGTACATTGGAGATATGCTCTCCAAATTCAAAATGGAAAATACAAAGGTTGTAGGTAGACCCATGGAGGTAAATCATAAGCTAAGTGCTCATGAAGGTGGTTTAATTGAAGATGTGAGTAGTTACCAAAGCTTAGTTTAAAGCTTGAACTATGCTACTCTAACTAGAGTAGATATATGCTATGGAGTTAGTGTGCTAAGGCAATTCATGCACACTCCAAGGAAGCCTCACATGGAAGCAGCTAAAAGAATCACAAAGTATTTGAAGGGCACAATTAATGAAGGGCTATATTACCCTTATACATCTGATATAGATGTCAAATTATTTTTTGATGTAGATTGGGCAAGTTCCAAAGATGATAGGAGCAGCACATCATGCTATCTCACATTTTTAGGTATAAAATTGATCTCATGGTCTTCAAAGAAGCAACATATAGTTGCTCTCTCATCAATTGAAGATCCATTTTTCTCAATGGAATAGCCAATGAAGATATATCTTTTTGCTTTTGGATCAAGCTTCATCCTCAACTCATCTAGAACATGTAAATATGCAATGCAAATAAATGCTTTCATGAGTTATAAGTTAGGCTTTTAACCTGTAAAATATCTTTGGGTGTTAATTGATGTACAAAAAGGATTGGAGTTCTATTCATAATGTATATAGTAGCATGCACAGTTCTCTTGCTATTTTTGCAATATGTTTGTTTTTGCATTCAACAATGCCATTTTGTTGAGGTGTGTGCTATTTATGGGGCTTTGCTAACAAAGCTAGTCTACGACCCCCCTACTTACTAAACTAAGGGAGAATTGCCCCCCCCCCCAGTGACGTAAAGAAAGATGGTAAGAGAAAGCACCATCCATTAGCATGCTTGTTTTTAGGACCTACATGAAATCTACCTTCAAATTCCATGACTCTTTAAAAAATTACTAAATTCATACGATATATTCACCTCATCCATAAGATCTTATTTTTTAAATATAGTTCCATGTTTGCTTTTCCACCATAGGCTTGAAATCTTGAAAGTGAGTAAACACCTTACTCTTCTCCTTCATGGACTATAAGCATAAATTTTCATGTATGGACATCAATTAATGTGACATAAAACTTGCAACGTCCCATGGATCTAGTCTTTGTTAGACCCCAAATATCTGTGTGCACTATCTCTAGAAAATTCTCATTAACATGCTTGTCATGTTGAAATGATGCTTTTTATTGTTTACCAAATTGACATGTTGCATACCTTTTGCATCTCTAGAACCTTAAATTTTGGTAAGCTCCTTTAATTGATTTAACTTTAGCCTCTTCAAATTTGCATGTTCAATTTGTTTGTGCCATATCTCTATGTCAACAATAACACATGCAACTTTTGTAAACATGGATGGATTCATTTCAAGAAATTTCATATTTATAGTAGGCATCCTACCCACTTTGTTCCCTTTGGTGATCAGCCTTCCATTCTTCTTGTACTCTTCTAGATAAAACCCATGAGATTTGTACCTAGCTTCTAAGTCTCCACATTAGTATATAGTATCCATGATGCAAGGACAAGACAAGAAGGTCTATGAAACTATGATTTGTGATATGGAAATTGAGTTTCAAGGATATAAGGATAAATTGGACTTCCAAATCATGCACACAAAAAGAACTAATGTGGTGTTGGGTAGGGAGTGGCTTTGAGGCTTAGGAAAAACACTTAAAAGAAGTTATCTATTGAATACTTTGGAATTCCATAGGAATGGAATCGATTATCTGATTCAAGGGGAACATGATTTGCCGAGTACCCACTTGATTTCAAGCATGGAACTAAAGAAACTTGTAAATACCAAAAAATGGAAGTTTATATGATACTTCCAACTAATTTAATAATGCATATAATATGAATCCAACTCCATTTGTCTTGTCTCCTTTGTTCGATAATGAAAATTTTAAGTTAATTTTTTTGATGAATAGTTATCAGGATGTGCTTCTAGAAGAACTTCCCGATGGATTACTCCTTCTTGTGGGCAATTCAATCATTCTCTAGACTTGCTCAGAGGAACTAAGTCTATATTTTTAGCCAAAACCAGAAACTTTTTGAAGCAGATAAACACTTCAGACTTTGCTTTCAATGGATATACCCATGCATACCTGGAAAAATCATCAATGAAAGTCACGAAGTAAAGATAATTTCCAAAAGAGTGAGTCTGCATAGGACCACAGACATCACTGTGAACAAGCTATAATTTTTGCATAGCTTGAACTAAAACATCTTTTGGAAATGAGGAATGCTGCATTTTTCCCAAAATACAGCCTTCACATACATGTTTAACAGGTGCCTTAAGTTTGGGCAAAGAGGACACCATTTTAGATTTCTGCAGGCATAGCAAACTAGTAAAATTCAGATGACCAAAGCGTACATGCCAAAGCTTTGCATCTGGCATAGCCTGAGAATCATGTACTACACATGCTAAATCATTCACAATTTTTTCATAATTTATGAGCTTATAGAGCCCACGAGATAAAATGCCAGAAGCAATTATCACATCGCCATTTAGTAGATCATGAATTGTACATCTATCATCAACAAGTTTCACAATCAAGCCAATCTTGGCTAAAGCCGAAACTGATAACGGATTCTTCTTGATCCCTGGCACAAATAAAGCATCTGACAAAGTGAAACTACCATCAGCTGAAGTCAAAATGATCTTACCAACTCCCATGATAGGATAAGAGGAGTTGTTGGTGCATGTGACAGTATTCCCTGTAGGGGTAGGTTCTAGTGAAGAGAAGAAACTGTGTTGCAAGTTAATATGTTTGGTCGCCCCACTATCAAAGTACCAAACCTTTGAGTCTACTGCAGACATGCACAACTCATGAGAAGATGGGTCAAAACTGCAAACAGTAGTAAACACCCATTCTTCATCCTGCACAAGATTAGCAGACTCTCTTCTCGGTGTAGAGGCCTCTACAACAACCATGCCGGCCTCTTTCTTCTTTGCCTCTTTAGCAGCTAGTTTTGGACAATTCTTAATGACATGATCATTTGCTTTACAGTATTTGCAAAAAAAAAAATTCTTTTTTGATTTCTTCTCGTCTTTGTCTTTCGTCTTCAATTGTGTAGAATTAGCAGGTTTTTGCTTACTAGTTGAAGAGATCCATTTTCCTTTGCCCTTTTGACTAGCCAGGAAAGCTTGATCTGCAACACGCATAATAGACATGTTCTGCCTAGGCTGATTTTCTTGCAAGAGAACAAAAACTAACTCTTCAAATGTTAAGGCATTTGGATTGCCTTTCATCATCAGCCGAAGAGTAGAAGCAAAACTCTGATATGAGTCAGGAAGACCATTAAGAACAGTTTGTACAAGTGAACTATCAGGAAGGACTTCATCAGCAAAAATCAATTGTTCCTTCAAATCCTTGATCTTTATCAAAAAATTGTCCATAGAATCACCTTCATCCATGTGCCCACTCTCCAACTGTTTTCGAAGGTAAGCAACACGAGCCTCATTCCTAGCCTGGTACAATGTGGTAAGTGTATCCCAAGCATCCTTAGCTATTCTGCAAGAGCGAATGTGAGGAATAATGACATGTTTGATAGACAAAGCTATCAATGCATGTGCCTGGGCATCTTTGCCATCCTAATGAATTTGCTCTGTAGTGGGTGCAGCAAAAAATGTAGCAGGAATAGGAATCTGTAGAATATCACTATCTTTGACACCTTCTGCATCAGCTTCAGTACCTGCAGTTGTAACAATTGTAGGTGTGATAGGACGTTTCACAACACCCTATGCAATGTTCCACAGTCCTTTTGCAACCAATACATGTCGCATCATATAAGCCCATAATGGGTAGTTGGTACCATCGAACTTATGCTCAATAGCCAACATACGGAATACATCACTGCTTTTAGCCATGGCCAGTGACTAAAATACCTTGATGCAAAAAATTGATTGTATCTCAAAAAGTTGAACAAAACTACCCAATTGAATTCTGTTATACCTGTAGTAGACTTCGAGATGCTTATATTGGCGAACTGAAACTGGTATATACCTTTGGCACAAAAAGATGAAATAGCCTACATAAGCACTGTGATAGTGCATTCAAAGGGCAAAACGAGCTTAGATCATGATTTTGGCACCACAAGCGAAGATGTTTTGATCTCTGAAACACCCTGAGTATGCTCACCAAAATTCGTGTGATTCTGAGACTATAACCGGAGAGGTGTCGACGACATCCTAGATGAAGCGGGGACCTGCTCGGATACAACTTGTTGGAGTTAGACATCTGTGGAAGCACGTGAACAAGATAAGGAAGAAGAAGAAGCTTGGATCACAATACACAATAGTGAATGTATTGCCACTAGAATGTACAAAGATAGGTTGCCCATTAGGGAAATAGGCGTATATACAAGCCGAGACAAAAAAAACTTCTAAAGAGGGAAAAAAGTGCCCCGAAGGTCCTAGAGTGTTTACACACATCACTACCTAAATATATAAACACCTGGTGCAAGACATCCTAGTACTGAGAAAAATTTGCAATTGATTAGACACATTCTGGCGGCCAAAGATGTTTAGAGATGTAAACAATTATGTCAGTAAGTGTTTTAAATGTCAAGTGAATAAACTAGAGAGGATCAGTCCTCTAGGTTTGCTACAACCATTTCATATACCCCAATATTGTTGGGATACTATTTCCATGGACTTCATAATGGGTTCACATAGGACACCATGATAGAAGAATGCCATTCTTATGGTGGTCGATCATTTGAGCAGAATGGCACACTTTATTCCTACTAAGAAATTAGTGGAAACCTTGCAAGTTGTGGAACTATTCATTCATAATATTTTTAGACTGCATGGTCTGCCTAAATTCATAGTTTTAGATAGAGATCTAAGGTTTACAGGAAACTTCTAGAAACACATGTTTAATAAACTTCAAGTTCAACTCAAGATGAGTAGTGGAGAGCATCCATAGATAGACGATCAATCCAAAAGAGTTAATCGGATACTAGAAGATATGCTATGGGCATAAGTTTCAAAGAAGCAAACAAATTGGGTTATTTTCCTCCCATTAGTCGAATTTTCTTTTAACAGTTGGAAGCACAAGAATACTAAGCTAGTGCCCTTTGAGACAATTTATGGGTTTATTCCCCAGAGTCCAACTACCATTGGGTTGCCCAAGAAATCTCCGAGTGCTTCATAGTTCCTTACATATATGCAAGCTAACTTGAAAATAGCTCAGTTTAACCTTCAACAAGCTACTAGAGGGATGAAAGCATTTGTACAAGCATCGCACATCGCAAATATTTGAAGAAGACAATCATGCATTTTTACACGTTCCACTTTGTTTGTCATTGATAGTGGGTCAAAAACCCAAGTTATCCCCAAGATTTTGTGGACCTTGGACAATCATCAAGAAGATTAGTGATGTCACATACAAATTACAATTTCAAGATGATTGTAAGTTCACCCAATTTTTCATGTTCGTAATTTGATAACATAAATTTCTTGAGATGAGAATTGTTTGGATGGCAGCTTTGGAAGATAGAACATCTCAACTAGATGTTCCAGTTCGAGTTCTTGATTTGAGGGAGTGGCACTTGTGGAATTGCTCCATACCAAAGTCTCTAGTAGCATGGAATAGTCATCCACTCAAAGATGCTACTTGGGAATCAGAAGCTCTGATTTACAAACAATTTCCTTCCTTGATCATTGAGGAGAGTGATCTCTAAAAGGGAGAGAGAGAGTGTTAGATTTATTTAGACTTTCATGGTCTACCATTGTTCTACTGCATTTGATCAAGGATCTTAGCCCATCAAGGACCAGAGCTTGTGGGAGCCAAGGTTTGAGCTCATCTTTGAGGTTATTCCATCTCCTTAGAGTGGCCATATGAGGGGTGTTTAAATATTAGGTATTAGGGCTAAAGAAAACTTTAGTACAAAACCAATAGGGCTTCACATTGATTAGGTTGTCCTGCTAGAGTTTTCCAATAGACATGTTAGCTTTTGGTTAAGCCTAATAGTTTTCTTTAGCCATTAAAACATTTTTTTAGCCCGATGTTAGGTTAGAGGTGAAGCTAAGCACGTTGACCATTAGGTATAAGATATTATAGTGTTATTTTCCTTTACAACTCAGTAAAGACTTTTATCAAGCATTTACTAACATGGAGATTTATGCTAGTTTTTTCACTAGAAGTACTTCCTCAAGATTCACACGTGGTGTCATCATTGCCCGAAACTCTTCACTTGAAAATTCCATTCACCAAAAACTAGCATACTAGCATAGCCTATTTACTGTTTACGTTTACCTAAATATGTTCCGTTAAACCTTTACTTATGGTAGAAGCTAATCCATGTTGTAAACATAATAGCTTAATTGTTAAATAAATGATAAACACATAGCTCTTAGGAACTTAATAAAAAACAACATGTACTAGCTACTATAGTGTTGTTTATGGACTTAGGTGGACCTAAACTTAACTGCATCTGAATTGATCCAAGCTAAACTCAACAAGTTAGAAGCATAGAACCATTTCTCAATCGCTTAGTTCATCGAAGCTTAGCTTCTTTGTTAGAAACGTAACTAGGATCATTTTCTTTGTTTATTTCGATCATTAGCTATAAAGGGAAGCAAAAACGGACAAAACCTAAGTCCTACCACTCATGAAATCTTGTTTTGAGCCCATTCCCCCTACATCACTATGCCATCCATTGATGGGTATTGAACAAGAACCCAAAACCATTTACTTAATGTATTAGTTCAAATGAAAACTTAAGGTGTGTGTAGCGTTTCCCACCTTATGGTAGGGAAAATGCTTAGGTATCCCACCTTATGGTAGGGAAAACACTAAAGTTTTCTTTCTCTTAAGCCTTAATGGTCTTTTCATAGTGTGTTAGGGTATTATCATAGCACTAAAACCATTAGGTAAACTCTTGCTACACGTGTTAACTTTATGCGTAAGAAAAATAAGACCATTAAGGCTTAATTGTAAGCCTAGTTTTTGCTTAAACCTATTGGTTTTGTGCTAAAAAAACATTTACAACTGAGTAAACTTTAGCACTTATTGATTTTGTCCAATTCCCTTTACGATATCAGCTTAAATGATTAGGCTTAACCATTAAAATATTATGTTAGAAAATTGTTCACCTAATGATTAGGTTATTACATTTACGACGCATATAGCCCCAATACCTATACGAATAACCTAATAGCATTAGGTTAAAACTAATACATATACCTTTATGATTTTCTTTAGGCCTAAAGGTTTTATGCTAAATTTTTTTTAACCATTTACTAATGGTTTTCTCAGGCGTAAATTTAATGGTAAACTAACTACATTTACAACATGATAAACTAACTACGTTTAGCCTTATAGTTTCCTAAGCACTAACCCTTTAAGGTTTCGCCCCAATTAGGGGCTAATACCGTTAGGACCAATAGATAAGTTTTACCCATTTACTTAGGGTATTATCTTTGCATCGTTATTGGTATTAGCTTCACCCTAGTGATGTGATTGATGCCTCTAACCTCAAACTTACATGCTTCTATGCTGACTAATGTATTAGCTCTTACGTGTATTTTACCTAACATATGAGCTTCTATGTTGACGTTAGTTAATGCTTTAAATCCAATTTAGCAACACTTTAATGAACACGCTGAAAGGCTTAACTGCGATGAGCCAAATGGCTTTAAATCCAATTTAGCAACACTCCAATGAACACGCTGAAAGGCTTAACTGCGATGAGCCAAATGGCTTAGCTTCAATTCACCCAAGTTTAGCTTAGCCTAAGCTCCAAAGTTTAGTTTGTAAGTCACTGCTTTATTTATTGCATTTTTTGGGAATAGAACTACTGCTTTTAGAGTTGTGCATGCTACAAGAAAACATGATCACAATAACCTTTTGGTGCTATGCATTTACATTTACCTAATGGTATTATCTTTATTGTGTTGTTTTTGTTGGGTTTCTACAATAACAATGTCTCATGAGAGCGCATGCATATGAATCAAGTAGAAGCATTTCGAGTGGAAGAGGAGGTGCGAAGCTAAGTTAAACAAGTTTGAAGTTAAGATCTACTGGGGAGATTTGTTGTAGAGGACTCTTTAAGTAAGTACCCAAGCCTGCTAGTGGGATGCATAGCAAAGGTGCTATGCAAGCACTTAAGCCTTCCATATGCTCCATGCTTAAGCACAAAACCAATCACTAAAACCTAATTAAGCCTTTTAGGAGCTAAAGTTTACCGTAAAGGTATAGTTTTATCTTAATCATTTACTTAATGTTTTCACTTGAATGTTTACGTTAGTTTCACTATATTGTGCCTATGCAACCATGATTGAAGGGATTCTTGGTAGGCCATTATGAGTCCTCTATCCCACACATCTATCAGAGAAGTGTGGGTCACAAATTTCAATGAATGATCCTATCTTCAGTCATGTGAGTGTCCATGTAGGCTTTAGATGTTTGTTATACCCATATGGACGCCCAGTTTCCCCTATCTCTAGTGCACTAATCCAGATCCTCAACAAATAGGGATAGATACAATAGGGAGAAACTTAGCCTTACCATCTAGTTGATCATTCCACTAGCATCTTGCATTCATGAGACCGTTCAACTATCACTACTAACACAAAGTGGAGATATGTCAAGAGTTTATGGCATGCTATTTCCATTTATGATGTGTTGTTGTCATATCAACCATGTTGATTGGTCGTACTCAGACTTTAGTGAGATGGAGCTAATACCATTTACCATTTATGTTTACCTAACTATGTTTGCTTAAACATTTACTTATGGTACTAAAGAAAACCATTAGGTATTAGGGATAAAGTTTACCTTTACATTTACTTAAGGTAAACTTTAGCATAGTATTGTTTATGTTTTCACTTAACCATTAGGCCAAAAGGTTTAAGCGTTTACTAGTTAGGGAATCCTACATACCTTTGCACATTAGTGAAAGGTTAAGCTATTATGCTTACAACATGTATTAGCTCCTACATAATTAGCAAACAATTTTCTTTAGAATTTATTTTATCGTTGAGAGGTAAAGAAAACCTAAAGTAAATAGGGGCTATGTTTAGCTCCATAAGGATCGAAAGTTCAACTATCTATGTTTACCTTTACGAGCTAAGGAAAATGCTTAAGCCTAACAAATATTAGCTTAATCTAAAGTAAGCAAAAACTAGTTAGGTTTTATGCTAAATTTTACTGTTAGGTTTTGTAAACAAGCTAAATAAAACTAATGTGCCTAAACTGTAAACTTTTGAAAACCTATACGGGCTAAAGTTTACAAAACCTTAAAGGTGTGTTAGTTTCCTACTCGAGAAATGGCTAAAGAAAACCATTAGGTAAACAAGAGTTTATTGTTAGGTTTTGGTTTTCTTTAGTGCATTCCCTAAATGTAAAAGCTAATAACGTTAAGCTTTTGTATTAGGTTAAACAACACCTTAATAGTATTCCCTCTAGGTAGGCCTTTTCAGCATGTTATTTTTTGCTTAGCCATTTACCTATCATTTAAGTTAAGCAAAAGAAATAAGACAATACCATAGTGGTCTTCCCTTCTTTACTTAATGGTCTTGCCTTCTTTACTTAACTGATAAGCTAATACCATTAGGATTAATCATAATAGATTAAGAAACACAAGACCATTAAGGCTTAAGCATAAGGCTGATTTTC